>OY856413.1:291012624-291717624 GCA_963693085.1 Alisma plantago-aquatica
GTGGCATTACCAGGTATTTGAATCGATTTTTTTTTGTACACAACCACAACTACTTCCAATGAGTGGGTATGTTGAGTCTGGCTGGTGGTTGGATCAATTATTACAATTAGAGATAAAGAAATATGCCAATAGAGTGAGAAATATATGGGATGGAAAGGAAGAGTTAGGTTACATAGCCTACTAATTGGAGTTTTCCTTGCATTGTTCTATAAAAAATCCAAATTTGATTGTATGCATTTAGTTACACTAATTTGCAATCATATATGCTACCAAAGTTTGGAAATTAGATATTTTCTAGTACCAAGATAAATTTCTGTAAATTCAATTTCGATGGACAATAAGTTAGTATTTGTGAGGATATGACATAGTTAACCGATTTGAGAGATTATACTACTAATAACTAATGATTGTATTACACTAATATCAAAAAATCCATTGAAAGTTTTTCAAAATATCTAAATAATCCAAGAGTTCATTTGATAGCATAAACACATAACTCATTTAAGCTTCAAATATGATTTTATAAGAAGTTAAGCTAACCATTTCTATGGAAATGAAGGACAATTGGAATTATGATTCCTACATTGTACATAAAAGTTGTAATGATAAGACAAAGGCATACATTCTATGGCATTATAGGTAAAGTTTGAATATGTGTAGTGTGATCACCTAGAAATTCATGTAGTGAATATAACATCCATTCTCGACCTAGCCCTTGTTCTTAAATCTGATTACATCTCATTATGGGTATTGATGCATTTTTAACACATCTAGAATGCCTGTATCACCTTGGTGATAATCAAACTTGTAAAATCAAGATTATGCTAATGTTGCACATCATCATGTTTACCCATGGAATTTGACCATCTTCTTGTCATGGTAAGTTCTTTAAATTCATTCTCATGATGTATAGGGTGTTCTCCCATTTCCAACGCATCTTCTCTTGCTCAAATCAAGGCTATGATGAGCATGTTATGCTTATTCAAAGACCTTGAACTCTAAACTAGTTTTAAGTCTTTTCTACCCAAAATCTCAATTTTAGGTCATCCGTATTGGGCCCACAACCTGAGGGGTCCACACCAAATCACTGATACCCCATCCTTTTTTATTCCACACATTAACCACCTACCCAATCCCCATGAGCCGTCAGATCACGCTGGAGCCACGGATCGTAGTTTGATCCAACGACTGTTGGTTGTCCTCCTCCTTAGCAGTATTGTACCCAAATGTGCAGCAATAGAGGCTACTTTCCCCCAGCCAATAGCCCCACTTTGCAACTGTCTTATGCAAATTGGAACCCATTTCACATCTGCCCAGTTTCCCCCTTTCTTTTCCCTATGTTTACCTCACTCTTCGCTAGCCCTACCAGTCCCTATTCTCCTCCCCTTTTCTTTCTAGTTCAACGGTGCCGCCATAGGGAGCCGATTTGGGCATCTTCTTCACAACCTCTCTTAGATCGTTCTGAAGTCACCATATGCTTCATCGAGGCATGGGGAGAATGGCCGGTCTGACCCATCCATGACCTCGGTGCCTCTCCCCACTATCTCTAACAGCCAGTGCCGCCCTGGGTGAGCAATAGGTCATGGGCAGGGTGCGCTGTGAGAGAGATGAAATTGTGGTCATCCCTCCATGATCCTAAGGCCACAAGGCACAACCATGATGTCTCTCTCTTCCTACCTCTTGTCTCTTTCTCTCTCTCTTGCCCCCCCATCTCTACTACCTTGGCACCTACTGGACAACCATGACTCAACGCATGTCATCATGGGCCCTCTCATCTGGTCACCTGACCCGGTCCCTAGCCTCCCATGATCGCCCCTCCACGCACCTCACTGCCAGTAGCCACTTTCCAATTACCTAGACTGCTTAGGTTGGATCTGCCACCACCCTCTAGGTTGCGTATCCAACATACTAATTGCAGGCCAGCTCAATCGACCAGCTTCCAACCTAGTTTGATGGTAATTGCTCTCAAAATCAATTTTTATGCCCTAATCTTCAAACCTATGTAACTTATGGGTCCCTTTACCAAACATTGAAGTATTATATATCAAATTGATCTGAAAAACACCACCTATCTCAGGATTCTACTTATTGATTGTAGTTTCATTCTTACCTCTCCTAATTTTCTATTTTATAGAACTGCATGATCGATAATCATCTAAACTTAGGAAAACTTGCTATATATGTGATTCTAATGATTAAATAACACTATGTCATAGTACCTCCAGAACCTACACTCTCTTTAAATGATTTTAAAATGATCTAGCACACTTACTTGTCCTCTAATGGTACATTTCAAGTGCATGACTCATGAGTTGTCCTTTTGTCTACTAAATGATGTAACATGAGCACTTAAGTAGTTTTTGATCTTTTAATCTCTATCAAATTCTATAATCTTGAAATAAGTATCCACTATTATGTCTTTTGCACTCTATAATTAATATCTCACACTTTGTGCCATGTTAACATCATAAGACCCTATGTGCTCACTCTAGTAGACGATTATGACCTATAATGACCTACCATGAAACCATGCTCTTAAGGATATGGATTTCCCTTACTCATCTTGTTGTATCAGCTTAGTTTTTTCCTTGATTATACTCTGAACATGGACTTTATTTTAGCCTAAGGCACCTTATGATATTTTGTACGATGTAGTACACTTTTGTGAATATGTTGACATGGTTAGAACTATGCTTGTATAATGGGGGACCTAAGTGCTTGAGAATGCCCATGTAGGTACTCCCACTCCATACTAATCAGAGATCTATCCTTCTACTCTAGGTTGACATTGAGGGCCTTACCTTGAGCTCTTAGTGCTAGGTTTTACTCTACACTTGCAAGGTACACTTTTTACTCCTGTTGAATTATTGCTATTGTTATGGCTTGGTTGCTAGTTGTATATGTAGATTCTAAATGCTTGGCTATGAATATTGTTTGACATAAGTGACCTTATGATATCCTTTTCACGCTTTTGATATATAATATATGTTGAACATCACCCCCAAACATTAATGTAGAAAACCACTGTGCAATAACGCTTGTGCCCTACCCAACTCATGGGATGTAGGCATAAGGCACGATGACTCCCCCTTGAGTTGTCAAGAGGGGAGAAAAATACTTGGTTGAATAGAGGGTGACCCTATGGCTTTGAACATTTGGGCCCCTCATGCTTGAAATGTGCAACTAATTGATATGCCTAGTTTGCCATATAGACTCTTCCTTTAGAAGTTGTCACACGAATATAAGGCCTTACGAAGTTGTTAAGTAAAATAGTTAAATTCACCTAAAAGATGCTCTTGAAAACTTTGTTGCATGTTGCTTATTTTTGTTGTTCTTTGATCTTTACTTCTTGTTACCTTGCCAAGCTTACATTATGTTAATCTTATAATCTTGCTAGTTTCATTTTGTGAAGTGTACCAATGCACTTGCATTGAATTTGTGTCCTATTTATGTTCCCTATTAGGTGATCAACAGGTGAATCAATATCTATGAAGGAATCTCTACAAAAAAGAACAACATCGCAACATGGGGCTTGTAGTAAATACATGGGTTTCTCAATCTCTTTTTGTAATAGAATAGTCATGTTGAACTTGTAATCTCTTCACACATTGTTTCCTTTGGATTACATTGTACTTAAGACTTATTGGTTCTAAATATGATGATGGACACTATTTTGCTTTGCTTTACATAAGCTTGTGTGTCTTGTTCCATTCTACAGATGGACGCCCCTATCCACTCACCTTTGGCTATGTAGACATTAGGAGTGTGGACTTGGGATAACAAATAGTTCCATGACAAATGGTATCAGATCAACTGTACCGCATCATCTATCTGCTGTGCATCTTTGATTTGCTGTCTCAACGTAGGCTTGACTTGCATCTGCGCTAAAAGACCAGACAACAAAAAAACTTCCATCTGTACATTCATCTGTCGCAACGAAACAAACATATATCTCCAATGGCATACCATAGAACTCAATCATGCCTTCTTTGAAGAAAGAGAAGAAGACTTTCTACTCAGCACATCAGCTACCAAATTCACCTTACCAGCATGATACTCGATAGTGCAGTCGTAATCATTGATCAACTCCATCCATCGACGTTGTCGCATGTTCAACTCATGCTACAAAAAGATGTACTTCAGATTCTTATGATCCGTAAAGATTTGACATACTTCCCCATATAGATAGTGTCTCCAAATCTTTAACGCATGAACCACAGCCGCCAACTCCAAGTCATGAGTCGAATAGTTCTCCTCATGTTTCTTGAGCTGTCGCGAGGTAAAAGAAACCACATGATCTTCCTGCATCAGCACACAACCTAAACCTTTCTTGGAAGCATCACAGAAAACAACATAGCCTTTCCCAGGCTCTGGCAGGATTAACACTGGAGCACTGGTCAGCTTCTCCTTCAAACTCTGGAAAGCTTGCTGACATCGATCATCCCAAACAAAAGGTACATCCTTCCTGGTCAACTTTGTCATTGGCAACGCGATTGTACTGAAGTCCTTAATAAACCTCCGGTAGTATCCTGCTAAACCCAGGAAACTACGAACTTCTATCGGCGTCTTCAGTTGCTCCCAATCTACAACGGATTCCACCTTCTTCGGATCGACTTTGACTCCTTCAGCAGATATCACATGACCCAAGAAAGTCACTTCCTCCAACCAGAACTCACACTTACTGAACTTAGCATACAACTAATATTGACGAAGAAGAGTCAACGCTCGTCGAAGATGTTGCTTATGCTCCTGCCTGTCCCGACTATAGATCAAGATGTCATCTATAAAGACTACAACAAACTGATCTAAGAACGGACGGAACACTCTGTTCATCAGATCCATGAAAGCAACAGGTGCATTGGTTAACCCAAACGACATAACTACGAACTCATAGTGACCATACCTCGTTCTGAAAGATGACTTTGGTATGTCATCCACCTTAATCCTCAGCTGATGATATTCGGACCGTAGATCGATCTTTGAAAACACTATAGCACCATGCAACTGATCAAACAGATCATCAATTCTTGGTAACGGGTACTTGTTCTTGATCGTGACTTTGTTCAATTGTCGGTAATCTATACACAACCGCATTGAACCATCCTTCTTCTTGACAAACAACACTGGAGCACCCCAAGGCGACGTACTTGGTCGGATAAAACCTTTGTCCAGCAACTCTTGCAACTGCTTCTTAAGCTCTGCCATCTCAACTAGAGCCATCGTGTACGGTGTCTGTACAACTGGCTGCGTCCCTGGGACTAGATTGATCTCAAAATCGATCTCTCGGGGTGGGGGAACACCAGGAAACTCCTTAGGAAACACATCTGCAAACTCCCGGACAACTGGCACCTCCTCAAGGCTAGGACCTTTCACCTTGGCAACTACAACAGTATCCACCACGTGAGCTAAGAACGACTCACATCCTTGCCGTAGCAACTTCTCTGCCACCATAGTCGATACCAGGAACGTCAGAAGAATCTGCCTATCTCCCTGGAAGATCCAATTCTCTCCAGCATCATCAAACACTACTTCCTTGGAACCGCAGTCTAAAACAACCTTATACTTCTCTAAGGTATCCATCCCAAGGATAACATCGAAACCATGCATATCAAGTGGTATAAGATCCACTTGGATGCGGTGTCCCGAGAAGGACAAGACACAAGATGGACACTCTTCTCGAAGCAAGGAGGAACCATCAAGAGGGGTTTCTAACAACAAACTATCCTCCTTACAGCTAATAGATAAATGACAGTTTTCAAGCATACTATAGGCGATAAAAGAGTGTGTAGCACCCGGGTCAACCAAAACAGATATAAAGCAAGAAGAAGACATATCAGAATGAAATAACTCCATCTGACCTGTCACTACTCGCGGGTTGACTATCGCCTCCGGCTGACTCATAGCATAGAATTGAGCCGTTGCTTGCTGTCCACGACCTCTGCTTCCTTAAGAAGATGAACCTTCTTGCGACGCCTGACCGCGTCCTTGCCCTCTGCTACCACTGGGCTGCTGTCTTTCTGACCTTTGAAAACTCTGCCTTGGCTGCTGCGTCACTTCAACACCTCTATTCGGGCAATTGAGCCTGAAATGCCCGACTTGCCCACAAAGATGACATGTCCTGTCCTCAAACCGTGGCCTAGCTGGCCCTGTCACTGCCACAGAAGCTATACTATGCGCCTTAGATGGTGAAGAAACATAACTTCTCCCCTTACTTGGAGACCACTGGGACGGTACACCAGAACCTCTCATCACTGACGGTGATGAAAACCTGGGCTTCTTAAAGCCACCAAACCTCCGTCCCTGAAACTCAGCAGGTCTTTTATGAGACATGGACTCTCCTTTCTCGCTTACTGACCTCTCAATCCTTTGAATAGATTCCACAAATGTAGCAAACCGTTCTCGGTTCTCCAACACAGACACAGGTGTTGTCAGCTCTGAACTCAGACCCTTCTCGAAACGTCTGATCCGCTCCTCATCTGTTGCCGCCATGTGAGGACAAAACCTCAACAGATCCATAAACTTGGCTTCATACTCGGTGATGTTCATCGCTCCTTGTCGCAACCTCTCAAACTGACTGATCTTCTCATCCAGATACGTCTTCAGAAAGTATCTGGTGACGAACTCACATCGGAACACTTCCCAACAGATCACCTCACCGGGCCGCTTCTCTTCCTCGATGGTCCACCAGTGACCAGCACTACCCTTCAGAAGATAGACAGTGTGCTTTACTTTGTCTGCTTCGGGGATGTCGAAGATCCGGAAAGCCTTCTCAAGACTTATCAGCCACAGATCCGCATCCGCTGGATTAGCCATTCCAGCATAATCCGAAGCTCCAACTCGGCGAAGCCGCTCGAAGGTCTTCCCAATACCCGATGCTTCTCCATGGGGAACCTGTGCTCTCGGAGGAGGCACTGGCAATCACTCAACCATGAGATTCATCGTAGCCATCATCTGCAAAATAAGCTGTTGGTAGGCAGGGTGTTCAAGAATGGCTGGGTTAGGTTGGGGGACCTCAGGCACCCGATCTTCATGTGCCTGCCCAAAAGCTCCATCAACAGAAGTAGCATCACTATACTCAGCTGAGTGTTCTTCTTGGTTTCCAGACATCTTGATTTTTCTTCCGTTGATGGCAGAAGACGGTTGTAAGAAAATATGGACAACACACAAGAACAGACGACCTAGTCCTGAATCCCTGTAGACTCAACGAACCTAAGGCTCTGATACCAAACTTGTGGCAACACATCCCACTATCACACAGACAGCGAGGTGTTAAGCAAAAATGTGCGGAAATCACCATAACCACAGATTACCAAAAACACGGGTTAATTAAAACTGATTGCGGAAAACTGATAAACTGAGAAACTATTACGTTCCAGTCCACATCCTGCAAGAGAACAAGTCATATATACATATACAAGATCTGATACGTGCCCACAGCTCAAAGGAACAACTATCGATCCATCACATGAGTTCACCACCTGTTCATATACATAAAGGCCCACATCCGACCAACAGCAGGATATACAAAACATTATCGATCGTACATCGTGAAACAATGCCAAAACACTGCCAAGGACCTGAGGGTACAGGGATGACTCTAGACTCTACTACAAAACATCCAAAACAACAACATATCCATCGCTTGCCTTCTACTACTCGTCTAGCTGCTCGGCCGCAACACCACGACCACCACCACATCTAGCTCGACCACCTAAAAAGGGTGTAAACCAGCGGAGTGAGACAATTGAACATTGTCCCAGCGGGAAACATAACTTCCCACCGCAACTACAGAACCTCAAAAAGATAGAGCTTATAATAGCAGATGACTGATAAGAGATATAACAGGAGCAGTTTATGTAAAGCAAAGCTATTCTTACTGACAAGCATACCAGCTGTACAAAAGGCATGTAACCAAGTAACTCTCAATGGAACATGATTGACAAGATAAGATATATTGTTATGTTGCATGAGGAACATATTAGATATTTCGCCACATATCCTGAGAAACATATAAGCAACTACAAGATGTAACTACACAAGCAAGGCCTCAACCAATGTTCCGTGTTTTGCCTTAAGCAATATATACTATACGGCTGGATTACATATTCTTATGCCCTGAGGAAGTGAACTGTACCATTCAAATCCAACCGACGGCTGTGAAACCCGGAGCCGGTGCCATACAAGGTCACATGGAAGAGCCAGACTCCACGACCTCCCACCTCGTAGTCAGTGCACGAGTACAACACAAGCAGGACCACAGTCTCATTGTTGAAGTGGTCTTAGCCACAGGGTCAGGCTACCCTCTGCCTAGCCTGCCTCGGTATAGGTATCGACGCTAGTGAAACTGAGCCACGAGCCTATTCACCGTGCTCTGAGCCATGAACGCATTCATGCTCCTCATATTACATATCCTGAGCCATGGGCCTGTTCACCATGCTCTTCAAATATATGGGCTACGGGCCTGAATCCACACCCTTGAGTCTACAACCGAAGTTGCACTCTTACCTCCTCACTTTAGGCTAGGAGCAACCTCACATATTCAACAATATGCGCTCTGGGTTAACCCATAGGAGAACCTATTTCACCATCACCAAAACCTGACGATGATGGATCTATGGCCAGGGCAAACTACATGATATATTTCACTGTGATTAATTAGTGTCTTTTAGATGGATTGCAAGGTTCAAACAAGTTGTATAACATGCAAACTATAATAGAATAAACAACATAAAACTCAACATTATGCTTTTATTGTAATCACATCAACCGGATCCATCTCAAGGATCCAACGTCACATGTTATCACTTGGCCTCTTGCCAACCATCCAGATCTATCTCAAGGATCATCACATACCATGGGATCTCAATCCCTCATCATGTATTGCCACTCCCTCTGAAGGCTTACATTATCATCATGGGACAAACACATAATATATGCGACCTCTTCAACAAGAGTAATTATCAAAGTGATGTTACTCATCACATATTCCTCATAGTCTTTTCATGGCTAAACATCACCTGCATGGTTAGGGTATACAATAATCATAGTTTCAACATAAGGACTATGCTTACTATCATGAGATGACATTCGAGATGCTATACCTATCGATTATACATCATTTGGTGATCATGTGTGTAAGACACATTATTAAGCAAATCATATCTATACTTATCCTCATCTCAGTATTATATAGATAGTCAAGATGATTACTTCATGCATATAGTCAAGTTAGATATAGAGAACAAGTGTTATTATTACCATACCACTATCATTCTTAGCATTAATAGATAATCACTTCCATATATGTAGACGGGCTAAGATAATTGAGCAAGCTTATGATAATGAGCATTATTATCTATACCAAGAGTTATCATCATTTTGCTAAGCACATAACCACAAGACTGTTTACATAACGAGATGAACCATCATTAAAAGTACCAGGGACCCTCACCAAAAGATATCAAAGACTCTCACAAAAAAAAAGTGTAACGACAACCTGCCCTGACCCAAGCATCAATGCACCAAACGGCTGATATATAAGCGAGCAGCAACGCTGCACTATGTGCAGCAGGACGACACTGCGTCGCACACCAAGGGATGTTACGCACCAGGGTGTGTCGGGCACAAGTGCTTATCGGGAAACGCCCGTCACACATGGTGTTATCAGCCAGGTTAGCCCATCAAAACTAACAACCCAGGAATAGAACACATCCACATGTCGTGCATCTACTGATCAAGGCCTAACGACCAACACACAACAAAGGAAGAGTTGTGACGCCCGTCACAAGAACCAAGGGTGTCGCCCGATACAAGAGCCTGTCGGCCAACTCACACACATACACATGTCGTGCAAGTCTAGACTAGAGGGTTGTCGGGCAGCACCTCATAATCCCCATCTCAACCAAGATACATCTCACAAGGTCGTCTTCTACCTCAAGCAAAAGATACCCAAACCCCTAGAGGGTCAAGGAGATGGCTCACCTCAATCAACCAAGAAAGAGGGGTCTTGCACACCACCTATCACCCATCGGGCAACACAAACACCAACCCGAAACAAGGTCCACTACAACCGAGTTCACCCTTCTAGTCCATGGTGAGGGGAGAGTGTTGCTCAAGCAACTAGGACACAAGCTCACCTCAATCGACTATGAAAGAGGGGTGTTTCTCATGAGACTAGAAGCTTAAACTCACTCCTCTAGACCAAAGACAGAAATGAGTATTGCTCACCCAAGACTACCAAGAGGATCAGCCAACCAGGAACTAAAGCAAGATGTAAAACTAACAACAACATATAAGCAAGAAAGGAGATAGTGTAGCTAGGGTTAGAAGTTATGCAACCCGCCTTAAGCTCCAAGCTCCAAACAAGAAGAAGATCTTCAAGCTTCAAGGGATGTCGACCACCTACTTGCTCCTTCAAGGGGGGGGGTGTATCGGCTGACACAAGCAAGGAAGAAGGGAGTGTCGTGCACTCAAGGTGGAGAAGGAAACTAAAGGATCAAAGGAACTCAAAGCAAGGAAAAGAACCACCTATATAGAAGGGAAGGGAGGAGAAAACAAGTTAGAGCATGGAAAGGTGTCGCCCACCTAGGGACACTTGTCCAAGGTCATTGCCACATGCATGCATTAGCTCCAAGTGTCCACTAGTGGTGACACAGACGAGGTCAAAGCTGGGTCAAACACCATGGGCGACACAACACTTGCCCCATGGGCGACACACATCCATGTTGGCTGACACACTCACCTCTAGGTTGACACACACCTCTCTTGGGCGACACAACACTTGCACCATGGGTGACACACATCCATGTTGGCCGACACACTCACCTCTAGGTTGACACACACCTCTCTTGGGCGACACAAAGCTCAACCAAGCCCAAACAAGGCACCTCAAGGCCCAAACAAGCTCAACCAAGGCCCAAAGAACTCAAGCAACAAGCCCAAGCCTTCCTCTCAACCTTAGAGGAAGCAAAGAGAGAGAGGAATACCTCACAAGGTGGCAAACTTGCCCACAAAACCCTAAACTTGGGTTATTTGTGAGTAGCCCCTCCAACTCTCAACAAAGCACAGCCAAACCCTAATCACCACTAAAGGCGATTAGCAAGCACCAAAGCACCAAGGTTAAGAAAAACAAACAGGGTAAGCCCTAAACGAAGGCCAGGGTCCTTACAATTTAGGGCATGAAAGGGGTGACCCCTTTTATCACAATTCTGATCATTTGAACTAGGCCCATAATTGTCCATACTCATGGTAATGATGATACTTGATTCTTGATGTCTTGATTTGAAAAAAAAAGATGATCAACCTATGGTCTAGTAGAAGCCATACAACCCCAGTCTTGAAATGTTTGGATCTATGACCTAGAAATTCAAACATTGACCGTCCATATTGATCTATGACCTACAGACTCATGATTTTGATCTTGATATGGTTTGACTCGCATCCTCACCTAATATTGGATTGGAGATCACCCTGATTTATGATTAATGAGTTTCATGTTCACAAATTTGATATTGTTGGCTTTATGATTATTTTGGATCTCAATTTATGAATTAGGGTTTAATCCACATATGGACCAAGGGTGGGGCCTTCCTTTTAGTTTCATGATGAAGGCATAATGTTGAAAAAAATGATGCATGGCACAAAATGTTGTTTTGAAATCTTGACCCTAGAAGTGTATCCCCACTTAGGACAATATAGAGGCTAAAAACTCTAAACGATTATTACATTAAAAGTCAAGATGTACTCTTGATGTAAGATCCCTATTTGTTCGACTTAAAAACATGATCTCTCCAAATTGGTGAACCTATAGGATAATTCCTTTCAATTGGTGATTTATTTAATGTTGACCCAATTTTATGATTGATGTGACTTTACCTTGACCATAACACTCAATTGCTTGATTTTTAGAATGAAATGGATACTATAACTGGTGGTGATACCTTATGAGAAGACTAGGATGGTCTTGATTATGAAGGGAAAACTCAATCTCAATTGATGGCTTGATTTAATTTTGGGGAGAAAAATTTCTTTTAAGGCGGGGAGGATGTGATACCCTAGAAATTCATGTTGTGAATATAACTTACATTCTTGAGCTATCTCTTTTTCTTAAAGCTTATTCCATATCATTATGGGTATTGATGCACTTTTAACACATCTAGAATGTGTGTATCACCTTGGTGATATTCAAACTTACAAAATCAAGCTTACACTAATGTTGCACATCATCACATTTCCCCTTAGAATTTGGCCATCTCCTTATCACTATAAGCTTTGATTTCATTCTCATGATGTAGACGGTGTTCTTCCATTTCCAATGCATCTTCTCTTGCTCAAATTTGGGCTATGATGAGCACATTATGCCTATTCAAAAACTTTGAACTCTAAAACTAGTTTTATGTCTTTTCTGCCCAAAATCTCATTCTTGGGCCATCCATGTTTGACCCAAAACATGAGCGGTACACACTGAATTGCTGATACCCCATCCTTCTCCTTTCCACACACTACCCGCCTACCCATGCCACATGAGCCGTCAGATCACGATAGAGCCACAAATCATAGTTTGATCTCATGGATGTTGGTTGTCCTCCTCCTTAGTAGTATTATAGCTCACTGAGAAGCAATAGAGGCTTATTTCCTCTGGCCAATAGCACCTCTTTACAACCTTCTAATGAAAATTGGAACCCATTTCACATCCGCCCAATTTCCCCCTCTCTTTCCCTATCTTTCCCTCAATCTTCGTGAGCCCTATCACTCCCTATTCTCCTCCCGTTTTCCAGTTCAACGGTGTCTCCATGGGGAGCCGATTTGGGCATCTTCTTCACAACCTCTCTTAGATCATTCTAAAGTCGCCATCCTCTCCATCGAGGTATGCGTAACATGTCTGGTTCTGTTACTAGACCATCCATGACCTCAATGCCGCACCCCACCTTCCTCGACGACCAGTGCTACCTTGGGCAAGCAATAGGTCACAGGTGTGGTGCGTAATGAGAGAGACGAAATTGTGGTCATCCCTTCACTATCCTGAGGCCACAAGGCAGAGCCATGTTGTCTCTCTCTTTCTACCTGTCATATCTTGCTCTCTCTCTCGCCCTCCTCTCTCTGCTACCTTGGTGCCTATTGGCCAACCATGACTTGATACATGTCATCACAGACCCACTCATCTGGCCGCCTGACCCAATCCCTGGCCTCCCACGATTGCCCTCCATGCACCTCGCTGCTAGTAGCCACTCACCAGTTCCCAAGACCACTTGGGTTGGATCTACTACCACCATCCAGGCCATGCACCTAACAGACTAAGTGCAGGCTGGCCCAATCGACCAACTTCTGACCTAGTTTTAGGGTAATTGCTGTCAAAATCCATTTTTATTCCCTAATCTTCAAACCTATGTAACTTCTGGGTCCCTTTACCAAATATTGAAGTATTATATATCAAATTGATCATAAAAACACCATCTATCTGATGGTGATACTTATTGATTCTAGTTTCATTAATACCTATCTTGATTTGCTATTTTATAGAACTGCATGGTCCTTAATCATCTAAACATAGGAAACCTTGATATTTATGTGATTCTAAAGATTAATAACACCATGTCATAGAGACACAACACGTTCAACTACTACCAATATAGAACAATCTTTCCCTAATCACATGTTCTTAGGTAGTTAGAGACAAAACTGGAACTTATTGGGCCATTAGGGTGATCATGTAACAAGGATAAAGTGTCTGACATTATTAGCATAGATAAAAGTGTTGTCAATGTCATATTCATTTTGTGTTCGTTTTATTGACAACATACAAAAGTGTCCCATGGTCATAAGAGAAAATTGGTAGTGATACCCCAAAAAAGAAACAAGGTAGGCCCATGATGACATAATATGATGATCCATTTCTTGACTCAAGTTAAGAATGGATATAAAAAATATTAGAAAATTTTTGCAACATAAAATTCTAATTTTTTTTCAGATCAAATACTAGATACATATATGTAGTATGACTTTTTTTGATGATGTGGGACAACCCCTGAGGCAGGCCGTGATTGTGATGCACGTTACAGTGTAACCCCACTCCCCTTGAACTACATGCATAGAGGGGGGGCATTTAAACTCATGAATATGTTGGGATGCGTGATGGGACCACGAAGTGCAGAGGCAAACAATAGAGGATTTGAACCTGGTTTGCTACTCTGGGGAGCCCAATCCTTCTCCAAGCTATTACCCCCCCCTACATAGTAAGTCCTTTTTATCAAGGGAGAATACACAATGTTAAATGTACAAGCCTACTTGATGATGGATTATCTTAAAGGGTTACTCCATGATACATTTATCAAAAATAACCATAGCTCATGCATTGTATAGGAAATTATATGCATAATAATATTCTTAAAATCTATAAACAAAATATAAATCATGTGAAAGTAAACCTATTAAAGTTTTGAACAAATCAAACATCACTCTCATAAAATAATATATAGAATATTGATCATGCAAAATAACTCACTTTGCACCAATATGTTCATACATGGTATATTCATAACCATACATGATCACATATTTTTCAACATGAAGTATGAATTAGAATATGACTTGCTATCATGTACATGAGGTGTTCTTGTGTTTCAAGGTTATAGTAAACCACTTTCAAAATCTATACCATTTTTAACGAGCATTTTTAGGTTTCTACTTTTATCTAGAATTCATTAACATCATAACCAGCATTCAAGTTAGAAAATGAACTATTTGTATATTATACTTTGACCATTTTGCAGCTTGATATGTGTACTAAATAATACTATACATGAAGTAGATAATAGAACTGCCAATTATATAGCATGGGAGTTGTAGAATGAATGAAGTAAAATAAACATTCCTTATAAACAATAAGTGATGAAAAAAATGGTCATATACTTGGATTAATGGACTAATTCACTAGATCATATCCTTCATCATCTTGACTGCCAATTGAAGTAATAGCTCTAGTATTATGCTTCTTAATTTGTTGTTTACTAATAAAGTCATGTAAAATTACATGTATATTGGTAGACATGAAATTAATACATGCATCAACGACCTCCCTGTGTCAATTTACCCAAGAAAGTGGCATGACAAGGAATTAGATAAATTCTTTTTTGGTACACAACCACAACTATTCTAATGAGAGGGTGGGTTGAGTCCCACAATTAGTTTGGTCAATGCTAACAATTAGAAGTTAACCAAACATTTCAATAGAGTGAGAATGATATGGGACAAAAAGGAAGAGGTAGGTTATTTATCCCACTAACAACGACTTTTCTGTAATTATTCTACAATAAATCGAAATTTTATTGTGTATGTCTGATTACATTAATTTGCATTGATATATGCTACTAAAATTTAAGAATTAAATACTTTCTAGTACCAAGATATATGAAAATGCAAGGTATAAAAGGGGTATTTAGATAAAAAATATGTTAGTTTTTTGTGATGTTATGACATAATTCAGCTAATTGAGAGTTTATGCTACTAATAACTAATGATCATATTTCACTAATACAAAAAAATCAATTGAACAATTTTCAAAATATCTAAAAATCCAAAGTTCATTTGATGACATGAACAAATAACTCATTTAGGCTCCAAATCTAATATCATAAGAAGTTAAAGTAACTTTTTCTATGGAATTGAAGGACAACTGGCATTATGATTCCATTGTTGTACTTAAAAGTGGAAATGATGATACAATGGAATACATTGGATCGCATTAGGGGTAAAGTCTGAATATGTTTAGGTTTACAACAAACATGAAAATGATCATTGGGGATAAATCAAACATACAATGTAATATTAAACATGAAACCTTGCTAGAAGAAGTCTCTATATATCCGTCGATAAGAACAATTTTATAAGCCACTTCCTACAATTTCAGTTCACTGTGATAGCACTAAAACTATTTCTAAGATAAAGAGTTCCAAGTACAATCAAAAACACCGTAGACACCTCGAAGTCAGATTGAAATCTGTAAGGAAGCTAGTGTCTAATGGGGTCGTGGTTGTGGACTATGTCGGTACCAAAGATAATACAGTTGATCCTTTCACTAAGCCTGCGTTTGGCACGGGACCTAAACCCGGTTTCGTGCTGTCAAAACATTTATACCCCTTTTGTGTACGAGATAGCCAAGGAAACAACAACGAAAGGCTCATGGAGACAATTTATCATGTGTTCAAATCTCTTGAATTTGAAAGCGCACTCTGCGCCAGCTGGTTATTGATGGCATCTTGTTTCTTTATGAAATCGAACAAATGTCCAACCAAGTCTGGTTGGTTAGAAACCTGGTCTTGACCTTGCTCCTTGGCTTGACTTTAACCTGGACTAGTGTTTGCCGCTTGGCGCACATGAATCTTCACTTGAGCTTGAGTTGGAGGAGCCACTTGAGCTTGAGTGCCATTTCTCCTTCTTGTGAAGATGGGTCTTTTTGCCTTGTGAGCAATCTTCCTTGTAGTGACCCTTCTTTCCACATGTGAAGCATCGGATGGAGGAGGACTTGCCTTTGAAGAGTCTACCCTTGGAGTACATGGCATCTTCTTTAGCTTGAGAGGATGGAGAGACTTGTTCCATGATAGCTTCAATTTGAGCCTTTATTTCAGCCTTCTTCATTCTCTTTAGCTCTTTCTTCTCTTTTCTTTCTACTTCCTCCCTCTTATCAAGTGTGGCTTCATGTGCTTGTAGATTTCCAATGAGCTCTTTAATAGGAATATCCCTAAGAGACCTTGCTTCTTCAATGGAAGTCACCTTGGATTCCCACCTCTTGGGGAGAGTTCTAAGGATCTTTGAGTTGATCTCTCCACTACATACTCACAAGGTTAACCATGAGTTGTTCAAACTAGAATGATGTCCTCAGAATATTACTGACAAGTAGTGATATTGTATTAGAAAAGCATAATAATGTCGATCAAACAAGTCTGAAGATTAATTCCATGATTAGAAAAAAAAATATACCTTTAATCAATTGCAACCTAGAAGCAATTTGGGGAGATCCTAATAAAAGAGGATACTGCCACAATAGTTCTCATAAAAAATCCAATATCCTGAATCTTGTGCAGAAATTTACCCTATTTCATTAGACAATGTTAGTACCAAACTTTTATCTAAAAGTATCATCAAAAGGATCAAGCCTTACCTATATGAGTAGATCTCCCATCTAAAATATAGATTCATCATAAAAATAAGACTCTCAATATAACATAACTTGATTTTAATTGCACTAGTCACATGTATTAAAATATAAATAAGGGTATCAACTGCTAAAAAGATGAAGGTTCTTAGCCTACAATGCAAGAAACAATTAGGAATCAAGTTATGTATTAGACTAGACATATATTCTTGAAAAGGACATATCAATTTCTATCTATAAGCTAATGAAGTGCCTTCTAAACTATTCATATGCATATGTCATCAATGTAGATCATATGCGGTGTATGAAGGAACTAACAGTATGGAAGACCAAGAAAGGGTTGAAGGTGGTACAAGCTTGCCTCAATTAATTTTCCTTATAAAAACCAATATTCAATTGGAAACAAGACTAAAAGTGGAACCAAGTGAGGCAATTATGATTTCATCACTTAGATCCACATGATATAGATCACCTGTTAGAGTAAGACCTAGGTCTCATGTCCTTGTAGCCAATAATTTTGGAATAGAGACACAATCTACCAATAGAGAACAATCTTTCCCTAGTCACATGGTGCTTAGGTAGTGAGGGACAAACCTAGACCTAGTTGGGCCACCAACGTGATTAGATAACAAGTATAAGATGTCTCACATTATTAATATAGGTATAAGTGTTATCAACGTAACATTCATTTGTTGGTCACATTATTGACAACATACAAAAGTATCCTACAGTCATAAGAAAAAATTGGTATGGAAACCCCATAAAAAAATATATAGGCCCATGATCACGTAATAAAATAATCCATTTCTTGAATCAAGTTAAGGAAATGGATATTAAAAATATTAGAAGAAATTAGAACACAAAATTTTGATATAGTTTTAGATCAAATATTACAAACAGATATGTAGTAAATCTTTTTTTTATTGATGTGGGGCCACCCCAATAGACATGTTGTGATTGTGACCCCCTGATAGTGTAACCCCCATTCAACTACCTGCATAGAGGGGGAAGTATTTAAACTCACACAGATGTTGGGTTGTGTAACCGGACCAAAAAGTGCCACGGTGAACATTTAGGGATTTAAAACAGGGTCCCTACTCTAGGGAGCCCGCTCCTTCTCCATCGAGCTACTACATCCCCGACATAGTAAGTCTTTTTTATCGACGTACAATTCATAGTGTTAAATGTACAAGCCTACTTGATGATATATTTTCTTTAAGGATTACTCCATGATACATTTATCCAAAGAACCATAGCTCATGCATTGTGTAAGAAATTATGTGCATCATCTTATTCTTCAAATCTATAAATGGAATATAAATCATTCAAAAGTAAACATTCAAATATCACTCTCCTACAATGATTTTTTGAATATTGATCATGCAAAATAACTCGCTTTGAACCAATATGTTCATACATGTTACATTCATAACCATACACAACCAGTTATGTTTTTCAACTTGAAATTTTAATTAGAATATGTGCTATCACTTTCATGAGTTGTTCCTATGTTTCAAGGTTATAGTAAACTACTATCAAAATTTATACCATTTTTATGAGCATTTTTAGGTTTTTAGTTTTATCTAGAATTCATGAATGTCATAACCATCATTCAAGTAAGAAAAAGAACTATTTGTGAATTATAGTTTCAATATTTTGCAGCTTGATGTATTTACTAAATGATACTATACATGATTAGAGAACTGCCAATTATATATCATGTTTCTTGTAGAAATGAATGACGTAAAATAAACATTCCTTATAAAAAATAAGGGATGAATTAAATGGTCATGTACATGTATTAATGGATTAACATGCTAGCTCAAGTCCTTCATCATCTTGACTTCAAAATGAAGAACTAATTATAGAAATATACCTATTAATTTGTTCTTTACTAATAAAATCATTGTGAAAAATACATGTATACTAGTAGACATTAAGATGATACATGAATAAACGAGCTCCATGTATGAATTTTTCCAAGGAAGTGGAACGACAAGGAATATAAATAGATTTTTTTTTCTAGTACACAACCACAACTACTTCCAACGAGCGGGTGGGTTGAGTCACACTGGTAGTTTGGTCAATGATTACAATTAAAGGTTAACCAAATATTTCAATAGAGTGAGAAAGATATGGGATGACAAGGAAGAGGTAGATTAGCTCACTGACTAGATGTTTTCTATTATTCTACTATAGTAAACCCAAATTTGATCGTATACTTCTAGTTACATTAATTTGCATTGATATATTCTACTAAACTTTAAATTAGATATTTCTAGTACCAAGATAAATATATGTAAATGCAAAGTATAAAAGGGGTACTTAGATGGAAAATATGTTAGTATTTGTGAGGATATGGTGTGATTAAGATAATAGAGAGCATATGCTACTAATAAATAATGATCATGTTCCACTAATATGAAAAATACATTGAATTATTATCAACATATCTAGAGAAACCAAGAAGTAGATTTGATAGCGTATACACATAACTCGTTTAAGCTCAAAATAAAATTTTACAAAAAGTTAAGCTAACTTTTTCAATGGAATTGAAGGACTACTGGCATTATGATTCCAAGATTGTATACTATCCTAGGTTAGCAACCTAACCCCAATCTACACCTTAGACACAAAAGGATATGGTGTACAAAATGGTTAAAGTTTCCCATCCTTGAGTGGATCAAACACACAAGTATATGCATGCACCAAATAACAAGCTTCCTTAAATAAACCTAGTGCTAATTACATAGGGGCCCAAAGGCATAGTAGTTTTATAGAAGAAAAACTTAATACATGAGAGAACTACTTGAATAAGAAAAAGAACTTAAAATAAGAGTCCCATTTAACTTTAGCATCCCCATGAAAATATGATTTTGTTGAGCCAGCATATTGAGAAAATGTCAAGCTTTGCTATTGTTCATGCTCTCATACCACCTATATTGACCTATGTGTCTGCTCTGATACCATCTTCTTTGCCTAAGATTGAGATCCTTTTGAGTCAAGAGATATTTCAGACTTCTATGATCCATGAATATATCGAATGTAGCACCATATAGATAATGTCCACAGATTTTGATAGCATAGATAATGTCAACTAATTCCAAATTGTGAGATGGGTAATTGACCACATTAAGTTTTAATTGTCTGGAGGCATAGACAACAACTTTACTATCTTGTATTAGGACACAACCCAAACCCATTTTAGAAGCATCAAAAAATATTACAAAGCCATCATTACCAGAAGGTAAGGTGAAGATAGGAGCAAAAGTCAAAAATGATTTCAATTCTTGGAAGCTAAATTAACATTCAGAAGTCCAAATAAATTTGGCATATATTTTGGTAAGTTTGGATAGTTTAGCATACAATTTGCAGGTTGATGTATAGGTGGACCTGTTGTCTTAAGGTCCTGATATTTAGTGGTAGTACATGTATATGAAAAATTTAATTTGTTGTTCAATATGTAATATCAAATATTGTAACAATTGATTATGTAATTATATGTTGAATGGTGAACATGTTGTATGATTTTATTATTGTTCATGTGCATGTGCTAATGTTGTTTCCTTCTGACTTCCTCTGATTTTCTTCTTATTACCTAGTTTGGGGTGTTTAGATTGGGATTCTATCTGAGGTGAGGTTTCAATTTGGATGTCACACATCAGATTAAGTTTTAGAAAATCTTGGGACGTCACATATATAAACCTTGTAATGTCGAGACAAAGGCATACATTTTATGGCATTAGAGGTAAAGTTTGAATATGTGTAGGTTCGTAATAAACAAAAAAATAATTCTTAGGGATAAATCAAATATACAGTGTAATATACAACATGAAACCTTGCTAAAAGAAGTTTCTATAGATCCATCCAGAAGAACAATTTTATGTTCCTAGATAGTAGGAAAATATTTTTATTGCATATGTCTCTATTCAAAAGGTAACCATGAGGTGGTCAAACTATAATGATATCCTCATATAATTACCAACAACTAGTAGGTATTATATTAGAAAAGCATAACAATGTCGATAAAAAATTATGAACATTGATTCCATGATTAGAAAAATAAATATACCTCAAATTCGTTGCAACCTAGAAGTCATTCAATGAGATCCTAATTGGAGAGGGTACTACAATAGGAGTTCTCATAAAAAACCCAATATCATGAATCTTGTGGCCATTTTAGCCCATTTTCGTTGGACAATGTTAGTACTAAACTATTATCCCAAATCATCATTGAAAGGGACACACGTAACCCGTATGAATAGATATCATGACTACAATCTAGCTTTTTCATCATAAAAGACTCTCAAATATAACATAACTTGATTTTAATTACACTAGTCACATGAAAAAAATAGAAATTAGGTTATTAGTTGCTAAAAAGATGAAGGTTCTTAGCCAAAAATGTGAGAAACAATTAGGGATCAAGTTATGTAGTAGACTAGATATATATTATTGAAAAGGATACATCAACTATTATATATAATTTAAGAAAGTGCCTTCTAAATGATTCACCTACCAGGACATTGTCTTGTATGTCATCAATGTAGATCATGTGTGGTGTATGAAGGACTAAGAGTTTGATAGACCAAGAAAGGTTTGAAAGTGGTACTACCTTACATCATAAGTATTTTTACTTATGACCACCAATATTCAATTGTCAACAAGGCTAATGGAAGAACAAAGTGAAGTAATTATGATCTCTTCATTGTGATCCACATGATATAGAGCACCCATTAGAGTAAGACCTAGGCCCCACGTCCTTGTATTCAATAATTTTGGAATAGAGACACCACATGTCTGACTGCTACAAATAGAGAATAATATTTCCCGAGTTAGAAGGTACTTAGGTAGTTAAGGACAAATATGAGCCTAATTAGTCCACCAAGGTGATCTGATAACAAGGGTAAGGTGTATGACATTATTAATATAGATGTAAGTGTTGTCAATGTCATATGAAGTTTTTTCTCATATTATTGACAACATGGAAAAGTGTCCCATGGTCATAAGAGAAAATTGGTATTGCAACCCCATAAAACAAAAAAAAATCTAGACGTCTATTTTGATTTCCAAAATTGGATGCATGATCAAATAATAAGATGACCCACTTGTTGAATCAAGTTAAGAAAATGTATATATAAAATCTTAGAATAAGTTACAACACAAAAATATAAAATACTTTTAGATCAAATATTACAAACATATACGTAGTAAGTCTTTTTTTGATGACGTGGGACCACCCCCAAAGGTTGGTTGTGATTGTGACCCCCCACTAGCTGCACATTAGGCGGATCGTTTAAACTCACACAGACGATGGACTATGTAATGGGACAAAGAAGTGTTGAGGTGAACATCCGAGCCTTAAAACCCAAGTTCCTACTCTGGTGAGCCCACTCCTTCTCCATCGAGCTACTACCTCCCCGACATAGTTAGTCTTTTTAATCAAGGGAGAATTCATAATGTTAAATGTAATATCCTACTGGATGATGGATTATCTTTAAAGGTTACTCCATGATATATTTATCCAAAACAACCTTAGCTCATGCATAGTATTAGGAATTATATGCATCATCTTTTTCTTCAAATCTACATACAATATATAAAACATTCAAAAGTAACATAGAAAGGTTTCCAACAAATCAAACATCACTCTTCTACATTAATCTATAGAATATTGATCATGCAAAATAACTCACTTACACCAATATGTTCATACATGGTACATTCATAACCATACATGACCACTTATATTTTTCAACTAAGTATGAATTAGAATATGACTTGGTATTGCATACATTAGTTGTTCTTATGTGTCAAGGTTATAGTAACTACTTTCAAAATGTATACAATTTTTAACGAGCATTTTTAGGTTTATACTTATATCTAGAATTCGTCACGTCATAACTATCATACAAGTAAGGAAAAGAACTATTTGTGTATTACACTTTCACCATTTTGCAGCTTTATATGTTTACTATACAATACTATAAATGAAATAAATAATAGAACTACCAATTATATAACATGTGACTTGTAGAAATGAATGAATTAAAGAAAACATTCCTCATAAAATAAGGGATGAAGAAAATGTTCATGTACATGGATTAATAGATTAATTCACTAACTTAAGTCCTTCATCATCTTGATTTCCAATTAAAGAGCAATTTCTAAAAATATGCCTATTAATTTGTTCTTTCCTGATAAAATCATTATGCAAATACATGTAGAATGGTGGACATTAAATGGATACATACATAAATGAGCTCCCTGTGTGAAATTACTCAAGGAAGTGGTATGACAAGGAATCTATATAGATTTTTTTTTTTGATACACAACCACAACTACTTCCGACTAGCGGACGGGTTGAGTCCTACTGTTAGATAAATAGTTACAAGTAGAGGTTAACCAAACATTTGAATATAGTGAGAAAGATATGGGTTGGAAAAGAACAGGTTAACCAAACTTATCATCTATTGGATCTTTTCAAGTATTGTCCTATAGTAAACCAAAATGTGATCGTATAGGTCTAGTTATATTAATTTGCAAAAATATATGCTACTTAACTTTAAAATTAGATATTTTCTTGTACCAAGATAAATATATGTAAATGCAAAGTATAAAGGGGTAGTTAGATGGAAACTGAGTTAGTATTTGTGAGGAAATGATATAATTAAGCTAATGAAGAGCTTATGCTACTAATACTAACGATTGTATTCCACTAATACAAAAAAAATCCATTGAACTCTTCTCAAAATATGTAAGGAAACCAAGAATGTCATTTAATAACATGGACACATAACTCATTTAGGCTTCAAATATGATATTATAAAAAGTTGAGCAAACTTTTTCTATAGAAACGTAGGAAAGCTGTAATTATGATTCTAACGTAATAAATAAAAGTTGCAATGACGAGACAAAGGCATACATTGGATAGCATCAGAGGTAAAGTTTTAATATGTGTAGATTCACTATAAACATAACAATGATCCTCTGGGATAAATCAAATACACAATTGTAGAAAATTGTTAATCTTTGAGAACTTTGTATACATTATGTTTTGAAATAAATCCATCATATATATTTTAATGACCGGCCATTAAACAAAAATTTAATAAAGCTACATCCATTAAACAAGTGCAAACCTTCATAATCCTTGTTCTTACGGTTTTCATATGAATCAAGCAACAAGAACACCTCCAAACCACCTAGAATAACGACTGTAAAATAGCACTTGATAACGTCACACATATTTCAAATACGACAAAAGACACATGTTTCATGAAAAAACTTAAATCAATATTATGTAATATTTTTAATGGCAACAGACCAGCCTTTATATATATGTAAAAGAACACCTGAAAGAGAAAAATCAGATCGTAGTTGAATAATACCGATGAAAAATAGACACAAAACATTCTCAATGTGACTAGTAGACATTATTTAATCAATTTTGCATCAAAAATCTATGGATAGGTTGCACGACGCAATGTGAATCTAATCCTTTGACTCTTCCACACTAATCTACTATCCTACTCTTCTAAACATGAATACTCGTCTCCCTCTTATTAATTGACATGTACCTTTCAGACTCTTTTACTATAACTAAAGCGCGATGAAATCTGCTGTAACAGCCGCTGTTACAGCTGCTGTGACAGATACATCATGGCCGTACATCCATCTAATAATCATAGCTAACTTCTCTCATCTCTAATGAATGTATGGATGATATATTCCCAACTAAAGCTACCAGTGTTATTTCTCTCTTGTAAACACGAACAATCTCCTTACGTCTAATCACGTATACTATTTGGACTCTTATTCAGTCTTTCCAGATCCAAAAATCTCGGCGGCGGTTGTTCTGAAATATCACCCGGCAGCATGGCCTTTTTACATCGTCAGTTCGATTGCCACAGCTAATACATCTTTTGGTATAAGGCCGCCTGTCCCGTGTGTTCGGTGCTCTATGTCGTCATCTTGCATATAAGAAGCAGGCAGCGAGAGGTGCCCTAATTCTCTTGCTTGTATTCTCTTTCATTTCCGTCTTTCCTTCTGATTCTTGAACTTGAATGATGATGCATAGTAACGGTAGAAGCGGCTGACTTGTTCTCTCTGCTTCATGTACATCGATGACACTTAGCTAGATGACACAGAAACAATTATGCACCCCCTTGCCCTCCACAAATTCTTCAAAGTAGATGGTATTGCCCGTATTTTCGCATGTAAGGCCTGGAAGGTATGATGGGTTAATGTTTGTAGCCCGATACAATCTACTATACTAAACACGAAACTCGTCCCCGTCTTCCCAATTACGTGAAAGGCTCGGTCTCTTACTTTTTCGCATCCCTCCTTCCGTTAAACTCTAGTTCTACCTTATGATCCTTGTGACTATCTAACAAATATACAATCTATAAAAAGCCTAGACGATAAGAAATATGTTCCTACAGCTTTAGCAGCCTACCGAGGTCAACAAAACGATCGATAAGGGATGGCGGCAGGTTAAGGTTCTCTATTCTGGTGTGCAAATTTCCACACCGGCCTGCTGGCGCTACAATGGTGATTCGCAGTCTGATCTGATTTAGTTCTGGTGCGGTCTGTGTCTTCAAAAAGGATTGAGGTGGGTTCTGTCAAGGACATAAGGATCTGTGCCGTGGTTGTTGGGGTGGAAGGGCCTAAAATTCTTTGAGGTCTTCACGATGTAACGGGGCATATGTGTTTAACAGGAGATGCCACACTAAAATTGATATTACTTTCCTTGCCAAAGAGGGATTTAACAGAGACGGATATGGCAGTTATAGTTGTTCTTCATATGGATGGTTATGACTTCTTGGTGATATAAAATGTATGTTCTTCGTATTGATGGTTGTGATTTGATGCTCTGAATGGACGCCTGTCCATGCTATGAGAATCGTGTTGGTGAACTTGGTCTATTGTCATCTATTGTCTAATTTCCTTGTGAACTTAACGGAGCAAGAGTGCTTTGGATTCCAGTACTCCAATTAGGTCGCCAAGCCAGGTCTCAGCCTGGATATGCACTAATCGGAGGCATTTCTATACGCAAACGCTTCTTATACGTTAATCTTCTGAGGTTAGTTTCATGTTAATAAATGTTATTTATGATTAAATATAGAAACTACTCAAAGTTTACACCCGGAAATCTAAACACTAAAGTATATCATTCAATCGAAGTAGCTTGTTACATTTTCTATAGATAGTTAGACTATTTCTTCTATTAGTTATTGTTGTCTGCTTCTCGTAGTTGTATTCAAGCATCTAGCACGTTCTTGAATGCTATTAAGTTTCATTTTCAAGTATTTATATGAGCCACCAAGAGTTACTTTGCAGAAATGTTACTCGCGTGTAGACTAACCAAATTTGCTCTTCATCGAGTTGTTGGGCAAGAATTGTAGGGCTATACATATATTGGTCCAGACTGGTGGACCGGATTAGATCAGACTGACAATTTGGCCCAGTCAGGTCCTAGACTGACTTAAAATTTGATCAGGTCTCGATCCTCTATTTTTCAAGATTCCAGTTCTTGGACCGGTCCTGCCAGTCCAGAGTATTGAATTAACATAAAATAATCTCTTTGTATTAAGAGCTAAATATGATAGATATTTATAGTATTACTAATGTGTATGTATATTTGTTAGGAGTGGCGTGCATGATAGTGAATTGTAGAAATAAAAAATTGTATGTAAATTTTTAGAAATATTATTACCTCCAGAATTCAAAGTAAATATTTATTAGAATCACGCATGAAAAGAAGTGATAAAGATATATGGATAATAGTTACACTTAATTATATTAATATGAAAATATTAATTAAAATATTATTTGTTTCTATAAGGTGTTGGTTAACAAATACGTGTGAATAAAAAATAATAATTATTACATAAAATTGTTGAAGCATAAAACATCCAGATAAATACAATAGTTATACTTTTATTTTTATCAATACTAATGTAGTTATAAAAATGTCTAATGATGACAATAAATGATTATTTCATATTTTTTTAATTAGATAGAATTTTAGTTGGTCTCATTTTGGTCCCCATCCAATCTATAATTTTTCCGACACGGTCCAACCCGAACCCATTCTTATTCGGTCAAGTCCTCAGTCTAATTTTTTTTCCTTACCAAGGTTTTGCTACAATCTAGGTCCATCTGACACGGTCTGGGTTGGGACTGATAGACAATCCTAAAAAAGGATTTATTCTTTGAAGGGTCACAAAAGTAGGCCCCATAGATTTACAGTAGGGGGTCACTAAGAGGGTTGTCTAGGTAGGTGTCTCCCTTAATAATAATTTCTTTTTTTCAAATGTGAATTTCTATGAGTGCCTTAAAGTGTCTCAATGTGATAATGTGTTGTCATAATATTACATCTTATTTATTATTTTTTGGATAATTAAATTTTGTATTTTTAAGGGAAAATTGGTCACTTGGGGTCTTATTTTGTAGTATAAAGTATAAATATTTGAAACCAGAGTGTTCATCGACCTCAGATCCATTTTGAAACACACCACTGATTTGCCTCCAACACAAGTAAATAATTTTGTGCAATTTTGAGCCAGATCTATTAACTATTATTGCGCAAAATAACTCTATTTACTAGGAAAAATCCACTCTCTTGACATGTAATTTTACTTTATACTCATTAAAAATGTTATTATAGATCCTCCAATAGGATTCCAATTGGAAACTTAGCCGATTACAGCCTACTGCTAATACCTGTATTGAATTCGATAAGAGCTTGCATTAGTATATGATTTCCTCTAGGATACCTTACATATACATCTCAGGATAATATGAATACTATCTTATGAATTTATGTTAAGTTCAATTAGGTCAAGCTACAGAGCATAAATTTTTAAACCACCAAAATAAAAGTATATCAACCTTTTCGTTATTGTTGTATCTTCTATTTATATATATAAAAATAGACTTGTATCCCTTCTCACTACGTACACATTAATCAATGTTTAAGGGGAGTAAAACAATTTAATAGTTGATAATGTTATTTATTCCAACAATGATTGTGAATAGCAACTACTCTTTTTGCAACATCGTGGTTAACATATAAGTACATGCAACATTCATTATATTCTACCCACATCATCTCTTTTTCACACGCCAACAACTAACTACGTTGACTTTCTACAACCATTCACAAAGGATACTCATCTTGTAGGAAGAATACTTCAAGAGAAGATTCTTAGAATATAACAACATACAAGATATGAAAATTACATAGAGTGATCCAAGTGGTCAAACACGATATCAACTAAGAAAGGGACCCGAGTTTGATTTTCAAAAGATGCCTTGAATTTACCACCCTCCCAGGCGTTCAGCCTCAGCCACAAGTTTAAGGGAGAGGGAAGACGAATATCTCTCCTAACTAGACAAAGAGTATGCAAATTACCCCAATTACTAACAAACAAATTCAACTCAAGAGATAAATAAAACAATAGATATGTTGTAGCGGAAACCATAAAAATTCAGTTTGAAGTGTTACATGGGTTTATAAATGAATTTATTCGTTGCATACTTAAATAAAAAATTACATCAAATCCACTTAAGTCTAATAAATGTTATATATATATATATATATATATAGAGAGAGAGAGAGAGAGAGAGAGAGAGAGAGATAGAGATAGAGAGGTAATTTTGATTTCAATAAAAAAACTGAGGCCATATTAAATACTAATATATGTGATTTGTTGGTTCTATGTATACATGTAGTGATGTGATTGAGAATGAATTGTACCTTGGAACTCATACCAAGAATAAGAAATATTTATAATACGTAAGCACAAACGAGGTTCAAGTTGAATGCGGCTCATCTTGTTTATCAGATCATAATTGATCCTTCACCATATTGAAGTATTGGGTTGTTTAGATTGGAACTATTTTTATTTGAATGTCTAGCATCACTATATTTAAATATTGTGAAACAACATATTTTATGTTTCATATACTATTACCTATCTATATGAAAGAATTTTTATGGGGCTATATCATGTTCACTAATATAATAGTTTGTACCAAATGTGTACATGCATCTAATATTTTTTTTTTAAATATTGAATTTCATACATTGTATAATGAATGACTAACTTACTTTGTTAGATATTAGTATATGCCAAAAATTATATGATTTTGACTTGAAATGTTTTTTTTGTGAGTCATGTATTTTTACCATATACTAATATCTAACAAATAGTTCAATTGAGGTATTGATCTTAGGAAATGTGTAATTTCATTAAATAACAATGAAAAAAAGATAATGACAATAAAATGGCAATTTTGAAAACTACCAGGAGCATTTAAAAAATATTATCTTAGTGTAAAATTCGTTTTATATGTTATTTGGAAAAACAATGGTTCATACACTCATCGCAATTTGTTCCTCACATAAAATGAAAAAGGTATTCAAGAAAGCCATATCAAATTTTGTTCTCATCAGATATTGCTCCTAATGGGTTATTAATCTTATTAACATTATAACTAATATACATATAACTAGGTGTCTTAAGAGTGGTGAAGCTTCAATGATGAGATAATAATCCTAGAATTAGATTCCATTATTTTATAATAATAAAAAATGGGTTCATTGGTTGAGTTTACTTGTGTAAACTAGCATGTAATTAGATACACCATTACTGGAAAAACCTATACATGTAGATGTTTTCATCTACACAGAAAACTTTGTGTCTTGCATAATAATCTCTATAATTTCCATTTGGTTCTTGCATGCAGTCAATGTGACTCAACACCAGTTCCATTGACCTTTCTTTTCTTGTAAACAAAGGACAAAAATTATGACAAACTCAAGAAATATTTATTATTACAAATCTATAATTCAAATAATATCTAACACATATACCATCCCTTCTCAAAGTGAGTATTTGTTCTGTGATGTAGTTTTGTTTTTATTTGGATTCGTGTATATTCATTTTCCATGATCAACTAAAATAAATTACTCATTTATATGTTTGACGTGCAAAGCACGTGCTTAAACTTGTATAACCATTTAGTCAACCACCAGGGGTGTAAAATCACAGAGCGAGACAATTTGGAACAACATATTAACATGAAAAATATCTCATATGTCAAATAAGAAAAATCAAACTGTATCGTAAGGTACCAAACAAGGTTATTATGATGACTGGATGTAAATTTCTACTACATGCTACTTTTTGAAATTGAAGTTTGTTCGTAAGTAAGAATATGATTGCAATTACATTTAGAAAGGATGGTGTCATATCAAATGAAGACAATACTTGGAGATAGATTAGAATGTGACAAGTAGGGTTGATTTGCAAGGAACCTTGACGATTAGATGTGCTTCAAAAATCCTACCAATAATTGCATCTACCAATGGGAGGGTAACATGGGGAGGCATCTTTGTCTTTTCAAACATAATCTCTTTAGATAGCCTCCACCATATCACTTTGAGATCAATACCAGAAGAAGTTAATCAATTCTAAAAGAAAAACACAACAAAGGATGCACTCTCTTCTATTTCGATTTGTTAATGGCTAACTAATTTGTCATTTGTGTAAAGTAACTAAATAAAAAAGATGTTGTATAAAAAATGAAAACGTATGTATTTGAATATATTTCTTGTATGCTCGACGTAAAATAAAACATTACAACTCAATATTTCTCCTCCTTTTTCTAGTGTCTACTCGATTTCTCACCTTTTGTCCCACTGACTTTGTGTGGATGGGGAAAATAAATGTGACATCTCAAGTGTGGTGTCCGACAACTTATGTGACATCTTAGACCAGACTGGGAAAATGCTTCACAGAGATAAGGTACACCTAAAGGATCTGGATGCCCATCAATTGCTTCAAGGAGGCACTGTGGGGGTGATCTATGACCAGTGTTGTAATTCAGGTGAAAAAGTCTAAGAAAAGGGAGGGTTGCAAACTTAAAGGGAATACCAAATTTGAATAATACCAGGTCGTAGAGGAGACAGAGATATCTAGGAAGTGATGAGAACGGTTGTCGTCATTATTAATTGCATGAGTGTCAAAAGAGAAGGATGTATGAGGGAAAAAGGGAGGGGAGAGAAAAACCACGATTCAGAGTGCGGTGGAGATTTTACTAGCCTTAATGGTGGCATATCTGTCGGGTTAGTGCAGAGTATGTGGCAGAAACGTTGTTGGGAACTCAGGCATACTACAGTGATGATGTTGTGGTTTGGGTCTTGTACTCAGGACCATGTCCTCTACATGGTCAATTTTCCCAATCAATTTTTCTATGACAAAATTCTTTTCTATGGACCGTTGATGGTGAGGAATATAAATACAAAAGGTAGAGGAATAATGAATATGACCTAAAGTCCAGTTGGTTTAGGGAAGTGGAAAAGGATGAAAAGTGTTAAGTATAATATGTTAGTTTTTGTAGAAAACTCTATTGGTGTCTCTGGTGGCTCCTTTGAATCTAGGCATGCTATAGTGATGATTGTGTGGCTGGCATCTTGTACCTGGGACCATGTCTTATGACATAGTCTTTTTTCCTGATTTGTTTTGCCCTTGCATGAAAAGTAGTTGATGTTGATTCATGACAATTTTGTTTTCTGTGTACTGTATAAGGTAAGGGATAGTCATACGGAAAAGAGATGTGAAAAACACATAACTCATATCCCAATTTATTTATGAAAATGGGAATGGACGGAAACCACTATTAGTATTTAGCAGAATAGATTTATATATATATATATATATATATATATATATATATATATATATATATATATATGAAACAACCATGATCTTTCATAACAATTTTTCTTCACTAGGATGTTGCAATATACTCTGGCATTCATAATTGCCTTTGTGGTTGCCATTTCTTTCATGATGGTATTCTACTTCATGAGCGATGGTCATTTGTCAACCATAAGTGTTAAGCATCGAAACACTTATGACTCAATCACCATCTTCGTTATAGCACCACAAACCGTTGCCACATCCACAACTTACTAGCATATTGGAAACCCCTGGGACGGAGTAGATTTTGTGGTAGCAAGTGCTGGAACAGGAGAATTTCCTACTATTAGATAGGTCTTGGATGCTATTTTTCATAAACAACATGGTGGAAACTGTACCTGTCGATCTATAATGTACATGAAGTTTGGGGTGTATTAGGAGAACATCTTGGTCAACATGGAAAATATCATGGTCGTAGGAGATGGTTCACTCCTTCGATGGTGAATGGTTATCACAGAGTTGATGAAGGCTGTAGTACATTCAAAACTCTGCTACTGTAGGTTTCTTTGATGAATTAGGGTTCTTAATAACTAAGAATGGAGGAAAAACCCTAATTCCCAAGGAAACCCTAATATTGGAATAGAAATCCTAAGGATGATGATGATATTGGATAAATATTAATAAAAGGAAATTGGTCTATTTATTTCAGGATTTTGTGCATGATTGGTTGCTTGATTGAGATTTCTGTGTTCTGATTAATTCTGTATCTGAATCTGCAATACAGGTATGTGGTTACGCTTATGAATATCTCGAGTTAGTTTTCCAAAGTTTACCGAAGTTTTCATCGATGTCATGAATTAATTGTTGGATGATTTTAATTCATGCAAACTATAATGTGGATATGACTATCACATAAGATATGTGCCTACTAGCTCAGATCCTGGTCCCCTCTGTGGCTTAATAGTTGACCTAGTAAATGGCTACCAATGGGGTAGGTCCATCAGGTCATTAAATGACTTAGTAAATGGCTACCAATGGGGTAGGACCATCAAGTCATCATGAGTTTGATATTGGGTTACCTTTGGGTAGTGCCATGCGACTCTATTACCCTAGGTATTGGCTACCTGTAAGGTAGGTCCATGGGGGTAAGAATCTACCTAAAGAGAGGTAGTATACAAGTCCACTACAGGGATAGCACAGAGTTAGGGGATAGGTAAGGATAGAGTAGTGTGGCTTGAAACGTAATCTTGGTTGTTAAATGATTAATTGAAGGATTACATTGTTAACATATTTGCATGATTATTGTTTCCCCCACATACCATCTTCAGCTGACCGACGTTTTGTTTGTCGGCGTTTTAGGTACAAGCCAAAAGGACAAACAGTAAATCATCATATTGTGAATACATGAAGTAAAATGCGAGGAGGATTAGTTAGAGTAGAATACATACATGGATACAAGTTTAGAAATCCAAAATTTTCAAAAGGTATGAAATTTTTTATTACAACTTTTCAGTATAGATTATTGAAATTTAATCATTGTTCTTGGTTAAGTGTCGAACCTTTGATCCAGAAGTTACTGGTGCGGCTTCGACCTCTCGGTCTCCCTTAATTGGGGGTTATCGGAAGGTGGGGTCATAACATTTGGTATCAGAGCCAGGTTGAACTACTTAAGAGAGAAGATGGTCCAATCACACCATGATGTGAGTTCAAAAGTTCTTGGGTATGACCAAGGTTCACTTCCATAAGGGGGAAGTAGACACATTAAGAACTCGATAATAATATAGTTCATCACCCCATACTAATGGACAGTATGATCCAGACTAGAGGGTCTGATGAGAGCACGTGTGCTCATTCAAGGTGATTCATAGAGACAGTTCTTAAGATGTGATGTTAACCACCATAACCTTTATCGGGATGCAAGAAGTCTTATAGAGAGGTTGTGTCAGTCACCACTTCATTAAGATGATGTTGGTGAAGGAGGCCTCGCGAAGGTCAGAAAAGAACCACAGTGTGTGCAGATGAAGTCGCTTTGATCGTGCAATGGCTGAGAGAGAGAGCCCAGTGGTGACATGAGTCATGAGTTGATGCAAAGCAGACTGACATGCAGTTCACTGTGGGAGAATATGTGATGTGAAAATCTAACCCCTCTAAGCTACAGCTGAGAAAGTTGAGTCCCCGATATATGGGTCCATTTGGGATGGATTGGTGGAGATGGTTGTGTTTAGCCTTGCCCCTCAGGATAACATGATGTGTAATTTGTTCCATGAGTCCGATCTAGAGCACTATGTGAGGTACCTAAGCCATGTGTTGAGCCTTGAACCTATTCATCTTTTGAGAGGCTGAAATGTCCTGAGTCACCTATGAGGGTACGTTATACCAAGGTAAGAAAGATTTCAGATGGAAGAATATGAGATGATGAAGGTTCTTAGGAAGCACCATTGAAATGGTGAAGCCACATGGGAGCCATGATGGACATATGAAGGGCTTATCCTATTTGTTTGCTTGCTTGCTTGATGGAATTTTTTAGGGCAAAATTCTTATAAGAGGGGAAGGATGTTACAACCCCAATTTTGAGTTCATTTGCTGAGAAATGTAATTTCTCATATTAAAGATAAATGAACAAATAATGATGTCTTTTGATTGAATGCATGAATTTCATTACAATAGCCTTGATGATTGCTTTGTGGGTTGTATTGGCTATTAGGCCCATTAACAAAGAAATTCAATTAATAAATAAATAATTGAGTTTTTGAGAAAAGAATGAGGTAGAAAGCTCTAGAAGGAAAAGGAATGTAATCCAAGGATGAATTTCGTGCCTCTTGGGTTCCTTGGGTTCCAAGGAGTCCAAAGTTGCAAAGAAAAAGCAATAAGAAAAGAAAATATTAATTAAGTATTTCTTTATTAAGAAAGAAATTGAAAACAATGGTAAAAGGTGGAAAACAAGTGAAAAGAGGTATAATTGAGTTATCCTTAGTGGAATTTCATATTTCAAGGATTCCTAATGATAAAAGGAATACTAATGAGGAAAATAAAAGAAAAATAAAGAGAAATCCTCAAAAAGAAATATTTTAATAAGAAATACACATGATAATGAAGAATAATGCTTATAGATGCATCTAGAAGGATAATTGATATCCACTAAAAAGGATTTCGAATTCCTAAGTTCTCTTGGGGTCCAAGGAGTCCCAATGTAAAGAAGAAAGGAAAAGAGGAATCTGTTTAATTCTTGCCTTTTCTTTAAATAACTAATCGTATACAAAAAAATATGGAAACATGGATCTGCAAACCCCAATACTGCCTATATATATGGGGCAGTTCCACCCTTTTAGCCCAAGTATCGCCTCTGATACCTCTGCCCTTTGTTTACAATCTGCAGATGAGGCCTGGGGGTGAAGCTAGATACCTTTCCCATACGTCTCTCATTGTTGCAGCTAGTTTTGGCTCTGTGATGTCGGAGCACTGGCAGCGGTCTGATTGGGAAAGGCTGGAGGCGAAAAGATGGTTGAAGACAACTCTTAGAGAGGTCTACCACCAGCAACCTGTGATACTGACCATCTTGGGTTCCTTCCATTGGGATTAGGACAACAGAGCGAGGAGGAGAGGAGAGGTGGATCACGAGACCTCAAAAGAGGCATGGCGGTGGAACCTGGGCACTATAACGGTGAACAGGGAGGGCCTGGTAGCGACGCCTCCACTACTGGTACGTGGGTGTCGCAGATGGGCGACCTAGAAGTACCTCCATGAAGGGAGTTAGCGGTGGTTGGGAGCCCTGAACACCAAGAAGACGACGTCGGTGGTCAGTGCACATGGGCGCTGAGCGAAGGATCGCGATGGGTGACCAGTGTCCCGCAGACTCGTGAAGAAGGAGATGGTCCGGTCCAGCGCCAGCCAACAAATGAACCAATTAATCAGTTGATAGCCGGTCTAGAAGAAAACTTCCTGTTGAACCGCGCCCCACTTATCTAGCTGGGCAAGGAGCAGGCTACATGTGGACCAATGAGGAGCCGCCACATCATCCCACTTTGAAGGTATAATGAGTATTTTGTTTAAATCATAGAAATAGTTAGGAACATTGGAATATAGCAAAATTATATATCGTTTTAATTGGAAAAATGATAGGAATCCAAATAAAATATGATTAAGATCTAATTATGCTTCCTGTTCTAAAAGTGGATGCCATACATATTTTAATGTGATTAATAGAAAGGAAAACCTAAATTCCTTTAATATGATGCTTAAATGAGTAGATTTGTTTAGGTTGAGTTAATACCTGATCTTGTCATGCATAACAAGGAATCCATTAAAAATAGATTTAGACCCTAATTTTGCTTGCAATTCAAAAAGTACATAAAGTTATCATCTTTAATGATTTAATTAATGAGAAACCCTTAGATTTGATGATAGATGGATTTAATGATGTTCTTTGGATAATTCAAGCCAATATTAACCTGTTGTTAATAAAAGTGAAAATAGGATCTAAAAAGATGATTTGTTTATATGAATGGATTAATTTAGGGTTTTGTGCATGAATATGCATTAATGAGCTTGAAAACCCTAATTTAGGTGGATATGCCTTTTAATTGTTTTAATTGTTCAAATCCATGAATAAATAGAAATATGATGATCCTAAGTCAATTTGAGTATAAAAGATCATTAAAATGGATAATTTGAGTAATTAGGGTTTATATGAGTAGAAAAAGGTATTGTAGGGTTTGTTGACCTAAAAGGGATAAAGTTTGAGAAATTGATCTCAGAAACCCTAATGAATACGAATGAAACCTTAATTCAGATTAGAAACCCTAGAAGGTGAATCCAAGTCAATAAAGTAGAGTCTTGATAAAGTGTGTAGTAAATAGAGTACATATTCTTTTTAGGAATTATGTGATTGTTGAATTGCTTGCTTGGATTGCTTTCTTGGTTGGAATGGCTTAATGCTTGTGTAACCTGCAAATCAGGTATGTGGTTACGCCTATGAATATCCCAAATTAGATTCCCGTGGATTTTCGAGGTTTTATCGATGACTTGAATTAAACTATTGGATGCATTTAATTCTTGCAATTTATAATGTGAATATGACTATCACCTAAGATATGTGCCTACTAGCTCAGATCCTAGTCCCCTCTATAGCTTTATAGATTGACCTAGTAAACAACTACCAATGGGGTAGGTCCATCAGGTCATTAAATGACTTAGTAAATGGCTACCAATGGGGTAGGTCCATCAAGTCATCATGAGTCAGGGATTGGGTTACCCTTGGGTAGGACCATGCGACTCAATAACCCTAAGAATTGGCTACCTGTGTGGTAGGGCCATGGGGGTAAGGATCTACCACACGAGAGAGGTAGTATCCATGTCCAATGCAGGGACAACACAAATATAGGGGATATGAAAGGATTGAGTAGTATCGCTTAAAATGTAATCTTGAATGTTAAAGGATATTTGAATGACTACATTGTTAACATAGTTGCACAATTATTGTTTCCCCCCACATACCAGCTTCCTGCTGACCGACGTTTTGTTTTTCGGCGTTTTAGGTACAAATGAAAAGAACAAACAGTAAAGCGGCATATGTGGAATTAAATGAGAAAAAAGTGCACAGGAGGATTAGTTAGATTAGCATCTTCATGGGTAGAAGTTTAGAAATCCCAGTTTTTCCAAGGTAAGAAAAGTTTTATTTTATACCAGTTTTCAGTTTAGTTGGTAAAGTTTATTAATTGTTATTAATTATTTGTCGAACCTTTGATCCGGGTTATTAGTTAACGGCTCTGACCTTTCGGTCTACCTTAATTGGGGGTTACCGGGAGTCGGGGTCGTTACAGCTACGTTTGCAATTACATGTAAAGGATTTTTCAGCTAGAGGTATATCATTTAAGAATAATGCAAGCCAGAGAAATACCAAGTTGTTTCCCTTGTGGTAAGCTCTGATAGATCTATTTTCTATCTTTGTTCTATGAAAGGTTATCAAGATACACTATTGACTAGCATGCATTAATAATTTCATTTGTCTTGGGATATTTATGCAACCATTGATTTCATATTTGGTAATGCTATCATAGTGATACAAAAATGTTGATTAATTGTTTATAAGTCGATGCCTCAACAATATAATGTAGTGACTGCACAAGGAAGAGATAACCCTGCTAAAAACACTGGGATTGTCATGCATGATTTTACAGTAATACCAGACTTTGACTTCAAGCCCATTGTGAATCAATTCAAAACATATTTTGGTCGTCCTTGGAAGCCATACTCACAGATCATATATATACAATCTCACTTTAGTGGGATTATATTTCGAATAGGTTGGGCACCGTGACCAGAAAAAGATTATTCCAACTCATTATATTATTCAGACTTCAAAAAGTATGATCGTCGGCAAATTACCTCTAGCAGGGTGAAATGGCATGGGTATTGCATATTTTAAACTATTGTATAAGTGACACCATTTGTAGTCACACAGTTCATTCAAGGTGAAAAGTGGATTGCACATTCTAGAGTTCCTGTAGAGCTTACATTAGTTTATATTTACAAAGTACAATTTAAGAGTTGCTTTCTTTTGAGGAAAACAAACATTATCCATGAAATCTCTTGAATTAATGTTCTTATATTCATATCTCATTTCTATTTATAGTAAAATTTATGGTTGTGTACGTGTTTGATAATCTGTCAAATGTAGTTCTTTTCCTTTTATAAAAAGTATCAATGCATGTCATTGCATTTTTATTTGATACGTGTAAGGCTTGGGAATTCAGAACCACAAATTATGAATAAGTATGTTTACATTAACTTCTCTAAAATATATTTTCCAAGTTGTTCGAGTAGTATTGACATCAATTTTCAATTGAGAAAGGGTCATGTGTTTTTCCATCTGACAAAAGTAACTACCTCTTCAGCCCAAAAGACTATTTATTAGGAAGAATAAAGAAGAAAAATAAAAAGGTATATAATTTTTTTGTGGTTCTTTTGGTGCATACCAAATCCTAAACCAACACCCCATGAGAAAAGACTAGTGTAGACGCAAGGGGTTATGATAAAAAAATTAAAAAGTTCTCTGGCCATAATAGCAAGTTCACTCTGAATGATAACCCTAGGTATACATGTGAATTTAAATAGCACTCGTAATATATTCAAATAGAATAACTTTGTCCCTCTATTATCCCACGAGCGGATTATTGTATTCCTTCCATGTATGGTAGTAGAATGCATTAAATAGCTGGCTTACCAGGGCTCTCCTTGTTGGGATCCATCACATTATCTTTATTGTTGCTAGGTGGAACTAGGAGTTGGACAACCCAATACTAAAACCATAATCAGGTGAATCTTTTATCCATATATACTTATTCTAGTACCAATAGTGCAATAAAAGCACTTTGTCTTCCTTTCGCTAATATGGTGTTGGCAATCTCCCATGAGATAAATTGCGGAACGGATCAAGTCTATGCCTAGATCTAAGGAATGACAACTTGTTATACCTAGTAGTTGACCACAGCTAGTAGCAATGAACCCATGATGACCACCCTATTCATCGATCTGGAAACATTGTGCATATTGTCACCATGCATCATATCACACGCTGCACATGCATCTCATAATATCATGCAATTTAAACACCAACTAATAAAAGATAGAGATTGCACATACCACAACAAAACCAAATTTAAATGATATTGGGCCTACTACTCAGAAACCTCATAAAGTGTCTGATATAAATTGCAAGCTTGTAGTGGATAACATATAGGAAGTGGTGTAGCCAAAAATTCAAGTGAGAGTCGACATCATGTACAATTATATAATCTTATCCGGATTACAAGTCTAAAATTTTACAAAATTAGAAAATCAAGTGAGGATGGGCACCATGTAAAGATATATAATCCTAGGAAAATTACATTTTCAATATTTTACAAACATAATTTTGTAAAAATTAATTCTGTTGGTTGCTTTACATAAACGAGATATTTTTCAATGATGACTTCATTTACTTTTACTTTTTCCCTATTTTTACTTGATTGCAGAAATACATAAGAAAATAAAAATGTAAAACATGCTAACGGCATGGGTATCAAAGAAAGTTAAGATAAATGTGTTTGTTTGTTTAAAGGTGGTTAGAGTAGAGGAATTTTATAATTGTTTATTTGCTTAAAGTTAGTGGGAGTTAAGAATTTTTATAGAATACATTAATGTTTGTCAGATTTTTGAGAATAAATAAAATATACACACTTATGGCGATAACGTCAAGAAGATTCTACCGATCGTGGATTTTATTAGTGTTTGGTAAAGCATTACTAGGGATGTCGATCTTTGATAAAATGGTAAAAGGGGATGTCAATGTTTTCCCATGGGGACATGTCGCTTTCTGTAGCCATAGTTGGCTAATTGTGAACCCTGCACAAAGAATAAAAGAAAGGCAACCTATATGAATGTTTGTATGTTGAAGTTGTACTATATGAATGCTTGTATGTTGCGGATGCTTTCCTTTTTTTGTTGTGTGGGGTTCGCAATCAACCAACGATAGCTACTGGAAGTGACATAGCCCAATGGGCAAACATTGGCATCCCCTTTTCCCATTTTGTCAATGGTCGACATCCCTTGTACTTCTTTGCCAAACACTAGTATAGTCCACGATTGACAGAATCTTCATTAGGATATCTTCATAAGTGTGCATATTTTGTTTGTTCTCAAAAATTTGCCAAACGTTGAAATATTCTATAAAAATTCTTAACTCCCACCATCTTTAGACAAACAAATAACTATAAAATTCCTCTACTCCCATGACCTTTAAACAAACAAAAACTATATTTTAATTTTCTTTGATACCCATGTCGTTAGTTGATTTTAGATTTTGATTTTCTTAGATATTTATTCAATTACGTGAAAATAGGGGAACAAATTATATAAAGTCATCGTAGACAAATATCTCATTTATGTAAACAAACCAACATGAATTGATTTTAAAAAATCAATTTCATAGAGCATTGAAAATGTAATCTAGCTACAATTGTATATCCTTACATGGTGCCCACCCTCAATTAATTTTCCATTTTAAAAAAAATTTGGACATATAATCTGGCTAGGATTATATACTTTTACATGGTGTCCACACTCGCTTAAATTTTTGGCTATGCCACTGCCAATATGTTATCCACTACAAGCTTGCAATTTGTAGAAGACACTTTATGAGTTTTCTTAGTAAGCAATATATCATTTAACTTTGATTTTGTTGTGATATGTGGAATCTCTATCTTTCATTAGTTGTTGTTTAAACTGCATGATTTGATGGGATGCATGTGCTTAGGAAATAGCGTGTGATATGATGCATGGTGACAATACGCACAATGCTGTCAGATCGATGAATACAATGGTCATCATGGATTCATTGCCACTAGATGTGGTCAACTACTAGGTAGAATAAGTTGTTATTCCTTAGATCTAGACATAGACTTGATCAATTCTGAGATATCACATAATGGACAATTGCCAAAACCATACTAGCGAAAGGAAGATAAAGGTAGTGTTTTGTGAAAGCGGTCGTCGTCTTCTGGGCAGCAATCACTACTACAATACACGCCTTTGGCGTCGGTTGTTTAACCCCTTTTAGAGACGGTTCTCAAGCGACGCCTATGTGGGCGCCGCTAAAGGTCGAACTATTCGGTGTCGGTTTTCTAACCAATGCCAAAAGGCTTCGCGCCACTGAAAATGCGCCAGCAGGGCACCTATAGGCGTCGGTTATGTATAGTAAGCCGATGCCAAAAGGGTTTTCTGTGTCGGTTTACAACTAATTAACCGACGCCATATTTCCAGACGCCACGTCCATGCTTCCCTACACGTCCGTGTTTAGTACTATAAGCGTCGGTTTTATACTAATAACCGACGTCATATCCCGCCACGGTCATGCTTTCCTGCACGGTCGGGTTTTTTGTCATATTAGGCGGCGGTTGTTATCCAATAACCGATGATGTAAGCCTTTGATGACTATGTTCTATAAATAACCGATGCCTATGTCTTTTTTTCTTATCAGTTTGCAGGCCTGCTGTGGCTGGTCAGCACGATGAGAACCTGCAGTTCAGTTTTTTAAATTGTAGGTTTACGACATCCATTGATATCAGCCTACAAACAGGCCACAAACCTGCAAAATCAACAAATATACTTTTCACACAAGTAGATACATTCAGACATCAATTCAATTCTCACATTCACATATGTAGAAACATTCAAATACATGTATAAACATTCAGACATGTATAAACATTTAGAAATATTCATTTACAAAATATCATTCAACATCGCTATTAGCATCCCAATTATATTTTACAGTCCCCACTGCTTGAATGGCTCTTGCCCATTCTTCTCTTACTTCATTTAATACTTCCATCGTGTATGGAGCATGTACACCTTTTAAGTATTTACCTTTAGTGTGGTCAGTTTTAAACACCTACAAAGAGAATGATATATATATAAGTAATAATATAAAATAAGATTGATATATTTCATACTAACTAATGAGACTATATATAATACCTCATGTATGGTATTGATGTCGGCATATTGGATAATCATCTGCATAAATCGCATCACATAGTATGTGCATGCCCAACCGTTGTCTTATCTAGCGCACTATAAATTGAAACATACAAAATATTAAAAAATACAACGAAGCACAATTCACATAAATAATATATACATTGGAGTCGGGAACTTACTTTCACGTTCTACCAAATTATTGGCTGGTTCTTTTTCCTGGGGACCTTTCCTTCAGCCTTTTTGAATGCATCTAAACCCCTACATGTTAATGTAACACAGTAAATTGCATAATTAAATAGTAATGTAATAACAAATGTTAATGGATATAAAAATAAAATATTTCTCACCAAAATAATGGCATTCTCATTACGTGTCCAATTTTAGTATTCAATGTACTCCTCGCAGGATCTAGATAATAAATAGTGAACGTCCCGGGGAGAATAACTAGTAACTCCCAATGCCTACCGCTAGAGGTAAAAAAGTTAAAAATTAATAACTCAAAATCCACATCAGGAGAAGAGCGGGTCACCATAGGTTGATTGGAAGCCTAAGATGCAATAACATTCTAAAAAAAGAATAGGTTACTTCTTCTTGTAAAAGTCCCGCTCTGGGTTTGCACTGGGATGGCCCAAAGAATGCTTTGATGCCCACAGGATGAACGTGCCTTGTTTCCTCTGCTCATACAGATACAATACATAAAGTGCATCACGTACAAGTGCTTCAGATTCATATAACAACATGACAGACTAACACACATATAGTGCATAACAACAACAGCGCCTAATTTACATACAACACTAGCCTAGTACATATATAGTGGGACTAAGGTGACGAGTTAACAGGAGGACAAACAGATTTCACCAGGAGTTAACATTGAAGAAGGTCTACTAACCTACACTGAGCTAAACAAGTTTATCAGTACTAGCCTAAGGCACAAGTACCGTTCATCGGGACAATGACGGTCATGGAAGCTTAGTGGCCACTGGCCAGTTGAACGTGTAGTGGCCACTAAGCTTCCACGACCGTCATTGTCCCGAAGAACGGTACTTTTGCCTTAGGCTAGTACTGATAAACTTGTTTAGCTCAGTGTAGGTTATTAGACCTTCTTCAATGTTAACTCATGGTGAAATTTGTTTGTCCTCCTGTTAACTCATCACCTTAGTCCCACTATATATGTACTAAGCTAGTGTTGTATGTAAATTCGGCACTTCTGTTGTTATGCACTATATATGTGTTAGTGTGTCATGTTGTTATATGAATCTGAAACACTTGTGCATGCTGCACTTTATGTATTGTATTTGATCTTCATTGTGGCTTCTTTTGTTGTTTTATGGCTTGCTGCCTATATATCTATATAACCTTAGTGTGGGATGCTTTCTCATTGAGCATCGTTGATAGCCTAGTTAGTTAGTACATTGATTTGGTTAGTAACACTAAAGGTTAATCTTGAACAGGTGAATACATAAAAATGTATATTAATAAAATTGGGAGTGGCGCTTAATACCTTGAATTCATATGTTTTTCTTTGGGTAACAAACTCCTCCCAGTCTTTGGGGTCCAAGTAGTTCCATTGTTGTGTGTCTTCCTTCTTCCTATATTTATTTTTCAAAGAGAATACAAACAAAAATTATTAGTGTAGAGTTAGTGAAATACTGATCAATGTCTAGAATTGGAATCAATCAAGAACCTATTCTCAGCATCACATATGTAATCTCGGGTGAGATTGGTCCTATAGTTCCTTAGGACCCTCCCACAATGTTTAGCATTTGTATTAACTAGAAGATAATGAAACATCAAACCTAAAAATGATATTGATATTAAAAAAAAACATTTAGCTTCAATAAAAAAATATAAACATGCATGCCTCTAAAATTGTGATCTTTTATCAAATAACAATCCTTCATTGTGATCTCCGTGCACATATAAGTCATCATTAGCTTTAATATTTTGTGGAGTTGGCAACCCAACTGAGAATGGACTGGAGTCATCATACTTATCATAGTACTCTTCTTCATCTATATGATCTTCAATGAACTGTCTTTTACCATGAAGAACAACCGACCATTTATCATTTGCAGGATCATCGATATAGAATATTTGTTTTGTTTATGATGCCAATATGAATGGTTCACCCTTCTCACCAATCTTTTCAAAGTTCACTAAAGTGAAACCCAATTCATCCACTATAACTCCTTTGGTGTTATCAACCCAATTACATTTAAAGAGCAGAATTCTGAAATCTATGTAGTCAAACTCCCACATGTCTTCAATGACACCGTAATATGACATTTTATCTTCACATGGACTCTTATCCTTTGCACTTGCAAAATACATAGTCGACGCTTGAAGAGTGACCCCACTATTTTGGACGACACTCTTATCATCTTGGCGCTTTGTGTAATATGTGAACCAATTAATGTCAAACCCTTCATAAGACATAACATTCAGTTTTGGTTTAAAGGCGAGGCATTTGATAGTTTCTGTAATATCATTTGGTGTTTGAGATAGTTGATGTAAGACTTTATCTTCAAACCACTTAGTAAAAGTCTTGTTATGCTCTCTATCAAGCCACATTGAACTTGCTCGAGGATGTTGTCTCTTGATGAAATTGGTATGTTCCTCGATATAAACACTCGCTTCATCCATGTTGTGTAAAATATACAACTGACCTTGTTCCAACTTCTCATGGTTGATTACTTTCACCCATGATCCCAAAATTCCTTTACCCTCCTCAATATTCTTGTCATTAACAGGAGTGTTATTACCACTCAGAAAGTCATTGCAAAAATCCATAACCTCTCTCACCACATAGCCTTCAATAATACTCCCTTCAGGACGATAATGGTTTTGAACATCACATTTAAAAATGCTCATGTATCGTTCAAATGGATACATCCAATGCAAGAAAACTGGTCCCAACATTTTCACTTCCCTAGTCAAGTGGACAACAAGATGTATCGTGATATCAAAGAATGAAGGAGGGAAATACATCTCAAGCTGACATAGGGTAACAACCACTTCTCTTTGCAAATTATCAAGAGTATCAGGCTCAATAACTTTGCTGCATAGACTGTTGAAAAAGAAACAAAGTCTGGTGATTGAAAACCTTACATGCTTCGGCAATATAGATCGAATGGCTTAAGGCAATATTTTTTGCATTAGAGTGTGACAATCATGAGATCTAAGACCTATCAACTTCAGATCTTTCATTGATACCAATCTACCGATGTTGGATGAGTAACCCTGTGGCACCTTAACATTTACCAAGCATTCACAAAAAGCTTTCTTCTCCTTTCTAGACAACGTGTAACAAGTGGGAGGTAAGTATGTTCTTTTTTTACTCATTTCACGTAATTATGTTAATTCTAACATTATTCCCATTTCACGTAGGTCCAGTCTGAATTTTATCCCATCTTTAGTCTTACCTGGTATATTTAACAGAGTACCAATGACGCTATCACAGACATTTTTCTCAACGTGCATTACATCGATACAATGCCTGACTGTCAAAGAACTCCAATAAGAAAGATCCCAAAATATTGACTTCTTCTTGAATGAAGAATTGTCACTCCGTGTGGCCATACTACATTGTGTTTTCTTACCAAATTCATTGACAATGTCTTTTACTCTTTCATAAAAACATCCCTTGGTATAGATTTAGGTGCACTCCGTTCATCATTCCATCCATTGAATGCTTTGTGCTTCCTACGATACAGATGGAATTTTGAAAGAAACCTTCGATGACCAAGATATACAGTCTTGCCGCCATGTTTTAGTCTTATTGAATCAGTGTTTTCTTCACATATAAGACACACTTTAGCTCCTTTGACACTATATCCAGACAAATTCCCGTATGCTGGAAAGTCATTAATAGTGCAAAACAACATAGTGTGCAAACAAAATGTCTCTCTTCCTGAAGCATCATAGGCCATCACACCTTCAGCCCAAAGTTTCTTTAAGTCATCAATCAGAGGTACAAGATAAACATCGATATCATTTCTGGGTTGTTTAGGGCCCGATATCAACAACGACAACATAACATACTTATATTTCATACACAGCCAGGGAGGAAGATTGTATATAACAAGCATGACTGGCCAAGGGCTATGTTGGCTGCTCAATGTCCCGTACGGATTCATCCCATCTGTATAAAGCCCAAGTCTTAGATTCCTATCTTCTTCACCAAATTTGGGGTACAATAGATCAATCTTCTTCCACTGTGGGGAATCAGACACATGTTGTAGGATCCCATCCTTATTTTTCTTAACATCTACATGCCACCTCAAATTCTTCGCATCTTTCGGATTTGCAAACAAGCATTGAAACCGTGATATTATAGGTAGATACCACATCACCTTGGCATGAGAACCAGTTTTGGACTCCCCCGAAGTCGTCAATTTATACCGTGACGCACCACATTTTGGACAATCTTTCAAATCCACATAGTCCTTTTGAAATAATACACAATCATTTGGGCATGCGTGTATCTTCTTGGCCTCCATTCCCATTGGGCACAACAATTTCTTTACCCGGTATGTTGAGATTGGCAGCTCATTTCCTTCAAGAAGCATTTCTTTCAACAAAGTCAACAATGAAGTGAAGCTTTTGTCACTCCATCTATTGTTAGCTTTAAACTTATACAATCTCAACACAGCGTTAAGCTTCATAAATCTAGCACGAATTGTGTATAACGGTATCTCAGCATCATGCACAATGTTTCTAAAGATAGGAGGTGGATCGGTGTGCTCTACCCTACAACTATCCAGCATCGCATCAACGATGTCTACTGGAACTGGTTCGTTCACATCTACGTCATCGGAGGCAATTTCTTCTTCCACCCAAGAACTGTTATCGACATCCACTGGTTTTGAGTTTGAAATCTCTCCATGCCAGTGCCATTCTGTATAGCCTTGTACAATCCCGTTGCACATGACATGACTTTTGATTTTGTCACCAGTGCTGACTTTCAAGTTGTTACCGCAATGCCTACATGGACAGTAAAACCTATCTCCAGGTTCTTTCCTATGTTCCTCGACAAATCTAATAAACTGATCAAGACCAGATATAAACTCTGGGGTGCAGCGATTGCGAATGGACATCCATGATCTATCCATTCTATGATCAAAGAGAAAACAAGTATATATTAGGACAAGATTAGGGTCTACCGTTAACAAATACATGTGATGTCATTCTTATATATAATAAATGTGTACCACCTATCCCATCCTTGAACACCTAATCTCACTAGTAAGTGTATAATGTGTATTGGGTTTTGAAGAAAATTTCGGCAGAATTTCCCCGTTGTTCTCTAAGTATATATGTACTTAGAGAACAAACGGGGAAATGCTACCGAAATTTTCTCAAAAACCCAATACACATTATACACTTAAATCCTAAGTGAGATTAGGTGTTCAAGAACAATCCCAAACCGGGGACTATCCAAGATTTACTCCTAATGAGTAAATCTTGGATGAGTTTCTAGGCCAACAAACACAATAATAGATATGTACATTTTAGGGTTTCATCACAATTAATGTTAGGGTTTCATCACAATTGATGTTAGGGTTTCATCAATGTTAGGTTTAATCAAATAAAATCAAGTTTAAATCTTAAGTACATATGTACTAACATCAAAATTTACTGAATTAGGTCAAACATTAGGATTAGAAACACAAATATATGCAAGCAAAAGATTTGTTCGTATCCTAGGATTTACATAAAGGATTACATAAAGATTTGTTCATATCCTTACCAACAACAAGCACGGTCGTGGCTGTGTTGGCCTACCATGGCCGTGCTGTCCAGCATGGCCATGGTAGGCCAACACAGCCAAGACCGTGCTTGCTGTTGGTAAGGAGCTAGGGAGAAGGAAGCAAAGCGGCTAGGGCTACCTAGAGCTAGCGTGGAGAAGAGCGGCACTCACAGTGGAACCAGGAGAAGAGCAGAGCAGGCGAAGAGAAGAGAAGAGCGAGCAGTGGCAGTAGTGGTGGTGAGAAGGCGAAGAGAAGAGTAGAGCAGCACTCGCAGTGGCACTAGGAGACGAGCAAAGCAGCAGAGAAGAGTAGAGAAGCATTGGCGGCGAGCGGCAACAACAACAGAAAGAGGACGCGGTGGCGGCGGCGGCGAGCAGTTGCAGGGTTCGTCGACGATTTTAGGCGAGAGCGGCGAGCACAGGAAAATTATCATGATGAAACAGGAAGAAAGGGGGAAGAGCCGGGTGATCGGGTCTATTAAGTTGGTCAACATCGTCGGTTATCTACACAACTGACACCTATTACTCTTCAACGTCCGTTGATAGTAAAAAACCGATGTCCAATTAGACAATCTTTGCCCTAAATTATTTGGCGGGAACCATTATCAGTGTCGGTAATCAAAGGATAACCGACACCGAAAGTGGAACTTTTCGCACAAATTTTCATCTTAAATAGGAATCAGTGAATAGTTAAAAAACCGACGTTGTATGTGATGCAAATTTTATCACTCAAAAATTGGATTTCGCGGGTGATTTTAGGCGTCGATTTGTTATACCCATTTGACACTGAATACAAAGCGGTACTCGTGTCTGGCTGGTCTTCGAATATAGATGTCAGTTTTCCTAAATAACCGACATCAAATAGTATAGGCATCAGTTTACCTAAATAACCGACGCCCAGAAAAGCGACACTGAATGTTGTTTTCGTACTAGTGTAAACTAGCATGTAATTAGATACACCATTACTAGAAAAATCTATACATGTAGATGTTTTCATCTACACAAAGAAAACTTTTTTTCTTGCATAATAATCTCTATAATTTCCATTTGGTTCTTGCATGCAGTCAATGTGACTCAACAACAGTTCCATTGACCTTTCTTTTCTTGTAAACAAAGGCCAAAAATTCTGACAAACTCAAGAAATATTTATTACTACAAATCTACAATTCAAATAATATCTAACACATATACCATCCCTTCTCAAAGTGAGTATTTGTTCTGTGATGTAGTTTTGTTTTTATTTTGATTCACATATATTCATTTTCCATGATCAACTAAAATAAATTACTCATTTATATGTTTGACGTGCAAAGCACGTGCTTAAACTTGTATAACCATTTAGTCAATCACCAGGGGTGTAAAATCATAGAGCGAGACAATCTGGAACAACATATTAACATGAAAAATATCTCATATGTCAATAAGAAAAATCAAATTGTATCGTAAGGTACCAAACAAGGTTATTATGATGACTAGATGTAAATTTCTACTACATGCTACTTTGTGAAATTGAAGTTTGTTCGTTACTAAGAATATGATTGCAATTACATTTAGAAAGGATGGTGTCATATCAAATGAAGACAATACTTGGAGATAGATTAGAACGTGACAAGTAGGGTTGATTTGCAAGGAACCTTGACGATTAGATGTGCTTCAAAAATCCTGCCAATAATTGCATCCACCAATGGGAGGGTAACATGGGGAGGCATCTCTGTCTTTTCAAACATAATCTCTTCAGATAGCCTCCATCATATCACTTTGAGATCAATACCAGAAGAAGTTAATCAATTCTGAAAGAAAAACACAACAAAGGATGCACTCTCTTCTATTTCGATTTGTTAATGGCTAACTGATTTGTCATTTGTGTAAATTAACTAAATAAAAAATATGTTGTATGAAAAAATGAAAACGTATGTATCTGAATATATTTCTTGTATGCTCGACGTAAAATAAAACATTACAACTCAATATTTCTCCTCCTTTTTCTAGTGTCTACTCTATTTCTCACCTTTTGTCCCACTGACTTTGTGTGGACGGGGAAAATAAATGTTACATCTCAAGTGTGGTGTCCGACAACTTATGTAACATCTTAGACCAGACTGGGAAAATGCGTCACAGAGATAAGGTACACGTAAAGGATCTAGATACCCATCAATTGCTTCAAGGAGGCACTGTGGGGGTGATCTATGACCAGTGTTGTAATTCAGGTGAAAAAGCCTAAGAAAAGGGAGGGTTGCAAACTTAAAGGGAATACAAAATTTGAATAATACTAGGTCGTAGAGGAGACAAATATATCTAGGAAGTGATGAGAAAGGTTGTCGGCATTATTAATTGCATGAGTGTCGAAAGAGAAGGATGTATGAGGGAAAAAGGGAGGGGAGAGAAAAACCACGATTCAGAGTGTGGTGGAGATTTTACTAGCCTTAATGGTGGCATATCTGTCGGGTGAGTGCAGAGTATGTGGCAGAAAAGTTATTGGGAACTCAGGCATACTACAATGATGATGTTGTGGTTTGGGTCTTTTACTCAGGACCACATCCTCTACATGGTCAATTTTCCCAATCAATTTTTCTACGACAAAATTCTTTTCTATGGACCGTTGATGGTGAGGAATATACATAGAAAAGGTAGAGGCATAATGAATATGACCTAAAGTCCAGTTGGTTTAGGGAAGTGGAAAAGGATGAAAAGTGTTAAGTATAATATGTTAGTTTTTCTAGAAAACTCTACTGGTGTCTCTGGTGGCTCCTTTGAATCTAGGCATGCTGTAGTGATGATTGTGGGGCTGACATCTTGTACCTGGGACCATGTTTTATGACGTGGTCTATTTTCCTGATTTGTTTTGCCCTTGCATGACAAGTAGTTGATGTTGATTCATGACAATTTTGTTTTCTGTGTACCGTATAAGGTAAGGGATAGTCATACGGAAAAGAGATTTGAAAAACACATAACTCAGATCCCAATTGATTTATGAAAGTGGGAATGGACGGAAACCACTATTAGTATTTAGTGGAATAGAAATATATATATATATATATATATATATATATATATATATATATATATGAAACAAACATGATCTTTGATAACATTTTTTCTTCACTAGGACGTTGCAATATACTCTGGCATTCATAATTGCCTTTGTGGTTTCCATTTCTTTGATGATGGTATTCTACTTCATGAGCGATGGTCATTTGTCAACCATAAGTGTTAAGCATCAAAACACTTCTGAATCAATCACCATCTCCGTTATAGAACCACAAACTGTCACCACATCCACAACTTACTAGCATATTGGAAACCCCTGGGACGGAATAGATTTTGTGGTAGTAAGTGCTGGAACAGGAGAATTTCCTACTACTAGATAGGTCTTGGATGCTATTTTTCATAAACAACATGGTGGAAACTGTACCATTCGATCTATAATGTACATGAAGTTTGGGGTGTATTTGGAGAACATCTTGGTCAACATGGAAAATATCATGGTCATAGGAGATGGCTCACTCGTACAATGGTGAATGGTTATCACAGAGTTGATGCAGGTTGTAGTACATTCAACTCTGCTACATTTGCAATTACATGTAAAGGATTTTTCAGCTAGAGGTATATCTTTTAAGAATAATGCAAGGCAAAGAAATACCAAGTTGTTTCCCTTGCGGTAAGCTCCGATAGATCTATTTTCTATCTCTGTTCTATGAAAGGTTATCAAGATACGCTATTGGCTAGCATGCATTAATAATTTCATTTGTCTTGGGATATTTATGCAACCATTGATTTCATATTTGGTAATGGTATCATAGTGATACAAAAATGTTGATTAATTGTTTATAAGTCGATGCCTCGACAATATAACGTAGTGACTTCACAAGGAAGAGATAACCCTGCTGAAAACACTGGGATTGTCATGCATGATTTTACAGTAATACCAGACTTTGACTTCAAGCCCATTGTGAATCAATTCAAAACATATTTTGGTCGTCCTTGGAAGCCATACTCACAGATCATATATATACAATCTCACTTTAGTGGGATTATATTTCGAATCGGTTGGGCACCGTGACCAGAAAAAGATTATTCCAACTCATTATATTATTCAGACTTCAAAAAGTATGATCGTCGGAAAATTACCTCTAGCAGGGTGAAATGGCATGGGTATTGCATATTTTAAACTATTGTATAAGCGACACCATTTGTAGTCACACAGTTCATTCAAGGTGAAAAGTGGATTGCACATTCTAGAGTTCCTGTAGAGCTTACTTTAGTTTATATTTACAAAGTACAATTTAAGAGTTGCTTTCTTTTGAGGAAAACAAACATTATCCATGAAATCTCTTGAATTAATGTTCTTATATTCATATCTCATTTCTATTTATAGTAAAATTTATGGTTGTGTACGTGTTTGATAATCTGTCAAATGTAGTTCTTTTCCTTTTATAAAAAGTATCAATGCATGTCATTGCATTTTTATTTGATACGTGTAAGGCTTGGGAATTCAGAACCACAAATTATGAATAAGTATGTTTACATTAACATCTCTAAAATATATTTTCCAAGTTGTTCGAGTAGTATTGGCATCAATTTTCAATTGAGAAAGGGTCATGTGTTTTTCCATCTGACAAACGTAACTGCCTCTTCAGCCCAAAAGACTATATAATAGGAAGAATAAAGAAGAAAAATAAAAAGGTATAGATTTTTTTTGTGGTTCTTTTGGTGCATACCAAATCCTAAACCAACACCCCATGATAAAAGACTAGTGTAGACGCAAGGGGTTATGATAAAAAAATTAAAAAGTTCTCTGGCCATAATAGCAAGTTCCCTCTGAATGATAACCCTAGGTATACATGTGAATTTAAAAAGCACTCGTAATATGTTCAAATAGAATAACTTTGTCCCTCTATCATCCCATGAGCGGATTATTGTATTCCTTCCATGTATGGTAGTAGAATGCATTAAATAGCTGGCTTACTACGACTCTCCTTGTTGGGATCCATCACACTATCTTTATTGTTGCTAGGTGGAACTAGGAGTTGGACAACCCAATACTAAAACCATAATCAGGTGAAGCTTTTATCCATATATACTTATTCTAGTACCAATAGTGCAATAAAAGCACTTTGTCTTCCTTTCGCTAATATGGTGTTGGCAATCTCCCATGAGATGAAATTGTGGAACTGATCAAGTCTATGCCTAGATCTAAGGAATGACAACTTGTTATACCTAGTAGTTGACCACAACTAGTAGCAATGAACCCATGATGACCACCCTATTCGTCGATCTCGAAATATTGTGCATATTGTCACCATGCATCATATCACACACTGCACATGCATCCCATAATATCATGCAATTTAAACACCAACTAATGAAAGATAGAGATTGCACATACCACAACAAAACCAAATTTAAATGATATTGGGCCTACTACTCAGAAACCTCATAAAGTGTCTGCTATAAATTGCAAGCTTGTAGTGGATAACATATAGGCAGTGGCGTAGCCAAAAATTCAAGTGAGAGTGGGCATCATGTACAATTATATAATCTTATCTACATTACAAGTCTAAAATTTTACAAAATTAGAAAATCAAGTGAGGCTGGGCACCATGTAAAGATATATAATCCTAGGCAAATTACATATTCAATATTTTACAAACTTAATTTTGTAAAAATTAATTCCGTTGGTTGCTTTACATAAACGAGATATTTTTCAATGATGACTTCATTTACTTTTACTTTTTCCCTATTTTTACTTGATTGCAGAAATACATAAGAAAATAAATGGTCGGCATCCCCTTTTCCCATTTTGTCAATGGTCGGCATCCCTTGTACTTCTTTGCCAAACACTATTATAGTCCACAATTGATAGAATCTTCATTAGGATATCTTCATTAGTGTGCATATTTTGTTTGTTCTCAAAAATTTTCCAAACGTTGAAATATTCTATAAAAATTCTTAACTCCCACCATCTTTAGACAAACAAATAACTATAAAATTCCTCTACTCCCATGAACTTTAAACAAACAAAAAACTATATCTTAATTTTCTTAGATACCCATGCCGTTAATTGATTTTAGATTTTGATTTTCTTAGATATTTATGCAATTACGTGAAAATAGGGGAACAAATGATATAAAGTCATCGTAGACAAATATCTCATTTATGTAAACAAACCAACATGAATTGATTTTAAAAAATAAATTTCGTAGAGCATTGAAAATGTGATCTAGCTACAATTGTATATCCTTACATGGTGCCCACCCTCACTTAATTTTCCATTTAAAAAAAATTTTGGACATATAATCTGTCTAGGATTATATACTTTTACATGGTGTCCACACTCGCTTAAGTTTCTGGCTATGCCACTGCCAATATGTTATCCACTACAAGCTTGCAATTTGTAGAAGACACTTTATGAGTTTTCCAAGTAGTAAGCAATATATCATTTAACTTTGATTTTGTTGTGGTATGTGGAATCTCTATCTTTCATTAGTTGTTGTTTAAACTGCATGATTTAATGGGATGCATGTGCTTAGGAAATAGCGTGTGATATGATGCATGGTGACAATAAGCACAATGCTGTCAGATCGATGAATACAGTGGTCATCATGGATTCATTGCTACTAGATGTGGTCAACTACTAGGTAGAATAAGTTGTTATTCCTAAAATCTAGACATAGACTTGATCAATTCCGGGATATCACATAATGGACAATTGCCAAAACCATATTAGCAAAAGGAAGACAAAGGTAGTGTTTTGGGAAAGCGGTCGTCGTCTTCTGGGCAGCAATCTATGAACTCAGGCAGCACGAATCACAAGTTTCGCATTTCCAGACACATGATGAATGTTCACTGTAATTCTATATTGAAATTTTTGCTTCGAGCATTGGATAATCGCTCCCTTTTCTGGATTTTACACTACATGAAATTGCTATTATGGGAATACAACGACCAACTATTGGCAACGGATAGCATCACTTTTTCAAACAGACCATTTGCCGCACCATTGGTACTAAAATAAATATATATGGATAAAAGCTTCACTTGATTATGGTTTGGGTATTGGGTTGTCCAACTCCTAAGTTCTCCTAGCACCATTAAAGACAGTGAGATGGAGCCCTAGTGAGTCAGCTAGTCAATTCATTCTGCTACCATACATGTCGTCTGCACTAGTCTTTGTTCATGGGGTGTGGGTTTAGGATTTGATATGCACCAAAATAATCATGAAAAATTTCTACACCTTTTTTTTTCTTTATTCTTTCTAATAAATAGTCTTTTAGGCTACAGAGGTAGTTATTTTTGTCTAGTAGAACAATACCTAACCCTTTTCCCATTGAAAGTTAATGCCTATACTACTTGAATAATTCAAAAAATATCTTTAAGAGAAGTTAATATAAACATACATATTGGAAAAAAATGCATTTTTTCCCTGAATGATTGAAACATAAAAAAAGTAACTCTAAAATCGCTCTTTGTAAATCTAATTAAAAGTAAGCTCTACTGGAACTCCAGAATGTGAAATCCGCTTTTCACCTAGGATGAACTGTGTGACTGAAAATGGTATTGCTTCAGCATTATTTTTTATATGTGATACACATGCCATTTCACCATGCCATTTTTTAATTCCCCACAATCATAGTTTTTGAATTTTGTATAATATAAGGATTTGGAATAATATTTTCCTGGCCACAGTGCCCAGTCTGTGGGAAATATAATCCAATTTAAGCAGGATTGTATATATATGGTCTGTCAATATGGCTACCAAGGATGCCTAAATATGTCTTGAATTGGTTCACGACGAGGTTCAAATCAAAGTCTGATATAATTACAGAATCATGCACGACAATTCTAGTGCTTTCAGTAGAGTTATCTCTTCCTTGTGCAGTTACTATGCTATAATGTCTAGGCATTGGCTTACGCACAATTAATCAACATTTTTGTATCACTATGATACCATTACCAAATATGAAATCAATTGTTCCATAAATATGACAAGACTGATAAAATTGCCAACGCATGCTAGTGAACAATGTATCTTTATAATCTTTCATAGAATAGAGATAGAAAATAGATCTATTAGAGCTTACTGCAAGGGAAACAATTTGTTTTTTCGTCCCTGTAGTATTCTCAAAATATATATCTCTAGCCCAAAAACCCTACCTGTAATTGCAAACGCAGTAGAGCCGAATATGCTATAGCCTCCATCAATGCCGTGACAACCTTTCACCATTGTATGACCAATGTCATCTCCTATGACCATGATATTTTCCATGTTGACAAAGATGTTCTCCCAATACACCCCAACCTTCACATACATTATTGATCTACCGGTATGGTTTCCACCAAGTCATTGATGAAAAATAGCATCCAATCCCTTTCTAATAATAGATAAATCACATCCATCACTTGCTACCACAATGTCTTCATAGTCGTAGGGTCTCCATTAAGCTAGTAAGTTGTGGATGCGGTGAGGGTTTGTGTTGGTATAATGGAGATGGCAATTGAGTGGATTAGTAGTGTTTTGATTCTTGATTCTTATGGTTGGCGAATGACTATTGCTCATGAAGTAGAATACTATCACGAAAGAAAAAACAACCACAAAGGCAGTCATGAAGGCTGGAGTATATTGCAACATCTTAGTGAAGGAAAATTGTGATTGAACATTATGGTTGTTTCATATATATACTATTCTATTCAAGTAAATACCAATAGTAGTTTCCTTATGTTCCCATTTGCACAAATCAATTGGGCTCTAACTCATGTGTTTTGTGCACCTCCATTCTATATGACTATCCTTTACCGTCTATAGTTGATAGAAAACAAAATTGTCATGAATTAACATCAACGATCCTTTCTCCAAGGGCAAAAAATATTAGGGAAAATGACTACACTCATAAGATGTCGTCTCGATAATGCAAGCTGCAACATCATCACTACAACATGTCTAGATTTAAAGGAGTCACCAGAGGAACCAAAAGAGTTAATGAGAAAAACCAGCATACTATATTAAACACTTTCCATCCTCTCTCACTCAACTGAACTCTAGGTCATATGCTTTGCACCTCTACCTTCCATATGTGTATCCCTCACCGTAAACGTTCCACAAAAAAGAAAATTCCCATAGAAAAATTTATTGGTTAGAAATGACCATGTCAGAGGACGTCATCATGTGTAAAAGACACAAACCACAACATCATCACTGCATCATGCCTGAGTTTGCAGCAAAACTTTTGTTGCATACTTCGCATATACGGATGCGTTGCCGCTACGGCAAGTAAAATCCCCTCTTTAGTCTGAATAATGGTTGTTCTCTCTGCTCCCTTTTCCCTCATGCATCCTTCTCTTTCAAATTCATGCAATTAACAACATGACAACCTCTCTCATCACTTCCTAGATATCTCTTTATTGTTGACTCTATGTCAATGTTGACTCAAGGTCTAAATTGAAAAAACCCTTGTTTTGATGATGACTAACCATTCCACCTATTTGTGTCTATTGCTTCTATATTGAGTGATTTCAGATTAGGTATAGAAACACTCCAAATGCTGTAACTTATGCATCTCAAAGTTAGAGAAAAGACAAGTCAAAGTTAATGCAAGTGCACATTTTTGGAATGTGATGTAAATCCATTAGAATCAGGTTGTAAATCACTTGTAATGATTGTATTAATTGTAATTAATCTTAGAAAAAATCAGGAACACTTAGATCGAGTGTTTAAGCACTCAAAAGCCATTTTCTAAAATTCACATCAGGCTATTCATCAGTCAAGTTGTAAACTGGACTGATCCTGATTGGATCTTGAAAATGACTTTTGATCGGTCGAGTTTTCATCTCACAGAATTTGACCGATCCCTCTGCACACTAAAACTAATTTAAGTGAATCGGTCGAGTTACCCAGAACAAACTCGACTGATGGCATAAATTGTTCTTGTCTCTTAGTGGGATCGGTCGAGTTACCTTTATAGAAGCTCGACCGATTGCACTATAGGGGAAAGTGCAGAAAAGTGTTTTTAACCATCGTGGAGTTGCAAAAAGTGAAAATATATCCGTTGCAAACCAAAAAATGGCTAGTTTTCATTATGAAGTGTTCCCAAAGGCTTCTAGGAATCCCCAACTATAAATAGGAGCCCTTGGGCTTCATCGCATGGTTAGCCAAGCACTATGAAGGTCCCTATTCTATAGTTGAGTGATCCTACAACCTCCTCTCTCTCTCTAAGCTTAATCAGTTGCTACATTCATTAGTTAGAGTAGGAAATCTATAAGAGAGCTAGTCCTACATGTATATCTTATGAGGCTCTCACTTCCACCACCTCCCTATCTCTCATTTCAACCATGAAGATGAAGGTTCTCTCTCTTAGCTAAGAGAGGTAATGAAGAATAAGGGAAGGAGTCCCTTGGTGAAGATCAACGCTGAAGACTTGGAGCAAGAGTGGATAAGACCTTGGTGAAGGAAGAAGACTCCTTTCTCAAGTGGGTATGTCCTTGGTGGAAGCTTCTCCAAGTGAGGGTGAAGTCAAAGGATGAAGATCCAAGATGAGTGGGTAATCCCTGCAAGACTGATGACTTGTGCAAGAGTGGGTAAGTCCTTGGTGAAGGCTGAATACTCGTTGCAAAGTGGGTAAGTCCTTGGTAAGGTTGACGACTCTTTGTATTGGATAGGTAAGTCCTTTGGTTGGTCATGTATTGTAAGTTTTATGAATGAATATAAGAGTGCAATGGTTAAGAAATCCTAGAGGTTGACCTCTCTAGGTAGTGGAATGACTCACTTCTAGTTTGAAGTGTGGAACCACTCTACATAGCTTGTCACTTGGTGTATGTTCAATCTCTCTCTCCCATTCTATGCATGTTTTAGTTTCAATCGAATTTCCTATTTAACAACCTTATCTAGTTATATATCTTGAAGGTCTAATGAATTTTGTTTAAGTCCTTTCAGCTCTATTCACCCCCCTTTAGAGCATCTAATCACCCATCTAGGATGCAACATTTGTATCAGTGTGGTTTTCTCCAAGAATACTTCAATGAGTAGGAGAAGATGGGTGACTACCAAGGTGGGAGATACTTCATCAACCTTCCATCTTTGATGGGAGAAATTTCCTCTATTGAAAAAGAAGGCTACAATTCTACATCTAAGGATCAAGTTTTGAGCTATGAGAAATGGTGGACCATCCATACAAGCTACCAGTAACAAAGACAGAAGAATGGGATGAAGCTACCACTTGAATGCAAGAGCAATCAACATCCTCTATGCCACCATGACCTCCACTGAGTTCAACCGGATTTCTTCTTGTGAGATGACCTATGAAGTATGGAGAAAGCTATGCATCACTTATGAGGGGACTCAACAAGTGAAGGAAAGCAAACTCTACATGCTCAATGGGCTGGTTGTGAACTTAAAGATGGGAAAGGAGGAGAAGATAGGTAACATGTACTCAAGGATCAACACCATTGTGAATGGTCTTGCTGTTGTAGGACATCTTATGAGTAGAGGAGAGATCAACTCTAAGAGCCTTAGAACTCTCCCCAAGAGATGGGAACCTAAGGTGAATTCCATTGAAGAAGTAAGGTCTCTTGATGATACCCCCATTGAAGAGCTCATTGGAAATCTACAAGCCCATGAAGCCACACTTGACAAAAGAGAAGAAGTTGAAAGACAAGAGGAGAAAGTGCTAAAGAGAATGAAGAAGGCTAAAATGAAGGCTCAAATCGAAGCTATTATGGGACAAGCCTCTCCATCCTCTCATGTTGAAGAAGATGCCATGTACTCCAAGGATAGGTTCTACAAAGGCAAGAATTCCTCCTCCATCTGGTGCCTCAAGTGTGGAAAGAAGGGTCACTTCAAGATATATTGTCTACAAGGCAAGAAGATCCATCATCACAAGGAAAGAGAAGAGAAGTACATGAAGAAGGAGAGATATCACTCAAGATCAAGTGACTCCTCCAACTCAAGTTCAAGTGAAGATTCAAGTGAAGGAACAAGCTCAAGATCTACTGTTGAAGGAGAATGCCATTTTTCTCTTATGGCTTCTACAATAATAGAATCAAATGAGGTAAATCTAAACTCTTTAGATAAAGAACCCTTAATTGCTATCATTAATGCTACTCATGCTTCTCTTAAGTCTTCTAAAAAGAAAAGGAAAAAGCTTGCTAGAATTGTTGATAATATGCATGTAGAATTAAATGATCTTGAACATGCTAATTCTTGCTTGCTTGATGACAAAAATGCTTGTCTTAGCCAAGTAGACTCTCTTAAACTTGAAAATTCTAGTTTTCTTGATAAGATTAGATTTCTAGAAGCTCAACCTCTTTTGCGTAGTTCTAATGAAGAGCATACTTTAATTGTAGATTCTCTCATGCATGATATTGATGTTCTTAAATCTAAAAACAAGGACAAAGATTTGGTTTTGCAAGGATTAGAATATGAAAATGGTGTTTATCTTTCTAAGATTGCTTTTCTTGAAACCAAAAATCCCTCCATGCTTGCTAAAATCAATGTGCTTAGATCTTGTTCTAGTTCTACTAGTAGAGAGAATAATGTTGTTGCTCTACATATTGATAGAGGTTCTTATTCAACCAAAACTTCTTTCTTAGAAAATCATGTTTTGCATGGTAGAGATAAAATAAATCATTTGTATTCTACCATTACTTTTCTTATGCATGATAATCATAGTTTGGGATCTTCTTTGCAAAGAATCTTAGTTGGTAAAAAGAATATTATTGATATCCTACACCATACTACTAAATAGATTGGTAGACATAGTTTAGGGTATGATGGTAGTCAAATGATCAATAAAGGTAAATGACCTCCAATATTCCATGGAGAATCCTTTGGTTCCAAGACTATGAGAACATGCAACTATTGCAATGATTTTGGTCATTGTTCTACTTGTTGTCCTTTTAGGAAAGCACCTAAGAGAAATAGGACTTGGGTTGCCAAGCTAACCCCTCCGGACCAAAAAACATGATTGGGAACCATTTCATATTTCTTCTTGTAGGTACTTGCAAATGGGTTGACTTGAACTTTTGAATTGCTAATTGACTTCTCAATCCACATAAAAGAAGAAAGGTGAGATATGTATAAGATGACAACAAGTGGAAAATGAATGGTAAGAACTAAGGTAATGTTCTTCTTGCTTATAACCAATCCTAACTTGTTTTTGTCAAGATTGTGTACACTATACATATGGTTTTTGAGTCAAAAGGGGTATTTTGTGTTTCTCTTCACACTCTTTCTCAAAAATTATTTCTAATAATTTTATAGTACATTACTAACTTTCTCACACATGTTTGGAAATGGTTTGTATATTTAGCATGTCTCTTAATATGTTTTTATGAATATATATGCTTCTTGAAAGCAGCTCTGTCAGTCGAGTTTATCCTGATAGAAACTCAATTGATATCCACCAATTGGTGTTTCTAACAACTGTCATCGGTCGAGTTGTCAATACACAGAACTCGACCGACAACACTGTGCACATAATATACAGTTGGATTTTTGGATGAGAATTTCCCTCTCAACTAGATTTTCTCAACCAATAGCCTTATTCATTGGCACTCCATTTGGTACCTTTATATATGCATATTTCCTTGTTCCAAATTACCTATCTTGCTTACAACTCTATCTTTCTAATTGCTTTGAATTGGTATATCTATATCTTGCAATTACTTGCTTTGACCTTTTTTGCAAGTTTTGATGATGATCTTTTTGGATCTCTTGGTTGTGTATAAAAATAGATTCCGTTGTACTCTAACTTGCTACATCTATCTAGATGTATATTTTGTTTTGATACAACCTTGAGGTTCTTAGTGGTAATCATCCTTTGGTAATGATGCATATTTGTTAGTGAGTTATATGCTTACTTATTTCTAAAATTCCTTATCTCTTTGTTTGGATATATCTCTACATCTACTCATAGATTGCTTTATCTTGTGTTTCTTTTGGTATCTCTTGCTATGATCTAGATCCTACTAGTAGTCCTAACTTGTGATAACATCTACTAGTAGTTCACATACATGTAGTTCTAACCTTATTTATAATTGGTATATTTTCTCATATAGTGGTATTCAACTATCTTGATCTTCTTACATAGAATTGTGATGCATGATACATAGAGCTACATTGTATGTGGAAATTGGGGCTTTTTTGGATTTTATGCAGATTTTACTCCAGTATCAGATTTTGATGCAAGACTAGTGTTTTTTATACAGAAAAGGCCTTCTGAGCAAGGCTCATGGAACCATGAGCCCTGACACTTTTTGGGCAAATTCTCTCATCTTGAGGGTCAAAATTATGATTTGTTGATTTTTTGCAACACTTTATCTTGCATTTTTGGGTTGTTCAAGTGCATGCTTTAACTTGTTTTTCTTTTTATGCTTGGACAAGACCCTAGCTGTGATATTCTACTCTCCTTATATAACATTTTGCTATCTCCTTTCTTTTAACAAGTGATGTTTCTTATTTCTTCACACTCACACTTTTTGAAATGACAAAGGGGGAGAAAAGTATGTCTTCTTTTGACAAAAGAGGGAGAAGTCATGTCTTACATGAAGAGGAGAAGCATGTCCATGTAAAGGGTAGAACATATATATGTGTATAACATATATGAGTAGAAGACATAGTGTTCTATAAATGTTATGAAAGCTAACCATGCAGGAGATATTGCTTCAATTGAGGGGGAGTATGAGAACTCCACTAGAATCAATTGAGTGGGAGCATATGAACTCCATTGTAATGAAACCCCTAGGTTTCTCCAAAGGTATGAATTTACTTAAATTCTTTCAATACATTTATGGAATGGTTTGTCATCTTCAAAAAGGGGGAGAATGTTGACTCTAGGTTAATGTTGACTCAAGGTCTAAATTGACTAAACCTTTGTTTTGATGATGACTAACCATTCCACTTATTTATGTCTAATGCTTCTACATTGAGTGATTTCTTATTAGGTATAGACACACTCAAAATTCCGTAACTTGCGTGTCTTAAATTCGAGAAAAGACAAGTCAAATTCAATACAAGTGCATGTTTTTAGAATATGATGTAAATCCATTAGAATCATGTTGTCACTTGTAATGATTGTATGACTTGTAATTAAGCTTAGAAAAATTAGGAGCACTTAGATCGAATGTTTAAGAACTCAAAAGCCATTTTCTAAAATTCATATCAGGTTGTTCATTAGTCAAGCTATAAATTCCATCGATCCTGATTGGATCTTGAAAATGAATTTTGATCAGTCGATTTTCCATCTCACAGAACTCGACCGGTCCCTCCGCAGGATAAAACTGATTTAAGTGAATCGGTTGAGTTAGACCATGAAAAACTCGACCAATGGCTTAAATTGGTCTTGTCTCTTAGTGGGATCGGTCGAGCTACCTTTATAGAAACTCGACTAATTGCACCATATAGAAAAGTGCAGAAAAGTGTTTCTAGTCATTGTGGAGTTGCACAAGTAAAAATATATCTGTTACAATCCAAAAAATGGTTATTTATCATTCTTAAGTATTCTGAAAGGCTTCTAGGAAACCCCAAATATAAATAGGACCCCATGGGCTTCATCCCATGGTTATCCAATCACTATGAAGGTCCCGATTCTATAGTTGAGTGATCCTACAACCTCCTCTCTCTCTTTAAGCTTAATCACTTGCTACATTTGTTAGAGTGAGTAGGAAATCTATAAGAGAGCAAGTCCTACATGTATATCTTGTGAGGCTCTCACTTCCACCACCTCCCTATCCCTCATTTCAACCATGAATATGAAGGTTCTCTCTCTTGGCTAAGAGAGGTGAAGAATAACAAGGGAAGGAGTCTCTTGGTAAAGATCAAGGCTGAAGACTTGTAGTAAGAGTGGATAAGACCTTGGTGAAGGTAGAAGACTCCTTTCTCAAGTGGGTAAGTCCTTGGTGGATGCTTCTCTAAGTGAAGGTGAAGTCAAAGGCTGAAGATCCAAGAAGAGTGGATAATCCCTGCAAGGCTGAAGACTTGTACAAGAGTGGGTAAGTCCTTGGTGAATGTCGAAGACTCGTTGCAAAGTGAGTAAGTCCTTGGCAAGTTTGAAGACTCTTTGAATTGGATAGGTAAGTCCTTTGGTTGGTCATGTATTGTAAGTCTTATGAATGAATATAAGAGTTCAATGGTTAAGAAATCCTCAAGGTTGACCTCTCTAGGTAGTGGACTGACTCACTTCTAGTTTGAAGTGTGGAACCACTCTGCATAGCTTGTCACTTGTGTATGTTCAATCTCTCTCTTCCTTACTATGCATGTTTAGTTGCACGATAATTTCCTATTTAGAAACCTTATCTTGTGATATATCTTGAAGGTATAATAATATTTTTTTAAGTGCATTCAACTCTATTCACCCCCCCCCGTAGAGCATCTAATCACCCATATAGGATCCAACATGTATCTTGTACAACATGCTCTCATTCAAACCAGGTATTCCCTGTAAGTCTGTAACCCTCCCTTTGCTGAATTTGTTTTACATGACACATTACAATCACCAGTCATAGATCACCCCCACTATGACTCCCTGAAACAACTCATAGGTATCCAAATCCTTTAGGTCTACCTTATCTCCATGAAGCATTTTCCCAGTCCATTATGAGATGTTGTATCCATTGCCAAACACCATACTTGAGATGTCATGTTTGTTTTACCCATCTAAGTGAAGGTGATAGGAAAAAAAGGTGAATAATAGAGTAGATAGTAGAATGCATGGTGTCAATAAGCACAATGCTACCAAATCAATAAATATGGTGGTTATCATGGGTTCATTGATACTAGCCATGGCCAACTTCTTGGTAGAACATGTTGTCATTCCTTAGATCTTAGCATAGACTTGATTAATTTCGGGATATCATCTCATGGACGATTGCCAAACCTATATTAGAGGTAGGAAGACAAAGTGCATTTGTCGCACAATTGGTACTACAATAAGTATATATGAATAAAAGCTTCACTTGATTATGGTTTGGATATTGTGTTGTCCAACTCCTAGGTCTGCCTAGAAACATTAAAGATAGTGATATGGAGACCTACTAGGAGAGTCATGTGAACCAGCTAGTCAAAGAATTCTACTACCATACATGGAAAGAAAACAACAATCTGCTCATGGGATAATAGAGCGGAAAAATTATTACGTTTGAACATATTATCGGTGCAATAAAAATTCACATCAATACCTAGGGTAATCATTCAGAGTGACCTAGCAGGAATGGTATGAGAAGCTTTTTAAGAACTTTAATGTAAACTATGGTGTCTGCACTAGTCTTTGATCATTGAGGTGTTGGTTTAGGATTTGGTATGCCCTAAAATAACCACAAAAACTTTCGATACCTTTTTATTTTTCTTCTTTATTCTTCCTAATGAATAGCCTTTGAGGCTACAGAGGTAGTTACATTTTCCTGGTGGAACATAACCTGACCTTTCCCCATAGAAACTTACTACCTATACTCTTGAATAATGCGGAAAGTATCTTTCAAAGAAGTTAATGTAAATCTACATATCGACAATTTGCGGTTCCAAATTCCCAAGCCTTACGCCTATCATATAAAAATGGAATGACATAATGTGATAATTTTTTCGAAAAGGAAAAGAACTAGATTAGATAGATTCTTAAACACATACACAACCATAAATTTCAGAATAAACATATTTGACATATGAAGATAAGAACATTAATTCAATGGATTACATGGATACCATTTGTTTTCCTGAATGATTGAAACATAAAAAAAGAAACTCTAAAATCCCACTTTGTAAATCTAATTATAAGAAAGGTCTAATAGAACTCCAAAATGTGGAATCCACTTTTCACCTTGGATGAACTATGTGACTGAAAATGGTGCCACTGCAGCAGTATTTTTAAATATGTTATGTCCATGCCTTGTCACCCAGCCAATGGTGATTGCCCCACGATCATAGTGTTTGAGCTGTAGAAAATATAAGGACTTGGAATCATCCGTTCCCAATCACAGTGCCCAACCTGTTGAAAATATAATCCAACTTAAGTGAGATTGTATATATATGATCCGTGGATATGTCTTCCAAGGAAGAACTATTTATGTCTTGAATCAGTTCAAAATGGACTTCAAGTCGAAATTTAGTATTACTGCATAATCATTCACGGCAACCCTAATGTTTTTAGCAGGGTTATCTCTTCCTTGTGCAGTCTCTATGTTATATTGTCTAGGCATCACCTTACACATAATTAATCGACATTTACATTTCACTACGATACCATTACCAAATATGAAATCAATTGTTCCATAAATATCACAAGACCGATAAATATTCAGATATATGCTAGTCAATAATGTATCTTGATAACCTTTCATAGAATAGAGATAGAAAATAGATATGATGGAGCTTACTGTAGGGGAAACAACTTGATGTTTTTCCCTTACAATATTCTCTAAAGATATATCTCTAGCTCATAATCCTCTCCCTATAATTTCAAATATAGAAAATCCAAATGTACTATAGCATCCATCAATGTTGTGACAACCTTTCATCGTTGTACAACCGATTCCATCTTCTATGACCATCAAATTTTCCATGTTGACCAAGATGTTCTTCCAATGCCCCATGACCTTCACATAAATCATCGATCTATCTGTACGATTGCCACAATGTCATTGATGGAATATCGCATCCAAGCCCTTTTTAATAGTATGGAAATCATTTGTTCCATCACTTGCTAACACAATGTATGCTCTGTCGGAAGGTCTCCATTTTTCTAATAAGTTGTGGATGTGGTGATGGTTTAAGGGTGGTATAATGGAGATTGTCATTGAATGGATAAGAAGTGTTTTGATGTTTGATTCTTATGGTTGATGAATGACTATTTCTCATGAAGTATAATACCAACATAAAAGAAATGACAACCGCAATGAAAGTCATGAAGGATAGAGGATATCGCAATGTCCTAGTGAAGGAAAAATGCGATTGAACAATACAGTTTCTTCATATATATGGTTCTACTCAAGTAAATACCAATAGTGGTTTTTGTCTGTTCACCTTCCTTCCATATGACTATCCCTTGCCATCTACAGTTGACAAAAAATAAAATTGTCATGAATGAATATGAACTCCTTGGTACAAGGGCAAAATAGACTGAGAAAAGTAACCACGTCATAAGACATCATCCCTGGTACAAGACACAAGATGCAATATCATCACTACAAAATGCCTAGATTCCAATTAGGCATCTGATGAACAAACAAAGTTGCTAAGAAAAACTAACATACTATACTAAACATTTCCATCCACTCTCACTTCTATAAACCAACTGGACTCTAGATCATATTCTTTTTGCCTCTACCTTTCGTATATATATTTCTCACTGACAAGGGTCCACAAAAAAGAAAAGTGCAATAGAAAAATTAATTGGTGAAAAATGACCACATCAAAGAACATCATCCCGAGTACAAGACACAAACCACAACATCATCATTGCAACATGCCTGATTTCCAAACAACTTTTCTGCTACATACTCCTCACTCACTCGACAGATGTGTTACTGCTAAGGTAAGTAAAATCCCCTTTGCACTTTGAATCATAGTTGTTCTCTCTACCACCCATTTCCCTCCTACATCATTCTCTTTGGACACTCATGCAGTTAACTGCAACATACTGAATCTTGAGTTTATTTTCTATTAAACCCATTTCCAAGATTTTATTTCCTTCTTATCCTATTTGTCCTATTTCCTAAATTCTCCTATCTTTTCTACCCTTTTTGTCCTCAATATTGCAATTGATGAATACTTGATGGCTTTGAACTATATTTACCCACATTCATTTCAATGAATGGGTGTTTGCACAAATATCTCAAATAGTTTGTAATTAGAGTCTAATAATGCAAAATGATCATTAATGAGAGATAATTAGTAGATTATATTAATTTAGACATTTTATTTATTTGTGGGATAAGAAATGAGAAATAAGAAATTTTATATCAAAATTATTAAGGAAAGGTACTAAGTATATTTATTAGGAACTTAGCATACAACCAAATACAAAATGCGTTTGGAATTAATAAAGTTAAATTCCTCACACTTTAATTAGCAAACCCATGAATTTTCATGTCACTTGGTATTTCTCTACCCTCTTAATTAATTAAATGAATATGCAACTCTAATATATATAAATGCCTATTGTATGGAAAATGGAAACCCCCATGAATCCTATTTGTTCTGCCCATTAATTTGTTTGACCATTGAATAATAATTGCTTTCCTAATTGAATTGGTATTTAAAATCCTAATTACCATAGGTTTTAATAGTGGTATTTGATTAGGCAGTTAACTATTTCCTAAGCATGTCTATCCCAGTAACACAACGTCTATCCCAACAATGTAATGCCTCATTGCATTCCTCCCCTCCCTATCTAACGTGAGACACCTCTCAAGCGTTTCTCTCCATCTGCAAAAATTGATGACGCCCCATTTTCCCCTCATTTTAATGCCTCGTATGCGCTACTCCTATCCTATCACACACCTATCCGCGACGCCACCCTAGAGTCAGGCAGCAACATCCGCAACAGGGCACCATTCATTCCTCTTTGTCTCCTATTTATCTTCCCCCTTCTTTCCTTTTCTCCTCAAACACACGAAGCCCTAGCCTCCCAACCTACCCTCACCCTACGTTCAATAGTGGCCAGCAACGCCAGGTATAGTTGAGGATCAGTGGGTAGTGTCGCCTCCTCCTCTTCTTCTTCTTCTCCTAGAACGATGCCAAAAACTCGATGCCCAGCAACCCACGACACTTTTTCAGTGTCACTAACACCTGCCCATATGACCCTCGATGCCTAACAACCCTCGACGTTGCATCGGCATCGCTAACACCTACCCATCTGATGCCTCAATGATGTGATTCCCCAACACTGTGATGCCCCAACGCCCACAACACCACTTCTAGAGCAACCTCGATGCCATCACACAATGACAGCAGGGCATCATAACCACCAAGTGCAATGTTGTCGAGCTTGGCAACGACTCCTTCACTCACAACCACTAGATCTGCAACACCATGACGTCTACAAACACCTCCATTCAACCTGACAATGGTGACTCATTACATGCTGCTTCTTCTTGGGTAACATCATCATAGAGAACATGATGATGTGTTTGGGTCCCCATCTCATTGTGAATGAACCAGACATGCAACTCCCATGGTAACCCTAGACATGTAAGTCTTCATTTCACATTCAGTATTTTTATTTTAGAAAACATATTATCAAGATGGGATAAGTATGGAAACTATAATTATTTAAAATCATAACATGAACTAATCTATTATCTTATCTATCAACTTTGTTGTATACAAATGCAAATATTAGATTGCATGAAATCAAACATGTAATGATACGCTATAGTGGATACTTGATATAAATAGAATCTATTCTATAAGATCCGGGTAGATTGATATCCAAAAATATTAACGAATCATCCTAATTGCTTATTGTATATTTTACCAAGCACTAAGAATCATTAGTGAGTGTATCCTTGTTTTAATGTGCCCTTTACATTAGAAATCATATATATTTATAGGTGCATTACATGATAACTAGAAATACATATGGGTCTAGGTAACACTCTCATATAAATTGATCCAAGGGAGCTTGATATCTGTATAAGAATGCATCTAACTATCTGGTCTTCTTATGAATTGAATGGTGAAAAAATAATAAGGTGTAAAAGAATATATTTTTGTAAGCATATATTTAGATAACATGTTAGTTAGATCAAAGCATGTGTATATTAGTGAACCCAATATATATTCATGTGTAATATACTTACACCAACAAACATGATAATAATGATGTTAGGAATAATATGGATTCACATTATAGAGAATATAATGACATCCTTAAACTTATTGGAAGAATATATATTATTATCCACATATATATATATAAGTTACATAAACTTATGTGACTAAATATGGGTAACTAGAACTAAGATAGATATATAAAGCATCACATATTATCTCAACAAAGATTAAAATCATAAACCCTAACATATCATTAAATGATCAGGAGTAAGATAAGAATAATATAAAAATATAATAGGAATGAATATGTTCACTTTGATTTGGCTAATATAAATAATGTGTTTCTAGGATGAAAGTTGACTTTTTAGACCAAAGTATACTATTCAAGTTAACCTTTATGTGTGAAAAGAGGTATGTGCATTCTAACCCTAAGTTGGGCATTTTTACCCAAACCTAATTTTCCAATGAGGCATTGTTTAGCCTTTATTTCCTTTGTTGTCTTTTTGTGGCATTTTTATTTCAATCATTCTAGGGTCTTGGACCCCACTTGCAAAGTTATTTCTAATTCTTAAATCTACCATTCGATTATTCTAGCATGATGATATAATTGTCTAATTATCGAATGTAGCTAAACATCTATTCAAACAACCCACAATTTTGGGCAGGAGCCCAGGGGAATGTGATAATTCTCCCCAGGGGAATGTGGCAATTCTCCCCACTTATTATATATTCGGGTGTTTGGGAATGAGTTACTCACCCTAACCTAGAGGTTGAGGTCCGATAGGTGCCTCGGCCCTAAATTAGTTTAATATAGTCACATTTAATCATGCATGCAACTTATTATTGTTTAACTTGGAAAAATTCTTATTTGTTTTACTTGCCGCATATTATTGACCCTCTTAGCATAGTGCATCTTTTTATTTCCTATTTTAGTTTATAATTGTCCTTATTATTTATTTGACACATACATTTTCTCTCCTCTTGTTGGTTGATCCCAATCACCCAGGTTAGGATCAAAGTGCACAATAGGAGCATGGTGAACCTATCTATGACTAGGAAAAAGGAGTCCATCCTCCCCTCATGAATTTCTTTGTTATTTTTATTGGAAACATATTGTTGTAGTCTAGTTTCCCTCTACTTAGATCAAATTTTTGTACAAAGATGTATACCCTTTTGGGAAAATTTATGTACTCTCTATTAAAATTGAATATAGACAAAAAAATTAACTTCCGCTTCTATCCAATTGGATTTTGTTTACCATTATTATTAGTAGAGAGGTGATTGTCTCACTTCTTTACAACATGGTATCAGAGCCAATGGTAGTCGGATCCTTGACTATTTCAATTTGTCTCCTTAGTTAGAAAACCTTACCTCATAGTATCCCTTTAGTTCCCATTAGAATTAACCTATGACAAAAGGTTGATCCAGAACCATAATAGTTTTATATTAGACACATCTTTAATCAACTTTTAGGTGATTAGCCTATTAGGTAGCTACTAGGGCATGAAGTTGAAAGTGATGATGTCTAGAAAGGGTCAGAACTTGGGGGTTGACAATATTTTCCTCTGCGCCACTAGCTTGGTTTATGGGGCCTCCTGGGTTCATATGACACCGGCCTGGCCTGATCTGATATGGAATGCTCAAAATAGCATAACTTTAAGCATATTACCTGAATGTTGAGTATCCATAGAAACAAAATAAAATCACCTTATATCCATCAAGTTCCTTATATGAGTCTTAGATTTCCATGTTTAGGGGTAATCTACCCTATGCTAGACTTTGAAGTTTGGTAATAGTAAAACAATTAAGTGTTGGATCTTATACATGGTTTATTAGACCCACTCTTTTTCCTCTAAATTAGTTTGACTTGGTAGGGAAACCCTTTTAAGGGGTGGAGTAGTTGTAGTTGTAGTACCTTCATAGATTTCACATTTGCTAATTTTGATGACGAAATCCCTTATTAGAGGGATGGAATCCTATAACATAGCAAAATCTACCCACTTTAGAATTAGAAACCCTAACTTCATAGATAAGAAATTAGTGACACTACTACAGAAAAGCATTCAGTGTCACTAGTCTGGGCGTCGGTTATTTAGGAAAACCGACGCCTATAATATTAGACGTCGATTATTTATGCAAACCGACGTCTATATTCGAAGATCAGCCAGACACGGGTACCGCTTTGTATTCAGCGTCGGCTGGTTATAACAGACCGATGCCTAAAATCGCCCACGAAATCAAATTTTCGATGAACATTTTAGGTCACCTACAACGTCGGTTTTTTAACAATTCACTGACGCCTATTTAAAATGAAAATTTGCACGAAAAGTCCCACTTTCAGTGTCGGTTATCCTTCGATAACCGACGCTGATAATGGTTCCTGCCAAAAAAATTAGTGTAAAGGTTGTCTAGTTGGGCGTCGATGTTTTACTATCAACCGATGCCGAAGACTTTAGGTGTCATTTGTATTTGATAACTGACGCCTTTACGAACTTAAAAGACCCACGATCGATCACACATGTTTCATTGTCTTCATCGCCCGCTAGCTGCCTGCTGGTTCTCACCGTTTCCGACGCTGCCTGTGCTTCCTCGCCTTGCCTCGCCGTCGCCGCCAACGGTGCTGCTGCTCAGCATCGCCGCCGCCGCCCGCCACCTAGCTTCGTCCTGCGTCACCGCAGCCACCCTAGCTTCGTCCTGCATCACCGCCGCCCTAGCTTTGTCCTGCGTTGCCGGCGCCGCCCGCTCCTTCCTCCCTACTCACGCCCTCCGCGCTGCCTAGCTTCGGTCTGCTCTCCAGGTATTAGCCGTAGCCTTTCTCCCTAGCTTTTTACCAACATGCAACAAACACGGCTTTGGCTATGTTGGCCTACCACGGCCGTGCTACCCAGCACGGCCGTGGTACGCCAACACAGCCACGGCCGTGTTTGCTGTTGGTAAGGATACGAACAAATCTATATGTAATGCTTTATGTAAATTCTAGGATACGAAAAAATCTTTTGCTTGCATATATTTGTGCTTCTAATCCTAATGCTTGACCTAATTCAGTAAATTTTGATGCATGTTGAAATATGATTTAAACTTGTCCATTCTAGCATCCTAATTTGATTTGATTAAAACCTAACATTGATGAAACCCTAACATCAATTGTGATGAAACCCTAACTTGTACATATCTATTATTGTGTTTGTTGGCCTAGAAACCCGTCCAAGATTTACTCATTAGGAGTAAATCTTGGATAGTCCCCGATTTGGGATTGTTCTTGAACACCTAATCTCACTTAGGATGTAAGTGTATAATGTGTATTGCGTTTTCGAGAAAATTTCAGTAGCATTTCCTCGTTTGTTCTCTAAGTACATATGTACTTAGAGAACAACGGGGAAATGCTGCCGAAATTTTCTCGAAAACCCAATACACATTATACACTTACTAGTGAGATTAGGTGTTCAAGGATGGGATAGGTGGTACACCTTTATTATATATAATAATGACATCACATGTGTTTGTTGGCCTAGAAAGTGAACAATTATTGTTCTTTATATTACGGTGTCATTTAAGACATATGGGAGTTTGACTACATAGATTTCAGAATTCCGCTCTTTAAATGTAATTGGGTTGATAACACCAAAGGAGTTATATTGGATGAATTGGGTTTCACTTTGGTGAACTTTGAAAAGATTGGCGAGAAGGGTGAACCATTCATATTGGCATCACAGGCGAAACAAATATTCTATATCGATGATCCTGTAACTGATAAATGGTCGGTTGTTCTTCATGGTAAAAGACAGTTCATTGAAGATCCTATAGATGAAGAAGAGTAATATGATAAGTATGATGACTCCAGTCCATTCTCAGTTGGGTTGCCAACTCCACAAAATATTGAAGCTAATGATGACTTATATGTGCGCGGAGATCACAGTGAAGGATTGTTAATTGATAAAAGATCACAATTTTAGAGACATGTATGTTTATATTTTTTTACAAATGCTAGTTAATAAAAATGCTAAATGTTTGCCTTTTTCAGGTTAATACAAATGCTAAATGTTTGCCTTTTTCTAGTTAATACAAATGCTAAATGTTTGCCTTTTTCTGGTTAATACAAATGCTAAATGTTTGCCTTTTTCTAGTTAATACAAATGCTAAATGTTTGCCTTTTTAATGACATTTTCAGATGGCTGACCATGATGAGCATGATGTCCATGATGAGCATGAAGTCCATGATGAGCATGTTGTCCATGACGAGCATGGCGAGGATACCAATGTAAGTTCTAAAAACATATCCTATATATCTATAAAATTCATTATCTTCTAGTTATGTCATATATCCTATATTTCTATATTGGGCTAATTCAGTGTGTTTATTTTTGTCAAATTTTAGGTTGATGATGCACATGTACCCACTGAAGCACTGGAGCAACTTGATGCGCAACACCAAACACTTAACAAGAAAAGGGGCATCACTCTGTTGAAGAAGTTAATAGCGCTGAGTGGTATTGGATCCAAATTGGGTGTTGAGTTTGATAATGGAGGAAATGCAATTGGAGTGAACCGCAATAATTTTGTAAACTATCTTGGGTGTGTCACTCAAAGCCATTGTGGTGTTAAGTATGATAATTGGCATAAAGTTCCTCAGGCGAAGAAAGACTTGATATGGAAGGATTTATGCGTGAGTTATTATTATTTGCAATTCTATTTTGTAGATTACAAATTATATTATTTGCAATTCTATTTTTGGATACTAGTTAATAAGAATTCTATTTTACAGAATCTGTTTGCATTGGATGAGAAGCTGCATCGTAAAAGCATGATGCAACATGCTGGAAAGATGCTTAGGAACTATAGGACAAATCTGAACAGAGAATACATAAAAGATGGTGATAAGAAGAAGAAGTCAGCCCTTGAGCAGTGGAACTTCTTGGACAAAGAAGATTGGGACAATTTTGTTGCTTCAAGAAAATCTGAAGAATTCCAGGTATTAGGCGTCACTCCCAATTTAATTAATATACATTGTATTCACCTATTCAAGATTAACATTTATTCCTACTAACCAAATCATTAATGTGCATACTAACTAGGCCCTCAGTGACGCGCAAAAAGCAAGGCGTGCACTGAATGTGCATGACCACACTATGGGTCCAAAGGGCTATGCAAGCGTTCACCAAAGACTACAGGTGGAGTCTATGGCTACTCAGGAGTCTGCCACACCCATGCCTCACCATGATATCTGGATAGCTGGGAGGCAAAACAAGAAGGGTGAAATAAAGAAGCCCGTAACTACTGAGGCGACTACGAAAATGGTAAAATACAACTCTTAGAGCAATCATTTGAATATTTATTATTTGTGGTGTTAACTTACCAATTTCTGTTGATGGTGATTAGCGGGAGCTGCATGAGCAGAGGAAACAAGGCATGTTCATCCCTCAGGGCACAAGGGATGAATTGACAGTTGCTCTGGGTAACCCAGAGCATCCTGGACATGTTAGGGGTGCAGGCACTGGTGTGGGCATCAAAGAATTCTTTGGGCCATCCCAGCGCAAACCCAGAGCGGGACTTTCACAAGAAGAGGTAACCTATTATTTTTTTAGAATGTTACTGCAAAAGGGAATTCAATAATAAGAAGCTAATGTTTCTTTTATCCATGTATAGGAGAATAAGAGAGTCGAGGATATAGTTGCTAAGAAGGTCAATGATATAGTTGCTGAGAAGGTCAAGGAAGAAATAGTGCGGTGGCAGGCATCTCAGGCTTCCAATCAGCCTATGGCGACCCACTCTTCTCCTGATGCACAGACTGCGAGTAATCTTGGAGACCCATCGCCTAGCACGTCTGCTATAAGTATTGTTTATGACATTCTAGCTAGTCTTTTCAAGATGATATGTATATATGTATAACATTCTTTACGTAAATTTGTAGGCATTGAAGCCATGCCGCTTAAGAATGCAAGACTATGTTGTTGTAGAGGCGCAGGCTTACCAGTCCCTTCCTGGGGCAACATTTCATGGGTCTCCAATGCCGCAGGGCTATGTTTGTGTGAGCCCGATATGTGTATTACCCGATTGGAGGGAAGTTGCATTGCCATATGCCCACCCAGATATTGATACACTTGGTGAGGCAGAAGGCGGGGTGATATTGTGGCCCAAAGCAGATGTCGTCTACACTACTGAAATTGTAAGATAAATTCACATTACTTTAGATTGTTAATGTGTATATATGAGGTCAACTGATCTGAAATTATATATACAGGTTAAAAAGAAGACACCCGGAGCACCTAGGCCTCCAGCTCCACTTCCTGCATTACCAAGTTGGGTTCCAACTAACCTAAAATACCCGTTAGGTCCTGCTTGTAGGGGAATGGCATGTTAACTACAGGCACATAATATACATTGCCCTATAATTGTTTCTTTAGAAGCAGATTATGCAGGTCAATCATACGATAGCTCTTTATTTATACAAGATATTATTGAGTTGTTTATGTATGATTGGCTGAATACATCAATGATAGAGACATGGATAAGGTGAGATCTTGTTTATACATCCATATACCTTGTGTAAGATCCGATGATCTGGTTTCGTATATATTAATGCATACGTAATACATGTTTTGTAGCTACTTAGTCGAAGATCAATGCAAACAATTTGCATTTGATCATGTGGGATTTTTGATTCCATCATTGATTAGTATGGTAGCTAAAGACCCTGATAGTGTTCAATAATACTGTATAGATGCTTTTACAATTTTTGGTCAGCAAAAGAAGATGATAATAATAGCTCCATTCAATGTCAAGTAAGTTTACTTTATTTATAATTTGGACTTAAGAAAATTCCATTTTTATTGTGCATTTTGAGTTATTAATTTTTAATTTTTTTACCTCTAGCGGTAGACATTGGGAGTTACTAGTTATTATCCCCAGGACGTTCACTGTTTATTATCTAGATCCTGCAGGAAGTACATTGAACACTAAAATTGGACACATATTGAGAATGCCATTATTCTGGTGAGAAATATTTCATTTTTATATCTGTTAACATATGTTATTACATTACTATTTAATTATGCAATTTACTGTGTTACATTAACATGTAGGGGTTTAGATGCATTCAAAAATGCTGGAGGAAATGTCCGAAGGAGAAAGAAACAACCAATAATTTGGGAGAATGTAAAAGTAGGTTCCCGACTCCAATGTATATATTATTTATGTGAACTGTGCTTAGTTGTATATTTTAATATTTTGTATGTTTCAATTTATAGTGCGCTACACAAGACAACGGCTGGGCATGCACATACTATGTGATGTGATTTATGCAGATGATTATCGGACATGCCGCATTGGATATTAATACCATACATGAGGTATTATATATAGTCTCATTAGTTAGTATGAAATATATCAATCTTATTTTTATATTATTACTTATATATATACATCATTCTCTTTGCAGGTGTTTAAAACTGACCACACTATAGGTAAATGCTTAAAAAATGTACATGCTCCATATACGATGGAAGCATTAAATGAAGTAAGAGAAGAATGGGCAAAAGCCATACAAGCAGTCACGATTGTAAGATATAATTGGGATGCTGATAGTGATGCTGAATGATATTTTGTAAATGAATATTTCTGAATGTTTATACATGTCTAAATGTTTCTATATGTATTTGAATGTTTCTACATGTGTGAATGTGAGAATTGAATTGATGTATGAATGTATCTACTTGTGTGAAAAAATATTTGTTGATTTTGCAAGTTTGTGGCCTGTTTGTAGGCTGATATCAATGGATGTCGTAAACCTGCAGTTCAGAAAACTGAACTGCAGGTTCTCATCCCGCTGACCAGCCACATCAGGCCTGCAAACTGATAAGAAAAAAAAATTAAAGTATAGGTGTCGGTTATTTATAGAACACCGTCATCAAAGGCGTACAACATCGGTTATTGGATTAAAACTGATGCCTAGTAGGACAAACAACACGACCGTGCAGGAAAGCACAGCCGTGGTGGAAAAGGCGTCGCTTATTCGTATAAAACTGACACCTATAGTACTAAACACGGCCGTGCAGCGAAGCACGGCCGTGTCATCTGGGAGTATGGCGTCGGTTGTTCAGTTGTTAACCGACGCCTATAATACTATACACGGCCGTGTAGCGAAGCACGACCGTGTCGTCTGGTGCCCTTTTTTGTGGCGTGAACCCTATAGACGTCGGCCAACTATATATAACCGACACCTATATATCATATAGGTGTCGGTTAGAAAACCGACGCCGAAGAGTTCGAAGTTTAGCGGTGCCCACATAGGCGTCGCTTGAAAACTGTCACCAAAGAGGGTTAAAAAACCAACACCAAAGGCGGGTTATGTAGTAGTGTGAGCTTAATAGTATTGACCAAACAAATTATAATTATAATTTAACATGTTTGTTTATATACTAATAAGTCATAAAATGAATAGTTCATATGCTTGAACCACAACAAATACTTAATACACTAATATGAGTAACTCACTAATTGTAAATACACATAATGTTGACCATGTCACCATAATGATATGACTAGTAAGATAAATGTAACGAATGCATGATAAGAATGCATAACATATAATGGTCATGTTGACCTAAAACCTAAAATGTAAATTACCTAACCTTACCATATACATACATAACCTTAATTCCTTCATGATACATCAATGACATTAGGTGACATCATCAGATAATATACCTTGATGGAATATAATCACCTAATCATAAATTGATATATGAATCAATTCATTAAAATGTAACGTGTTTCATCATAAATTGATATATGAATCAATTCATTAAAATGAATCAATTCTTGTCCTTGTCCGTTCAAAATGGTGATGTAGACTCCATTTCTCCCCATAGCTTTAGCCAACAAGCAAAAAATACTTATGGAGATGATCGTGACTTGGTCGATATTATAGGGTTGGGTGTCACCGTTCCTATGCTAAGGGTGGCTGACAACCGCTCCAGTCAGTTAAAGGCCACACCCTCTATGCTACCCTATTTGGAGCAGGGGAAACATGGCTATGCTATGGGAGAGAAACTAAGGAAGGGCACTGGGAGGCCAGTTGTGGGCCACAAGGCTAGTGGACCTGATCATCCTAAGAAGAACAATTGAGTAAGGTTTAATTAGTTGAAGTATATGAGTTAGACCTTGCTTTAAGTATTCATAGTAATCATATACATTGTCAGAACATTATGTATGAATACTTGTTGGAAAGATTTTTCAAATAGGAACCTAATTTTCTAGTTTAAAAATCCTAATTCTATCATCTATGGTCATGTTTCCTTAAAACACTCAAATTGGGGTCAAGGGTGTTATCTAAAGTGGAAATTAATAAAAAAACCATGTAAATTTTCGAAAACCTAGTATTTAAATCTAGACCAGAGGAATCAAGTTAGGATGTACCTTGATCCAAGTAAGAGGGTAATGAGAATATATATGCACATTGTTTTAATTGTATGCTATGTATGATTTATGAATTATGCTCTCAATTTCAAGTTCAATGCTTTAATCATGTTCATTATATAAACCACTTGATGACTATTATATCCTACATCATATGGTTATCATGCTTATTAAGATTAGTGATTATGATTAATGATTAATGGATTTAAGGTTCAAATTTCAAGAGGGAGAAATCCCATCATGTTAAATATTAAATTCATGCTCATGGTAATGTTAATGTTAAGACAATTGGAATTGAATCAATTTTTATATGCTTCTCAAATAATGGACCTCACGGGGTCATTATGGGTATTCATGCCAATTATGGGCTTTTATAGCCAAATAATGGGCATTTGTGCCAATTATGGGCTTTCCTATCATTAAAGGCTTTCCTAGAAATCATGTTCTCTTAAGTGGGTGTCATAGAGATATGCATATATTTACTGCTTAATTCTTCATGTTTTGCGATTCATGTAATCAAGAATGCTTAAGTCATATACATGTCAATATTTTCTCTCAAGTCAAGTATATATACTTATTTTCAAATCTTATAAAAATATATAGTGTCTCCTACGGATGTGTGTCTTTGTTTTGCAATGGTCGTGGGATGAGGTGTCCCTATATCAAGGAGAAAAGGAATTTGAAGTGAGTGCTTCAAAGTAGAAGGTCCCAAGACTTAGCTGGAGCGGTGCCATCTACACCTTAGAAGATTCTATATTAGGTTTCCAGAGAAGATTTATGCCTTAGACCTCTTCTACCTTCCATGTATTAGACTCTAGTTCAAAGATGATATAGTTCACGTTATTAGTTTTCTCTTTTAGAGCATTATGTATGAATCTATATTTCTAATTATTGTATGGAATTTCATTTACCTTATTGCTATGTATATCATGTTTTGTGACATTCCTCCAAGCCGAGTGATCCTTGTTATGGACAACTGGGGTTGTTTGTGTGTGCTTGGAGGGCCATTACAGTGACAACAATGGTGCTAGTGGTTAGGGAAAGGAAATCAGATTTCAAACTATGACACTTCCAACTCATATGAAAAGTTTTAAATTAGGGAGATGTCAAAACTTGTAATATACCAACTAGATGATAATGTTGCTAACCTTCTACATAAGCACATAATAGAAACATGATAGACATCTTAATATCACTTGAAATAAGATTCATGGGTATTTTATTTATATAAATAAAATATATATATCTTGGTAAGAATTTGATATCTGTATTAGATTGGCTCTAAGTACAAGTGGGAGTTTGTTGGTAGGTATGTCCAGAGAGCCAATCACAGGATGATTGTAATGGGCATTAGATACCTAAATTGATAACGATATAGGTAAGTATTTCCTATTATGTTTGTTTCAATCATGAGATGATGACACATACATACTAGACATCCAAATAATTGTGCTATTCGATGACATATATCTTTAGGTTTAGAACCTATACAATGAGAACATGTGTATGATAAGAGTACACACATTCTTGTTATGTGCCTTGTCGGATAATTCTGCAGAAGAAAAATAGACAATGATAATACATAAGGCTACAATGTGTGTTGGTTGAAGACATAATCTCATCAGTTATGATATGTGATGTCAAACCAAACACATAGGTATGTGTTAGAGAACAACATATAAAATAGACCCACCTTGAGAGTGTTATATGGAGACCATGGAATGATAGTCAGAATCAGCTTTCATAGTGATAGTGGTGATTGTGATAATGGTACAGTCATCACATGTTGTTTGATGTATTTTGACATCATCCAACATGACCTTGAACAAGGGTTACCATAAAGGTAATGCTCGGATGCATTGTGACACATGGGGTTTGAGTGTGAGTGATGTAGATGGGATTTGTTCCTCATACAGGAGTTTGATATCTAGTCCACTTGATAAGTGTGACTGAGAAATGTATGGCCATACTCATGTGACTCAATATGTGATATTTGAGCTGACATACATCTCATACAATCAGCTCTAGTTCAAGGAACTTGGATTGAACAATGAACATGATGAAAACTCCATGCCTCGAGTTCAATCTGGATATCAAAGACAAATGGAGTATATGATCACAATAACACTAATCATGAATTTTAGGTTGAAGTTATTATCTAGCTTTCCATTTTCATCGGTAGAAATGATGTGGTACTAGATACCACTCATTACTTGTTTCCTCATAAGTCGGTTATGGACATTCACTATCAACACAATTTGGGATCTATAGGGTACACACATAGGATGCATCTGGAATAAGAGTTTACTCATGAATATGCTTTAACTTGATTATTAAAGTGTTTGAGTATTCAATTTTAAAAAACATTGGTTTTACATTGGATAAATTGGAAACGAAACGATCATTTAAAAAGTGAAGCAACCGTTTCATGAAACAAAAAGATCATTTCACAAATGAAATAACCATTTCACAAGTGAAACGGTGATTTCATGAAATGAAATGACTATTTTGATAATGAAACAACCAATTTGTTGTCTGGATTGCCCAGTTCAATGATAAATTCAATTAGGTCAAGGATTAATGTTGACCTCATGTTGTGTAATAATTGAATACTAAATGCCAACACAATTGTGAATAGGAAACATAGTGAAACGACTTGATCAAGTGTTGAACCGATCATGTCATGAGTGAATCGATCAATTTGTGGCTTGTAGCTTCCATAAAATTCATGACATTTCTTCTATTCGACTCCCTCTTCAACTATAAATGCTGACCCAGACCCTCCTATAAATAGAGGGGTAGTCCATGCTATCTAGAGACACAACAATTCTCTTTGACAAGTTGTTGTCCTCTCTAGTTATAGTAACTAGAGAGCTGTAGCAAGTCCTACCTATGGAAGGGTGGGATAGAAAGGGAGAGACAACATTGGAGAGAGAATCAACCCTAGTAGGTTGACATTTGAAGGGACAACTCCTTCCATTGGCTCTGGTAGTGCAATGTTGAGTTCTCGATTGTTATCACTTATGTTTTTCCCATTTTTGATATAATTGTTTGCAAATAATGTAATATGAAGGACCCATTAGAAAGATGGTTCTCTATCTGTTTTTTTTGGAGATTTTGGATTGATAGAGCATATACTCTATATGGGATGGATTTCATGTAGTTCACTATTTTTAATAAACTATAAATAATTTTTGTACAAAGAAATTGAGGAAAATCTAATAATAAAGAAATTACTACATGTAATTAAGAATGGATGTTTTAAATATGGAATTATGTGGAATACTCTAGAAAAGAGGGCTTTTGTGCATAAAAAAATAGTAATAGATTTATGCATTGTTGGATAATAGAAATATAAGATAATGTGCCAGCCTCTCTGAAACTTTGTCAAGAAAAGGCATCGAGAAATGATCTTTCATGTTGCCTTGTTTAATTTCCTATAATCAATACACATCCTCCATCCAATGAATGTTCGAGTGAGGATGAGTTCATTATTTTCATTCTGCATCACGGTAGTCCCAAAGAAATGTAATGACCTCAATTTCCTACAACCCCCAATAATGGAAGGACAAAAAGGATCCAAATTGTAATTACCTAAATTTATGAACAAATTGTAAACAAGGATCCAAATTGTAAACAAATAATAATCAACAACAAATAATTTCCATTAATTAAAAAAATTGTTTGGGAACACATTTAGGTATACCATCATATAATATCACATTTTCAATATGGTATGTGCTTTAGTGGCTAGGTCATGTTGTATGGATGACTGATGCTAAGAAGGTAAACTCGGGGTCCTTAAATGAAATGAGGGATAGTGGTAGTATGTAGTGCATATAACACTCATATATTTGAGTAACCCCATAGAGATTCAACATGGCATCCCCTCAAGTAACATGTTAGAGGAAATCCTACTGGACCTTGATATATGCTTAATGAGCGAATCATACAAGTTGGTTTAGAACCACCATAATAATGTAAATTAATCTAACATAGAGAAGTGATGAGTGGGTATGACATAATGGAAACCTTAGAAATGGTATAATAAGCTCTCTATTGGCTTTTGGTTAGCCACATGTAGGAAATATGAGAATATGAAGTGGTTATCTAACCTAAGGATGAGCCTTTAATAAAGAACACGATCTAATATGAGAAAGTGAAAATGGGATAATGCTCATGATAAATATTGAAAGGGGTCACAAGTTGACATGAGGGATAGGTGGTAAATAAATTTTCCTTCTTGAGAGTACGCTTTACCTATTTTGTTGGCCAACTAGATGGTATAGGTTTTACAATGTGATTTGCATATGACAATAGATGAAATGGTTGTTCCTATAGTCCTAGACACATTGGACATAGTACTTTTGTTTCATTGTATCTAACTACTTTAGTTTGTGGTGGTAAGGTACCAATAGTGATCCAACTCTTGAATGGTAGATCACATGATATACTGATATAACTATTAGGTGATAAATGCAAGGATGATATAATGGAAAATATGTCTAAAGGACATGTCTCTTTTTAGTAATATAAATATAGTGGAAGCCTATTTTTCTTGGGTCCTAATAAATGCTAATTTTTGTTGTCCTGGAGTAGGACCTTTCCTAAAAGGGTGTTTTCAAATATCATAGTAAGACTTGAGGTAACACTAAATATCAGTTAAAACTTGAGAGACTGAGTGCTTGAAGCACAAAAACTCATATATTGAGTATGATTCTTTTTACCCGTGTAAGACCATCTTTAAGGGACATGAGAAAAAGTCACTATGGAAGTGACTGGTAGAATGGGACCATGCCCAGATGGGGAGATCTCCATGAGCCCAATGAAGGGACATAAAGAAAACTATGGGTGCCCTAAGAGATGAAGGAAATTCAGGCGAAAAATTTTTAAAGCTATAATATGATTGGATATTATCAAAGACACCTCAAGAAAAATTTGTGATAACGTAAAATATATGTCTTGAGATCTCAAAAAATCCTTAGGGAAGGTAAGGACCACAAGTCAACCCTAATATCTTGTGCAATGGTAAATGGTACATAAGACTTGTGAAGATGGGAAATGAGCATGTGCTAAGTGCATAAGGCCCTTGGGGGTCAAGAAGAGATCGTTCCAAAGGTATGTATGCCATAGAAGGATATGAATGGGGCTAGTAAGGCATTTGATGTAGATGAAAAGAACACAAAAAGTCATAAGATGATGTTTGAATAAGAATTTTAAATCACATTCCATGTGAGTGTATAATTAAAGGTATTCATGGTGTGGAGTCATTAATGAAAGTGACTCAAACAAAATTTAGAAATTTAAAGGACAATGTATGATTACACCATCTCTACCCTTGGAGTGGGATGAACCTTGTATTTGGACTACAACCGAACACTCATTTCATCTTGCTGTGAGTGTGTGATATAGGATAGACACATGTTATGATAAGTGAGATATATGAGAATGAATACCTAAGTTGAAACTTAATGACATAAGCTAGGGATTGAGGAGTTAGCTCACCCTAAAATAGTGTATAATAGGTTGGATAATCAAGTTGAAAAAGTAGTCACCAAGTGAAATTGAAATAACCAAGAGATGATTTTATGTAAATACTAAGGATATCAAAATATCCTAAATTGAATTTAGGTCTCAAACTTAGTCATAATATGAGGAATTTGCAAAAATACTAAATAGGGTTTATAACCCTATGGTTTGAAATTAAGTTCAGTTATCATCCACCTTAGCTTTACTGGGTGTGTTTGGGAAAACAATTCCTTTTAATGAGTGGTGAATATTATATCCTAAATTTTGGTAAAATTGAATTACATAAAGATAAATCATGCATTGATAAATAAATTCCCCAAGGACAACAGTGAAATAATAATGTTATCCACTTGTTCCATGAGTGTAACCCATGACCCAAGTGAGACTCATGAGATTATTTTCTTTGCAAATAGGTCCTTATGGCACAAATTAAAGAAATAGAAGGAATTTGTGCATAAATAAAAGTTAATGACATTATTAGATGTTGGTTAAAATATATGTGCATAAATTGTCTCATACCATGTCCCTGGTTGACTAGTTGAATTTTTAGGACAAAATTCTTATAAGAGGGAAATGATGTTATAACCTAGTTTTTTCCATGTCTTAATGTATTTGTTTGCAAATAATGTAATATGATGGACACATTAGAAAGATGGTTCTCTATGTGTCTTGTTTGGAAATTGTGGATTGAAAGTGCAAATACTCCATATGGGTTGGATTTCGTGTAGTTCATTATTTTCAATAAACCATATATAGATTTTGTGCAAAGAAAGAGTGGAAAATCCAATAATAAAGAACTTACTATAGGTAATTCACAATGGATGTTTTAAATATGGAATCTTGTGGAATAATATAAAAAAGATTTTTGTGCATAAATAAATACTAACAACTTTATGCATTGTTAGGTCATAGAAATATGAGATAATATGAAAGTTTCCAAAAGAAAATAAAATATATTGTGTTTTAGATAATTAAAAAAGTAATTATCTAGCCATTAATGGCAACGTAATGTTTGGGACTCCAAATAGTGTTATCTTGGTTTGCCTTTTGAGATACTTGAAAATATAGATGAGAGGGACAGACTTCTAGAATTTGGTAGAAGGACTTACCATGTGGTGTGTGCAAATATTAAGAGTATGCTAAAAGAGCAAGGTTTGTGAATAAATGTTACTCCAATAAATTACACATAATTTATTAAAGTTGGGAAAGAATTTAATGAGTTTTCATCCAAGTTTTATAGAGAAAGGATGTTTCTAGCATCCTAGAGAAATTCATAAAGATAAAGGGATCTACTTGAAATTAATGAATTATATGCCTTTTTGAAGAGAGATAAGGGGGCATCTAGAATAATCCTTTTGACACCAAATATTTCCCACACCAATATTTAACCATAAAAGGCCCTCAAAATTTGAGACCATGAGGATCAAGGTGGAGAGAGATATTGATTTTATAAGATTTCATAAAGTCAAGGATTATTTTGGAGAATGTATTAAATGTCACCCTTTTAATCAACTTGGTAACTTAACCTCTGCCCCTATTACTAACACGTCACCTCAGATCCCTCAATCGAAAATTTAATGGCTGACACGTCTCTTCCACCTTGATCATTTTAGGAGAGAAGCACTGTTCATATGATACCCTGTTCTCCCTCTCCTCTATAACTTTTCCTCTGATTTTTCACTCATCAAATTTGGGAGAGAGTTGCGGTTCTCGAAAGAGTTATTCATCAATTATCTTTCCAATTTAAGAAAATGCCCAATCGTAGGTGTAGCCAAATTATGGGATGGGGTCATCCTTTGACTCCCACGACCTATAAACGACTCAGGACTACCTCACAAACTAGGTGGATGGTGCTCACAAACCCTGATCTTGAGTGGATGTCTGTAGCCATCACTTTGAAGCATTGGATTCCCATGTTATTCTACTGAAATGTGTGTCCTTTTACCTTATGCTCCTTATTCCTTCAGTGGAGATGAGGTCACCATCGAGTCTAGTGAAAACAAGCGGAAGATCCTACCATAATGGAAGACTCTCTGTCATGCTCTCACCCGGAGTCACTGATCGGGATGACCGTCATGTAGCGCTAATTTCTGAGATGGGAGGAATCATGAGGTCGAAGAAGGAACATATTGAAATGAAATCTAGGCCCATGAGTTATCTATAGCAAGAGAAGGACATAAAGGTCCTTCTATCCCTTTTCTTATGGGGGCCACACGGGCATGGCTCGCCATTGTGGTATGAGCATACAATCTCTGCCCAACTGCGTGGCCAACATGGATGATGAATGGTGTAACATCCCAGAACTGGGTTATGCTTTAACCCTAGAGGTTTTTCTTAATAAATTTAATTATATGCTTTCTCTTATCCTTTTAAAAGTAATTAAGTCCCAAGAGGAACTTATGTTTCAATTTTAGTCCTTTTCGAATAATGTTTAAACAATGTTTTGTCTGTTTTGGACTAAAGTGCAAATTACCCAAGTTGAGGGGTTAACTTGCAAATGTTACATGGTAAAAATGTTCCTCAAGTGTTGAAGCATTATAAGAATGAGAATGATGCATAGGTATGTGTTGTGGTAGCCTAAGCACCAAGAAAGAGCTTGTTAAGCAATGTTTGTGCATTAAAACCTAGTTTTGGTGTAATGTGCAATTTACCCAAAACCTAGGGTTCAATATGAAAAATACCACTTCTAGAGAGTCCCTCATTTTCTTGGAATCATGTAGAGAAAATAAAATGAGAGGGGCGTCTCATTTGAATCTTTTTGGAAGAGAGAATCTTGATATTAAAATAATCTAGATTTAAGCATAATTGAAACCCTAATTCAATTTAATGCAAAAATAAATATATTAATGGAAGTGCCCTTCAACCAAAAATGAAATGGTTGGATTTTTATAACTGTGGAAGTCCTTTTTCCTTGAAAAGGCCACGAAATATCTAAAGTGAGTGGAGAGGTCACTCACATTAGTTAAAGAAAAAGTAATATCCACTCAATTTTGGATATTATTATTATAATGGTTAAGGTGCTTAATTTGTTTTCTTTTGATTCATGGATAATTAAGAAGAATTGCAAGGTGGTGGATATGGCTTCATATTCAAGGGATGGAGGGGAATATGTGACACAAATTTTGGGGGTTGAAGGAATTCTTTATCACTTTCTCTCTCATTGAAATCCCCATATATACATCCCATTTGCAACCCACATGAAAGGCTTTTTCGACCCCTTTTTTTCCTTGCTTTGGCCATGCACAAGGGAGCTTAGGAGAAAAACGAGGATGTGCCCCAACCTGTAGGTAAGCTCCATTGTCATCTTCAACATTGAATTCATGGTGGAAATCGAAATTCAATGTTGAATTTCTTCTTTTCTTCATTCAATCTTCAACCTTGGCAATTCATTTCACTCAAAGACTTGAGAACGAGCCTGGGGAGGTTGAGAGAGCTACATTCACCATTGAAGACGTGGAACTTTAATCATGGATTCAATTTTAAAGGCGGGTTATATAACTTGTACCCTTAAATGTCATTATTGCTTGCAATTATTCATTATATGTTGAACCTTTCTTCCTTCTCGATTTCCTTTTGATTAGTTGTTGAAATTACCATATGAATCACAACTGATTTCAAAGGTTTTAAGCTTGAAGATGATGATGTTATCTTAAGCACACACCTCAAAAGAGGAATAGGAAAACGGTTTTCAAAACCGATTGAGTTGATTCGGTTTCAAAATTGAATGGGCAATTTACCTCAAAATCGAATGGGTGATTGAGTTCAAGACAAAATGGGTAAATGAACTCAGGACCAAATGGGTAATTGAACCCAAGACCGAATGGGTAAATTACTTCAAAACTGAATGGGTAATTTATCTCAAAACCGAATGGGTAATTGACCTCAAGATCGAATGAATAATTGAGTTTTAAATTGAATGAGTAATGGATCTCAAGATCGATTGGGTAAATTGAACTCCAAGACCGTTTGGGGTTAATTGCTAATGTGAATGATGGAGATCCAATGTATCAAATTGATTTAAATTTAATGGATTCAAGGATGGGTGATGCATTGATTACAAACCCTAAATGGATTGAATGGTTGAAACCCTAAATCGATTGAGTCAATTTCAATGTTGAATGGCTCAAACGGTCAAGACCGTTTGGGGTCAAACAGTCTCAAGACCATTTGAGGTCAAGAGGAGTCATCAAGGGATGAAGATCTAGGGTTTCAAGTTGATCTACCTTCAATGGTCTTAGTATTGAATGGTTCAATGAATGGAAACCCTAAATCGATTGATTAAGAAAACCTAATTTAAGGATAAACGGTTTCAAGAGGAATGAGACCAAATGGTCTTAGACCATTTGAGGACCATTCGATCTTAGACCATTTGAGGGCCATTTGGTTTCAAACCATTTGTAGTTAATTGATATTTAATTCAAACGGTCTCAAACATGTTTGAGGTTTAAGAAGGTACACTACTACAGAATACGCCTTTGGCGTCAGTTGTTTAACCCCCTTTGGCGACGGTTTTCAAGCGTCGCCTATGTGGGCGCCGCTAAAGGTCGAACTCTTCGGCGTCGGTTTTCTAACCAATGCCTATATGATCTATAGGCGTCGGTTATATATAGTTGGCCGACGTCTATAGGGTTCGCTCCACAAAAAAGGGCACCACCTAGGACACTTTCTGTGTCAGTTAACAACTGAACAACCGATGCCATACTCCGAGACGACACAGCTGTGCTTCACTGCACGACCGTGTTTAGTACTATAGGTGTCGGTTTTATACGAATAAGCGGCGCCTTTTCCACCACTGCCGTGCTTTCCTGCACGGTCGGGTTGTTTGTCATATTAGGCATCAGTTTTTATCTAATAACCGACGTTGTAGGCCTTTGATGATGGTTTTCTATAAATAACCGACGCCTATACTTTAATTTTTTTTTTCTTATCAGTTTGCAGGCCTACTGTGGCTGGTCAGCAGGATGAGAACCTATAGTTCAGTTTTCTGAACTGCAGGTTTACGACATCCATTGATATCAGCCTACAAACAGGCCACAAACCTGCAAAATCAACAAATGTTTTTTCACACAAGTAGATACATTCAGACATCAATTCAATTCTCACATTCACACATGTAGAAACATTCAAATACATGTAGAAACATTCAGACATGTATAAACATTCAGAAATATTCATTTACAAAATATCATTCAGCATCGCTATCATCATCCCAATTATATCTTACAATCGCCACTGCTTGTATGGCTTTTTCCCATTCTTCTCTTACTTCATTTAATTCTTCCATCATATATGGAGCATGTACATTTTTTAAGCGATTACATATAGTGTGGTCAGTTTTAAACACCTGCAAAGAGAATGATGTATATATATAAGTAATAATATAAAAATAAGATTGATATATTTCATACTAACTAATGAGACTATATATAATACCTCATGTATGGTATTAATATCAAATGCGGCATGTCGGATAATCATCTGCATAAATCGCATCACATAGTATGAGCATGCCCAACCATTGTCTTATGTAGCACACTATAAATTGAAACATACAAAATATTAAAAAATACAACTAAGCACAGTTCACATAAATAATATATACATTGGAGTCGGGAACTTACTTTTACGTTCTCCCAAATTATTGGCTGGTTCTTTCTCCTTGGGACATTTCCTCCAGCATTTTTGAATGCATCTAAACCCCTACATGTTAATGTAACACAGTAAATTGCATAATTAAATAGTAATGTAATAACAGATGTTAACGGATATAAAAATGAAATGTTTCTCACCAGAATAATGACATTCTCAATATGTGTCCAATTTTAGTGTTCAATGTACTTCCCGCAGGATCTAGATAATAAACAGTGAACGTCCCGGGGACAATAACTAGTAACTCCCAATGTCTACCTCTAGAGGTAAAAAAGTAAAAAATTAATAACTCAAAATGCACAATAAAAATGGAATTTTCTTAAGTCCAAATTATAAATAAAGTAAACTTACTTGACATTGAATGGAGCTATTATTATCGTCTTCTTTTGCTGACCGAAAATTGTAAAAGCATCTATACAGTATTGTTGAACACTATCAGGGTCTTTAGCTACCATACTAATCAATGATGGAATAAAAAAACCCACATGATCAAATGCAAATTGTTTGCATGGATCTTCGACTAAGTAGCTGCAAAACATGTATTACGTATGCATTAATATATAAGAAACCAGATCACCAGATCTTACACAAGGTATATGGATGTATAAAGAAGATCTCACCTTATCCATGTCTCTATCATTGATGTATTCAGCCAATCATACATAAACAACTCAATAATATCTTGTATAAATAAAGAGCGATCGTATGATTGACCTGCATAATATGCTTCTAAAGAAACAATTATAGGGCAATGTATATTATGTGCCCATAGCCAACATGCCATTCCCCTACAAGCAGGACCTAACGGGTATTTTAGGTCAGTTGGAACCCAACTTGGTAATGCAGGAAGTGGAGGTGGAGGCCTAGGTGCTCCGGGTGTCTTCTTTTTAACCTGTATATAAAATTTCAGACCAGTTGACCTCATATATACACATTAACAATCTAAAGTAATGTAAATTTATCTTACAATTTCAGTAGTGTATACGACATCTGCTTTGGGCCACAATATCACCCCGTCTTCTGCCTCACCAAGTGTATTAATATCTGGGTGGGCATATGGCAATGCAGCTTCCCTGCAATCGGGTAATACACATATCGAGCTCACACGAACGTAGCCCTGTGGCATTGAAGTCCCATGAAACGTTGCCCCGGGAAGGGACTGGTAAGCCTGTGCCTCTGCAACAACATAGTCTTGCATTCTTAAGCGGCATGGCTTCAATGCCTACAAATTTACGTAAAGAATGTTATACATATATACATATCATCTTGAAAACATATCATCTTGAAAAGACTAGCTACAATGTCATAAACAATACTTAGAATAGATGTGTTAGGCGATGGGTCTCCAGGATTACTCACAGTTTGCGCATCAGGAGAAGAGTGGGTCGCCATAGGGTGATTGGAAGTCTGAGATGCCTGCCACCGCACTATTTCTTCCTTGACCTTCTCAGCAACTATATCATTGACCTTCTTAGAAACTATATCCTCGACTCTCTTATTCTCCTATACATGGATAAAAGAAACATTAGCTTATTATTATTGAATTCCCTTTTGTAGTAACATTCTAAAAAAAGAATAGGTTACCTCTTCTTATGAAAGTCTCTCTCTGGGTTTGCACTGGGATGGCCCAAAGAATGATTTGATGCCCACACCAGCGCCTGCACCCCTAACACGTCCAGGATGCTCTGGGTTACCCAGAGCAACTGTCAATTCATCCCTTGTGCCCTGAGGGATGAACGTGCCTTGTTTCCTCTGCTCGTGCAGCTCTCGCTAATCACCATCAATAGAAATTGGTAAGTTAACACCACAAATAATCAATATTCAAACGATTTCTCTAAGAGTTGTATTTTACCATTTTCATAGTCGCCTCAGCAGTTACAGGCTTCTTTATTTCACCCTTCATGTTTTGCCTCCCAACTATCCAGATATCATGGTGAGGCATGGGTGTGGCAGACTCTTGAGTAGCAGCAGACTCCTGAGTAGCCGCAGACTCCGCCTGTAGTCTTTGGCGAATGCTTGCATAGCCCTTTGGACCCATAGTGTGGTCATGCACATTCAGTGCACGCCTTGCTTTTTGCGCGTCACTGAGGGCCTAGTTAGTATGCACATTAATGATTTGGTTAGTAGCACTAAATGTTAATCTTGAATAGGTGAATACAACATATATTAATTAAATTGGGAGTGACGCCTAATACCTTGAATTCTTTAGATTTTCTTGAAGCAACAAAATTGTCCCAATCTTCTTTGTCCAAGAAGTTCCACTGTTCAAGGGCTGACTTCTTCTTCTTATCACCATCTTTTATGTATTCTCTATTGAGATTTGTCCTATAGTTCCTAAACATCTTTCCAACGCATTGCATCACACTTTTACGATGCATCTTCTCATCCAATGCAAACAGATTCTGTAAAATAGAATTCTTATTAACTAGTATCCAAAAATAGAATTACAAATAATATAATTTGTAATCTACAAAATAGAATTGCAAATAATAATAACTCACGCATAAATCCTTCCATATCAAGTCTTTATTCCCCTGAGGAACTTTACAAAATGGCTTCGAGTGACACACCCAAGATAGTTTACAAAATTATTGCGGTTCACTCTAATTGCATTTCCTCCATTATCAAACTCCACAACCAATTTGGATCTACTACCACTTAGCGCTATTAACTTATTCAATAGAGTGATGCTCCTTTTCTTGTTAAGTGTTTGGTGCTATGCATCAAGTTGCTCCAGTGCTTCAGTGGGTACATGTGCATCATCAACCTAAAATTTGACAAAAATAAACCCATTGAATTAGTGCAATATAGAAATTTAGGATATATGACATAACTAGAAGATAATGAAATTTATAGAAATACATGATATGTTTTTAGAACTTACATTGGTATCCTCGCCATGCTCGTCATGGATAGCATGCTCATCATGCTCATCATGGACATCATGCTCATCATGGTCAGCCATCTGAAAATGTCATTAAAAAGGCAAACATTTGGCATTTGTATTAACTAGAAAAAGGAAAACATTTAGCATTTGTATTAATTAGAAAAAGGCAAACATTTAGCATTTGTATTAACTAGAAGATAATGTGATCTTTTATAAACATACATGCCTCTAAAATTGTGATCTTTTATCAATTAATAATCCTTCATTGTGATCTCCGCGCACATATTAGTCATCATTAGCTTCAATATTTTGTGGAGTTGGCAAACCCAACTGAGAATGGACTGGAGTCATCATACTTATCATAGTACTCTTCTTCATCTCTAGGATCTTCAATGAACTGTCTTTTACCATGAAGAACAAACGACCATTTATCATTTGCAAGATCATCGATATAGAATATTTGTTTCGCCTGTGATGCCAATATGAATGGTTCACCCTTCTCGCCAATCTTTTCAAAGTTCACCAAAGTGAAATCCAATTCATCCACTATACTCCTTTGGTGTTATCAACCCAATTACATTTAAAGAGTGGAATTCTGAAATCTATGTAGTCAAACTCCCACATGTCTTCAATGACATCGTAATATGACATTTTAGCTTCACGTGAACTCTTATCCTTTGCACTTGCAAAATACATAGTCGATGCTTGAAGAGTGACCCCACTGTTTTGGACGACACTCTTATCATCTTGGCGCTTTGTGTAATATGTGAACACATTAATGTCAAACCCTTCATAAGACATAACATTTGGTTTTGGTTTAAAGGCAAGGCATTTGATAGTTTCTGTAATATCATTTGGTGTTTGAGATAGTTGATGTAAGACTTTATCTTCAAACCACTTAGTAAAAGCCTTATTATGCTCTCTAGAAAGCCACATTGAACTTGCTCGAGGATGTTGTCTCTTGATGAAATTGGTATGTTCCTTGATATAAACACTCACTTCGTCCATGTTGTGTAAAATATACAAGTGAGCTTGTTCCAACTGCTCACGGCTGATTACTTTCACCCATGATCACAAAATTGCTTTGCCCTCCTCAATATTCTTGTCATTAATAGGAGTGGTAATACCACTCAGAAAGTCATTGCAAAAATCCATAACCTCTCTCGCCCCATAACCTTCAATAATACTCTCTTCAGGCCGATAACGGTTTCGAACATCACCTTTAAAAATGCTCATGTATCGTTCAAAGGGATACATCCAATGCAAGAAAACTGGTCCCAACATTTTCACTTCCCTAGTCAAGTGGACAACAAGATGTACCATGATATCAAAGAACGAAGGAGGGAAATACATCTCAAGCTGACATAGGGTAACAACCACTTCTCTTTGCAAATTATCGAGAGTATCAGGGTCAATAACTTTGCTGCATAGACTGTTGAAAAAGAAACAAAGTCTAGTGATTGCAAACCTTACATGCTTCGGCAATATAGATCGAATTGCCACGGGCAATATTTGTTGCATTAGAGTGTGACAATCATGAGATTTAAGACCTATCAACTTCAGATCTTTCATTGATACCAATCTACGGATGTTGGATGAGTAACCATGTGGCACCTTAACATTTACCAAGCATTCACAAAAATCTTTCTTCTCCTTTCTAGACAACGTGTAACAAGCGGGAGGTAAGTATGTTCTTTTATTACCCATTTCACGTAATTCTGTTAATTCTGACCTTATTCCCATTTCACGTAGGTCCAGCCTGGATTTTATCCCATCTTTAGTCTTACCTGGTATATTTAACAAAGTACCAATGATGCTATCATAGACATTTTTCTCAACGTGCATTACATCGATACAATGCCTGACTGTCAAAGAGCTCCAATAAGGAAGATCCCAAAATATTGACTTCATCTTGAATGAAGAATTGTCACTCCGTGTGGCCACACTACATTGTGATTTCTTACCAAATTCATTGACAATGTCTTTTACTCTTTCATAAACAACATCCCTTGGTATAGGTTTAGGTGCACTCCGTTCATCATTCCATCCATTGAATGCTTTGCGCTTCCTACGATACAGATGGAATTTTGAAAGAAACCTTCGATGACCAAGATATACAGTCTTGCCGCCATGTTTTAGTCTTATTGAATCAGTGTTTTCTTCACATATAGGACACGCTTTAGCTCCTTTGACACTATATCCAGACAAATTCCAATATGCTGGAAAGTCATTAATAGTGCAAAACAACATAACGTGCAAATGAAATGTCTCTCTTCCTGAAGCATCATAGGTCATCACACCTTCAGCCCAAACTTTCTTTAAGTCATCAATCAGAGGTTCAAGATAAACATTGATATCATTTCCGGGTTGTTTAGGGCCCGATATCAACAATGACAGCATAACGTACTTATTTTTCATACACAGCCAGGGAGGAAGATTGTATATAACAAGCATGACTGGCCAAGTGCTATGTTGGCTGCTCAATGTCCCGTATGGATTCATCCCATCTGTATAAAGCCCAAGTCTTAGATTCCTATCTTCTTCACAAAATTTGAGGTACAATAGATCAATCTTCTTCCGCTGTGGGGAATCAGACGCATGTCGTAGGATCCCATCATTATTTTTCTTAACATCTGCATGCCACCTCAAATTCTTCGCATCTTTTGGATTTGCAAACAAGCGTTGAAACCGTGATATTATAGGTAGATACCACAACACCTTGGTAGGAGAACAAGTTTTGGACTCCCCCGAAGTCGTTAATTTATACCGTGACGCACCACATTTTGGACAATCTTTCAAATCTACATAGTCCTTTTGAAATAATACACAATCATTTGGGCATGCATGTATCTTCTTGGCCTCCATTCCCATTGGGCACAACATTTTCTTTACCCGGTATCTTGAGATTGGCAGCTCGTTTCCTTCAGGAAGCATTTCTTTCAACAAAGTCAATAATGAATTGAAGCTTTTGTCGCTCCATCTATTTTTATCTTTCAACTTATACAATCTCAACACAGCGCTAAGCTTCGTAAACTTAGCACAGAATGTGTATAACGGTATCTCAACATCATGCACAATGTTTCTAAAGATAGGAGGTGGATCGGTGTGCTCTACCCTACAACTATCTAGCATCGCATCAACGATGTCTACTGGAACTGGTTCGTTCACATCTACGTCATCAGAGGCAATTTCTTCTTCCACCCAAGCACTGCTATCGACATCTACTGGTTTCGAGTTTGAAATCTCTCCATGCCAGTGCCATTCTATATAGCCTTGTACAATCTCGTTGCACATGACATGACTTTTGATTTCCTCAGCAGTGCTGACTTTCAAGTTGTTACCGCAATGCCTACATGGACAGTAGAACCTATCTGTAGTTTTTTCCTATGTTCCTCGACAAATCTAATAAACTGATCAAGACCAGATATAAACTCTGGGGTGCAACGATTGTGAATGGACATCCATGATCTATCCATTCTATGATCAAAGAGAAAACAAGTATATATTAGGACAAGATTAGGGTATACACTTACATCCTATCTAAGATTTACTCCTATTATCTACAATGAAGCCGGACTCCATACAAACAGTATATAATTTAGTGATTGTTCATTCTAATTTATACCAATGTACAAGTAATATAAAGAACAATGATTGTTCACTTTCTAGGCCAACAAACACATGTGATGTCATTCTTATATATAATAAATGTGTACCACCTATCCCATCCTTAAACACCTAATCTCACTAGTAAGTGTATAATGTGTATTGGGTTTTCGAGAAAATTTCGGCAGCATTTCCCCGCTGTTCTCTAAGTACATATGTACTTAGAGAACAAACGGGAAATGCTACCGAAATTTTCTCGAAAACCCAATACACATTATACACTTACATCCTAAGTGAGATTAGGTGTTCAAGAATAGTCCCAAACCGGGGACTATCCAAGATTTACTCCTAATGAGTAAATCATGGACGGGTTTCTAGGCCAACAAACACAATAACAGATATGTACATGTTAGGGTTTCATCACAATTAATGTTAGGGTTTCATCACAATTGATGTTAGGGTTTAATCAAATCAAATTAGGATGCTACAATTGACAAGTTTAAATCTTATTTCAACATGCATCAAAATTTACTGAATTAGGCCAAACATTACGATTAGAAGCACAAATATATGACAAATATATGCAAGCAAAAGATTTGTTCATATCCTAGGATTTACAAAAAGCATTACATAAAAATTTGTTCATATCCTTACCAACAACAAGCACGGCCGTGGCTGTGTTGGCCTACCATGGCTGTGTTGGACAACAAGGCCGTTCTTGCTGTTGGTAAGGAGCTAGGGAGAAGAAAGCAAAGAGGCTAGCCTACCTGGAGCTAGCATGGAGAAGAGCGGCGGTGAGCGGCGGCAGCAGTGGCGGCGAGCAGTAGAAGAAGCAGAGGGGCGGGCGGCGGGAAGAAGCAACCGGTGCTGGCTGGAGAAGCAGCAGGTGTCGGCCGGAGAAGCAGCAGGCGAAGAAGCAGTAGCGGCGGGCGGCGGGCAGCGGCACCGGTGAGCAGAAGAGCACCAGCACCGAAGAAGCACAGGGGCAGCAACAGACATTGCAATTTTGGGAGAGCGGCGGCGAGTAGCAGCACAGGAGAATATCGCGATGAAACAGGAAGAAAGGGGGAAGAGCTGGGTGATCGGGTCTATTAAGTTGGTCAACGATGTCGATTATCTACAAAACCGACACCTATTATGCTTTAGCATCGGTTGATAGTAAAACACTGACGCCCAACTAGACAACCTTTACCCTAAATTATTTGGTGGGAACCATTATTAGCGTCAGTTATCGAGGGATAACCGACACTGAAAGTGGGACTTTTCGCACAAATTTTCATTTTATATAGGCGTCGGTGAATAGTTAAAAAACCGACGTTGTAGGTGACCTAAAATGTTTTTGCTCGAAAATTGGAATTCGTGGGCGATTTTAGGCGTCACTCTGTTATAACCAGCCGACGCTGAATAGAAAGCGGTACCCATGTCTGGCTGGTCTTTGAATATAGACGTCGGTTTGAATAAATAACTGACGTTTAAATTTATAGGCGTCGGTTTTCCTAAATAACCAATGCTCAGAAAAGCGACACTGAATGCTCTTTCTGTAGTAGTGGTCAAGACCGTTTGAAAGTCAAAATACATCAAGACTGTTTGAGGGTCTAATACCCCAAGACCGTTTGAAGGTCTAATTGATTTAAACCATGAAAGTACAATTAACCCCCTGATTATTAATAATATTTATTAAAGATAATTACATTGGTTGTACCTCACAAGTACTTAGGTGATTAGCATCATTTGAATGTTAACATTTAATGCTTATGGAAGCAATGTCTCAATACACTATGCTAACCCTAAATGTGTGTACTTTAATCGAAGGTTGAACTAATCTAATCGAGCTTGAAGTAATCAACATCCTAGAAAGGATGAGAGAGAGAAATCCATGCATGTATGATAATCCAGTAATAGTTAAATCTCAATACTCTCATCATGAATAGAATATGCAATTAGAGTATGATCCTTGATAAAGAGATCCTGAAACCCTAATCGAGAAAGATGATGATGCCTAACCCTAATTTAGGGCAATGCTAGATGAAACCCGAATCTAGGGTGATGATATGAAAAATCCCAATTCAGGGTAATATAATGAAAAACCCTAATTTAAGAGGGTGCTTTGAGAAATCCTAATATAGGGTGATGTCATGTAAAACCCTAATTAAGGGTAATGACATGTGAAACCCTAATTAAGGGTGATGACATGTGAAACCCTAATTAAGGGTAATGACATGTGAAACCCCAATTAAGGGTGATGACATGTGAAACCCTAATTGATAAAGAGGGGAACCCTATTCCTAATAATGGAGTAGTGAATAATGTATTGGTAGGTGAAACACCTAAAGTGGTTGATGATGGATAACCTTATATCAATAATGTCTTAATCTGAGATGAGTCCACAATATTGATAATGGTTGAATAAATCAAATGAGTGACTTATGACCAATATATTACATGATAATGTGATGAACATGTGCATAAAGTATTAGGATGGGAAATACTCTCATACAAGATACGGTGATGAATTTAAGTAAGTCAAAAGTGATGAGGGAAGTGATACATCAAGACATGATAGTTATCACATCCAGTACCTCAAAGTTGATACACCTTGATGTACCCTAAATCCAATATACTTGGATGAATAAAACATGAAATGTGCCATGTCAATTGTTACATTGAGATGTAATGAGTCTAATGCACTTTAATAAGTGTAGGCTAACATACCTTAAGAAAGGGTTAAGCCAAGTTAATAAAGTATGATGTATTTATACTCGGGTAAGGGTGAGAGAGAAACTCATACCTTGTATTGATAATCATTTAATGATAAATGATAAGAATAGTTGTTGCCTAGTAAGAGGTGACAAGATGATTAATGGCCTTATGAGCCATGAGAATAGTTGTTGCCTAGTAAGAGGTGACAAGATGTTTAATGGCCTTGTGAGCCATGATAATAGTTGTTTCCTAGTGAGAGGTGACAATATGTGTGATGGGCCTTGTGAGCCATGAGAATAGTTGTTGCCTAGTAAGAGGTGACAAGATGTTTAATGGCCCTGTGAGCCATGAGAATAGTTGTTTCCTAGTAAGAGGTGACAAGATGTTTAATGGCCTTGTGAGCCATGAGAATAGTAGTTGCCTAGTGAGAGGTGACAAGATGTGTGATGGGCCTTGTGAGACATGAGAATAGTTGTTGCCTAGTGAGAGGTGACAGAATGTGTGATGGGCCTTGTGAGCCATGAGAATAGTTGTTGCCTAGTGATAAGTGTCAAGATGTGTGATGGGACTTATAAGCCAGGAGAGTAGTTGTTGCCTAATGAAAGGTAACAAGATGTTTATAAAGTCTCATGTAAGATATGATAATGTCCAAAATAGACAATGGAAACTTAGTAACATAATAATAATAATAACTAATGGATACAATAATAATAATAATGAAATCTTGATCATACATGCTTCATGTTTATAGCCAAATAAGGGCTATAGTGTTTTGAATAAGCTTAAGGGAGATATGAGGACTAATGGAATTACATAAAGAACGTGAATAAGTATGATGGCTTGATCAAGGTTTAATACCTAGTAAAGGTGATGTGGTATTTAGTGATGATGCACATGATTGAAATAGTTCAATACCTGGAATAATTGCACAAGATTGGTCATAACCCAATACCTGGAATAATATCACAGGATTGGTCATAACCCAATACCTGGAATAATATCACAGCATTGGTCATAACCCACTACCTGGAACAATATCACAAGATTGGTCATAACACAATACCTGGAATAATGTCACAAGATTGGTAATAACCCAATACCTAGAATAATTGCACAGGATTGGTAATAACCCAATACCTGGAATAATATCACAAGATTGGTCAAAACCCAATACCTGGAATAATGTCATAGGATTGGTAATAACCCAATACCTGGAATAATTATACAAGATTGGTAATAACCCAATACCTGGAATAATGTCACAGGATTGGTAATAACCTAATACCTAGAATAATGTCACATGATTGGTAATAACCCAATACCTGGAATAATGTCACAGGATTGGTAATAACCCAATACCTGGAATAATTGCATAGGATTGGTAATAACCCAATACCTGGAATAATGGAACAGGATTGGCGTAAACCAATGCCTGGAATTGTTGTACATGATTGGCATAGTCCAATGCCTGGAATGGTTGGATAGAATTGGCATAGTCCAATTCCTCGAATGGTTGCATAAGATTGACATAGTCCAATGCCTGGAATGGTTGCACAAGATTGGCATAGTCCAATGCCTGGAATGGTTGCATAGGATTGGCATAATCCAATGTCTAGAATGGTTGCACAGGATTGGAATAGTTCAATGCCTGGAATGGTTGCACATGATTGGCATAGTCCAATGCCTGAATGAAATATGATGATGTATACTCACATGATTAATACAATTCAATATCTGGTTAGCAAATTGGCTGAGGCCAATAGATAGAAATGAGAATGATTCATGGATGACATACCATGATAATGAGTATCACATGATAAGCTTGAGATGTTATGGTACATTGCATGTACTTGTGGACCAGAATGTATATGTAATACTTGGGTTCTGTTTGATAAGAGTTTCATGGAATTGGATCTCTTTGCAAAAGGTTTTAATTTTTAGTGATTTTCAATAATTCACTACAATGTACGCTTCCGCTTAAGTAAATCATGTTTTTGTGATTTGTATGCCACAATTTAGTGGTATCAGAGCTCTAGGTTCGCTGAGTCTACAGAGACATAGGACTAAGGTGTTGAGTCTGTTCTAGTGTCCTCCTGTATATCTTATAGTAACTTCTGCTTATGCAGAAGAAACGAGATAGCTTAAAGATGTATGGAGAACACGAGGATGACGTTGCTAAAAGAAATGTTGCTACACCATAGGAGGTGCAAGGGGTCCGGCAAGAGAGGAACCAGTTCCTGAGAATCCCCACTTTGATGAGGCTATGATAGAAAACACAAATATTCATGCTCTATTTAGGGAATTCATGACCACAATGAGGTATATGGCAGACTGGATGCCCGCACCAGCACCTAGGGCACCAACTCCCAATGAGGGACATGGGTCTGGTAATACTTTTGAATGACTACGTCATGTTGGAGCTATAGAATATGTTGGGACAACTGACCCAGCAGATGCTGATCTATGGCTCACTGAGTTAGAAAAGGCTTTTAAGATCCTTAGTATTCAAAATGTTGACAAAGTCAAACATGCTGTATATCTTTTGAAGGGTAGTGCTGGCCATTGGTGGGCCATAGAAGAAGTAAAAAGGAATGATGAAGAGGTTGGTTGGGAGGAATTTCATCAAGAATTCGTCAATAAGTATTTTCCAAGAACATATTTAGATGAAAAGATCTCACAGTTTGAGAAGGTTCGACAGGGAACCATGTCAATAAATGAATATGAGGCTAGGTTTATGGAACTTTTATGGTTTTGTCCTCAAATGGCTTCTACTGAGCAGGAGAAGATTTGACATTTTAATAAAGGACTGAATGATGAGGTGTCTATCTCGGCAGCTACACTAGAAAGTAGAGAGAATTTTTCCACATTTGTGGAGTCAATTTGGAGGTCTATGACAAAGAAACATGAGGCAAACCTCAAAAGGAGGTCTACACAATCACAGGAATAGTGGATTGGTGGTACTAAACAACCAAAGTTTTCAGTAACACTGGTTCAACCACAATATAGTACATCAATGCAGTGGTCATCAAGTGAGGGCCGAACTTGCCTAAAATGTGGACATATAAGACATTTTAGGCAGTAGTGTCCAAGAAGAAATAATGTGGTGACCCAATACTCAAGGCATAACCTACAAAACCCACTAGGACCCCAGTTTAGTGAAGCAGAAGGCCGAGGATGAAGACAAGTGTCACAATTTGGTCCATCTACTTCTAGTAGTAGAGGACAAAGGCAATAGCAGATGACAACTGACTCTATGTATTGAGTCAGATAAGATACTAGATAACTTGTAAGAGGTAATATGTCAAGATAGAACTTTTCATTTTGAATCATCTTTCTTTTTCTACTCTCTGCTTACAATTTATAAGAAAGATAATTGTTGTTGAGCTTCTTTAATTAATCTTATTAGGACATGAGGAAGAGTTAAGAAGGATGAGAACTTATATTCAGTCCAATATTCTCTTATATGTTTTGAAATTTCTCTCTTCATGATGAAAGGAAGAGATGTAATAGAAACACCTATAGAAAAATTTAGGATACTAAGTAGTACAAAATTAGAGAGATGAAAGATAATATAAAGACCAAAACATACTACCTAACTTCAGTTCTTGTATACCCTGGCCAGGTATTCATTTATTGAAAATAAGGTAAGTATGCCACTCTTACATTGCTATCTTTCTCATTACTCTGATCAAGTAGTCATTTTGAGACAATCTAAAGAGTATAATGAAGTCATAGATGTGGCAAGGATATTTCTACCATATCCTAATTGATATACAAAGGGATCTGAGTGAATCATAAATCAATTTATAAACAAAAGAAGATGTATAGTATAATGTATACCCTGGTCCTCAGACCTAGAGGTAACAGTTACCTGATGAGAGGTAACAATGTACAATGATGGAATGAGGGTTTGAATACCCAATTTTAGTAATTATGATGATGATGTGATGTGTTTTTGGCACATATAATGGATACAAAGGTAAAGAATCCTAGTATCCAAGAACTCTCAATGATATGAGAAAATGGGAACATGACTCCTCATATGAAGTAATGTTTGGTTGCCTAGAAGGGCCAACTTTGAAATTTGTCCAATTACATATTGTAATATGAATACCATATTTTAGGGGTTTATGACCCGCATAAACATGATATCAGCAAAGATGTATGAGTCAAAGGAACAATTGTAAAATCATTGTGGGAAAAGCTTATTAAGCTAAAAATAATTCTTTAAGATACCTTTAAGATAAGTTCTGAATTGATAGGTAACCTTCCCTTATGAAAAGAAACAGTAGAGTATGTGTCCTGAGTGACAAGTTCTATGATAACCCTATATGGAAGGACTTTGTGTTGATCAAAGTTCTATGGCATCTTCATGACATTAAGATGTTATGTGGAGACTTAATGATATGACGAATGAAAAATATTTGTCTTCCTTTATCTGGGATTTCGAGAATGAAATCCTTGTTAGGGGTTTATAACTTGTAACATCCCTGACTTGGGTAATGCTTTAACCCTAGAGGTTTTTCTTAATAAAGTTAATTATATGCTTTCTCTTATCCTTTGAAAATTAATTAAGGCCCAAGAGGAACTTATGTTTCAATTTTAGTCCTTTTTGAATAATGTTGAAACAATGTTTTGTCTGTTTTGGACTAAAGTGCAAATTACCCAAGTTGAGGGGTTAACTTGAAAATGTTACATGGTAAAAATGTTCCTCAAGTTTTTAAGCATCATAATAATGATAATGATGCATAGGTATGGCTTTTGGTAGCCTAAGCACGAAGAAAGAGCTTGTTAAGCAATGTTTGTGCATTAAAACCTAGTTTTGGTGTAATGTGCAATTTACGAAAAAACCTAGGGCTGAATATGAAAAATACCACTTCTAGAGAGTCCCTCATGTTTCTTGTCATCATGTAGAGAAAATAAAATTAGAGGGGAATCTCATTTGAATCTTTTTGGAGGAGAGAGAATCTTGATATTAAAAAAATCAAGATTTAAGCATAATTGAAACCCTAATTCAATTTAATGCAAAAATAAATATATTAATGGAAGTGCTCTTCAACCAAAAATGAAATGGTTGGATTTGTATAAGTGTGTAATTCCTTGTGCCTTTCAAAGGCCACGAAATATCTAAAGTGAGTGGAGAGCCCACTCACATTAGTTAAAGAAAAAGTAATATCCACTCAATTTTGGATATTATTATTATAATGGTTAAGGTGCTTAATTTTTTTTCTTTTAATTCATGGATAATGAAGAGGAATTGCAAGGTGGTGGATATGGCCTCGTATTCAAGGGATGCAGGGGAATATGTGGCACCAATTTCGGGAGTTGAAGGAATTGTTTATCACTTTCTCTCTCATTGAAATCCCCTTATATACATCCCATTTGCAACCCACATGAAAGGCTTTTTCGACCCCTTTTTCTTTCCTTGCTTTGGCTGTGCACAAGGGAGCTTAGGATCAACAAGAGGACGTGCCCCAACCTATAGGTAAGCTCCATAGTCATCTTCAACCTTGAATTCATGGTGGAAATCGAAATTCAATGTTGAATTTCTTCTTTTCTTCATTCAATCTTCAACCTTGGCCATTCATTTCACTCAAAGACTTGAGAATGAGCCTTGGGAGGTTGAGAGATCTTCATTAAAAATTGAAGACGTGGAGCTTTAAGCTTGGATTCAATTTTGAAGGCGGGTTATATAACTTGAACCCTTAAATGTCATTATTCCTTGCAATTATTCATTATATGTTGAACCTTTCTTCCTTCTCGATTTCCTTTTGATTAGTTATTGAAATTACCATATGAATCACAACTGATTTCAAAGGTTTCACTCTTGAAGATTATGATGTTATCTTAAGCACACACCTCAACAAAGGAATAGGCAAACAGTTTTCAAAACTGATTGAGTTGATTCGGTTTCAAAACTGAATGGGCAATTTACCTCAAAATTGAATGGGTGATTGAGTTCAAGACCGAATGGGTAAATGAACTCAAGACCGAATGGGTAATTGAACCCAAGACCGAATGGGTAACTTACTTCATAATCGAATGAGTAATTTATCTCAAAACCGAATGGGTAATTGACCTCAAGATCAAATGAATAATTGAGTTCAAAATCGAATGGGTAATGGATCTCAAGATCGATTGGGTAAATTGAACTCAAAGACCATTTGGGGTTAATTTTTTATGTGAATGATGGAGATCCAATGGCTCAAATTGATTTAAATTTAATGGATTCAAGGATGGGTGGTCCATTGATTACCAACCCTAAATGGATTGAATGGTTGAAACCCTAAATCGATGGAGTCAATTTCAATGTTGAATGGCTCAAACAGTCTCAAGACTGTTTGAGGGCAAATGGTCTCAAGACCGTTTGGGGTCAAACAGTCTCAAGACCGTTTGAGGTCAAGAGGAGTCATGAAGGAATGAAGATATAGGGTTTCAAGTAGATCTACCTTCAATGGTCTTAGTATTGAATGGTTCAATGAATGGAAACCCTAAATCGATTGTTTAAGAAACCCTAATTTAAGGATAAATAGTTTCAAGAGGAATGAGACCAAGCAGTCTTAGACCATTTGGTCTTAGACCGTTTTAGGGCCATTCGGTTTCAAACCGTTAGGTGTTAATTGATATTTAATTCAAATGGTCTCAAAACTGTTTGAGGTTTAAGAAGGTCAAGACCGTTTGAAAGTCAAAATACATCAAGACCGTTTGAGGGTCTAATACCCCAAGACCATTTGAACGTCTGATTGATTTAAACCATGCAAGTACAATTAATCCCCTGAATATTAATAATGTGTATTAAAGATAATTACAATGGTTGTACCTCTCAAGTACTTAAGTGATTAGCATATTTTGAGTGTTAACCTTTGATGCTTATGGAAGCAATGTCTCAATACACTATTCTAACCCCAAATGTGTGTACTTGAATGGAAGGTTGACCTAATCTAATCATGCTTGAAGTAATGAATATACTAGAAAGGATGAGAGAGAGAAATCCATACATGTATGATAATCAAGTAATAGTTAAATCTCAATACTCTCATCATGAATAGAATATGCAATTAGAGTATGATCCTTAATAAAGAGATCATGAAACCCTAATCGAGAAAGATGATGAGCCCTAACCCTAATTTAGGGCAATGATAGATGAAACCCTATTCTACGGTGATGATATGAAAAATCCCAATTCAGGGTAATATAATGAAAAACCCTAATTTAAGAGGGTGCTTTGTGAAACCCTAATACAGGGTGATGTCATGTGAAACCCTAATTAAGGGTAATGACATGTGAAACCCTAATTAAGGGTGATGACATGTGAAACCCTAATTAAGGGTAATGACATGTGAAACCCCAATTAAGGGTGATGGCATGTGAAACCCTAACTGATAAAGAGGGGAACCCTATTCCTAATAATGGAGTAGTGAATAATGTATTGGTAGGTGAAACACCTAGAGTGGTTAATGATGGATAACCTTATATCAATAATGTCTTAATCCAAGACGAGTCCACAATATTGATTATGGTTGAATCAATCAAATGAGTGACTTATGACCAATACATTACATGATAATGTGATGAACATGTGCATAAAGTATTAGGATGGGAAATACTCTAATACAAGATAAGATGATGAATTTAAGTAAGGCAAAAGTGATGAGGGAAGTGATACATCAAGACATGATAGATATCACATCAATTACCTCAAAGTTGATACACCTTGATGTTCCCTAAATCCAATATACTTTGATGAATAACACATGAAATGTGCCATGTCAATTGTTACATTGAGATGTAATGATTCCAATGCACTTTAATAAGTGTAGGCTAACATACGTTAAGAAAGGGTTAAGCCAAGTTAATAAAGTATGATGTATTTATACTCTGGTAAGGGTGAGAGAGAAACTCATACCTTGTGTTGATAATCATTTAATGATAAATGATAAGAATAGTTGTTCCCTAGTATGAGGTGACAAGATGTTTAATGGCCTTGTGAACCATGAGAATAGTTGTTGCCTAGTAAGAGGTGACAAGATGTTTAATGGCCTTCTGAGCCATGAGAATAGTTGTTTCCTAGTGAGAGGTGACAATATGTGTGATGGGCCTTGTGAGCCATGAGAATAGTTGTTGCCTAGTAAGTGGTGACAAGATGTTTAATGGCCTTGTGAGCCATGAGAATAGTTGTTGCCTAGTAAGAGGTGACAAGATGTTTAATGGACTTGTGAGCCATGAGAATAGTTGTTGCCTAGTGAGAGGTGACAAGATGTGTGATGTGCCTTGTGAGCCATGAGAATAGTTGTTTCCTAGTGAGAGGTGACAAGATGTGTGATGGGCCTTGTGAGCCATGAGAATAGTTGTTGCCTAGTGAGAAGTGTCAAGATGTGTGATGGGCCTTGTGAGCCAGGAGAGTAGTTGTTGCCTAATGAAAGGTAACAAGATGTTTATAAAGTCTCGTGTAAGAAATGATAATGTCCAAAATAGACAATGGAAACTTAGGAACATAATAATAATAATAACTAATGCATACAATAATAATAATAATGAAATTTTGATCATACATGCTTCATGTTTATAGCCAAATAAGGGCTATAGTGTTTTGAACAAGCTTAAGGGAGATATGAGGAATAATGGAATTACATAAAGAAGGTGAATAAGTATGATGGCGTGATCAAGGTTTAATACCTAGTAAAGGTGATGTGGTATTCAATGATGATGCACAGGATTGACATAGTTCAATACTTGGAATAATTGCACAGGATTGGTCATAACCCAATACCTGGAATAATATCACAGGATTGGTCATAACACAATACCTGGAATAATATCACAGGATTGGTCATAACCCAATACCTGGAATAATATCACAGGATTGGTCATAACCCAATACCTAGAATAATGTCACAGGATTGGTAATAACCCAATACCTAGAATAATTGCACATGATTGGTAATAACCCAATACCTGGAATAATATCACAGGACTGGTCATAACCCAATACCTGGAATAATGTCACATGATTGGTAATAACCCAATACTTGGAATAATTGCACAGGATTGGTAATAACCCAATACCTAGAATAATGTCACAGGATTGGTAATAACCCTATACCTAGAATAATGTCATAAGATTGGTAATAACCCAATACCTGGAATAATGTCACAAGATTGGTAATAACCCAATACCTGGAATAATTGCATAGGATTCGTAATAACCCAATACCTGGAATAATGGCACAGGATTGGCATAGATTAATGCCTGGAATGGTTACACAGGATTGGCATAGTGTAATGCCACGAATGGTTGCAGAGGATTGGCATAGTCCAATGGCTGGAATGGTTGCACGAGATTGGCATAGTCCAATGCCTGGAATGGTTGCACAAGATTGGCATAGTCTAATGCCTGGAATGGTTGCACAGGATTGGCATAGTCCAATGCCTGGAATGGTTTCACATGATTGGCGTAGTCCAATGCCTGAATGGAATATGATGATGTATACTCACATGATTGATACAATTCAATATCTTGTTAGCGAATTGGCTGAGGCCAACAGATAGAAATGAGAATGATTCATGGATGACATACCCTGATAATGAGTATCACAGGATAAGCTCGAGATGTTATGGTACATGGCATGTACTTGTGGACCAGAATGTATATGTAATACTTTGGTTCTTGTTGATAAGAGTTTCCTGGAATTGGATCTCTTTGCTAAATGTTTTAATTTTTAGTGTTTTTCAGTAATCCGTTGCTAATGTACGCTTCCTCTTAAGTAAATCATGTTTTTGTGATTTGTATGCCAAAATTTAGTGGTATCAGACCTCTAGGTTCGCTGAGTCTACAGAGACATATGACTAAGGTGTTGAGTCTGTTCTAGTGTTCTCCAGTACATCTTATAGTAACTTCTGCTTATGTAGAAAAAGGGAGATAGCTTAAAGATGTCTGGAGAACACAAGGATGACGTTGTTGAAAGCAATGTTGTTGCACCAGTAGGAGGTGCAAGGGGTCAGGAAAGAGAGGAACCAATGCCTGAGAATCCCCACATTGTTGAGGCTATGATAGAAAACACAAATATCCATGCTCTATTTAGGGAATTCATGACCACAATGAGATATATATGGGAGACCGGATGCCCGCACCATCACCTAGGGCACCAACTCCTAATGAGGGACATGGGTTTGGTAAGACTTTTGAATGACTACGTCGTGTTGGAGCTATAGAATATGCAGGGACAACTGACCCAATATATGTTGATCTATGGCTCACTAAGTTAGAAAAGGCTTTTAAGATCCTTAGTATTCCATATGTTGACAAAGTCAAACATGCTGTATATCTTTTGAAGGGTAGTGCTGGCCATTGGTGGGCCATAGAAGAAGTAAAAAGGAATGATGAAGAGGTTGGTTGGGAGGAATTTCATCAAGAATTCGTCAATAAGTATTTTCCAAGAACATATTTAGATGAAAAGATCTCATAGTTTGAGAAGGTTTGGTAGGGAACCATGTCAATAAATGAATATGAGGCTAGGTTTATGGAACTTTTATGGTTTTTTCCTCAAATGGCTGCTACTGAGCAGGAGAAGATTTGACATTTTGAGAAAGGACTGAATGATGAGGTGTCTATCTCGGTAGCTGCACTAGAAAGTAGAGAGAAGTTTGCCACATTTGTGGAGTCAATTCAGAGGATAGAAAGGTCTGTGACAAAGAAACATGAGGCAAACCTCAAAAGGAGGTCTACACAGTCACAAGAAGAGTGTATTGGTGGTACTAAACAACCAAAGTTTTCAGTATCACCGGTTCAACCACAATATAGTACATCAATGCAGTGGACATCAAGTGAGGGCTGAACTTGCCATAAATGTGCACTGACAGGACATTTTAGGCAGCAGTGTCTAAGAATAAATAATATGGTTACCCAATAGTCAAGGCATAACCTTCAAAATCCATAAGGACCCCAGTTTAGTGAAGTAGAAGGTTGAGGATGAAGACAAGTGTCACAGTTTGGTCCATCTACTTCTGGTAGTAGAGGACAAAGGCAATAGCAGATGACAACTGACTCTATGTATTGAGTCAGATAAGATACTAGATAACTTGTAAGAGGTAATATGTCAATATAGAACTTTTCATTTTGAATCATTTTTCTTTTTCTACTCTCTGCCTACTAATTATAAGAAAGTTAATTGTTGTTGAGATTCTTTAATTAATCTTATGAGGACATGAGGAAGAGTTAAGAAGGATGAGAACTTATATTCAGTCCAATATTCTCTTATATGTTTTGAAATTTCTCTCTTCATGATGAAAGGAAGAGATGTAATAGAAACACCTATAGAAAAATTTAAGATACTAAGTAGTAAAAAAATTAAAGAGATGAAAGATAATATAAAGACCAATACATACTACCTAACTTCAGTTCTTGAATACCCTATCCAAGTTTTCATTTATTGAAGATAAGGTAAGTATGCCACTCTTAGATTGCTATCTTTCTCATTACTCTAATCAAGTAGTCATTTTGAAACAATCTAAAGAGTATAATGAAGTCAGAGATGTGGCAAGGATATGTCTACCACATCCTAATTGATATACAAAGGGATCTGAGTTAATCATAAATCAATTTATAAACAAAAGAAGATGTATAGTATAATGTATACCCTGGTCCTCAGACCTAGAGGTAACAATTACCTGATGAGAGGTAACAATGTTCAATGATGGAATGAGGGTTTGAATACCCAATTTTAGTAATTACGATGATGATGTGATGTGTTTTTGGCACATATAATGGATATCAAGGTAAAGAATCCTAGTATCCAAGAACTTTCAATGATATGAGAAAATGGGAACATGACTCCTCATATGAAGTAATGTTTGGTTGCCTAGAAGGGCCAACTTTGAAATTTGTCCAGTTACATACTATAGTATGAATACCATATGTTACGAGTTTATGCCCCACATAAACATGATATCAACAAAGATGTATGAGTTAAAGGAACAATTGTAAAATCATTGTGGGAAAAGCTTATTAAGCTAAAAATAATTCTTTAAGATACCTTTAAGGTAAGTTCTTAATTGATAGGTAACCTTCCCTTATGAAAAGAAACAGTAGAGTATGTGTCATGAGTGACAAGTTCTGCGATAACCCTCTATGGAAGGACTTTCTTTTGATCAAAGTTCTATGTCATCTCCATGACATTAAGATGTTATGTGGAGACTTGATGATATGATAAATAAAAAATATTTGTCTTCCTTTATCTGGGATTTCGGGGACGAAATCCTTGTTAGGGGTTTATAACTTGTAACATCCCTGACCTGGGTTATGCTTTAACCCTAGATGTTTTGCTTAATAGAGTTAATTATATGCTTTCTCTTATCCTTTGAAAAGTAATTAAGGCCCAAGAGGAACGTATGTTTCAATTTTAGTCCTTTTTGAATAATGTTGAAACAATGTTTTGTTTTTTTTGAACTAAAGTGCAAATTACCCAAGTTGAGGGGTTAACCTGCAAATGTTACATGGTTAAAATGTTCCTCAAGTGTTAAATCATCATAAGAATGAGAATGATGCAGAGGTATGGCTTGTGGTAGCCTAAGCACCAAGAAAGAGCTTGTTAAGCAATGTTTGTGCATTAAAACCTAGTTTTGGTGTAATGTGCAATTTACCCAAAACCTAGGGTTCAATATGCAAAATACGACTTCTAGAGAGTCCCTCATGTTTCTTGGAATCATGTAGAGAAAATAAAATGAGAGGGGCATCTCAATTGAATCTTTTTGGAGGAGAGAGAATCTTGATATTAAAATAATCAAGATTTAAGCATAGTTGAAACCCTAATTCAATTTAATGCAAAAATAAATATATTAATGGAAGTGCCCTTCAACCAAAAATGAAATGGTTGGATTTGTATAAGTGTGGACGTCCTTGTTACTTGCAAAGGCCACGAAATATCTAAATTGAGTGGAGAGCCCACTCACATTAGTTAAAGAAAAAGTAATATCCACTAAATTTTGGATATTATTATTGTAAAGGTTAAGGTGCTTAATTTGTTTTCTTTTAATTCATGGATAATGAAGAGGAATTTCAAGGTGGAGGATATGGCTTAGTATGCAAGGGATGGAGGGGAATATGTGGCACCAATTTTGGGAGTTGAAGGAATTGTTTATCACTTTCTCTCTCATTGAAATCCCCTTATATACATCCCATTTGCAACCCAAATGAAAGGCTTTTTTGACCCATTTTTCTTTCCTTGCTTTGTACATGCACAAGGGAGCTTAGGAGCAATGGGAGGACGTGCCCCAACCTGTAGGTAAGCTCCATATTCATCTTCAACCTTGAATTCATGGTGGAAATCGAAATTCAATGTTGAATTTCTTCTTTTCTTCATTCAATCTTCAACCTTGGCCATTCATTTCACTCAAAGACTTGAGAATGAGCCTTGGGAGGTTTAGATAGCTTCATTCACCATTGAAGACGTGGATCGTGAAGCTTGGATTCAATTTTAAAGGCGGGTTATATAACTTGAACCCTTAAATGTCATTATTGCTTGCAATTATTCATTATATGTTGAACCTTTCTTCCTTCTTGATTTCCTTTTTATTAGTTGTTGAAATTACCATATGAATCACAAATGATTTTGAAGGTTTCAAGCTTGAAGATGATGATGTTATTTTAAGCACACATCTCAAAAAAGGAATAGGCAAACAGTTTTCAAAACCAATTGAATGGATTCGGTTTCAAAACCGAATGGGCAATCTACCTAAAAATCAAATGGGTGATTGAGTTCAAGACTGAACGGGTAAATGAACTCAAGATTGAATGGGTAATTGAACCCAAGACCGAATGGGTAACTTACCTCAAAACCGAATGGGTAATTTATCTCAAAACTGAATGGGTAATTGACCTCAAGATCGAATGAATAATTGAGTTCAAAATTGAATGGGTAATGGATCTCAAGATCGATTGGGTAAATTAAACTCCAAGACCGTTTGGGTTTAATTGCTGATGTGAATGATGTAGATCCAATGGCTCAAATTGATTTAAATTTAATGGATTCAAGGATGGGTGATCCATGGATTACCAACCCTAAATGGATTGAATGGTTGAAACCCTAAATCGATTGAGTCAATTTCAATGTTGAATGGCTCAAACGGTCTCAAGACTATTTGAGGGAAACAGTCTCAAGACCGTTTGGGGTCAAATGGTCTCAAGACCATTTGAGGCGAAGAGGAGTCATGAAGGGATGAATATCTAGGGTTTCAAGTTCATCTACCTTCAATGGTCTTAGTATTGAATGGTTCAATGAATGGAAACCCTAAATCGATTGATTAAGAAAGTCAAAATACATCAAGACCGTTTAAGGGTCTAATATCCCAAAACTATTTGAAGGTCTAATTGATTTAAACCATGCAAGTACAATTAACCCCCTGATTATTAATAATGTTTATTAAAGATAATTACAATGGTTGTACCTCTCAAGTACTTAGGTGATTAGCATCTTTTGAGTGTTAACCTTTGATGCTTATGGAAGAAATGTCTCAATACACTATGCTAGCCCTAAATGTGTGTACTTGAATGGAAGGTTGACCTAATCTAATCGAGCTTGAAGTAATCAACATCCTAGAAAGGATGAGAGAGAGAAATCCATACATGTATGATAATCAAGTAATAGTTAAATCTCAATACTCTCATCATGAATATAATATGCAATTAGAGTATGATCCTTGATAAAGAGATCATGAAACCCTAATCAAGAAAGATGATGAGCCCTAACCCTAATTTAGGGCAATGCTAGATGAAACCCTAATCTAGGGTGATGATATGAGAAATTCCAATTCAAGGTAATATAATGAAAAACCCTAATTTAAGAGGGTGCTTTGTGAAACCCTAATACAGGGTGATGTCATGTGAAACCCTAATTAAGGGTAATGACATGTGAAACGCTAATTAAGGGTGATGACATGTGAAACCCTAATTAAGAGTAATGACATGTGAAACCCAAATTAAGGGTGATGACATGTGAAACCCTAATTGATAAAGAGGGGAACCCTATTCCTAATAATGGAGTAGTGAATAATGTATTGGTAGGTGAAACACCTAAAATGGTTGATGATGGATAACCTTTTATCAATAATGTCTTAATCCGAGATGAGTCCACAATATTGATAATGGTTGAATAAATCAAATGAGTGACTTATGACCAATACAGTGCATGATAATGTGATGAATAGGTGCATAAAGTATTAGGATGGGAAATACTCTAATACAAGATAAGATGATGAATTTAAGTAAGTCAAAAGTGATGAGGGAAGTGATACATCAAGACATGATAGATATCACATCCAGTACCTCAAAGTTGATACACATTGATGTACTCTAAATCCAATATAATTGGATGAATAACACATGAAATGTGCCATGTCAATTGTTACATTGAGACGTAATGAGTCTAATGCACTTTAATAAGTGTAGGCTAACATACCTTAAGAATGGGTTAAGCCAAGTTAATAAAGTATGATGTATTTATACTCTTGTAAGGGTGAGAGAGAAACCCATACCTTGTGTTGATAATCATTTAATGATAAATGATAAGAATAGTTGTTTCCTAGTAAGAGGTGACAAGATGTTTAATGGCCTTGTGAGCCATGATAATAGTTGTTGCCTAGTAAGAGGTGACAAGATGTTTAATGGCCTTGTGAACCATGAGAATAGTTGTTTCCTAGTGAGAGGTGACAAGATGTGTGATGGGCCTTGTGAGCCGTGAGAATAGTTGTTGCCTAGTAAGAGGTGACAAGATGTTTAATGGCCTTGTGATCCATGAGAATAGTTGTTGCTTCGTAAGAGATGACAAGATGTTTAATGGCCTTGTGAGCCATGAGAATAGTTGTTTCCTAGTGAGAGGTTACAAGATGTGTGATGGGCCTTGTGAGCCATGAGAATAATTGTTGCCTAGTGAGAGGTGACAAAATGTGTGATGGGCCTTGTGAGCCATGAGAATAGTTGTTTCCTAGTGAGAAGTGTCAAGATGTGTGATGGGCCTTGTGAGCCAGGAGAGTAGTTGTTGCCTAATGAAAGGTAACAAGACGTTTATAAATTCTCATGTAAGAAATGATAACGGCCAAAATAGACAATGGAAACTTAGTAACATAATAATAATAACTAATGGATACAATAATAATAATAATGAAATCTTGATCATACATGCTTCATGTTTATAGACAAATAAGGGCTATAGTGTTTTGAACAAGCTTAAGGGAGATATGAGGAATAATGGAATTACATAAAGAAGGTGAATAACAATGATGGCTTGATCAAGGTTTAATACCGAGTAAAGGTGATGTGGTATTCAGTGATGATGCACATGATTGACATAGTTCAATACCTGGAATAATTGCACAGGATTGGTCATAATCCAATACTTGGAATAATATCACAGGATTGGTCATAACCCAATACCTGGAATAATATCACAGGATTGGTTATAACCCAATATCTAGAATAATATCACAGGATGGGTCATAACCCAATACTTGGGATAATGTCAAAGGATTGGTAATAACCTAATACCTAGAATAATTGCACAGGATTGGCAATAACCCCATACCTGGAATAATATCACAGGATTGGTCATAACCTAATACATGGAATAATGTCACATGATTGGTAATAACCCAATACCTGGAATAATTACACAGTCCAATGCCTGGAATAATATCACAGGATTGGTCATAACCCAATACCTGGAATAATATCACAAGATTGGTTATAACCCAATATCTGGAATAATATCACATGATTGGTCATAACCCAATACCTAGAATAATGTCACAGGATTGGTAATAACCCAATACCTAGAATAATTGCACAGGATTGGCAATAACCCAATACCTGGAATAATATCATTGGATTGGTCATAACCCAATACATGGAATAATGTCACATGATTGGTAATAACCCAATACCACCAATTTTGGTGATGTTTTAGGCTATTTTTTTGTTATCAAAACTGGCCTTTTCTGCTATTTTCCTCTATTTTATAAGCACTTTCGCAATAATTGGCCAGGCAATGCTCTTAACCCTATTTTTCCATCTTTTGCAGAATTTCTCCTCGTTTTGGGGCAATAAGGTCATCCCGGCCCACAAATAAGTCCAAGTCTATTTCGGCCTTCCTGACGCCCGATACAACCTCTTCCTGATAGGGTGGAGCGATACAATGACGCACGACAAAGGGATGCCGCACAAGAAGAAGCTGACGGACGACATGCCTTCTACCCGACAGGGAGACAAGCTCGCCAGGACAGCCCAGGCTTGTCGGGCGACACGGCCACCCACCGGCCGGCGTGCTTCCCGTCACGTGACCGATAGCCGATACCCCTATGCCAAGCGATACCAGTATCGGCCGTCCACCGACCCACGAATGAGGAGGACACGTGGCACTTCGAGCACCATAACTTCCCCCAACCGCTGCCTATAAATAGCAGATACAGGGAGCCAAAAAGACAGCTTGGTCAGTTCGAAATTCAGACAGTTGGGAGCCTTGAGTGTTCTTTGGAGGAACTGCGAGAGCAGGTGTATTGCGCCCCAGTGCTCGTGTCGGGAGACACTAGGTGAGCCTTCCTCATCCCAAGAGGGAGGGGATGGTTCACTTAGAACCGTCCCGGGCGACACTGCGGGCCGATATCAGCCATGACGATGAGTGACACAAGTGCCCGACACGATGAACGCGTCGCTCCATGCCCGGCACGATATCGAAACCGATACGCTTTGCCCGTCATGCGTGCCTCCCGAGAGGGTGTGTCGCCCGAATTGAGTGTATCGGCCAGGTCCTTGAGCGATACAGTCGGCCGTCACAGTGTGCTTCTTGAGAGAGCGTGCCGCCCGACACGGCTGTATCGGGCTAGGCCCTATCCGGTATCGGGCGGGAGTGCCGTTGTAGTCTGTCGTCCTTCTACATCAAGAAGGCGACCTCTATCTTTAATTTTGTTATTTAATTCCTTTCTTACGCAATGTACTAAGACCCTTACTATTTATGGAAATAGAAAAGCTTAATTACTTGCTGCTCTATGCTTGGTACAATATGTTGGATGACTGCTATGTTTGATATCTGAACGCTAGCTTGCATGTTTGGATCGCATTTTGCTTAGCTACCAAATCATGTTTTCCCATCGCAACAACTTCGAGAGTTGTGTTGTGGCTCTCGTATTTGGTCCGATTTTGGAGTACGAGAGTGCCTGGAACAAAGTTGTTTTAGTGACATTCCACTCTAACATTGAGCCCAGCAACCTCGAGAGGGGTGTCGAGGCTTGGTTAGAGGTATCCGCTCTGAGAGGAGGGGTGTAGGATGTTACCAGTGCCGCTTGTTATGCTGTAGTCTTATCCTTCGTACCTCGCTCTAGCCCTAGTTTTATCCTTCTATTTCTGTTGCAAGAAAACCTCTAAACACTGCTAAATGACTAAAACCTTAAATCTTTCTAGTAGCTCCGCTTGGAGATAGTTTTCTTGTTTTGTTTGTGACATCTTTTTGCTTCCCTTCTGGGGAATTTATCATCTCTTTATACCTACCGGAGTGTAGCGTGTCGATTCTGGGTTCTCAACACTACCACCCTTGTCTCTGTGTTCGACCCCGTATATCTACTTCGACCCCGTAAACAAAGTTGCGGCGTCCTATAAGGATTTGGGTTTATAAATGTAAAAGCTCGACTACCTCAAATCCGCCTCCGATTTTAGGACGCGCGATTTAGGCCGGTCAACTTTTTGGCGCCGTTGTCGGGGACAAGGCAAAATGGCACTATTGACGAATCTGAATCCACTAACTACACTCTTGTGCCTCAAGCTTAGCAATGCGTTTGACAGCACTCTTTTTCTTTTTCTTTTTCCTTACTGTTATTCTTTGCTTGAAATTAATAAATCTATCTTCTAAACTTGATTTCTCGTGCCATTTCAGGAACTCTAAAGAGCGGTGACCTATTCCTTCGAGATCTGACGCCATGTCTCGTTGTGAGAAATCTCCATTTGAAGGTGAACGTCAAGGCCGAGATGAGATTTCACACCAGCCCAGCCTGGTTGGCCAGTTGCATGCTTTCATAAAAAGGCAAGACTCTATCATCAAGCGGTTGGTGCAGGGTGCACTTCCCAGCTCTGGAGCTCAGAATTCCATGCAACACCAGATGGCAAGTCTACGGATGCACCAATGGGAAGTCGATCAACGATTGGCCCAGATGGCAGCTCTGATAAAGAACCCTGCGGGAAAGACACTCTCATATCCAGAAATTGCCAGAATGGCGGTACTGAGGTCTGGGAAGACAGTGGAGCGCACAGCTGATGCCGAACCAGAACCTGAACCGAGGTCGGAAAGTATCATTCCAGCAGAGGGGGAAGGTGGACAAGCAGAAGCTCAAGAGCCTGCACAGAAGCCTTCCGATGAGCTACCTGGTGGGAGGAATCCTTATGCTCGAAGGTTGCCGTTTCAGCATAAGATGATCAAGGCAAATCTGAAAAGGCGTCACGAAAGGTTCATGGACTCGATCAGGAAATTGCATCTTGAAGTCACCCTCCTTTACGCCTTGGAGGAGATGTCGATTTACGCTAAGTTCCTCAAGTACCTTATAACAAAGAAAAGGGGAGGAGGAAGGATTGAGACCGTGTACCTAGCGTCGCTTCCTCATCCTTCGTGAAGCCCGACACGCCAAATAAGAGAAGGGATCCCGGAGCTTTCACAATCCCATTCTCCATCGGGGATAACATAGAGCGCAAAGGTCTCACTGACCTAGGGGAAACCATCAGCCTCATGCCCCTGAGTTTCACAAAAAGGTTGGGCCTAACAGACATGGTTCGTACCAACATGAGAATCGAACTGGCGGATCACACCTTTAAGAGACCTGTCGGCGTTGTCAAAGATGTGTCGATCAGGGTGGGTAATTTCTTCATTCCTTGCGACATAGTCGTTATTGATACAACAGAAGACCCGCGCTACCCGATCATCTTCGGACGCCCTTTCCTAGCAACAGGAAGGGCGTTGATCGACATCTCCGAAGGGATCATCACGCTAAGGGTCGGGAACGACCACGTGGACTTCAAGCTGAAGGAAACAATGAAGAATCCTTCCCTGTCAGGATCTGCATGTTTTGTGGATGGCTACGACAAATTCTGCGAGGAAGTAGAGGAAGATATCTGGACAGTAGACCCCCTCCTGAGGGCTATAAACTGTCAAGATCCCGACCTCGAAGATCTTGAGGTCGTGAAGCACCTCAACCTCTTCAACCTTTCTGACGAAGATTTGCAAGAAGAGGATACAGTGGTGGAGTCTGCGAAGTATGCCTCTCTCGAGGAGGAGCCTCAGGAGAAGGCACCCAAACCAAAGCCAGAGTTAAAAGTGTTTCCCGAAGGCCTGAAGTACGAGTTCTTAGATGAAGAGCACAAAAACCCCGTCATCGTAAATGCCGATCTTTCAAGTGACCAGTTGGACCGACTCCTTGAGGAGTTAAGGTTCCACAGGAGGGCTATAGGATATTCAGTAGATGATATCAAAGGCCTTATCCCCACCCTGTGCATGCATCACATCAACTTGGATGAATCTGCCAAGCCTCTGGCTCAACCCCAGAGGAAGCTGAACCAGATGCTCAAGGAGGTCGTCAAGAAAGAAGTAATAAAGCTTAGGGATGCGGGGATCATTTACCCATTCAGCGATAGCAGTTGGGTAAGTCCGATCCACGTAGTGCCCAAAAAGGGCAGAATGACAGTGCTTAAGGGTGAGAAGGGCGACGAGGTGGAGGTAAAGACCATCACCGGCTGGCAGATGTGCATAGATTACCGAAATCTAAATCAGGATACAAAGAAGGATCATTTTCCGCTACCTTTTATTGACCAAGTTCTCGAAAGGTTAGCGCATCACGATTTCTTTTGTTTTCTTGATGTCTTTTCAGGTTTTTACCAGGTACCCATCTTGCCCGACGATCAAGAGAAAATAACATTCACCTGCCTTTACGGCACTTATGCCTTCTGAAGATGCCCTTCAGACTCCGCAACGCCCCTGCCACCTTTCAACGATGCATGATATCGATGTTCTCAGATTTTCTAGAAGACATCGTAGAAGTTTTCATGGACGACTTTTCCGTCTATGGGAAGGACTTCAATAGCTGTCTGAAGATTCTGTCATTGGTCCTTCAAAGGTGCGAGGAGAACAACCTAGTTCTAAACTGGGAGAAGTGCCATTTCATGGTGCAGGAGGGCATCATTCTCGGGCATAAGATCTCGAGGCGTGGGATCAAGGTGGAAACCAGCAAGGTCCAAGCCATATCTAATCTTCCTCCCCTAAAATCTGTAACGGGAGTGAGGAGCTTCCTCAGGAACGCCGGATACTACCGAAGATTCATCAAGGACTTCTCGAAGATTTCCAAACCGCTATCCAATCTTCTAGTAAAAGATGCTGAATTTGTTTTCTCTAACGATTGCCTCAGTGCTTTTCAGGCCCTGAAAAACGCTTTGATATCCCCACCTATCCTTCAAGCGCCAAAATGGGGTTTGCCTTTTGAGTTGATGTGTGACGCTAGCGACTATGCGGTTGGAGCAGTCCTGGGGAAAAAGAAAGACAAAAGGCACCATGTGATTTGCTACGCTAGTCGCACGTTGGACGAGGCTCAAGTAAACTACACAACAACTGAGAAGGAGATGCTCATGATCGTCTTCGCGTTTGATAAATGCAGGTCGTATCTCATCGGAGCAAAGGTCAAGGTATACACAGATCATGGGGCAATAAAATACTTAATGCAAAAGAAAAACGCAAAGCCCAGACTATTGAGGTGGGCCTTATTGCTCTAAGAGTTTGACCATGAAATTATCGACAAGAAGGGCGCAGAGAATGTGGTCGCAGGCCACCTATCAAGGATCATGACTGAGAGAGAGAGTGGGCCTCAAATCAATGACGACTACGCCGACAAGGCTCTGATGTTGGCAGAAGCTCAAGAAGAAAGTTTGCCCTGGTTTGCAGACATCTGCAATTAGCTTGCCTGCGGAGAACTGCCTCCTGACATCACGTACAATCAGAAAAAGAAGCTATTTGCGGATGTCAAAAACTACTACTGGGATGATCCTCTCCTGTTCAGAAGATGCGCTGACAACTTATACAGGCGGTGCATCCCAGAGGAAGAAACCATAGACATCCTGAAAGAATGCCACGCCTCCCCCTACGGTGGACACCTGGGTAGCGAGAGAACAACTGCAAAAGTGCTACAGTCAGGTTTCTACTGGCCCACCTTGTTTAAAGATGCTGCACAATTTGTGAAGGTTTGCAAGGAGTGCCAGTTTACAAGAAACATAGGGCGGAGGAATGAAATGCCAATGGCAAGCTGGATCGAAGTAGAAATATTTGACGTATGGGGGATCGACTATATGGGACCGTTTCTCCCATCTCAGGGGTATCAATACATACTCGTGGCAGTAGATTATGTATCGAAGTGGGTGGAAGCAGTAGCCACCCAAACCTGTGATGCCAAGTCTGTTATCAAGCTCTTTGAGAAGACCATCTTCCCTCGTTTCGGTGTATCACGCACTGTGATAAGCGACGGAGGGTCGCACTTTGGAGAAAGATAGTTTGAAGCACTTCTGTGCAAGTACGGAGTGAGGCACAAGATTGCTACACCCTACCACCCGCAGACGTCTGGGCAGATAGAGGTTTCCAACAGGCAAATCAAGCAGATCTTGGAGAAAACTGTCAACCGAACGAGGAAAGACTGGTCCATGAAGCTTGACGACGCACTTTGGGCCTACCGTACTGCTTACAAAACACCCATTGGAACCACCCCCTACTGTTTCATCTACGGAAAGTCCTGCCACCTGCCTTTGGAGTTGGAACACAAGGCCCTTTGGGCAATCAAGTTCCTAAATATGGACCTCGACAAAGTAGGAAAAAAAAGGTTTTTGCAGCTACAAGAGCTCGAAGAGCTGAGAATGAACGCCTACGAAAATGCAAAAATCTACAAACAGAGGACGAAATTGTGGCATGATGCCCGCCTCAGGAGGAAAGATGTAAGTGAAGGGGATAAGGTCTTGTTATTCAAGTCCTATATTCGTCTTTTCCCTGGGAAGTTACAAACAAGGTGGTTCGGACCGTTCATAGTGTCGAAAATATACCCATCAGGAATGATGGAGCTCTATGATAAAGACGATCCGACCAGGGTCTTTCAAGTAAATGGGCATAGGGTGAAAAGGTTCTATGAAGATGAAGCGTTTGTCAGGAGAGCAGAGATCAGTCTGCAAGATATGGGTATAATCGAGAGCTGAACAAGATGATACTACACTGTTCGAGCTGGCGACGCAAACTTCAGCGCTCCTTGGGAGGTAGCCCGAGTTTTTCTTTCTTTCGTAGAGTAGGATGCTTGTAATAAGGCCCAAGTCGGTGCACACGCTGAGCGTACCGACTCTTCTGTTTTATGGGCCATCACTGTATTCTTTCGAGCTTTGAGGAGTAATGACCTCTGAGGATGGGGACCTTGTCCTGTACCGATGATGTTGTACCCTTTGATCACTTTTTCTTCTCTTAAGTTTTTAGTTTTTGGCCGCCTATTTTAAGCCGTGTCGGGCGGCAGCTCAGCTGGCGCACGGTCATGCTTGTGTCGGGCTGAAGTTCCTTGGGTACCGCAAGAGTCGTGGTGGATGGTATTCCCGAGCAACCATCGTATCGTGGATGGGAATAAATGCCCTATTTTAGCTGATGCGACCATCGTCTCGGGAATTGCCTGACTCGTCGGCCGACGCCCGCCCCAGAAATGCCTGTTTTACCTCTAGCCGAGCTTGCTATATATAGCAAGGTGGGCTCAGCATGTCGGGCTGACTCACTTCTCTTTTAGCCACTTGTAACGCATGCAGTGATCAACCTTTGCTCGCGTGTCGGCCAGCCTACCTTCACCTTGGTATCGGGTGATGTCTCCTATGAGCAAAGGTATAGTCCAACATGCATATTGCCCGACAGTCTGTCACCCGGCATGGGGTTTCATATCGCACGGTGCGTGTCAGATCGACGAGCTTAGTCGGTTTTTCTTTTATCGCCCGACACGTTTGATGCATGACACGACGGCCGATCGCGTTGCCCGATACGCCATATCGGGCGACACGTTTTCTTTTGTGACGTCCTGTCAGGCAGTTGCTCTTTTGCGTCCTTATCGCCTGATATATCCGTATCGGGAGGTATGTTGTGCCGTGAAGATCTCCTCGTATCGCCCAATCTCGTATTGACTCATGTTTTCTTTGATGGACGATACCCAGATTTTGAAATAAGTCCAGTTTTATCGAGTTTCTTTAGCTTTTCCTATCTAAAGTTTTAAATGGTTAAATGAACTTGATAACAGGTAGGATTGCGACCGCAGCTGAAGCAACAACTGTCGGATAGAAACGTCACAAGGGGCCCCCAACCATCAAAAAGAAAGCAATGGGGAATTTTCCTGATTAGGTAGCCTCAAAAGAGGCTCGTTTCCTTATTATAGTCTGTCTTCTGTAGTGGCCTGGGACCATCTATAGAGACAGCATGAGTACAGCCTCGGTGGCTGCCGGGACAGCACAAGAGCTCTCTGTCTACCACCATAGACCCGTTTCCTTCTCGGGAGCTTTTGTGCATGTTCCGGCTGAGCTGGGAAAGAAAACGGAGGCTGCAACAAAGAAGCATATTGAAGCTTCTACAAGGCACAAGCGAACCCGCTAAATAACCTTCACTGGACTAACATGAACTCACCCTCTTCTTCACTACTCTGGGACAGAGTATGGGATATGTTTGGGGGGGTACCCATGTACCAGTGAAGGAGCTTTAAAAATTCTCTTGTGCCATTTTGTTCTCCTCCTATATCATGTATTTGTACCCTTGCTCATATAAAAATTCTTGAAAAATTATGCTATATTAAATGCAACTTCTTGCAAAGTTTGTTTTCTATGTGCTTAATGTAATACAAGTTTTGTTATATCTTTCTGATAATGTTGCTTCAAACAAACTGAAGATTACATTTTTCCGTGCCAAAAATTTCAAAAAATAAAATAATCTCGCAAACAGGTAAGAGATGAGTATGGAGAAGGAAAAAGCTGCCCAAATAGCAAGAATCTTTTGTTTCCCTTTACCCAACAAAAATCCCAAAAAGAGAAAGCGGCCTTATGAGAGTGAATAAAAGCATGAGAGTTGTGCCCTAAAAAAAGAAAAGAAAAAAAAATATACATAAACACTTGTTTTCCAAAAGTATCCATCTTTAGGCATGGTAGATCCGGGGCAGTGGTACGTAGGATGTGAAATTACTGCTCTAAAGCCAACTGGCTTGGACTGCAGGGACCACTTGCCCGTTAACAGACCCTTACCTAGATGGACTGATGGGAAACAAGAAGAAAAACCCAAAAAGCCTTAGCCTACCCTATACACAACTTTCTGCCCCAAAAATAAAGTTGTTTGGTGCGTAAGCTAACTTCGGAAACATACACCAAAGTCTCGCTGAAGCTGTACAGAAAGAAAATATTTACTGAAACAATAAGGCAGGAAACGCAAGGTCTTTTGTTCGTAGTGGGGCAGCATTATCTCTAAAGGCATTGCGATTCTTGTTTTACTTCTTGGCCTGAAAACTATACTGCGCAAGAAGAAGCATCACTAAATAAAGTTTAAATATTGATTGAGGACAATCAAAAAGCTAAGTTTGGGGGAGTTGATAACACCAATTTTTGTGATGTTTTAGGCTTGTTTTCTGTTATCAAAACTGCCCTTTTCTGCTATTTTCCTCTATTTTGTAAGCACTTTCGCAATAATTGGCCAGGAAATGCTCTTAATCCTATTTTTCCATCTTTTGCAGAATTTCTCCTCGTTTTGGGGCAATAAGGCTGTCCTGGCCCACAAATAAGTCCAAGTCTGTTTCGGCCTTCCTGACGCCCGATAAAACCTCTGCCCGACAGGGTGGAGCGATACAATGACACACGACAAAGGGATACCGCGCAAGAAGAAGCTGACAGATGACACACCTTCTACCCGACAAGGAGCCAAGCTCACCATGACAGCCCAGGATTGTCGGGCGACACAACCACCCACCGGCCGGCGTGCCGCCCATCACGTGACCGATAGCCGATACCCCTATGCCAAGTGATACCAGTATCGGCCGTCCACCGACCTGCGAATGAGGAGGACATGTGGCACTTCGAGCACCATAACTTCCCCCAACTGCTGCCTATAAATAGCAGCTACAGGGAGCCGAAAAGACAGCTTGGTCAGTTCGGATACTTCAGAATTCGGACAGTTGGGAGCCTTGAGTGTTCTTCAGAGGAAACTGCGAGAGCAGGTGTATCGCGTCCCAGTGCTCGTGTTGGGCGACACTAGGTGAGCCTTCGTCATCCCGAGAGGGAGGGGATGGTTCACTTAGAACCGTCCTGGGCGACACTGCGGGTCGATATCGGTCACAACGATGAGTGACACAAGTGCCCGACATGATGAACACATCGCTCCATGCCCGACACGATATCAAAACCGATACGCTTCGCCCGTCATGCGTTCTGCCCGAGAGGGTGTGTCACCCGACTTGAGCGTATTGGCCAGGTCCTTGAGAGATACAGTCGGCCGTCACGGTGTGCCGCTCAAGAGAGTGTGCCGCCCGACACGGTTGTATCGGGCTAGGCCCTGTCCGGTATCAGGCGGGAGAGCCGTTGTAGTCTGTCGCCCTTCTACATCAAGAAGGCGACCTCTATCTTTAATTCTGTTATTTAATTCCTTTCTTACGCAGTGTAATAAGACCCTTACTATTTATGGAAATAGAAAAGCTTAATTACTTGCTGCTCTATGCTTGGTACAATATGTTGGATGACTGCTATGTTTGATATCTGAACGCTAGCTTGCATGTTTGGATCGCGTTTCGCTTAGCTACCGAATCGTGTTTTCCCGTCGCAACAACTTCGAGAGTTGTGTTGTGGCTCTAGTGTTTGGTCTGATTCTGGAGTACGAGAGTGCCTGGAACAAAGTCGTTTCAGTGACATTCCGCTCTAACTTTGAGCCCAGCAACCTCGAGAGGGGTGCCGAGGCTTGGTTAGAGGTATCCGCTCTAAGAGGAGGGGTGCAGGATGTTACTGGTGCCTCTTGTTATGCTGTAGTCTTATCCTTCGTACCTCGCTCTAGCCCTAGTTTTATCCTTCTATTTCTGTTGCAAGAAAACCTCTAAAAACTGCTAAATGACTAAAACCTTAAATCTTTCTAGTAGCTCCGCTTGGAGATAGTTTTCTTGTTTTGTTTGCGACATCTTTCTGCTTCCCTTCTGGGGAATTTATCATCTCTTTATACCTGCCAGAGTGTAGCATGTCGATTCTGGGTTCTCAACACTATCACCCTTGTCCCTGTGTTTGACCCCGTATATCTACTTCGACCCCGTAAACAAAGTTGCGGGGGCCTAGAAGGATTCGGGTTTATAAATGTAAAAGCTCGACTACCTCAAATCTGCCTCCAATTTTAGGACGCGTGATTTAGGCCGGTCATTGATGTACTCTAAATCCAATATACTTGGATGAATAACACATGAAATGTGCCATGTCAATTGTTACATTGAGACGTAATGAGTCTAATGCACTTTAATAAGTGTAGGCTAACATACCTTAAGAATGGGTTAAGCAAAGTTAATAAAGTATGATGTATTTATACTCTTGTAAGGGTGAGAGAGAAACTCATACCTTGTGTTGATAATCATTTAATGATAAATGATAAGAATAGTTGTTTCCTAGTAAGAGGTGACAAGATGTTTAATGGCCTTGTGAGCCATGAGAATAGTTGTTTCCTAGTAAGAGGTGACAAGATGTTTAATGGCCTTGTGAACCATGAGAATAGTTATTTCCTAGTGAGAGGTGACAAGATGTGTGATGGGCCTTGTGAGTCGTGAGAATAGTTGTTGCCTAGTAAGAGGTGACAAGATGTTTAATGGCCTTGTGAGCCATGAGAATAGTTGTTTCTTAGTAAGAGGTGACAAGATGTTTAATGGCCTTGTGAGCCATGAGAATAGTTGTTTCCTAGTGAGAGGTGACAAGATGTGTGATGGGCCTTGTGAGCCATGAGAATAATTTTTGCCTAGTGAGAGGTGATAGACAAATAAGGGCTATAGTGTTTTGAACAAGCTTAAGGGAGATATGAGGAATAATGGAATTACATAAAGAAGGTGAATAAGTATGATGGCTTGATCAAGGTTTAATACCTAGTAAAGGTGATGTGGTATTCAGTGATGATGCACATGATTGACATAGTTCAATACCTGGAATAATTGCATAGGATTGGTCATAATCCAATACCTGGAATAATATCACAGGATTGGTCATAACCCAATACCTGGAATAATGTCACAGGATTGGTAATAACCCAATACCTAGAATAATTGCACAGGATTGGCAATAACCCAATACCTGGAATAGTATCACATGATTGGTCATAACCCAATACATGGAATAATGTCACATGATTGGTAATAACCCAATACCTGGAATAATTGCACAAGATTGGTAATAACCCAATGCCTAGAATAATGTCATATGATTGGTAATAACCCAATACTTGGAATAATGTCATAGGATTGGTAATAACCCAATACCTAGAATAATGTCACAGGATTGGTAATAACCCAATACCTGGAATAATTGCACATGATTGGTAATAACCCAATACCTAGAATAACGGCACACGATTGGCATAGACCAATGCCTGGAATGGTTGCACAGGATTGGCATAGTCCAATGCCTGGAATGGTTGCACAGGATTGGCATAGTCCAATGCCTGAAATGGTTGCACAGGATTGGCATAGTCCAATGCCTAGAATGGTTACATAGGATTGGCATAGTCCAATGCCTGGAATGGTTGCACAGGATTGGCATAGTTCAATGCCTAGAATGGCTGCATAGGATTGGCATAGTCCACTTCCTGAATGGAATATGATGATGTATACTCACATGATTGATACAATTCAATATATGGTTAGCAAATTGGCTGAGGCCAACAGATAGAAATGAGAACGATTCATGGATGACATACCATGATAATGAGTATCACAGGATAAGCTCGAGATGTTATGGTACATGGCGTGTACTTGTGGACCAGAATGTATATGTAATATTTTGGTTCTTGTTGATAAGAGTTTCCTGGAATTGGATCTCTTTGCAAAAGGTTTTAATTTTTAGTGATTTTTAGTAATCCGCTTCTAATGTACGCTTCTACTTAAGTAAATAATGTTTTTGTGATTTGTATGCCATAAATGGGTTGTTGATGTGGCCTCTTATGATTGGCCCAACTCTAATAATATTGAATAATTCATAACTAATTGAAGATAACTTGGATTGAGACAACTCTTACATGAAAATTGATCAGAAAAACACGAGAAATGCAATCGAAGTATAATTGAGAGTTAATTATGCTTCCTTTCCAAAAATGCATAAAAATACAATCTTTAATGTAAAACATGCATGAAACCCTAATTTCATGATTTTAATGATTATCACTTGTTTAGATTATATTAGTAGAAAAAATATGATCTTTTGGATAAAAGGGGATCTTGGATCCAATTTGAGATTAATAACTCGTGATTTGATGGATTATAGTTTTCTTGAGTTCAAAATACAGATAATGATAAAATTAGGGTTTGTAAACCAAACATTCATTGAAGTTAATAATTAGGGCTTGGGAAGCCAAAACCTAATGAAATCCTAATCTAACGCTACAACCCTAACTTGTTCCTCAAGTCAATGTTTATGGTAGATTTTTTATAAATTCATAATATGTGGGTATTATGCTTTAAATTTAGGATAGTTGCTTGATTGATTGCTTTATTTCCCTTTTTCTCGGACATCAAGTACTCCTAAGAAAGGTATATGGTTACACCTATCACTTGTCACCTTAACCACATCCCAAGGTTTTATGAGGTTTCCCACATTGATTGAAAATAAAATATTGGTTGTTTATTTAATTCATGCAATCTATAAAGTCACTACGAATAACACATTTTATAACTATAACTTGGTGAACTATCTTCTATGTATGTAAGAAATGTTACTATGGTGACGAAAGCTCTAGCTGGGATAAGAAGATCACCTTAGGCAAAGGCTTATGTAAGAAATGTCACTATAGTGACCAGTGATCTAGCCCAGAATAGAAATCATCTCAGGCAAAGGCCCATGTTAGAAATGTCACTATGGTGACTGGTGATTCGGCCAACGCCTATGTAAGATGTGTCCATTTCAGGGATAAACCCTAGAGAGAGGGTTCCACACATGAATACTCCAGAGGGAGACTATCTCATAGACATTAAGTAGAGAAGATAGAAAGAGAAGGTAGGTCCAATTTTGTAACAATATATGTTGCTATGGCTAACTATGATGTTACACCTACATGTGAATTTTTTTTCTCCCACATACCAACATATCTTGTTATACTGATCGTGCTTTTGTTTCATGACATTTTTAGGTACATGCTACATAAGTTGTTATTAGGATAAGGCGGATATATGAAATAAATTAAAGACATTAAAGTTAACTTGTAAGGAGGATTAGATAGATACTTCTTCTCATATAGATCTCATATGTATGATTCGGATGACGAAAGTTATGTAAGTTCTAGAAGAACAACTTTTAAATTACGTTTTTGAATTAATGGAAAGTATTTGCTTGATTATTATTTGTTTAAAATCTGGATCCTTAAAAAATGTAGGAAATTACTCTCATCTTTTTGTCCTTGTAACGCCTGGGCCCATTGCCCATGGCTCTAGTAGAGTTTCAGGAATGACCACTGGCCCCACAAACCACCACTAGCCTTAACTGCGCACTTTGTCGACACTGACGTGCAAGCCAAGATCAACTTCCCGACTGGTCACCCATCCTAGTACTACTCCAAGCTGAGCACGCTTAACTATGGAGTTCTTTAGTGATAGGATCCCGGAAAAGGAGGTGCACCTTGGTGATATGGGTAGTCCAATCATTCCTTTTAAGAGTGTTTTATCTGAGGCCTCAAATCCTGGAATGTTACAATCTCCCCCACTTAGACTCTTGACGTCCTTGTCAAGGCTCAACTATAAGGCCTCAAATCTCTTCCCCATTTTGGTGCAAACCCACAATGGCCCATGGACACCCAGCTCTCGATCACGGAATACCAGTGCAAGGGTGGCTACGTCAACCATGGACATCCTTTTCCTACATGCCTGGACCGTACGGCTCAAGACTAGCATGCCATGTCCATGCGGGGCCCACCTACTAGAGGGGAATTCACTCTGATACTATTTGTAACACCTGGGCCCACTGCCCATGGCTCTATTAGAGTTTCAGGAATGACGGCTGGCCCCACAAACCACCACTAGCCTTAACTGCACACTTTGACCACACTGACGCGCAAGCCAGGATCAACTTCCCGACTGGTCACCCATCCTAGTACTACTCCAAGCTGAGCACGCTTAACTATGGAGTTCTTTAGTGATAGGCTCCCAGAAAAGGAGGTGCACCTTGGTGATATGGGTAGTCCAATCATTCCTTTTAAGAGTGTTTTATCCGAGTCCTTAAATCTTGGGATGTTACAGTCCTTCCATAATTGGTGGTTGTTGGAAATTGAGGTTGTTACACCGGTGGTCCACATGGACTACTAGAGAGGTGAGGATGTCTTTGATACCCTCTAGGAGGACACCCTCAATTGTCGTTCATGGTATTCACTAAGAGGTCATTATTTATGACTGCTTGAGTGTTTCTTGAATTAGAAGCATGTTATTGCAAGAGTTGTTGGTGAACTTGCTTTAGGACCAACGCCCTTCCCGATTCATAGTGGTTGACACAATCTGCTATTTAAGGGGAATATGGTAGTAAAAGAATTATAACTTCTACCCTATCAGATGACATATTTCCCAATAGTAAGTACTACAGACACCTCGTTGGCCCCAAGTTTTCATCACCATCATCTAGGAGGCTACAAGTTCATCTCAATGGAAACAATTGCTCGGACGGTAGCACCAACTCGTATGGTGAGAAGAAGTAGTAAATTTCTACTTCATTCTTGATGGAACCCACAGACACATCAATAACACTAACACAAGAGGCAATGTTTAACTATAAGCAGTAGATTCAACTCTATACCACTGAGTGGTCAATCGGTGGAACCATTATCTACATACACATTAAGCAAGTATCAACGTTGATAATAGCCACTGACAAAAAATACCAGGAGACAACTCGGTACCACCAACTTTAGAGTTAGTGGCATAGACACCGATTACTGGAAGGTGAGTTTGAGGAGGTATTTCTATGTTCTATCACCTACAATGACCAAACTTGAGCGCATAGATGATATCAAACACTTCACCAAGATGGAGTTCTTATTTTAGGGAATATTTTCATGTGGATCCTACCCACCATGGCCCCATATCTCACCTCACATATTGGTACAATCATTCCATTTGTCTTCCTTTGCTTTTGATATTGGCGAGAAGTCATTTTCAAGCTTGGGGGGGGAATGAAACAATGATTCTAACTTTATCTGTTGCATATTTAATTTTAATTAAATGTTCATGTTTTGTTTTTAGAAAAATTAGATTTTCCATTTTTAAGGCCCACTTCTATGAAGTGTAATTGTAGATGAAATTTTAAAATTTATAGCTAGGATTAACTGTTCTTTGATTAAGTGGTATCAATTTAGAAATATTCTGAAATCTTAATGTTCTCTCATGCTTTTCCCTTTAAGCTAAGTTTTCTATGTTTAGGATTGTATTAACTGGAAGAATTGCCTAGAATAGTCAGCTTGAAGAATACTTAATGACCGAAAGTCTAACTCAGACCTTAAGGCTTGTGTTATGACAATTATGTTTGAGTACAAACTAATAAAATAGTAATATGATATCAAATGTGAATTCTAGAAATAATCTTTAAGGTTACCCTATTACACAAGATGAAAGGAGAGGTGCAAATCATTGTTGGGAAAAAAATATCTCTTAGTCATGTGATCTCATCCACCTTCCATCCATCTTCATTCACTACCATACGATGATCAAGATTAATCCTAGTTATTTTCCTTTTTCTCTAGGAAGCATATAGTTGGTTCATCTTCTTTAGCATTAGAAAAGAAAAAAGATCACATTTTCTCATTTGAGCATTTGTAGTTGCATAACTAAATTTCATATAGTTGCATTTGTGTTGAATTTTTCATAAGTGTTACATGTTTGTTATCTTGCAAGATCTTTTCGCATGTAAGAGAGTAAACAAAATGTACATCCTTATCTAAAAAAAGTTGAACAGACCAAGAATGAACTATTTATCTTGCTAAAATAAAAGGGAAGAAAAAAAAAGAGTTATCGAAAAAGAAAAAAGAGAGGAGAAAATAAGGAAAAGGACTTCTAAGATCAAACTCATATTCTATTTAAGCAATAAAAGAAGGATATTGTGGAAGTTTAATTTGTTAATACCTTTCAACCTATACTCATCATAAGAATGATACATCCAACACTACATCATTCTACCATAATACAAAATAGGCATTAGAAGGCATACACTCACATTTTATCCATCATATAGGTGCATTTTTGTTTCTTGCATAAATAAATTTAATAATTCTTGTAAATCCAATTTTCCTAGCCACCCATATTTTCCACCCATTGCTTGGAAAGGTAGGACACCATCATATTTCCCCCTCATCCATGTTCATTTGGGGATCTAGTTCCAAGTACATTATTTAGGTAGATTAGAGAAATGTTGACAGGCAGATCACATGGTGCATCAAGCATGTGTCCTACATAACATGATATTAACTACTTCATATTGATAATATTTTCATTTATCTTATTGTGCACGTCTTTTATGATCATTACTGATCAATTTACAACAGTTACTTGTTCAGTGGTTGTCGAGGATAGTTTGGGACCAACAAGTGGAGGGTTGTTAGGAAATTAAATTCTTTGGTAACTGTCTTCTTGTTGTCTTTTTCAAACAAATCCAAGAGTAGTGTCACTTGAGGATGAGCAATATTCAAGCTTAGGGGTGTGATGCACACTTTAATTATCGTTATTTTGATATCTTAATTTGGTGTTTTTAATTTTCAATTTTTCTTGATTATATATATTTTCATGCATATTTCAACAAATTAGGATAAAAACACGTGTGCATCAATTCTTCCAGTTTGGCATGTATTTTACATATTTATGTTAACACAATATTATTTGGCCTAATTCAGTGTTGAATTTCTTGTAGATAATTATTTTTTACTAGAGAGGAGTCGATACCACTAACTTTAACTCAGTGATATAAACATGGTATCAACTACAAATATATTAGTATTCCATATCGAGTAGAAAAAATACTTTTATTGTAAAAAGTCAGTGGTACCAAAAAAGACACTGACAAACACTATTAGATGTTTTTAATCCAACTATTATTGTTATATTTCGATATATTTAGGTTTTTTCTTAACCTAAATATGGGTGATAGCCGAAAAGCATACCATTAGAATCGCATTGTCTAGATCTACTAAAAGGGGATGACAGAAGAGGAGAAAAAAGGGAGAAATATGAAGGAACCCTACCCAAAAAATTAAGAAGGAATTTTTGCGGCTGAAATGAAGGAAGAACTACTCCATCTTTTCCAAATCCCTTCCTTAACTCCTTCCCTTATTTACAGTATATCAAAATTAGTGTTTTATATATTTTTGATCTACTTTGATACCATGTAATGCATTTCATCTAAATTCTCTTTCCAGTAGGACCCTAGAGTAGCCCCACACATTATTGTAATTGAAATCAATGATTCTATATTAAAGTTTGTTTTTGTCTGAACTTGCATTTGTGATAGCATTAATGATTTGTTTATGCTTGATAAACATAATCACAGTATCACATTTATGATTGCTTTGGGAGAGGCATTAGAAGTTAGCAAAGTCATAAGTTCAAATAGCTTATATTGTAATGCTAGGAGAAGTCCTACAACTATGAAAGAATACCCACAAGGATAATACTATTCACATAGATTAAGTTACTAAACTACTATGGGAGTGGGGTGTGTCTTAGTCTAAGTAGTGCATTATTCTAGGGGAGCGCCTAATGTTGGCTACATGTTTTAATTTCAGAAAAGAGTGATTGATTATAGATGAACATAATCCAATTGTAATATGTGTTGTCAAAAAACACAAGTTCTAAGGAATCCATTTAATCTTGCTCATAACCATTTTAATTCAATTTTCTTAATTTGTGTTGTTAGTTAAGTAATAACCAATCAACTCTTTCTTTCAACTTAGTTGATTGATATTAAGTAGTAGCCATTTTTAACCTTAAAAGTCCATGTATTCGACAACTTGAGGATCATAATCCCATATTACTTCAATACATACATTTATGTATTACACTGCCATTTTTGTTGTGTCAATTGTCAAACTTAAGAAATTCACCTATGGCTAAAGTCCCTATGCTTATACCTAAACAACATGAAATTACACCCTCGCAAGTGGACAAGTTGTATCACAATATATTTAAGGATAAAATACCAAGAGACAACATTTTTAAGATTTTCTAGTTTTTATCCAGTTGAACTAAGACTAATATTTAGAACCAAGAGTTAATTGGGTTGAGTTTAACTAATTGCAACAGAAATAGAAAGTGCACGATTAAATAATGTTCTAGATTAATGATTAAATCCACTGGGATGGAATTATGTTTCACCTTTTCTACATTGACAAACACATCCATAACAAATCCAAGATAAAGAAAATAATTCAAATAGATTAAAAGTAAGATCCACCCATTAAGTGTGGAAAACCACATAAACATCTCTATGAGCTTGATGTCTCCTTACTCACGGATCATGTATGTACTACTCCAGTGACAACCCTTCTGAAGTTCTGATTAGGGTGTCAACCAAGTAATCAATATTCAAAACCTAAACATTGAAGTTTTCAAAAAATAAGAATATAATAGATCATTTATAGTAGGTGATCAATCCCCAAAACATGCGTTAGACATTGAATCGAAAGAGTTATATAAAAGCATTGAATGTTTAAAAATAGATATGAAAGTGTGGGAAGTGAGGCTAATCCACACATCCCAGAAAGAAGGTGTACTCTCTCATCATTGCAAGATAATAACAAGAGAGAGAGAGGGCTGATTTAGTCATCACGACAATGAGTAGAAGGTATGCAACATAGTTTGAATGGTAGTACCTTCATTCCCAATGGAGAATGGATGAATGTAATTGAATGAAGAAGCACCCTAGAAGTTTGTTGATATGGTGTTCCTATTCATTCATACTTCTTCCTTGGATCTGAGTTTCTAAACAGGAGTGTTTGGAGGGTAAAATGGGTGATAGTACAGTAGATCTACCCATAGTCATGGTCATAGGATGTTTGATGCAGTAGGGAAAAATGGAAGCAGAGATGAGTAACCATAAGGGTGTCAATGATGGAGGTTGATGGTGGTTGTCTACTCATGTTGGGCATGGAGTGTCAGCTTGGGGGCATAATGTAGGAGAAGGGATCCCCTCCATTGGTGGATGGGTACATGTATTTATAGGAATCATATGTGAATCAAATTTGTTGAGGTGTGTAGGCATGTCTTTGATCATTGAATTTTGAGTACGTGATGGAGCCCCCACTTATGTGGAGTTGCGTGCACCAATAAAAATCCTATATATAGTAAGCCTCTAAGTTTAGCCTTGTGTATGCTATAATAATATCTCCACCCACATATGCAAAGATACGTGGAAGTCTTATCGTAGAATAGTTAAGGGTTAAATCCATGAGAAAACGGTCTTGTTAAGAGTTTAACAAGATGGAAAATGTAATAATCCTACTTATCCACTTAAAAGTTGATATTTAGATCAAAGAGTTGGTTTGATGATTAAACTAATGTGCGGAGAAAGTAAATAACAAGAAAGTAAACTTAAAGTTGTAAATGATATTTAGAAACCACTAGATGTGATCGAGCTTCACCACCACTATGCATGGATCAAAACATACATCATAATAAAATGGCTTGCAAAGAAAAAGGGTCTAAACAGTTAGTATCTTTGTAGACTTAGCTTCCTTTCGGATAACTAACTACGAGAAATGTGGAAGTGTTGCAATGTCAGCCATCCCCAAACAAATAGTCACTTACTTTGCATCACTCCCCTCGCAAAGTGTGTTCCTCGACCTGTAAAGGTTGTACTTTCATACGTCAACTGATTCCATTTCATAGTATGAAAGTACAACGATGGAGGTGAGTTAACCCCACTCCTCGAAAAATGCTCCTAGATACCGAACCAAATGTATGGTGACTACATACATCTAGGACCAACAAGCAGTCAATATTTGAATCTAGAAGTACAAACATAGATAATTTACACTAACAGATAATAGATAACACAAGTTGGTGATCAAGCAACTAGCATTCATTAAACGATTGATGTTGAACTGAAAAGATAGTATTTTTCTATTGCAAACCCATGAATTACAATGTATGAAATGAAAACATGGGTAGCGGGGCTACTCCCCACACCCTAGTGTATGGGACTGCTCACTCATGGAAAGAACAAAGAAGGAGGTGGAAAGAGAGAAAGAAAGCATCATCTCCACGTAGGAGGGAGGAAGGTTGACCCCTTAGAGTAGAGAGCAACTATATTCACACCACTTGGTTGACTTGATGAAGACTTCTTCACTTCCCACCTTCTATGTCGATGAGAAAGATAGCAGCTTGAGGATGAAGTGTTGATCTTGGTCCGACAGCCTTGGGGTGGAGGATTTGAAGATGAAACAACTCTGAAATGGTTGGGGTAGCCTTTGGGCGTCCAAGAATTTGATGCTTAATGAGAACTCCTTCGGTTCTATTTATAGGCTTCCAAGGAGTCCCAAACTGTCTTGGGACCATTTGGGTCTTTAACGGTTTGGGGACCGTTTGGCATCATGCGGTCTCAGGACCGTTTGGCTTCAAACGGTCTTGGGACTGTTTGGCTTCATACGGTCTCGGGACCGTTTGGCTTCATGCGGTCTCCAGACCATTTGCTTTTATTCGGTCTTGGGACCGTTTGAGTTCATACGGTCATGGGACCATTTTCCTTCATTCAGTTTCCAAACTGTTTACCTTTATTCAGTCTTGGGACCATTTGAGTTCATTCGGTCTTGGGACCATTTGGACTTCATTCGGTCTTGGGACCATTTGCCTTTATTCGGTCTCAAGACCATTTGAGTTCATTCGGTCTTGGGACCGTTTGGACTTCATTCGGTCTCCAGACCGTTTGCCTTTATTCTGTCTTTGGACCATTTGAGTTCATACGGTCTTGGGACCATTTGGAATTCATTCGGTCTTGGGACCATTTGCCTTTATTCGGTCTTGGGACCGTTTGAGTTCATTTGGTCTTGGGACCGTTTGGACTTCATTTGGTCTTGGGACCGTTTGGGGCTTTTGCAAAAAAATTTTTTGGGTTTTTCTGTAAGAAGAAAAAGATAAATGTTAGTTTAATGGTGAATTCATAATAACATAGAAAGTTAAGGATTATATCTAATTTATCCAAGAAAGAGTATGGAAAATTAAGAAAAACTAGTAAGATAACATCAGAAAATGGGAGGTTATCACCCTCTAACTTAGAGTCTAGCTTGTCCTCAAGCTGGATAGAGATAAGGCATGTAGTGCTGAGGTGATTTTACTTAGTGAAGATTTCTATACTCTTGCTTCAATTCTAAAGTAGAGATTTCCTAGAGTTTTATCGGGGTTTCCTCTTGCACTAACTCTTTCAGGTATCGAGAGTTGTGTGGATCTTAGGTTTCTTTTGTATTGCGTAACTCGCATTGGGACCACCTTTTCCTTTATCATATTCTATGTATGTCTTTAACTCTAAGTAGTTTTATACTTCTTTGAAATTTCTACCCGAAGCTAAGAAAGGTATGAGGGTTGGATAAAGGTTGTTGTGTAACTCCCCTTTTTAGTGGGGGAGGGTTTATCTAAACTTTTGGGATCTCACTTCCGGGCGCGAAACATCTGCCTTTGTGAGGGCAGCTAAATGTACCGATCGGGCGAGTCCTTTATCAACTTTTTCATATACTTGGAGACCTTAGGATCTCACTACCAGGTGTGATACATCTGCCTTTGTGAGGGCAGCTGAATGTACTGGCCGAGAAAGGCCTTTATTGGTTCTTCATATAAGTCCTTATGCATGGCACAACTGTCATATTTTTATTCAATACTTAGGCTTTTATTCATATGCTCACAGGCTTAGGAATTGGGTATTTAGGATTTTATTTGGGCTGCCAAGCCTCTTTTTGAAAAGAAGGAAACTATTTCTTAGGGTTTCCTGACATGCACTTATTACAGTTTCGTACTTGGTGGTCCACTTGTGAGGTTCCTTGATTTGGATTTTGCATGTTTCCTTCCCGTCCTTGAGAGTGCTTAGCTTGTTTCGGCCAGGATGTTAACCTATGGAGAGTCTGATGCAGAATTGAAGAAAAAGTATAAAAATTGAGTATGGAAGTGATTTATTAATTCTCCATTACATGCCTAAATGCTACTTATGTAGTTGCGTTTGAGGACTACATTGTCTCTAATTTAGCTAGGGGTGACTCTTTTCCAAAGCGAAAGTTGTTTTATATGTAAGAGTTATTCTATCAAAGGAATTACTAAAAAATATAAGTGTCGAAGGAAAGGAAAAATATGTACAGAAGAATAGAGGTGAAAGAAAGAGTAAAGAGAAAAGGGTTTGAATATGATACCTCACCCTTGCCCAGTGTACCCCCCTAACTTATCACTCACTCTGTCCTCAGGGTGTCAAAGTGATTGGTTGAGAAGTACATGGGCAAGGGTATTAAGGTTCTATTAATCCCTTGTTTGCTCCAGGAGATCGTAGGAGATTAGCTATGAATTTTCCACATAAAGCGTGGTAATCCACATCCTTCATGTCCTCCACTTGTTTTCCAAGAACAGTGATGGTATACATCCAGTAGAGGATGTGGAAACCACATTCATTTGATTCTCTGATCTACTGAGGACATCTGTGGCTGAAGGATGGGAAATGGAAATGTTCTTTGTCATATGCCTTTGTGTGTTTGCCCATGAGATCGTGTAGTCTTTCAACACAATCATTATCTACTTCCTCCGTCAGTGTCTTTGTTGTTACATCATACTGTCTTTGGTTTGGATCAAACTGGCTGTCAGAACTATTGTAAATGATTGTAGTTCCCTCATGTAAATTTGTTGCCAGTAGCAGCCAGTGCTCAGAGTGAATCAAAGGAAACATAATGAACTTCAAAGTCGTGTTTTGAAGATACCAAATAAGGTCCTCCGTGGTTTTGAAGTTCTTGGATCCAAGTAAATCGTCCTTCATGTATGTCGATGCCATATAAACCGTAGGTATGTCCCGTGCTAGAAGAAACTGGTAGGCAGTCATCAAGCTCATGGATAAAGAACCTTTGGTTTGTAAGGTTTCACAAAGTGTATCTGCCATTATTAGGATGTTTCCGTGCATGAAGACAAGCTCATCTTTCTCTGCGTGAAGCCTAGAGATGATGAGTCTGAGTTCATTATCAGAAAGTTTTTTGCATGCGGCAAGGTCAAAATTTGGAAACGTTAGTTCTATGGCAGATAGGGGTACCATTGGTTGAGATGATATGTTGATGGTGGCCCCTATTATCAAATCGATATCCCCCTAATCATCTTCCATATCGAAGGTATAAGGGTCCCATTGGCGTTGTTTTGGGGACGTGGCGGTCTGTTGTTGCTTTTTCTCCAACTCCTTTAGGATTGTTCTGTATGGATGCTTTTGCGGATGTTGGATAGCGGAGAAAAGGTATCAAGGTACGTCATTTGGCTCCATTGTTTGGATCCATAAAGAACCGTCTGTCGCATATAAGCTCCATGGCGTAACGTCCTCGTAGGGAGTGTATATCTTTTGTGCTAGCTCGGTGAAGGGGATTTGTCTATTGAGTACTTCTATGAATTGTATTGTACAGAAAGCACAATCCCCTGAACCAGCTAAAGTTTGGACTGTTGGGTTGATGATTTGGAACCAGGGTTGGCTCCAACCATGTCGCAGAGATGCGCAAGAAGCCCATATTATTTTGAGAAGCCGGAAGGGTATGCATCGTGCTTCCCCGGCTTCCAATCCAGCAAAATTTATTTGTCTGATCTTTAGTTCGCTGGCGCAGAAGTTGTACACCTTGGCGTCATGGGCCGCGGTGTCAACAATCATGAGCATTCAGTGGTCGGAAACTCTGAAGGGCACGGAAATGTAGTGTGCCCTTCGTTCAAGGCCAGTTCGCAACCGCTCAATGGACTTTGCCTGGAAGTCCTTATGTAATAAGCTTAAGGATAGAGTGTGTGAAGCGTTGAAGATGGGCCACAACCTTTTTGTGCTCCAGAATTCCTCAATAGCATTGGCAAGGAAGACACAGAAGATAGCCATCTTCACCATTGATTGTGGTCGAAGGATGATACGGAAGTCTTCTCGTGTCAACTTGTGCTTTGTCTTTGTATTGTTGTAGATGATGTCCCCCCCGTCTTTGGCATCATCTACGATAGTGTTCAGGATGAAGATATCCTGAACATCTAATGTAGAGATGGAAGCCATGTCCAAGTCATGCATTTTGTGAGGTAGCGGTGGCGGTGGGGGAAGGTCTTGTGGTAGAGATGGACCCGCGAATTGCATGGTGACTGTTGATGGAGTCGCTAGCGATATCGAGATGGTGGTGGTAGATGAGGCGGTAGATGGGAATGGTGGTGACATCCCGGGTGAGAAGGGATGAGATGGGAATGTAAAGGGGAAAGTGGTTGAAGTGAAGATGAGATCGAGAATTGAGGTGGAGAATGGAATGCCCGAAGAGAAAAAGAGTGAGGCGGAGTATGTAGGTGAAGTTGTAGATGTGAATGAAAAAATTATGCTGGGCATTGTTGTAGATAATGGGGGAAGAGTGATGGATGGTAGAATGGTGGAAGGTGGTGGTGTGGTGGCGGAGTGGTGGAAGGTGGTAGTAGTGGTGGTGGTTGTAGAGGTGAACCCAACATCGATATCAAAGATGAAAGGTTCTGGTGTTGGGGTTACTATGTTTTCAGCGCTGTGTGGTGGCTCCGCCTTTGGGTTGATCTTTGATGTGGGTGTCTCCGATTGCTGTTGTTTTTGTATGTGCAACTTTGAAGACCGTGTTACTGGAATTTTCTTTGGCCTTGCTACGGGGGCAGTGATGTTGTTCTCTGTCTGCCCTGCCTTTGCTTTGACTGAGGCTATAAGGTTGGCAAGCTCCTGTTCAGTGAAGAAAATATTTTCTTTGTCGTAATCTGCCAATTCTGGAAGCGACAACAATGTGCTAGATGCTTTGACAGTGGGGCAGAAGATGTAGTGGAGTTTTGCATCCTTCTCCTATATAATGTATGAGTTCTTTAAACTCTGCTCATTTGTAAGGATGTTGCCCTTTATCACCGTGCACTTGGGTAAGTCCATCTTGAGAAATTTCAAGATTGATGTTATGTGACCTCCCATGCAGATTTCTTTTCCAAGGGCGTAAGCTGAGTGCTTTTGTATCAGATGTCGTCCGATGTTGACTGGCAGCCCTTTGAGGATGGACCAGAGAATGAAGAGATCGCAAATACTAACGTTTCCACCCTCTGTCCTGGGGAAAAGAGCGCCTATAACAATTTTGTGTAATGTGCGCACTAGGCCAGAATGTATGTTAGAGGCCTTGCAAGTCTTCGCCTCGTAGTTTGGAATCCCTATTAGAGCTTTCCATAAGGCATGTCTGTTAAACTGGGAATGGTCCAGGCTTGCCTCCTTAGCCTTTTTCATCTGATCTTGGTCGATGAATATCTCATTCAGCGTGTTCTCAGTCAAGACAACCTTGTTACCAAAAAGTGAGGTTACCAACCTACGGTCACCGCTATCTTTCCATTTGTCCTTTGCATCCACAGTATCATTATTGAGGTGTGTGAAGAACTCTATCGTGGGTTCGACATAAGAATTCTCTACAACAAAGTAGAGTTTTGAGATGTTCGCATTGTCGAGCAGGGCGAGGACTTTGTCATAAATCCCCATCTTCTTCAGTACGTTAGGGCAGACGTACTTTGTCGGTCGCAGCACCTTGTCACCAGCTGGGAGGTATTGGATGTATAGGTCAACTGGTGTAGGTTCTGTAGTGGTGGTGGTGATAGGATTTGCAATAGTAGGGATGCATGTCCTGCCAAGATATGTTCTCTTGCGGTAGAGGGTCGAACTTGCTTCCTTTCCCTTTTCTTTGATGGTTGTCCCTTGGAAGCTTCTTTAGTATTCCTCTTGCCTTTGGACTTTAGGACTGGGGATTCATCCTCGGAGTTTGGTGCGTACTCTGAACCTTCGTCACTGCAGGAAATTTCTTCCACTTCTTCAACAGGGTCCTCGGTTAGGCACATGTTTACTCGCTCAAGGTTGTGCATGACCTTGATCAAGTCAACCTTTGGTGGGACCCTTCTGGTCTTTTCGTAGGTGTCCATGATTTGCTAGAGCTTTGTGCGGTCCTCCAATAGTTGCTCCCTTGTCCAGAATGGAGCGTCAGTAGTTCCTGTGGCTTCTTTTGCAGGTGAGGCCATTCTGTAATCAGATGATTATATATGTTAAAGAGGAAAAAATGTCGAAAGAATTGCAATATATTTAGGGATGAAATCGTTTTAAGGGTGAAATTATGTTTTCCAAGACTGTTTGGGTCCAAACGGTATCAAGACCATTTGGCTCCAAATGGTTTCTCTCAAACAGTTTCACTAGTGTTTGGGTCCAAATGATTTTTTCTCCAAATGGTTTTATGATCGTTTGGGTCCAAACAGTTTCAAGACCATTTGGCTCCAAATGGTTTTACGACCATTTGGGTCCAAATGATTTCAAGACCGTTTGGCTCCAAACGGTTTTAAGACCGTTTGGCTTCAAATGGTTTCTCGACCATTTGGCCCCAAATGGTTTCATCACTGTTTGGGTCGAAACCACTACGAAGATGAAAGACAGGGATGACAAGCAGTGAAAAGATGGAGAAAATGGCAAAAACGGCGCCGTCGATGAAGGTGTTGATGGCGGTGATAGCGTCGGCGGCAATTGGGAACTTCATTCGTGGTAGAAGCAGTGAAAATGGTGTCGGTGTTAGTGTAGATGGTGGTTGTCGTAGCAGCATTCTACCTTGCTGCTAGATGATGAAGACGACAGATGTGTCACGGTGGTGGTATTGTTAGAAAGGACGACAGAGTGGGTGAAGGAAAACTTGGACGCACACGGAGACAACAGAAGTGGAGTTAGGATGGAGTAGCGAGGAAGCGATGTGAACTAGGAATGGAACAAAGATTACATTCGAGATAGAAAATTTTAGAAACCAAAGGAAAGGAAATGGAAGGGGGTGAAGTAATATTTATAGAAAAAGGAGGGACGATGTTACAAATTCTCAAGGGCAAACAGTTTCGAGACTATATGGAGCCCAAATGGTTTCGAGACCGTAAGGATCCAAATGGTTTTGAGACCGTGTGTATCCAAACAATTTCGAGACCGTATGGAACCCAAACGGTTTCGAGACTGTAAGGATCCAAATGGTTTCGAGACTGTGTGGAGCCCAAACGGTTTTGAGACCGTAAGGATCCAAACGGTTTCAAAACTGTTAGGATAGGATTGAGATGGTTTTTGGTTTTTATTTTTTATGTTTGTTTTGGATGTTATGATAGGACTAAAATAAGAAATAAGAAATTAGAAAATAAAATAAAAGGTAATACTCAGTTCTTGGGTTGCCTCCCAAGTAGCGCCTTGGTTTTACGTCGCTGGCTCGACGAAGTTCTGACTTGGTTAGATTGATGTAGTAGGATCATGAATCTCAATAGTTTGTCTTGGAATTTTGTCAACTGGGGTATAATATTTCTTCAATCTATGGCCATTAACAGTTCTCTCCCCCCCCCATTGTCATCAATAATGATGATGGCTCCAGTTGGGTAGATGTTCTTGATGGTGAATGGCCCGGACCACTTTGTGCGAAGTTTTCTGGGGAACATCTTAAGTCTGGAGTTGAAAAGAAGGACTTTATCTCCGACAACGATATATTTCCTTTTGAGATGTCCATCATGCCACAACTTAGTTTGTTCCTTGTAGATCCTGGCGCTTTGCTAGGCAGTTATTTGTAGTTCCTCAAGTTCTTGTAATTGCAGTTGTCTATACTCGCCATCGCTTTTCAAGTCAAAATTCAATTGTTTGATGGCCCACCAAGCTTTATGTTCTAGTTCAAATGGAAGATGACATGACTTCCCATGTACCAAATGAAATGGAGTCATTCCTATTGGTGTTTTGTAAGTAGTGCAGTATGCCCAAAGAGCATCAGGGAGCTTGATAGACCAGTCTGTGCGATGTTTGTTGACCGTTTGTTCTAAAATGGCTTTTAGCTGTCTATTTGAAACTTCGACTTGGCCACTTGTCTGTGGATGGTAAGGTGTGGCGACCTTATGTTTAACTCCATATTTTTGTAGGAGAGCTTCGAAACTTCATTCTAAGAAATGTGATCATCCATCTGATATGATTGTTCGAGGGACTCTGAATCTACGGAAGATGATATCCTTGAACATCTTGATAACTGGTTTGGAGTCCCAAGAAATGGTGGGTATAGCCTCTACCCATTTTGAAACCTAATCCACAGCGACCAGTATATAGGAAAATCCATAAGATGGGGGAAATGGACCCATGTAATCTACTCCCCATACATCAAAGATTTCAATCTCTTGTCACAGAGTAAAAGGCATTTCATTCCATTCAGATATACCACCGGAAAGTTGACATTTATTGCAAGATCATACAAAATCATGGGTGTCCCTTGATATCATTGGCCAAAAGAAACCTGATTGTAGGAATTTGAGGGCGGTCTTCTTTGAACGCATATGCCCCCCAGTGGGGCCAGAATGACAATGTTCTAGAATTGGGATAATTTCTTCTTCTAGTGGGCAACAACAGAATAGTCCATCTACGCACAAGTGAAAAAGGTATGGTTCATCCCAAAAATACGGCTTGGTGTCATGAAGAAATTTCTTTCTATCATGGTAGGAAGTAGAAGGTTGTATAATTCTTGTAGCCAGATAGTTTACTATATCAGCATACCAAGGAAATCCGGTAGTAACTTTCATGAGTTGGTCGTCGGGTAAAGAGTCTCGAATAGATATATTGTCATCATCCTGAGGCTCGATGTGACTTAAGTGATCTGCAATGACATTTTCTACCCCGCTTTTATCTTTTATTTCCAAATCAAATTCTTGTAGCATCAACACCAGCGGATGAGTCTGGGTTTTGCATCTTGTTTTTGAATTAGGTATTTAATTGCAGAATGGTCAGTGTATACTATGACTTTTGATCCGATTAGATAAGAGAAAAATTTCTCAAAGGAGTAAACGACATCAAAGAATTCTTTTTCAGTAGTTGTATAATTCTTTTGGTCCTCATCTAGCATCTTTGATGCATAGTATATCACATAGGGCTTCTTGTCTATTCTTTTCCCTAGCACCACTCCTATAGTTTAGTCACTTGCGTCACACATTATCTCGAATGGTTGTGACCAATCGCTGCTCTCAGAATGGGTGCAGAGATTAGAGCATTTTTAAGGTCATGAAGCTATTTAAGCATTCTTGATCAAAATTGAAATCTACATCTTTTATCAACAAATAGGTCATGGGCTTTGCTATTTTGTAGCAATCTTTAATAAGTCTTCGATAAAATCTAATGTGGCCCAAAAATGCTCGCGCTCCTCTAATGTCTTTAGGCGGTGACAATTTTGAAATGACATCAATATTTGCCTTATCCACTTCAATTCCTCTTTCACTCACTTGGTGCCCGAGGAAAACACCTTCTGTCACCATAAAGTGACATTTCTCCCAATTTAAGATCAGGTTTGTTTCCTCGCATCTTTGTAAAACTTTCCCGAGGTTAAGTACACAATTATCAAAAGAATTTCTGTAGATTGAAAAATCAACCATAAATATTTCCATGATTGACTCACTTAATTCTACGAATATTGTAGACATGCACTCTTGGAAGGTTGCAGGTGCGTTACATAGCCCAAAAGGCATCCTTCTGAAGGCATAAGTTCCAAAGGGGAAAGTGAAGGTTGTCTTTTCTTAGTTTTCTGGGTGTATCAGGATTTGATAGAACCCGAAATAACCGTCAAGGTAGCAAAAGAATTTTCGGTGGTCCAAACGTTCAAGGACTTCATCAAGAAAAGGTAGAGTAAGTGATATTTTCTTGTTGCTTTGTTCAACTTCCTATAATCGAGACACATCCTCCATCTAGTAACAGTCCTTGTGGTTACTAGCTCGTTTTCATCATTCAAAATGACAGTAGTCCCCCCTTTTTTAGGGACCACTTGGACTGGGCTAACCCATTGAGAATCAGAAATGGGATATATGATACCAGCTTTTAGAAGTTTAAGGACCTCGAGGCAAACCACTTCTTTGAGGTTCGGGTTTAGTTTCCTCTGATGTTCCCTTAATGGTTTAAACTCTTCTACCATGGCTAGTCTGTGCATGCACAGAGCTAGATTTATTCCTGTTAGGTCAGTTATTTTATACTCGATAACTTTTTTGTGTTTCCTAAGCTCAGCAAGAAGTCTTTCTTCCTGATCATCTATTAAGGTAGACCTTATTATGAATGGGCACAATTTTTCTTCATCTAGGAAGACATGTTTGAGTCCTATTGGTAAGGCTTTCATTTCAGGGGCCGTGGGCACTTCTGTTGTTTCCAAAATGGTGACAGATTTCAATTCCTTGAAGGTGGCTGCTGGAGCTTCTTCGGCTTGGTCTAAATATCACCGACATTGATGTACTAGTTCACTGGCTGAAAATTCAACTTCTGGATTTGTCAAGATGTTCTCCAGATCATCAGATGGTTCTGCTATTTCTTACTATAATTGAGACATTTTTTCTGTTGCCTCGAGAAGAAAGACTTCTTCCTGGATGCTGGGACCTTTTAGGCTGTTAAGGATTCTGAATTGAATGGCTTCCTTTCCTAGTCTTAAGATAATTGTACCAGCTGCGACGTTGATAAGTATTCTGGCCATGGTAAGGAAGGGTCTGCCAAATATTATTGGATATCTTAGATCTTCCTTTATATCCATAATAACAAAGTCACAAGGGACGTAGGAGTCCTTTCCTATCCTGACTGGGATATCTTCATGATTGCCAATGGTGCAGTGATGGTAGAATCAGCCAGCTACATTGTCATTGCAGTGGGTAACAATTCGGTAAAACCCAACCTTTTACACATTGACAAAGGCATAATAGATATGCTAGCTCCCATATTAGCTAATCCTTTTTTGCTAGAGGCATTTCCGATAGAACATTGGATACCAAAGGAATCAGGATCCTTCTATTTTTTTGGCATTTTGTTAAGAATAATATCAGAAGTTGTCTGAGCTAGTTTAACAGTCTCTTGTTCTTCGATCATATATTTCCTTGATAGCAAGGTCTTTAGGTATTTGGCCCAAGCTGGTATTTCAGAGAGGGCATCAAGGAACATAATATCAATATAAAGTTTCTTCATTTCTTACTTAATTTTCTGGAATCTATTATACAGTTTACTCCCTCTCAGCCTCCCTCGATATGGTATTCTAGGCTTATATGGAAAGACTTTAGGTTCTTTGAAATCTAGTTCCTTTTCCTCCCCCTTCTCGATTTCTACAATATTTTCAATTTCTGGATTCGTTCTTGCAATTGGGGTGATTACAGCTATATCTTCATCTTCCTGAATGATTTTTGTGGCTTCAGTGAGGACACGACCAGACCTTGTGGTAATGGATTTCAATTGTTCTTGTCTAGGTTGATCGTTTCTTGGGTTTATCTCTTGCTGACCAGCAAAGGTTCTGGTTGGAGGTTTTAATTAGGCTACAATATGTGCTAACTGTGCTTCGACGGCTTTTTGTTGGGCTTGCTGGTTGGCTAGCATGGTTTGTTGTCACTGCAACATTTGTCTTATCAATGAAAGTTCATCTGTTGGCAGAGGCAGATTATTCTTTGGTGGATTTTGTTGATGTTGTTGTAGTTGTTGTTATTGAGGTGCAGGTAATTGGGGTTGTTGCAGCTGAAGTTGTTGCAATTGTTGGTGCAATGGTCGATGAGTGTATTGGTAGTATGCAGAAGGGTTTCTAGGTTGTATACATCCTTGCAATCCTCCTCTAAAGTTTCCCTGGTTTCGATTATAGTTGTTCTGGAAACCTGGTGGTGATCTATTAAAAACTCCTCCTTAGGTCTGGTGTTGTGGGTTGGCAGTCCTAGTAGGGTTCCCATATTGAAGATGGTTTCTTGATTGATTTGGGTTATAATAGCCTTGTCCTAGTATAGTATGGATGGAATTGACTTGCTCCAATAATAGATCCTCAGTATGTTCGATGATCGGTTCATACTACGGCTGCGGTGTCTACATGTCCATCATCACATTGTATAGGAGACCACATGATAATGTGGGATGATCAGATGCATGACATGCCTCACAAGACCCGGTAGCTGCCTTGACCTATTGGGGGCTCTTCTTTTCTCCGAGTGTCATTTCAAGAACTTGTTGCTTGTGAGCTATAGTTTTTAGGGCTTCGACGATGACTTTCATTTCCATTGATTCTTCAACCTTACAAACTTTCATAATTCCCCCGGTGGATGACCTTCCCCAATTAGATTGGTTCTCAGACACAAGTGTAACAATCCTCCAGGCATCTTCGTAGTTCTTTCGCATGAAATTCCCCCCAGATGAGGAATCCAAAAATTTCTTAATGTCATCACTTACTCCTCTATAGAATGTTTCTATCACTTGATTTTGGGAGATTCTATGATGCGGGCATTTCCTCAAAAGTTCCTTGAATCTTTCCCATGATTCTGCCAGTGATTCCCCTGGGAGTTGGGAAAAGTGGTTAATTTGTCCCCTAATCTCATAAGTCAATGAAGGTGGAAAAAACTTTTCTTCCAAGGGAGCCCAGGTGGCGATTGACTCCCCATCTAGCATGTTATACCAGCTCAATGCCCTTCCAAACAAGGTGAAGTGAAAAAGGTCTAGCATGATTGCGTCGAAAGGAACTCCGACATGTGGTACTAGATGACAAAGAGACTTGAATCTCTTCAGGTGATCCATGCAGTCATCCCCAGCACTTCCAGAGAACAAAATGCCTTGCATGATCTGGATCCATTGTGTGCGGATCTCAAAGTTAGGAACATTAATGAGTGGGGGCCTAACTGGGTGATTATCTTCAAAGTTCTTAGGAATGACATAATCCCGAAGTTGTTTGTTTCTCAAGACTATCTGAGCAGTAGTTGTGGCTGCTTCATTCTCAACTTGAATGCAAGTATGTTCTTTAGCTCAAACCTCAGCTTGAATCTGAGCACGTGTGTCAGCAATAAGTTGTTCTCTTTGAGCTGTTATGGCCACATTGACTCTTTCCATAACCAAAGCGGCTTGGCACTATTCGTCAGCCATTTGTCTGGCTTGTTGGTGGTTGAGTCAGATGTGTTGGTGGAAGCTTCGTTCTACCTCAGAGTCGTACTCTAGTTCAGGGGAGAATCTGATGTTATGCAAAGGTTTCATACACATTTTCTACCTGAGTAGAATAAGAAACACACTTTAGATAATTTGGAGAAATGGTGAAATCAAGATGATATGAATTATGGTTAAAGAAAAGTGTAAAATCCTAATCAACTAGAAAGTTAATAAGTAAATTTAAAACGTTCTGTTTTCCCCTTCAACGGTGCCAATTTTTTGATGGAGCCCCCACTTACGAGGAGTTACGTGCACCACTAAAAATTCTAGAGATAGTAAGTCTCTAAGTATAGCCTTGTGTATGCAATAATAAGATCTCCACCCACGTATGCTAAGATACATGAAAGTCTTATCGTAGTATAGTTAAGGGTCGAATCCACGAGACAACGGTCTTGTTAAGAGTTTAACAAGATGGAAAACAAAATAATCCTACTTATCCACTTAAAAGTTGATGTTTAGATCAAAGAGTTGGTTTGATGATTAAACTAATGTGCGGAGAAGGTAAATAACAAGAAAGTAAACTTAAAGTTGTAAACGATATTTAGAAACCACTAGGATGTGATCAAGTTTCATCATTACTATGCATGGATCAAAACATATATCATAATAACATGGCTTGCAAAGAAAAAGGGTCTAAACAGTTAGTATCTATGTAGACTTAGCTTCCTTTCGGATAACTAACTACGAGAAACGTGGAAGTGTTGCAATGCCATCCATCCCCAAATGAATGGTCACTTACTTTGCATCACTCCCCTTGCAAAGTGTGTTCCTCAACCTGTCAAGGTTGTACTTTCATACGTCAACTGATTCCATTTCATAGTATGAAAGTACAACAATGGAGGTGAGTTTACCCCACTCCTCGAGAAATGCTCCTAGATACCAAACCAAATGTATGGTGACTACATACATCTAGGACCAACAAGCACTCGATATTCGAATCTAGAAGTACAAACATAGATAATTTGTGCTAACAGATAATAGATAACACAAGTTGGTGATCAACTAACTAGCATTCATTAAACGATTGATGTTGAACTGAAAAGATAGTATTTTTCTATTACAAACTCATGAATTACAATGTATGAAATGAAAACATGGGTAGCGGGGATACTCCCCGCACCCTAGTGTATCAGACTACTCGCTCATGGAAAGAACAAAAAAGGAGGTGGGAAGAGAGAAAGAAAGCATCATCTCCACGTAGGAGGGAGGAAGGTCGACCCCTTGAAGTAGAGAGCAACTATCTTCACACTACTTGGTTGACTTGATAAAGACTTCTTCACTTCCCACCTTCTATGTCAATGAGAGAGAAAGTTGCTTGAGGATGAAGTGTGGATCTTAGACCGACATCTTTGGGGTGGAGGATGGAAGATGAAATAGCTCTGGAATGGTTGGGGCAGCCTTTGGGCATCCAAGAATTCGATGCTTAATGAGAACTCCTTCAGTTCTATTTATAGGCTTCCAAGGAGTCCCAAACGGTCATGGGATTGTTTGGGTCTTTAATAGTTTGGGGACCGTTTGGCATCATGCGGTCTCAGGATCATTTGGCTTCAAACGGTCTCGGGACCGTTTGGCTTCATACGGTCTCGGGACCATTTGACTTCATGCGGTCTCCAGACCATTTTCTTTTATTCGGTCTAGGTACCGTTTGAGTTCATACAGTCTTGGGACCATTTGCCTTCATTCAATTTCCAAACTGTTTGCCTTTATTCGGTCTTGGGACCGTTTAGACTTCATTCGGTCTTGGGATTGTTTGCCTTTATTCGGTCTCAGGACCATTTGAGTTCATTCGGTCTTGGGATCGTTTGGACTTCATTCGGTCTCTAGACCGTTTGCCTTTATTTGGTCTTGGGACCGTTTGAGTTCATACAGTCTTGGGACCGTTTGGACTTCATTCGGTCTTGGGACCGTATGCCTTTATTCGGTCTTGGGACCATTTGAGTTCATTCGGTCTTGGGACAGTTTGGACTTCATTCGGTCTTGGGCCCGGTTGGGAGTTTTGCAATTTTTTTGGGGGTTTTTCTATAGGACAAAAAATATAAATATTAGTTTAATGGTGAATTCATAATAACGTAGAAAGTTAAGGATTATATTTAATTTATCTAAGAAAGAGTATGGAAAATTAAGAAAAACTAGTAAGATAACATCACAAAATGGGTGGTTATCAGTATGTTAGTTGATGAGCTTGCATCTCATTGGGGTTCAGTTCTACTTTCTTGTCGGCCAACAAAGCAGGTGCTTCTAGCTAGATTTGACGGGTCTTTAGAAGTTGAAAAGACTTGTGAGCAATAATTTCACCCAGGTTGAACACTGAGAAGTCATCATTTTTTGATGGGACTGACTCTTTGCCAGCCTCAGACCTCATAGATCAGTGATTGTTGAAATCCCATCAATTCATTGGGGGTCACTTCAGCAATCTAGTCGGGGTCTATGACTCATTGGGTTATGCTCCCATTGGTCAACATGTCAACTCTATAACTAGCAATCGAAGGTCAATGGTGAGATAGAGGCTTCATTGGAGATAAGATTAGATCTATCGTAAGGGTTGTATATGTCTGGTGATCATTGACGAGTGGTCAGGACTTTTACTTTGTCATTCATTTTGTGGCGTAGGATGGTCCAACCATTAGGGCAACACTGTTAGTATGTTTTTATGCCATGTGAGGTCCTTTGGCCATCACTCAATGATAAAGCTGAGTTTAAATGGATCTCCTACAAAAAAGGATGTGGAAGGTAATCAAGGGAGTTTTTAATATTGGACTAATAAAACAAAGAGGATCTATAATGATAGAGCATAAAAAATTAATAAAATGAACGTAAGTAGGCATGTAACATCCACAAAATTGGATGTTATCAAAACCCCAAAACTTAGAGTCTATCTTATCATCAAGATAATAAATAGAATTAAAACATCGACTGATTTCAAAGGGATTTATTGTTTTAGTGTTCTATGAACATCAAATATGTCCTTATGCCAACTACATGTCAAGATGTTTGTGTTTCTTCTTGGTTTTCTTATGTGATCCCCGGTTTGTTCTCATAGATCCAAACTTGTGTGACCCTTTTTATATGTACAACCTTCTTTATTGAAGGGTTTCTCCTTCATAATACATTAGAGATATCATTTCCTAGATGTACTTTTATAAGATCTTTGAAAGAGGTAGCTTTCACACCTACTTTTATTATTTTGGGTATTCTAACTATCTGTGTTGGGGGTGGGGGGAAGGTTGTGGTGTATTATATATTTTTCAAGGTCACTCACCCATGGGTACTATTCTATTGATAGAGTTATGCAAAAGTTTGTCTTGATGTAATCTTAGGTGGTAATGTAAGATCGTACTTGAAAGATAGGTTCGAGGCTTCTAGGATCTACTATTAGGCATGACATATCTGCATTTGTGAGTCACTACTATAGAAACATCATTCAATGTCACATTTATGGGCGTCGATTGTTTAGTAAAACCGACGTTGATAACATTCAACGTCGGCTATTAAGTAAGACCGACGTCTATATTCGATGACCAGCCAAACACAGGTATCACTTTGTATTCAGCGTCAGCTAGATAAAACAAACTGACACCTAAAATAGCCCACAAAATCTAATTTTCGAGTGAAAAAAATTGCCCCCAAAGTGTCACATACAACGTCAGTTTTTTATCTAATAACCGACGCCGGATGAGGATAAAGTTTACATGAAAAGTTCCAATATCGGCGTCGGGTTTCCTTGGATAACCGACGCTGATAGGGATTCCTGCCAAAAAAATTAGGGTAAAGATTATCCAATCGGACGTCGGTTGTTTCCTATCAACCGACACTTAATACATTTAGGTGTCGGTTCGTTAGATAACCGACGCCGTTTACTAACTTAATAGACCCCCGAATAGATGTCTCTTCCCCTTTCTTCTGTTTTATCGTGAACAACTAGACTGACTCCCGACGACTCCCCTGCTTCCTGTTGGTCGTCGTCGCCGCCTAATACTGCTAGTGCCTCTGCTTGCCGCCGCCATCACCGCCTCCTTCTCCTGTTGCCACTCTGCTCTCCTCCGCCGCAACCTTTTTCTCTGCTCGCCGCCACCTCCTTCTCTACTCACCGCTGCTGCTACTCACACAGACGACGTTGCTCCTCACACCACTGCTGCTCCTCCTCACACCGCCGCTGCTCTTCTCCACACTGCTAGCTGCTCGACAGGTAGCCCTCTTCTTCTTCCTCCATGCCCCTCTTCTTCTTCCTTCTCCCTCATTACCAACAACAAGCTTGGTCGTGGCTGTGTTGGCCGACCACGGCTATGATAGGCAGCACGACCGTGGTCAGCCAAAATAGCCACGGTCGTGCTTGCTGTTGGTAAGGAGGGAGAAGGAAGAAAAGAGGGTATTTTGTTCATTTATTTTTTTATCTATTGCTTTGTATTTATATATCTACTGATTATATTTATTTATCTAATGCTTTGAGTTTATTTATTTAGATGTTGCTATTGTAAATCAACCTAGGATATGAACAAATCTTTTGCTTGCATATATTTGTGCTTCTAATCCTAATGCTTGACCGAATTCAGTAAATTTTGATGCATGTTGAAATAAGATTTAAACTTGTCCATTCTAGCATCCTAATTTGATTTGATTAAACCCTAACATTGATTAAACCCTAACATCAATTGTGATGAAACCCTAACATGTACATATCTATCATTGTGTTTGTTGGCCTAGAAACTCATCCAAGATTTACTAATTAGGAGTAAATCTTGGATAGTCCCCGGTTTGGGACTATTCTTGAACACCTAATCTCACTTAGGATGTATGTGTATTGGGTTTTCAAAACAAATTCGGTAGCATTTCCACATTTGTTCTCTAAGTACATATGTACTTAGAGAATAGCGGGGAAATGTTGCCAAAATTTTCTTGAAAACTCAATACACATTATACACTTACTACTGAGATATGGTGTTCAAGGATGGGATAGGTGGTACACATTTATTATATATAAGAATGACATCACATGTATTTGTTAACCCCAGACCCTAATCTTGTTGTAATATATACGTGTTTTCTCTTTGATCATAGAATGGATAGATCATGGTTGTCCATTCACAATCGTTGCACCCCAGAGTTTATTTCTGGTCTTGACCAGTTTATTAGATTTGCCGAGGAACATAGGAAACAACCTGGAGATAGGTTCTACTGTCCATGTAGGCATTGCGGTAACTACTTCAAAGTCATCACTGGTAACGAAATCAAAAGTCATGTCATGTACAATGGGATTGTACAAGGATATACAGAATGGCACTGGCATGGAGATATTTCTAACCCGAAACTAGTGGATGTCGATAGCAGTGCTTGTGTGGAAGAAGAAATTGCCTCCGATGACGTAGATGTGAATGAACCAGTTCCAGTAGACATCGTTGATGTGATGCTAGATAGTTGTGGGGTAGAGCACACCGATCCACCTCCGATGTTTAGAAACATTGTGCATGATGATGAGATACCGTTATACACATGTTGTACTAAGTTTACGAAGCTTAGCGCTATGTTGAGATTGTATAAGCTGAAAGCTAACAATAGATGGAGCGACAAAAGCTTCACATCATTGTTGTCTTTGTTGAAAGAAATGCTTCCTGAAGGAAACGAGCTGCCAATCTCAACATACCCGGTAAATAAATTGTTGTACCCAATGGGGATGGATGCCAAGAAGATACACACATGCCTGAATGATTGTGTATTATTTCAAAAGGACTATGTGGATTTGAAAGATTGTCCAAAATGTGGTGTGTCACGGTATAAATTGACTACTTTGGGGGAGTCTAAAACTGGTTCTCCTGCCAAGGTGATGTGGTATCTACCTATAATATCATGGTTTCAACTCTTGTTTGCCAATCCGATAGATGTGAAGAATTTGAGGTGGCATGCAGATGTTAAGAAAAATAATGATGGGATCCTACGACATGCCTATGATTCCCCACAGTGGAAGAAGATTGATCTATTGTACCCTGAATTTGGTGAAGAATTCAGGAATCTAAGACTTGGGCTTTGTACAAATGGGATGAATCCGTATGGGACATTGAGCAGCCAACATAGCACTTGGCCCACTAGTACATAACCGGCCTTTAGTGTCAGTTATTTAAGGCCCTTTAGTGTTGATTTCTAAGCGACACCTATGTGGGCACTGCTAAAAGCCCAACCTTTACGCGTCAGTTCTCAAACCGATGCCACAACCCTTCGCGCGCCACCGAAAACACGCCGAAAATGCGCCAGCAGGGGGTATAGGCGTTGGTTATCCTCTTCGTAACCGAAACTGAATCACCCGCTTACAAAGCTATATCGTAGGTTTTATACAAATATCCAACACGTATTGCCACGGCTGTGCTGGCCAGCACGGCCGTGGTGTCTGGCGTCATTAGGGAAATCGACGTCGATACTAGTATGTCGTCGGTTTTATACAAATAACCGACGCCTATGATTTGATTTTTTTTGTTGTCAGTCTGCAGACCTGTTGTGGCTGGTTGTAGGATGAGAAACCTGCAGTTCAGTTATGAACTGCAGGTTTGACGACATCCATTGATATCAGCCAACAACAGGACACAAACCTGCAAAATTAACATTATGGACAAATTATTATATATGTGGTTCACACTCATGTATAAGAAAATTTAATTCATATTATTTTTTCATCACACGCATGTAGAAACCAGTACCAACATGCAGTTCCATTTATTTCATCTCTTTTCACATTCATACACATGTAGAAACATTCATGTATTGATGATTTTCACACACATATGACAATTCATAAAAATTCATTCACATTCACACAAAATTAATTATGAGAACAAAGGTATTCTTTATTCATCATCATCATTGTCATCATCGTCATCAAAATCATATTGAAAAATTCCCACTCTTTGTAGGGCTTTTGCCCAATCTTCTCTTACAACATCTAATTCATCTCTCGTATAGGGAGCATGTACATCGAAACGCTTTGCACCTGTGTTGAAGTCCTCAGTTTTAAAGACCTACAAAGAGAATGACGTACATACATAATTATATTAATATATAATAAGATTCATATATTTCATATTATCTAACGAGACTATGTATAATACCTATTGTATGTTATCGATTTCTAATACAACATGTAAGATGAGTAGGTCCATAAATCGCATCACATAGTAGGCACATGCCCAGCCGTTGTCTTCTGTAGCACACTATAAATTGAAACATACAAAATATTCAAAAATACAAATAAGCACACTTCACATATATAATATATACATTGGAGTTAGGAAATTACTTTCACATTCTTCCAAATGAGTGTCAGATTTTTTTTCCTGGGGACCTTTCCTCCAGCTTTTTTGTACTCTTATAAAGCCCTATATATGTTAATGTAACACATTAAATTGCATAATTAAATAGTAATGCAGTAACATATGTTAACAGATATAAAAACATAAAAAATTTCTCACGAGAATAATGACCTTTTAATTGCATGTACATATACATCCAACTCACTCCCCGCAGGATCTAGATAATAGACGGTGAATGTCTTGGGGACAATAACTAATAACTCCCAATGCTTAGAACTATAGGTAAGAAAGTAGAAAATTAATAACTCAATATCCACAATAAAAATGTAATTTTCTTAAGTCCAAATTACAAGCAAAGAAAACTTACTCGACATTAAATGGAGCTATTATCATCGTCTTACTATTTTTACCAAAATATTCAAAAGCATCACAACAGTATGAAGTAACTGAACTAGTGTTTGTATCTACAAGACTAATCAAAGATGGAACCAAAAATCCCACATGGGAAAACCCAAAATCTTTACATGTCTTGTATAAGTGGCTGCAAAACATGTATTACGTATGCATTAAATATAAGAAACCAGATTATCATATATAAAACAAGGTATATGGATGTATAAACCAGATTGCCGTATGCATTAATCTCACCATATCCACAATTCTATCATAGATGTGTTCAGCCATTCATACTTAATCAACTCCAAAATATCTTATATAAATATGTTGTTTCCGAATGTTTGACCTGCATTAATACGCATCCAGAACTTCTATTATGTATGCATTAATACGTATGCTAAACTTGTATAAATAGATTGTTATCATATGATTTACCTGCAGCATTCTCCAGAATAGTAACATTTATAGGGCAATTTGGATTATGTTCGCCGATCCATACTGCCACATTCCTACAATTAGGACCTATCGAGGCGTGTAGGTCCCCTGGAAGCCAACTTGGTAATCGAGGAGGAGGAGGCCGAGATGTAGCGGGTCTCTTCTTTTTGACCTATATATATAATTTCCATATCATTGACTCATATATATACACACTAACAAAGTAAAGTAATGAAAATTTATCATACAATATCCGTATAGAGGACATCTGCTTCGGGCCACAGTATCACTCCGCCTACTGCCTCACCAAGTGTTTCAGCATCGGGGTGTGCATGAGGCAGTGCAAGAGTCGTCCAGCCAGCGAGTATACGTATGGGGCTCACACGTACCATGCCATCTGGTACTGGACTCCCATGAAACATGCACCCTTTAAGGGGTGGGTAAGCTGATGCGTCTGCAATGATATATCCTTCACTTTGTAGTCGGCATGGCTGCAACCCCTACAAATTTATGTAAAGAATGTTATATGCATATATACACAAACATATCATCTTGAACAGACTAGCTATTATATATGCCATAAAAATACTTACAGAGGACGTGCTAGGTGGGTCTATAGGATTACTCCCAACCTCTGTAGTACGAGGAGTAGGAGAAGAGAGGTTCGCCACAGGTACTATCTAAGTGGCAGTATGAGACACCTGCCACTTGTGAAATGCTTCCTAGAGTCTTTTTTCAATTAAGGAATCTACCTATACATGGATAAAAGAAATGCTAGTTTTTTATTATTGAATTCTCTTTCGCAATAACATTCTAAAATAAGAATAAGTTACCTCAGCTTGTAAAAGTCCCACTTTTTGGACAGGTTTACGCTGGGATGGCCCAAAGAACGCTTTGATGCCCACACCAACGCTTGCATCCCTTACACATCCAGGATGCTCTGGGTTACCCAGAACAACTGTCAGTTCATCCCTTGTGCCCTGAGGGATGAACTTGCCTTCCTTCCTCTGCTCGTGCAGCTCCTGCTAAGCACCATCAACAAAAATTCATAAGTAAACATAACAATAATTAATATCAATAGATTGCTCTAAGAGTTTGATTTTTACCATTTTTGCAGCCGCCTCAGCGGTTGCGGGCTTCGGTATCTCTACCTTCTTGTTTTGCCTCCCAGCTATCCACATAACATGACGAGGCAGAGGTGTGGGAGCAGCAGTAGAGGACTCTACAGTCTCCGGAGTAGCAGTAGGCTGAGTAGACTCAACATGTAGTCTTTGGCGAACACCTACATATCCTCTTGGACCCATTGTGTGGTCGTGCACAATCAGTGCACGCCTTGCTCGTTGAGCATTGCTCTTAGCCTAGTTAGTTAGCACATTGATTTGGTTAGTAACACTAAAGGTTAATCTTGAATAGGTGAATACATAAAAACATATATTAATTAAATTAGGACTGGCAGTGCTTAATACCTTGAATTCATCTATTTTTATTTGGGTAACAAACTCCTCCCATTCTCTGGGGTCCAAGTAGTTCCATTACTGTGTGGCTTCCTTCTTCCTATATTTATTTTTAAAGAGAATACAAACAAAAATAATTAGTGTAAAGTTAGCGAAATACTGATCAATGTCTAGAATTGGAATCTATCAAGAACCTATTCTCAACATCGCATATGTAATCTTGGGTGAGATTGGTCCTATAGTTCCTTAGGACCCTCCCACAACATTGCATCACACATTTACGATGCAGCTTTTCATCCAGATCAAATATGCTCTACAAATTAAATAGAATTGCTATTAACTAGTATCCTAAAAATGAGTAGTCTACACAAATAGAATTATAAATAATAATAACTCACGCATAGATCCTTCCATATGTGATATTTTTTCTCCTTAGGAACTCTATGCCATGATTCTAGGATAAGACTGCAATGGCTGTGAGTAAGAACCCCAAGATATGAAACAAATGAGTTGCGGTTCACTCCATATGGATTTCCTACCTGATCGAAATCCACAGCCAATTTGGGTCCATTGCCCCTTTGTTGTATTAACTTGTTCATCATTGTGATGCCCCTCACTTTCTCAATTTTCTTTTTCTGCTCATCAAGTGCTGTAATTTCTTCAGGGGGTACATCACCAACCTAAAATTTGATCAAAAACACACTTACAAAATATAATTATAACTGAACATATAGATAGAAACCTCAGGGATATATTCTTAAAACTTACATTGTCAGGCGGTGCAAGCATGTCCTCACCCTCACGGCGATCATCAACACGGTCCTAATCAGCCATCTGAAAGTTCACCTTCAAATTATAAATTTCACATTGTAAAGTAACACTAATTTTAAAGTTCACATTGTAAAGTACACATTCACAGGGGTGCAACGATTGCGAATGGACATCCCATGTGCTGTCATTCTTATAATAAATGTGTACCACCTATCCCATTCTTGAACACCTAATCTCACTAGTAAGTGTATAATGTGTATTGGGTTTTCAAGAAAATTTTGGCAACATTTCCCCGTTGTTATCTAAGTACATACTTAGAGAACAACGGGGAAATGCTACCAAAATTTTCTTGAAAATCCAATACCCATTATACACTTACATCCTATGTGAGATTAGGTGTTCAAGAACAATCCCAAACTGGGGACTATCCAAGATTTACTCCTAATGAGTAAATCTTGGACGGGTTTCTAGGCCAACAAATTCATGTGTTGTCATTCTTATATATAATAAATGTGTATAAACTATAGGAAACATGGTTAATCCTAATCTATAGAGCATTATTAAATAATAAATCAAGAAATTAATAGTTTCAAACATGCAATCTCTAGTAGACAGACTAACCTTAAAAAAATTACCCTAATAACAAAAAGTCTAGGAATCTTTACTAGACATTATATATATAGCCCTAATCATCATATTTAACATACTATGTTATTATTAACATCCAGATCAGATTAAGATCATACTATGTTATAACTATTGGATTAATAAACCTATTTCCACATGTATGTACATGATTATCTAATTCAATTTAAGATGTTGGGATCGCATAATTATATACTGACATCAGAATAAATAAAAGAATCATAATTAACATGATTAACAACATGCTCATCAAACTAGGGTTTTCCTGAATATCATCTAATATTCGTGTACTAACTATACCTTTGTAACAAGAAGAATAATAGAGCTTTAAGTATATTTTATTCACAATCTACGCATTTTTCTGATCAAAACCATATACAACATGGTAATATTAATGTGAATCAGAGACAAGTTTGCAAACTGGAGAGACACAAGATTAATGGGTGTGCCTGTGATACAGGAAAAGCAAGAATAGGGGGGAAGGTTAGGGGAAAACCTGATAATGGGCGTGCCTGTGAGAAGAGGGACAGCTGCAGGCAGTGGGCGGAGGGCTGGTCGTCGAGTAGAAGGGCTCTGGGCGGAGAGCTAGTCACCGACGTCGGGCAGAAGTTCGTCGGGCGGAGAGCTAGTGGTGGTCAGGCACAGAGCTTTGGTCGTCGGTAGGGGTTGGCGGAAGCAGAAGCGGCGGAGGTAGAAGAGGTGCAGCGGCAGATCACCGGCGGCGAGTGGCGGCGGTGTCGGTGACCAAAGCACGGCTAGCAAATGGCGGAGGAGGCGGAGGCGGAGGCAGAGCAGCAGCAGTCGGAATCGTCGGAGCAAAAACCCTGATCAACGGAAATGAATGAAACAGAAGGGGAAAGAGTCTCTGCCTCACGTTGTTAAGTTAACTATAGGTATCGGTTGCTAACACAAACCGACAATAAAAAATTTAAGTGTTGGTTTGCAACAAAACACTGACACTAAAGGGAGGTGAAAATTTTCATGGTTATTCACGCGAAAACACAATGGCGTCAGTTATTGTCACAAAACCGATGATAAAAAGCGAGCAAATTTCTGTCTCGCAGAAAACCTTTAGTTGTCGATTACGGTTTTAAAAACCGACGACGTATGTTAATTTTTGGAGGTAATTTTTTTCGCTGGAAATTTTGATTTTGGCAGTTACTTTTAGGCGTTGGTTTCTTGTTAAGGAACCGACACTGAATAAAAGCGATACCCATGTCTGGTCGCCCTTCACAGATTGATGTCAGCTTATTTTATACACCGACGTTGTATATGTTAGGTGTCGGTTTATTAATACAACCGACACCATTAAAAGTGATGTTATAAGTCATTTCTGTAGTAGTGGCCAGTCATGCTTGTTATATACAATCTTCCTCCCTAGTTGTGTATGAAAAATAAGTATGTAATGTTGTTGTTGTTGATATCGGGCCCTAAACAACCGGGAAATGACATCGATGTTTATCATGAACCTTGGATTGATGACTTAAAGAAACATTGGGGTGAAGGTGTAATGACCTATGATGCTTCACGAAGAGAGACATTTTGTTTGCATGTTATGTTGTTTTGCACTATTAATGACTTTCCAGCATATGGGAATTTGTCTGGATATAGTGTCAAAGGAGCTAAAGCGTGTCCTATATGTGAAGAGAACACTGATTCAACAAGACTAAAACATGGCAGTAAGACTGTATATCTCAGTCATCGAAGGTTTCTTACAAAATTCCATCTGTATCGTAAGAAGCGCAAAGCATTCAATGGATTGAATGAGGAACAGAGTTCACCTAAACCTATACCAGGGGAGGTTGTTTATGTAAGAGTAAGAGACTTTGTCAATGAATTTGGTAAGAGATCACAATGTACTATGGCCACACAGAGTGACAAATCTTTATTCAAGAAGAAGTCAATATTTTGGGATCTTCCTTATTGGAGTTCTTTGACATTCAGGCATTGTATCGATGTCATGCACGTTGAGAAAAATGTCTGTGATAGTGTCATTGGTACTTTGTTGAATATACTAGGTAAGACTAAAGATGGGATAAAATCCAAACTGGACCTACGTGAAATGGGAATAAGGTCGGAATTAATAGAATTACGTGGAATGGGAAATTGGAGAACATACTTACCTCCCGCTTGTTACACATTGTCTAGAAAGGACAAGAAAGCTTTTTGTGAATGTTTTGTAAATGTTAAGGTGCTACAGGGTTACTCATTCAACATCTGTAGATTGGTATCAATGAAAGACATGAAGTTGATACATCTTAAATCTCATGATTGTCACACTCTAATGCAACAAATATTGCCTGTGTCAATTCGATCTATATTGTCGAAGCATGTAAGGTTTGCAATCACCATACTTTGTTTCTTTTTCATCAGTCTGTGTAGCAAAGTTATTGACCCTGATACTCTCGATAATTTACAAAGAGAATTGGTTGTTACCCTATGTTAGCTTGAGATGTATTTCCCACCTTCGTTCTTTGATATCATGGTACATCTTGTTCTCCACTTAACTAGGGAAGTGAAAATGTTGGGACCAGTTTTCTTGCATTGGATGTATCCCTTTGAATGATACATGAGTGTTTTTAAAAGTGATGTTCAAAACCGTTATTAGCCTGAAGGGAGTATTATTGAGGGTTATGTGGCGAGAGAGGTTATGGATTTTCGCAATGACTTTCTCAGTGGTAATGACACTCCTGGTAATGAAAAGAATATTGAGGAGCAATTTGGAAAAGGAATTTTGGGATCACGAGTGAAAGTAATCAGTTGTGAGAAGTTGGAACAAGGTCACTTGGTATATTTTACACAACATGGATGAAGTGACTGTTTATATCGAGGAACATACCAATTTCATCAAGAGACAATATCCTCAAGCCAATACAATGTTGCTTGCTAGAGAGCATAACAAGACATTTATTAAGTGTTTTGAAGATAAATTCTTACATCAACTATCTCAAACACCAGATGATATTACTGAAACTATCAAATGCCTCACCTTTAAACCAAAATTGAATGTTATTTCTTATGAAGGGTATGACATTAATGGATTCACATATTACACAAAGCGCCAAGATGATAAGAGTGTCATCCAAAACAGTGGGGTCACCCTTCAAGCGTCGACTATGTTTTTTGCAAGTGCAAAGGATAAGAGTTCACGTGAAGCTAAAATGTCATATTACGGTGTCATTGAAGACATATGGGAGTTTGACTACATAGATTTCAGAATTCCGCTCTTCAAATGTAATTGGGTTGATAACACCAAAGGAGTTATAGTGGATGTATTGGGTTTCACTTTAGTGAACTTTGAAAAGATTGGTGAGAAGGGTGAACCATTCATATTGGCATCACAGGCGAAACAAGTATATTATATCGATGATCCTACAAATGATAAATGGTCGGTTGTTCTTCATGGTAAAAGATAGTTCATTGAAGATCCTATAGATGAAGAAGAGTACTATGATAAGTATGATGACTCCAGTCCATTCTTAGTTGGATTGCCAACACCAGCAAATATTGAAGCTAATGATGACTTGTATGTGCACGGAGATCACAATGAAGGATTGTTAATTGATAAAAAATCACAATATTAGAGGCATGTTTATATTTTTTTTATATGTTTTATTTTTCTGAATGTGAACTTTACAATGTGAATTACTTTACAATGTGAATGTGAACTTTACAGTGTGAATTTTACAATGTGAATTACTTTAAAATGTTAACTTTAGAATGTCAATTACTTTACAATGTGAATGTGAACATCACAATGTGAATTACTTTACAATGTGAACTTTACAATGTGAATGTGAACTTTCAGATGGCTGAGTATTCTCCTAATGACCATGCTGATGATTACTGTGTGGGTGAGGACATCAATGTGCCACCTCACAATGTAAGTTTTAAAAATATATCATATATTTATATCTATATGTCCATTTATAGTTATATCATGTAAGTGTGTTTATTTTGTCAAATTTTAGGTTGATGATGCACATGTACCCTCTAAAGCACTTGAGGCACTTGATGAGAAACACCAAAAAGTTGACAAGAGAAGGGACATCACTATGATGAAGAAGTTAACAATTGTAAGGGGCAATGGACCCAAACTTGTTGTGGATTTTGATAATGTAGGAAATGCAATTGGAGTGAATCACAATTCATTTGTTTCATATCTTGGGTATGTTACTCATAGCCATTGTGGTTGTAAGATAGATTCTTGGCATAAAGTTCCTAAGGGGAAGAAAGACGTAATATGGAAGGATTTATGTGTGAGTTATTATTAATTTGCAATTCTATTTTGTAGATTACTAATTTTTTGGATACTAGTTAATAGCAATTCTATTTTGTAGAGTATATTTGCATTGGATGAAAAGCTGCATCGTAAATGCGTGATGCAACGTTGTGGGAGAGTCCTAAGGAACTATAGGATAAATCTCACCTGAGAATACATAAAAGAAGGTGACAAGAGGAAGAAGACAACCACTGAACAGTGGAACTTCCTTGACCAAGAAGAATGGGACGCATTTGTTGCTTCAACAAAAACTGATTAATTCAAGGTATTAGGCGTCACTCCCAATTTAATTAATATACATTGTATTCACCTATTCAAGATTAACATTTAGTGTTACTAACCAAATCAATAATGTGCATACTAACTAGGCCCTCAGTGAGGCACACAGAATAAGGCGTGCACTGAATGTGCATGACCACACAATGGGTCCAAAGGGGTATGCATGCATTTGCCAAAGAGTACATGTTGAGTCTACTGCTCAGTCTACTGCTACTCAAGAGTCCTCTACTATAGGTACCACACCTATGCCTTGCCATGATCTCTGGATAGCTGGGAGGCAAAATAAGAAGGGAGAAATAAGGAAGCCCGCAACTACTGAGGCGGCTGCAAAAATGGCAAAATACAACACTTAGAGAAATTGTTCGAATATTGATTATTTGTGGTGTTTGCTTAATTACAAATTTTTGTTTTGGCGATTATAGGGAGCTCCACGAGATGAGGAAACAAGGCTAGTTCATCCCTGAGGGCACAAGGGATGAATTGACAGTTGCTCTGGGTAACCCAGAGCAACCTGGACGTGTTAGGGCTGCAGGCGCTGGTGTGGGCATCAAAGCGTTCTTTGGGCCATCCCAATGCAAACATGTCCCAAAAGTAGGAATTTCACAAGAAGAGGTAACCTATTCTTTCTTTAGAATGTTACAGTAAAAGAGAATTCAATAATCAGAAGCTAACATTTCTTTTATCCATGTATAGGTAGATAAGATAGTTGATAGGAGAGTCGATGAAGTAGTTGATAAGAGAATCAAGGAAGCAGTTGATAAGACACTGATAACCTCCAATTTTGGGTTGTTTTCTTAGTATTTTCTTCAGTTTTCCACACTCTTACTCAATTAAAATTTGACATAATCCCTAAATATCCCCTCTTATTGCAAATATACTATTAGACTAACTTTTCCCCTTTTTACTTGCAGAAAAAGACACAAAAAAATCATAAAAGACTCAACCAGCCCAAGACCGCATGGAGTCACACGGTCCCAAGACCACATGAAGCCAATCGGTCCCGAGACCGCATGGAGTCACATGGTCCCAAGACCGCATGAATCCCATCGGTCCCAAGACCACATGAAGCCCATCGGTCCCAAGACCACATGAAGCCCATCGGTCCCAAGACCGCATGGAGTCACACGGTCCCAAGACCGCATGAAGCCAATCGGTCCCGAGACCGCATGGAGTCACATGGTCCCAAGACCGCATGAAGCCAATCGGTCCCGAGACCGCATGGAGTCACACGGTCCCAAGACTGCATGAATCCCATCGGTCCCAAGACCGCATGAAGCCAATTGATCCCGAGACCGCATGGAGTCACACGGTCCCAAGACCGCATGAAGCCAATCGGTCCCGAGACCGCATGGAGTCACACGGTCCCAAGACCGCATGGAGCCAACCGGTCCCGAGACCGCATGGAGTCACACGGTCCCAAGACCGCATGGAGCCAATCAGTCCCGAGACTGCATGGTCCAAACGGTCTTGAGGTCCAAACGGTCTTCAAACCGTTTGGACTTCACTTAAGGCCTATAAATAAGACGCAAAGGGTCCTCCAAAAGTGAAGAGGTTTGATACGTCCAGAGGCTGCCTCTATCACTCCAGAGCAAATCTTACTTCCATCCTCCACCCATGGGCTGCCGGTCTGAGATCCACACTCCATCTCGAAGCTACTTTCTCTCTCTCCGCCAAAGAAGGTGGGAAGAGGGGACCTCGTCGTCAAGCAACCTGTGAAGCTAGAAGATCGTCTCTCTCTCTCTCCAAGGGGTTGACTTTCCTCTCTCCTTTGTGGGGATGACACTCTCTCTCTCTCTTCTTGCCTCCTTCTTTGTCCTAGTTATGAGCGAGTAGTCTCTCTCACTGGGGTGCGGGGAGTAGCCCCGCTACCCATGTTTTCATATCATGTAATGTAATCCATAGTTTTCAATATAGATATTTTATCTTTTCAGTTCAACATCAAACGTTTAATGAATGCTTGTTGCTTGATCACCAACTTGTGTTATCTTTTATCTTTTAGTATGAATTGTCTACATTTATACTATTAGATTCGAAACTCATTTGTATGTTGGTTCTTGGTTCATGTATCCACCATGCATCTGTTTCGGTATCTAGGAGTGTCTTTCAAGAAGTGGAGTAAACTCACTCCCATCGTTGTACTTTCATGCTATGAAATGGAATCAGTTGACGTATGAAAGTACAACCTTGATGAATCGAGGAACACACTTTGTGAAGGGAATGATGCAAATTAGTTGACCATTCGTTCGGGGATGGCTGACTTTGCAACATTCCCGCACTTCTCGTAGTTAGTTCTACGAAAGGAAACTCAGTCTACAAAGATACTAATTGACTAAACTCTCGTTGCAGGTTGTGTTTTATTTTGCATGTCTTGATCCATGTGTAGTGGCGGTGAAAATCGATCACACCCTAGTGACTCCTTATCATTGTTTAACTTCGTTAAATTTACTTGCTTGCTTTACTTTACATGTTCTTAGTTTAAAACAACCCAACCAAACTTTTGATCTAAGTACCTACTATTAAGATATTAAGTGAAGTTCTAACGTTTTTCATCTTTTTGTTCACAACAAGACTGTTGTCCCGTGGATTCGACCCTTAAATATACTATGATAAGACTTCCACGTATCTTAGCATATGTGGGTGGAGTTCTCAATCTAGTATAATCAAGGCTAAACTTAAAGACTTACCATCTTTAGGATTTTTAGTTGGTGCACACAATTCCACGTAAGTGGAAGCTCCATCAAAAATTGGCGTCGTTGCCGGGGACAACAAAATGTTTTAATTTCATTTAGTATCTTGCTAGTTGGTTAGGGTTTTACACTTTCTTTTAATCATTAATCCATATCTTCTTGAATTCACTATATCTTTGGCAGCATCTAAAAGGTGTATTCTTTTCTCTACTTAGGTAGAAAACATGTATGTGATCATCACATAACCTCGGATTCTCCCCTGATCCAGAGTATGACTCTGAGGTAGAGAGAAGCTTCCATCGCCGCATCAGACTCAATCACCAAAGAGCCAGGCAAATGGCTGAAGATCAATGCCAGGATGCATTGGTGATGGAGAGGGTCAACGCCGCCATCGCCGCTCAAAGAGCACAACTCATCGCTGGTACTCGTGCTCAGATTCAAGAGGAGATTCGTGTGGAAGAACAGGCCCGCATCCGAGCTGAGAATGAGGTAGCAAACCAAGTTGCTCCGTTGGAACTAAGGAACAAGCAGTTGAGGGATTATGCTGTCCCCAAGAACTACGAAGACAACCATCTGGTTTGACCTCCGATCATCAACATACCCAACTTTGAGATCCGAACCCAATGGATTCAGATCATGCAGGGCATCTCATTCTCTGGAGGTTTTGGAGATGACTGTATGGATCATCTGAAGAGGTTCAAGGCACTGTGCCGACTGGTCCCACAGGCCAGAGTTTCCTTCGACGGAATAATGTTGCATCTGTTTCACTTCACTCTATCTGGGAGAGCTCTGAGCTGGTATAACTCGCTTGACAGGGAGCCAATAATCACCACATGGGCTCCCCTCGAAGAACAGTTCTTGGAGAAGTTCTTCCCCCCTTCACTAACTTACGAGATCAGGGGGCAGATTAATTACTTCTCTCAACTTCCCAGAGAATCGCTTTCTGAAGCATGGGAAAGGTTCAAAGAGCTTCTGCAAAAGTGTCCTCATCACGGCATCTCCCAAAACCAACTAATAGAACCATTCTATAGGGGAGTGAGTGATGACATCAAGTAGTTTTTGGATTCCTCATCTGGAGGAAATTTTATGAGAAAGAACTACGAGGATGCCTGGAAAATAGTCACACTCAGAGCTGAGAATCAGTCCAATAGGGGAGGATCAACTGGAAAAGGAGTCCTCAAGGTCTATAAAGCCTAAGAATCAATGGAGATGAAGGCTATTGCTGAAGCCTTAAAGACCATAGCTCATAAGCAACAAGCTCTTGAAACTTCTCTTGGAGAATTTGACAAGAAAAAAAACCCTCAGGTCCAACAGGTCAAAGTTGCCACAGGAACCTGTGAAGCCTTCCATGCATCTGATCATCCAACTCTTTCATGCGGTTTTCTTTACAATGTGATGATGGATATGCATCCACCACCACAACAGTTCGAACCAATCATGGAACACCCTGAAGAGCAATTGCCATAACAAGTCAATTCTATTCATTCCATCCCTAGACAAGTTTATTATAATCCTAACCAACCAAGAAACCACCCAGGATTTCAATACGGGAACCCTTCTAGGACTGCAAATCCGTAGGGCGGGTCCTCTAGTAGGTTGCCACCAGGATTCCCAAGCAACTTGAATCAAAATCAGGGGAACCCCAGAAATAACTTCCCGAGATCCAACTACCCCAGGAATCCATCCGCCTAGTATCAGTATACTCATCATCCTCTACATCCATAGTTGCACCCTCAGTTGCAGAAACCTCAGTTAGCGCTGCCTCCGCAACAACCACAACAAGGACAACAACAACTTCCTCAGAAAAATACTCCTTCTTAGCCAGAAGATGAGAAGACTTTGATAAGGCAGATGCTACAATCCCAACAAACTATGCTCGCTAATCAACAAGCTTAGCAAAAGGCAGTAGAAGCTCAACTAGCCCAAATTGCTGCACAACTGAAGCCTCCAGCAGGCACATTTGCTGGGCAGCCTGAATGGAACCCTAAACATGGACAGAATAGGCCTGAACAGTTGAATGTTGTTACTAAGAGATCTGGACACACCCTCCATGAAACTACAAGGATCACTCTTAATGATGATAATACACCTGCCTTTATGCCAAATGAGAGCCTGAAGCCAGGAACGGAGAAGTCCACAGAGAGTGTAAAGGGCAAAGAAAAAGAACAAGTGTCCACAGAGCTAGAAATCTTGCAATATAAACCAAGGATCCCATATCTGGGAAGACTTTGAGAAATGAAAATGGATACTAGGTTCCAAAAATTTAAGGAGGCAATGAAGAAACTTTACATTGATATCCCACTCCTTGATGCTCTCTCTAAGGTACCAGCTTGGGCTAAATACCTCAAAACCCTAATATCAAGGAAGTACATCACGGAGGAACAAGAAACCGTCAAACTTGCCCAAACCACCTCTGATATCATCCTCAATAAAATGCCAAAGAAGAAGAAGGACCCAGGTTCCTTCGGCATTCAATGATGTATTGGAAATGCATCAACCAAAAAGGGATTAGTTGACCTAGGGGCCAGCATATCCATTATGCCCTATTCTATGTGCAAACGATTAGGTTTCACCGAATTGCTGCCCACAACAATGACAATTTAGTTAGCTGACTCTACCATCACCGCACCTCATGGAATTATTGAAGATATTCCAGTTAGGATAGGCAAAGATGCCTATGTCCCATGTGACTTTGTCATCATGGACATCAAGGAAGATCTGATATACCCGATAATTTTTGGCAGACCTTTCTTCGCCACAGCTAGGGCGCTTATTAATGTTGAAGCTGGCACCATCATTCTAAGACTCAGAAAAGAAGCAATTCAATTCCGAGTTCTCAACAATATGAAAGGCCCCAACATTCAAGAGGAGGTCTTTCTTTTAGACGCAATACAAAAAATGTCTCAATTAGAAATATCTGAGTCATCAGACGAGTTAGAGAATGTTCTAACCAACCCAGAAGCCAAATTCTCGACAAATGAATTGGTTCAACAACGTCTGTAACACTTAGAAAAGGCCAAAGAAGCACCGACGGTTACCTTTGAGGAACTCAAGGCTGTCACCATTTTAGAAGCAACAGAGTCACCTAAGGATCCTGAGATGAAGACTCTACCCATGGGACTTAAAAATGTCTTCTTCGACGAGGAAACATTATGTCCGGTTATCATCAGTTCCACCCTAACAGAAGACCAGGAAGAAAGGCTTCTGGATGAGATGACGAAACACAAAAAGGCCATTGGGTATAAGATAATTGACCTGACGGGCATAAATCCATCCCTATGCATGCACAGACTACCCATTGTTGAAGAATTTAAGCCATCACACGAACATCAGAGTAAGCTGAACCCTAATCTCAAAGAAGTGGTTCGCCTTGAAGTCCTCAAATTACTGAAAGCCAGCATAATCTACCCAATCTCTGACTCCCAATGGGTCAGCCCTATCCAAGTAGTTCCTAAAAAGGGAGGCACTACTATTGTGCTTAATGACAAAAATGAGTTAATACCCACCAGGACGGTGATGGGGTGGAGGATGTGCATCGACTATAGAAAATTAAACAAATCCACGTGGAAAGATCACTACCCTCTGCCCTTTCTCGATGAGGTCCTAGAACGTTTAGCCCATCAGAAATACTTCTGCTATCTAGATGGTTATTCTGGGTTCTACGAAATACCCATACACCTGAAAGACAAAGAGAAAACTACCTTCACCTACCCTTTTGGAACCTATGCTTTTAGAAGAATGCCTTTCGGGTTGTGTCTGCCATTTTCGCTGGATTAATAGAATCCATAATGGAAGTGTTCATGGATGATTTCTCAGTTTACAGATATTCTTTCGATAACTGTCTAATCAACATTTGACAAGTTTTACAACGATGCGAGGAAATGAACCTTATACTGAATTGGGAAAAATGCCATTTCATGGTAACTGAAGGTGTCGTCCTCGGGCACAGAGTGAGTGACAGAGGGATCGAGGTCGATAAGGCAAAAATTGATGTTATCTCGAAGCTGTCTCCACCGAAAGATATAAAAGGAGTACAGGCTTTCTTGGGTCATGCGGGATTCTACATAAGATTTATTAAGGATTTCTCAAAAATAGCAAAACCCATGACCCAACTCCTGACTAAAGATATTGAGTTCATCTTTAACCAAGACTGCTTGCAAAGTTTCTCAACTCTCAAAAATGCTTTAATTTCTGCACCTATTCTGAGAGCCCCAGATTGGTCGCTACCATTTGAAATCATGTGCGACGCAAGCGATTATGCCATAGGAGTTGTATTAGGACAACGGATCGACAAGAAACCTTACTTAATTTACTACGCTTCTAAAATGCTAGATGAAGCACATAAGAACTACACTACTACAGAGAAGGAGTTCCTGGCTGTTATCTACGCATTTGAGAAATTCTGCTCCTTTTTTATTGGATCCAAGGTCATCATCTACACTGACCACTCCGACATTTGATACCTAATTCAGAAGCAAGATGCCAAACCCAGACTTATCCGCTGGGTGTTGATGCTTCAGGAATTCGATTTGGAAATTAAAGATAAAAACGGAGTGGAAAACGTCGTAGCCGACCATCTCAGTCGTATTGAAGTGGAAGACAAAGATAAAATCCCTATCCAAGACTCTCTTCCAGACGACCAACTAATGAAGGTTACCCATGGATTCCCTTGGTATGCGGACATTGTCAATTATCTAGCTACAGGAATCATTCACCCTTCCTCTTCCTACCACGACAAAAGGAAATTTCTCCACGATAAAAAGCAATATTATTGGGATGAACCTTATCTAGTTTCACCTATGTGCTGACGGACTTTTTCGTCACTGCTTGCCGGAAGAAGAGATTACCCCCGTCCTAAAGCATTGCCATTCAGGACCCACAGGGGGGCACATGAGTGCAAAGAAAACCACTATAAAATTTCTGCAATCAGGCTTCTTCTGGCCAACCATAGCAAAGGTCTCCTATGATTTTGTGAAATCTTGCAACAAATGTCAGTTTTCTGGTAGCATATCCAAAAGGAATGAAATGCCCCTCACAATGTGGCAGGAAATTGAACTTTTCAACGTATGGGGGTAGACTATATGGGCCCCTTTCCTTCTTCCTATGATTTCTCCTACATCCTGGTTGAGGTGGACTATGTCTCGAAATGGGTCAAAGCTATACCCACTATTTCCAGCGATTCCAAACCAGTTATTAAATTGTTTAAAGATATCATTTTCCCAAGATTTGGAGTCCCCAGAACTGTCATATCAGATGGTGGGACCCATTTTCTGGAATGAAGTTTTGAAACCCTCTTGAAAAAATACAGAATCAATCACAAAGTAGCCACGCCTTACCATCCACAGACTAGTGGTCAGGTCGGGGTATCAAATAGACAACTAAAGGCGATCCTAGAAAAAATAGTTAATATAAACCGTACTGACTGGTCCACCAAGCTTCTTGATGCCCTTTGGGCTTATCAAACAGCCTATAAAACACCAATCGGGACAACCCCGTTCTGCTTAGTATATGGGAAGTCATGCCATCTTCCAGTAGAACTGGAACACAAAGCTTTTTGGGCCATCAAACAACTAAATTTTGATCTTAAAAGTGCCATACAAAACAGACAACTCCAGTTACAGGAGCTAGAGGAGCTCCGAATGACCGCTTATCAAAGTGTCAGGATTTATAAGGAGAAAAATAAAATGTGGCACGACGATCATCTTAAGAGGAAAGACATCACCATCAGCGATAAAGTACTCCTTTTCAACTCCAAGCTCAGGTTGTTCCCTGGAAAACTCCAAACAAAATGGTCTGGGCCCTTCACCATAAAGTATATATACCCAACTGGAGCTGTCATAATTGTCGACAATAACGGAGGAGAAAGGACGATCAATAGCCATCGATTGAAAAAATATTACACTCCAGCAGATAAAATGCCGAGACAGACCATTGAAATCAGAGACACCACAACATCATCATAACAACATCTCAGCTTCGTCGAGCTAGCGACGAAAAACCCAGGCGTTACTTGGGAGGCAACGCAAGATCTGAGTTTCTTCTTTTATTTTCTATTCTTCTCATTAACTTAGGTTTGTCTTTCCGAAAAATATAAAAATTCACATAACCAAAAAAAAATACAAAAATCAAAATAACAACCTTTCCAAACGGTCTTCAAACCGTTTGGAGCCAAACGGTCCTGAAACCGTTTGTAGCCAAACGGTCCTGAAACCGTTTGGAGCCAAACGGTCTTGAAACCGTTTGGAACCAAATGGTCTTGAAACCGTTTGGAGCCAAACAGTTCCAAAACCATTTGAGCTAGGGTTTTTGTGAGGTCAACCCCTCAAATCCTATAAATATAACCCCCCACCCTCCTTCTTCTTTCTTTCGACTCCCGAGCCTTCTGAAACCCTTGCGCAATCATTGTTCCATCACCCATGTTCTTCTTTCCCGCGCTTCTTGCAACCTTTCCTTCCACCACCGTCACCGACACCCCCCTTGCGCGCCGCCGCTTGCACTACCTTGCCCACGTCACTGCAACACCTTCATCACCTCCTCAGATAGCCTCAAGGTAACCCACCCCGCCGCGTCGTCGGCGACTCCATCTGTATACCGCCGCCATTTTCACCTTAGCCAACGTCTTCTTCACCTCAGCAGCTCCCTTAGTCAGCCTTCTCGGCGTCGCCGCAGCCGTCGTATACGTGGAAAGTTTGCTGCCAATGTCCTTCGCACACATGGTGTAAATAAAGTACTAACAGACACCTGATTCCCTTGTCCTTGTACCTCTTATCCTATTACCTTTGACACTCTGAGGACAGAGTGAGTGATTAGTTAGGGGGGGAGTACACTAGACAAGTATGAGGTATCAATTCTAAATCCTTCCCTTTCTATCTTCTTTTCAGTTTCCGTATAAAATTTTTTCTTAAAATTTCTTTGCTCATACTTAGTTTTTGCTTTAATTTCTTCCCTGATAATAAAACCTACCTGGAACAAAGTCATCCCTAGCTAACTTTAGAATCCAGTAGCCCTCAAGAGCAATAACAAAAATAGCACATAGACATGCAATGGCGAGTTAGTAAATCATCTTCACTCAATTTTCATGCTTCTGCTTCAATTCTATATCTGACTCTCCATAGGACAACATCAGAGCTGCAATAAGCCAAAACAATCTCAAGGACGAGAGGGACATCAGGTGACATCCAAATCATGAAGCCTTGCAAGTGGACCACTAGTAGAAACCAAATAAGTGCATGTCGAACAACTCTAAGAACAGTTTTCTTCTCTCCAAATAAAAGAGGCTTGGCCGCCCAAATCAAAATCCCTAAATATCCAAATCCTAAGCCTGTGAGTTTACAAATAAAATCCAGAGTGTCGAATAAAACCATGAGAGTTGTGCCATAAATAAGGATCTATATGAAGAACCAATAAAGGTCTCGCCCTGCCGGTACATCCAGCTGCCCTCACAAAGGCAGATGTGTCGTTCCCGGTAGTGAAACCCTAAGGTATCTAAATATATGAAAGGATGATAAAGGACTCGCCCGACCGGTACATTCAGCTGCCCTCAAGAAGTCAGATGTATCATGCCCGGTAGTGAGATCCTAAAAGCATAGACAACCCCTCCCCCACTTGAAGGGGGAGTTACACACTAAGCCTTTAGCCAACCCTAATACCCACTCTAGTTTCCGGTAGGATCTTCAGAGAAGTATAACACTGATTAGAGTCAACGACATGCACGAAAAAAAAAGTGGTCCCAACACGGGCTAAGATATTGAAGAAACCTAAGATCCAAGCAACTCTCAATACCTGAAAGAGTTAAGGCAAAACGCCCCGATATGACCTTGGGAGAACTCAGGTTGAGAATTGAAGCAAGAGTTTGGAAATCTTAACTAAATAAAATTGCCACGCCATTACATGCCTGAGCTCTATCTAACTTGAGGACAAGCCAGACTCTAAGTTAGGGGGGTCATAACCTCCAATTTTGGGTTGTTATCTTAGTATTTTCTTCAGTTTTTCACACTCTTTCTCAATTAAAATTAGACATAATCCCTAAATATCCCCTCTTATTGCAAATATACTATTAGACTAACTTTTTCCCTTTTTACTTGTATAAAAAGACACAAAAAAATCATAAAAGACTCAACCAACCCAAGACCGCATGGAGTCACATGGTCCCAAGACCGCATGAAGCCAATCGATCCCGAGACTGCATGGAGTCACATGGTCCCAAGATCACATGAATCCCATCGGTACCAAAACTGCATGGAGTCCCACGGTCCCAAGACCGCATGAAGCCAATCGGTCATGAGACCGCATGGAGTCACACGGTCCCAAGACCACATGAAGCCAATTGGTCTCGAGACCGCATAGAGTCACACGGTCCCAAGACCGCATGAAGCCCATCGGTCCCAAGACCGCATGAAGCCAATTGGTCCTGAGACCGCATGGAGTCACACGGTCCCAAGACCGCATGAAGCCAACCGGTCCCGAGACCGCATGGAGTCACACGGTCCCAAGACCGCATGGAGCCAACGGGTCCCATTCGAGTCAGGATAGAATACACTCGAGTGTACGGATCACACAAATACACTCAAGTGTGTTTGCATATCAAGACTATTTTTTGCAAAATATAAACCATTGATGTTCACCGTCATACAATAACTAGGCTACATACAAATTTTGAGCCCATTTGGATGAGTGTAAGTCACTCATCCAAGGGCAACAAAATCGACACGTGAAACTAATTTGAAATGCATAATTTTTGCGGTCTTCATAACATGAGCTATACATATCCAAATGTGCTCAAATTTTGCATATGAGTTGTTCACGAGATGTTTAAGAAGATCAATGGATTATATTTTCAAAAAAAATATTGCATCATGAAAACTACTTGAGTGTATTCTGCTCCGGATACACTAGAGTGTATTCTAGCCTGACTCTCTCTCTCTCTCTCTCTCTCTCTCTCTCTCTCTATATATATATATATATATATATATATATATATATATATATATATATATATATATATATATATATATATATATACACACATATATATATGCCATTTATTTAATACCCGCGCGGGTAGCCTGGTTTTCACTACCCGGTAGCCAAAAAAGTAACTATTCTGGCCAGAAAAGTAACCCTGCTATAAAAAAAAGTAACTATATTGATCATAAAGTAACTATGCGACTAAAAAAGTAATTCCGTACAAAATACACAGCAGATATATATGTACCCGTGTTTTGAAATCTATTGTTGCAAATGTAACTATCTATGCATGAAACGTAGCAGTTTGTAAGGTAAAGTAACCCTCTACATGTCAAAAGTAACCAACTTGAAAAAAAGTAACCGAAATGGGGGGCGGGTATTCAAGATGGGCCCATATATATATATATATATATATATATATATATATATATATATATATATATATATATATATATATATATATATATATATATATATATATATATATATATATATATATAGGGTGTTCATTGAATACCCACGTGGGTAGCCTGGATTTTTGCTACCCGTCAGTCCCGAATGTAACCATATGGAAAATAAAGTAACTATGTTGATAACAAAGTAAGTATATGACTAAAAAAGTAAAACTGGGCAGAATACACAGGAAATATATATGTAATTGTATTTTGAAATTTGTTGTTGCAAATGGAACTATCTATGCATGAAAAGTAACAGTTTGCAAGGTAGAGTAACCCTGTACATGTTGAAAGTAAGAAACTTGAAAAAAAGTAATGAAAATAGGGGCAGGTATTAAAGATGAGCCCCCCCCCCACACACACACATATATATATATATATATATATATATATATATATATATATATATATATATATATATATATATATGTATATATATGTGTGTGTATGTATGTATATGTATATATATAAATATCAATATATAAATATATATATATATGGGTATATCTTCGCTACCCATGCTGGTAACTAAGATTCGCTACCCGTGCATTAGTTTTGTAATGGGAAGGTATGTATTTGTAATGAGACCATCAAAATTTGTAATGAGACGACCGAAATTGTAATACAAAGACTCGTTTTGTATTACATCGTTGTTACAGTCATAAATATATATTTATTACTGTAACAACATTGTAATACAAAACGAGTTTTTGTATTACAATTTCAGTTGTCTCATTACAAATTTGGTTGTCTCATTACATATATGTGTCATCCCATTATTAAATTGATGCATGGGTAGCAAATCTTAGTTACCCGCATGGGTAGCGAAATATACCCTATATATATATATGTATATATATATGTATATATATTAATATATATATATATATATATATATATATATATATATATATATATATATATATATATATATATATATATATATTAATACCCGTGCAGGTAACTATGGTTTCTCAACCCTACAACTCAAAAATGACTGTTCATTCTAAAAAAAATTGGATAAAAAAGTGATTATGTTTTCAAAAATTAACTATACAATTAAAAAGGTAAAATGGGAGAATATACAATAACAATTTGAGGTACATATTTATTCCAAAAAATTTATTGTGTATTTGGTCATTTGTACTTTTTTCAGCATGATAGTTATTTTTTGACAACATAATTACTTCTTTATCCAGATAGTTACTTTTCTGACCAAAAAGTTACTTTTGGACTGCACGTGTAGTGAAACCTTAGTTACTCGTGCGGGCAACCAAAAAACTCCCATACATATATATACATATATATATACACATACATACATACATGTATATATATATATAAATATATATATATATATAAATATATATATAAATATATATATATAAATATATATATATAAATATATATATATAAATATATATATATATATATATAATATATATATATATACATAGAGAGAGAGTCAGGCTAGAATACACTCGAGTGTATAGATTATGCCGTACACCTCAATGGTGTTTGCCTATCTAGACCTTGTCTTTCCAAAATCCAATCCATTGATCTTCATAGTTACAATAATAATAAGCCACATAAAAAATTTGAGCTCATTTGGATGAGTGTAAGTCACTCATCCAAGGGTAACAAAATCGACACACAAAACTAATTTGAAATGCATGATTCTTGCCTCCTTTAGATGCATGACCTATAAGTATCCAAATGAGCTAAAATTTATTATATAATATGTTCTTAAGATATTTAAGAGGATCAACCATTTAGAATTTTCAAAAAGTTACTACATCTTTAAAAATGACTGAGGTGTACGGTGTCTCCGGTACACTCGAGTGTACACTAGCCTGACTCTCTCTCTCTCTCTCTATATATATATATATATATATATGTATATATATATGTGTATATATATACATATATATACATGCACATATGTATATATACGTTTAAATGGCATGCATATTCCATCTAGGATGTGCGTTTTTCACTCAATATTTTTAGGCTTGAGATTTTATCAGTCCCAACCTTAATTAAACAATGTGTATGATTGTTTGACATGTACAATTTGTTACTACTTACATTTGTGATATTTTATTGTGAGATTGTTATTTTGATGGAAAGCTCTCACTTCATATTACTATCAAAAAGGATTTATAGCTCAGTGTCAGCAAGAAGTTGTAGAGCAGTGTAAAAATAGGAAAGAAGGATTATCTATACACATTTTCAATAAAAAAACTAGAAACATGGTAGAAACAAGATATTAGGACCAAAAGATCATCTATCAAACTGGCTTAAATAAACAATAATCTTCTTAGTCTTCTCCCAGAGATCCTTCACAGAAGAGCCATGATCTTCATGAACCTATATTTTCGTCTCTCTCTCCACAAGTAATACATAATAGCTTGAACACGGAGATGAGGGAACCTGTCAATAGCCTGTTTCAAGTTCACACAACATGAGGGAATCACAATGCCAAAGAAGGCAATAGCTAATCTCTATATCTCTGAGGAATAAGCACACATAAACATGACATGTGCAACATATTCATAATCAACCATGCATAGAAAGCATATAGAAGTAGACGAAATGCATCTCTTTCTGACATAATTTGTAGTAGGTAACTTGTTGTGTCCTACTTACTGTGAATGGATTCGAAATCTTCTTGGATAGATGTATTTCCAAACCCACCCAAAAATGAGAGACTCAGGCAATTTATCCCTCAGAGTATTCCACATATCTCTGAATGCAACTTTAGGCTTTCCTAAACAAAATATTTTATCCACACCACCTGAGGGAAGAAACTCAGACTCAAGCAAAGTAGTGAAAGTTGCAAGCCTTCTACTGTCAGGGATAAACCATCTATTTCCTCTAATAAACTTTCACAACATGTCCTCCATTGAGAAACCAAGATTTAAAATAAAATTTGAGTCCAAGGCATCCACAAGGAATCAAGTATTAGTTAACCAAGGGTCTGTCCAAATATTAATGTGCTTACCATTACCAACTTCAAAGTTAATGAGAGGAAACATCAAATTTTTGTAGTATATGAGCTGATTGAAAAGCCAACAATGATTTTGATTTACACTATCTGACCATACAAAAGCATGTTTTAAGTACTTCTTGTGGATCCATATTACCTAAAGGTTATCCTTTTTACATGCAATATTCTAGAGATTGAGAACAACAGAAGCTTTAACATCAACTCTTGTATCCATAATGCCAAGAACATCTTCATTTTTGGGTTTAGTCACTTTACTCCATTTGATTAAGCGGATATTGTTTTTGTCCTAAGAGCAGTCCCAAAGAAAATTCCTACAAAGTTGCTCAATCTCTTCAATCAAAGAGAAATGAATGGGAAATGTTGAAGATCAATAAAAATACATAGATGGGATGGTAGATTGGATAATCTCAAGCCTACCAGCAAGAGAAAAGGTGGGTGACTTTCAACCATCTAGCCTCAATTTAATCTTGTCAATTAAAGTAGAATAGAAATCTTTCTTCAACCTCCCAATAAACATCAGAATCCCTAAGTACATTTGGGGTAATTTCCCATCTTTAATTCCCAAAATGTTGGAGATAAGACTCTTGTTAGCACATAAATAATGAAGTCTAATCTCTTTGAAGAATTAATAGACATGCCAGTCAACTCGAGAGGAAAGATGAGAGTCTTAACTATATTATGAGCATTGTTCTTAGAGGCTACCAAAAAGATCATAAGATCATCAGAAAATGCCAAAAGAGAAGTTGCAAAAGTAGAGGAAGCACTAATGGGGACAATATTACCATCTTCAACACTCTTGTTCATAAGAAAAGTAAAACACTGCATAACCAGAACAAACAAGTAGGAAACAAGTGGATCCCCTTGTTTGAATCCATTACTACAAGTAAAAGAATTAAGAGGCTCACCATTAAAAAGAACCTAGTATGAGGTGGTATGAAATATTTGCTCCAACTAAATAAGCCATCAAGCAGGAAACTTCATTTTCCTCAAAATGATGAATAGATCCTCCTAGCTAATTGAATCATATGCATTTGTTAAATAATCTTTAATACACATACGAGTGGTGACACATTTTTTTTTGAAATCATGACTAATTTTGTTAGAGAGAATAATGGCATCCTTAATGCTACGACCTTTTATAAAAGTACATTGTTTGGAAATGACAAGAGAAGGTAAAACAAATTAAAGTGTGTCATCAAGGATTTTCAAAATGACCTTGTAAATGATGTTACAAAGAGAAATGGGCCTCCAGTTATTCAATAAACTAGTATCATCACTCTTGGGAATAAGAGAAATGAAGAACTTGTTTGCCTCTTTAAGCAAGCGACCATACTTAAAAAATCTAATACATCATTAGTAACATCACCTTTGACAATACTCCAACAAATCTTTATAGAGCATTCCATTAAATATGTTGGGACGGTGGAATATATCAACATCAAGACTAAGGAACACATCCTACACATCATTTGTAATTAACTTTTTATCAAGGTGCATGCACTGAACATCATCAAGATGGCAATTTTGAATATCATCAAGGAGATCAATTGAAAAAAAGATATTTCTATTAAACATATTGTAATTATATTCATCGACTAATGCCTTAATAGTATCAATATCATTACAGAGAGAGTCATTGATGATCAAACTAGTAATATGATTTATTTGTCTCCTAGTTTTAAGAGAAGAATAAAATAACTTTGAATTAGAATCTCCCTCTTTCAACTAGTGGATTCTAGACTTCTGTAGGAGTAGAGCTTCCTCATTTAGTAACGCATCAGAGGCAACTTTGTGACTAGAAATATTCTTTTGAAGAAGAAAAACATTAGTAGGATCTCTATTAGAGTTCTTCTAATTTTGGATGGCTTCATTCTCCAACAAAGAAGCATCATTAGAGAAGTTTCCATTCTTTCTATTCCGGGCAATATGCTCAGTTTTCACATTTCTAAGATTTTTATAAACTTTAGTCATGAAATGACCATCAACTTCCAGAGACCAACCTTTAGAATCACAGTCCAAAAAATGACTAATAATAGTCCAAGCATTAATAAATTGAAATGGGGCCCTAACTGGATGACATTTACCAATTGATGGTGTGATGAGTTTGTGATCACTAGTAATAGTTGAGAGGACATTGCTAAGAAAATCCTAGATCTTTGACATAAACTCTATGTTGTAAAGGATCTTGTCAATTTTTGAAATGAAAAAATTGTGCCTCCCTGGTTATTGTCCCACCTATAGAAAGAGCCCTTGAGATCTACCTCAAATATACCATAGCTAAGAACACAATCATTGATCTTGTGTACATTTCTTTAAAGGTGAATCCTTACCCAAGCGTTCAATGTCTTTTCTCACAACATTGAAATCGCCCAATAATACCCAAGTATATCTTGTATTAGAAGCAATAGAACTCACATTACTCCAAGGAGGAGTTATTTCATAGTCATCCTTATGTCCGCAGACTGTTGATAAGAAAAAGGAGCTACTAGTGTAAGGCCACTAACCTAGATTTTTGCTTGATCTTGCTTGCTTAACATAATAAGATGATTAAAACCTTAATTTAATCATGTGATGTGCCTTAATAATATGCCACTTTATTATGCTTTCAGTTTGGTCTAGTTTGGATGTTGTTTGAGCTAGCTATGTTATATGTGTGCTTGTTTTGGACCTAATTGCAATTTATGCATGCATAGGGTTTATCTTGCAACTTATCAGATGTTTGATGTAACTTACATGTTTTGACTTCATGTTGGAGAGATTGGTGCCTTAGGGTGCTTTGTTGTATCTTGGTTTGAGGAGGTGATATCATGAGTTGATGATTAGGGCTTTTGCTTAGATGCCTTGTGTAGATGGTTGACCTTGCATGTATGTTGACCCATGAACTTTGGTTTTCAGCGACCGCCTAAATGTTCCTTCGACCTTGTTCTCTATGGTTGAAGAGGTTTGGGTGTTCCTTGTGATCTTTGAACCCTTAAACCCTCTCAATTGGTTGCTGAGGGAATCTAGGGTTTTGATCTTTGCGGTCAATGATCCTTGAATGTCTTCGACTGTTTGGCTTTAGTCCTTAAGTTCTCTTCAACTGATGCCATCTTGGACCCAAGCGAGGTTGATGTTTTCCCTTGGTTTTCACGATCCTAGTTTCATGCCTGTTCTTAGTGCTTGCATGGCCGAGTTTGGAGGGACAAGTGCACTTATCTGCATGACACCTAACCCTCTTTACCTCTCTCTACTCTTAGATATACATGTTGGAAAATTATGCGCAGAGAGACAATCATATGATGATTGACATGGCATATAATGTAAAGGATTTGATTAATAATCTTAAAGGCAAGCTTCGAATTATTATGGTTTCACTCAGTTATGAGATAATGAGGAAACATTATGAATGTCTAAAGAATGAGAATACTCAATGATATATGTCTTCAAGTACAAGAATGGCACAACGAGATCATACAAATGTGAAGAGTATGTACATTCTTATTATGTCCCTAGTAAGTAGTTGTTGTGGAAGGACAATAGACACCAGTAACACATAATATCGCAGTGTGAGTTGGTTGATGACAAAATATCATTAGTCATGATATGGCATATCAAACCAAGGTCACAGATGCATGTTATGGAACAACATATCATACAGACCCATCTTGAGAGTGGCACATGGAAACCATCATTGGTGGTCATAGTCATCTCTCATAGTGAAGGTGGTGATTGTGGTTCTTAGACCTAAAGTCACTACACTCATCACATTTCGTTCAGTATACTTTGACATCATCAAAAGTAATCCAAAAATTAAGGCTTGCCAAAAAGGTGTTGATTGGGTAGTTGTGACAGGACTGACTGTGAGTGATGTAGATGGGATTTGTCTTCCTACTAGAGTTTGATATCCTAGCCACTTGATAAGAGAGACTGAGAAACACATGCACATGCACATATGAATCAATATATGATATTGAAGTCACATATAACTCAGATAGTCTGCTCTTAGTTCAAGGAACATGAATTGAACATTGAGAGGATGACGATTACATGCCTCAAGTTTATTTTGGATATTAGAGACAAAGGAATTATACAATCACTACAACACCTTACACATATTGTAGGTCGAAGTTGTTCTCCAACTTTCTATACACTTGAGTCGTACTGATGTGTGACTAGGCACCACTCTCTATTTGTGATGTCATAAGTTAGTTATGGACATTCACTCCCAATGTTATATGGGACCTATAGGGTCACACACATAGGAACTCATCTAGAAGAGGAGTTTTATCCTGAAAGATGATTGAATTTATTATTAAAGTGTTTAGGTATTCAATTCACGCAACAAATCAATTGACTAGACTGCCAACCAATCGGCTCACCCAGTGAGATGGCTCTTTTGAGTGTCAGGTTGATTGGAACTGAATTGGCTGATGTTTTGCATGAAACGGGGCACCAACTGATTGGCTCACTAGGTGAATTGATCGACTCTGGTAAGCGAGACGACTGCTTCACCTAGTTAACTGATCAAATCAGTTGTGTTAAACGAAGGTTCTAGTAACTTTCCCAAATTTGTGAGAAAGATTGCTCGTTTCACTTGTTCAATTTGATTGGTACAAGCATGAATGCTTGCATTAATTGGAAATAATTTTTCTAAATTCATGTGTGATTAGGAAAATGGAGAAATGACCAGTTTGGTTCATGAACCGACCGTCTCATGTGTGAACTGACCCTTTTGGGATTTGCAGGTTGCAAAAGTCCAAGATCTTCTGGTCCCTTCCACTCCCACAAAGATTGGGAACCCAGACCCTAACCCCCCCGATAATAGAGGGGTACTAGGGGCTTCCCAAAACACAACTCAATTTCCTCTGACAATTGTTGTCCTCTTTGGTTGTAGTAACCAAGCCAAATCAAGTCCTACCCGCTAAAGCGAGGGATAGCAAGGGAGAAACAACTATGGGAGTGCAAGTTGGTGACTAGTTCACCAATGGGAGGGACAATTCATTCCTGTCTGTTCTATTAGAATGACATGAGTTCTAGTTGGTCTATGTGGACTTCTCTAGAGGTGAGGATGCTATTTTCTGTTGCTAGGAGGACAATGTCATCCTACAGTCCATGGTGAGGCCAGGAGCTGCTACAAATGCCTTTCTAGTCTTTTGTTCATGGTGAAGACAAGGAGTTGTACATACACCGTCCAAGAGCAACTAGAAGATAGTTTCACTACAATGAGTTGTAGTCGTTGGACTTGCTCCAAGACCAGGTATAAATTTGTGAAACCATCTTTCCTATTTCATAGTAGTTGATGCGATCTTGTTGTTATGGGGAATACAGATAGATATTTTTTTTTGTTTTCGCTTCCTTTCTTTGTGCTCGCATTTCCCAACAATATATACCCCTCTCTTTGTATGCAAGTGATCTCTTTACACCCTATTTCCCATTCATCTTTGGATCTCGTCCCTTGTGATCTTCGTGGTGGACAAAAGCTAAACCTTAGAGCAAGGTGGCCAAACCCTTACATGTGTGATCTAGGATTGGAGCAACTCATCCTTGGTGATCCTTTGATGTTCTTTGACCTCGGTAAGTGATATACCCTTCTTGGTTTCATTTTCATGTAAACCCTACCTCTCTTTCCTTCTCTTGGCCGACCCCATGGTCCTTATGGTGGTTCTTCTTGAGGAAGTCCTCTCTTCTTGACCAAATCCATGGTTCTCCATGGTAGTATTGAGTTGAGTTGGAGATCTCCTCTCTCCTTCTTGTTATTTTTGGTCTAGAAGTTTTTTTTCTCTTTTTCTTGTTTAACCTAGGGTTCACTTCTCTTATGAGGTGGTGACTAGCTGGGCAGTGTAGGTGATCAAGATAGGTTTCTCTCTCTCTCTCTCCTTTGGAGATTCTTTGCTTGGAAGTTGTTTCTCCATAACCCACAGTGAGTTATATAAACCTCTCATCGATTATAGTTCACTTAATCTTTGCATGCAATTAATCAATCCTTAAAACATGGTTCCAAGTATCTTCGTGATTATATCTATGTTTTAGGGTTTAGTTTTGATAATGATCTTGAGGAGAAAATTGCCAATGATAAACCTTCATCTATGTGGCCGAATTCTTATTCGATGACGGATGTGTTGATTCTTACTTGCATGTGCTAATGATGGTTTCCCTCTCATATGTGGTTTTTCCTAAATCTTGATGATGGTATCTTGAACTAGGATTTATGCTTATGTGGTGATCTTGTATAGATTAACTTTTTTTTCATGAACCCTAATTCATGTACCCCAAATCTAGTGGTTAGTGGAAGTGTTATTTTCCTCATGCACATATTTTAAACATTGGTTTTTCATCTTGTTTATGGTTTGAATTCTCTCTCTTGATGGTTTCATGGTGCCTTCTGTGGTCGTTGAGTTTTGGATGCCTCTTGGGTCTCTATGGTTGAATTCCCTTGTATGGTTGAAGCGATGACCCATTGCTCTTCGGTCGATGAGTTTGTCCTCATTTCCTTCAGTCGTAAGGTTTTGAATCTAGGAGCATGTGATGTATGGAGCTCCCCTTTGTTTGATGAGGGTGAGTGATTTCTTTGGTCGCTGGATTTTTCTTTGACCTAGTCTCTTGGGTTGAGGTGTGATATTTTCTCTTTGATCACATAGGATTGATGTTTTCTTCGACCATGATGGTTTGTCTCCCTTCAGTCGCAGAGGTGTGTATGACCTATGTTCTTTGCTCGATGAGAATTTCTGAAATCATGCTTGGTTTATGTTGTTACCTAATGATGTAAATTGAAGACCTAATATGTTCCAAGAAAGTTGGAGGTGATGAATGTTAGGGTTTGATAATGTTTGTTGTTTTGAAACCTTAATTCAGTTATGATGTTTAGAAACCCTAAACCTAATGGGAGTACATGGTAATAACACTTAGTTTCTTAAGTGGTTAGCATGTTAATAAAGTATTTTTTTCTCCTATGTTGTAAATCTATTTGGTGATCTTATGGATACTATAGTTCTTATTTGCAATACTATTATGAACTCAGGTAACATATGTGTGAAATATGGTGATTATGAGCCTTGAGAGGAATGGAGAGATAATGATGTTATTGCAGGGAACAATTTCAATGGTCTTATGACCTTAGCAAGGTCTTACTGCCTAATTGAGGTGATATCCTCTGTATGATCTGATCGGGATTGATATCTCATGGTGATGTGATCAACTTTATGCGTAATATGTTTTATATCTTTTTAAGTTGTAACCTACCCTTATCTTGATAGAATATTTTTTGGGTTTGTATGTAACTTGATTGATGCAGTATAAAAGATACCCAGTTGTCTTCACTAATTAAGTGAAAGCCTAATCATGTAGTTGTCCTATGCCATAGATCCATTCCAATGTAAGAACTTGCTAGATGGTGAAATGAATATACCTCAGAGAAACTCAGAGTGCATACTATTGAGTATGCAAGGTGATTGGAGAGAACATCCTTTCCATCTAGATATTAGGTGATTTATAATAGTAGTGATCGTGTCCCAGATGCTGGTATATGTGATTGTATGAGGCAACAGTGAGAACAAATGTAGTAATGCCTCAGTGATACAAGTGTGTACAATTTGTTTTCTAGCATCATGACATGTACCAAGGCAGGCTAAGTGTTTTTCCATTTGACTATATGTCATTTGTGGTAGTTGACTGATATGTCTCTATGGTGCAAACTCATATTGACCGAGTGTGGAGAAGATCTTGGAGTCTGCATCTTCCTAGATCTTGTATGGTACTGATTTTGACTTAGTAGTGGTCAGTTGGATTTGGATGGTATGACTCAAATCCCCAATGCTTAACAAAAAACATAACATAACCATGTAGTATATCTTATTAGGGCTAAACACGATTCACATTGGATGTTTATCCATGCGTTGTTTCTTGTACTACTCAGTTGTATTGTAATACGGTAAGAGAAATCAATTGTTATACATGTTCACCATATTCCTTCTAAATACATAACATGTTCTACTTATCTGTTGTAGCTGCACAACCTACTTATTCGGTGTGATCACTTTTAAAATATTAATTTAGTTTAATCTTCTCATCATGTTTAATAATGTTATTTCCTACTTAAGAAAAATATGTGTTTACAATAGATGTTAGTGGAGAGTTATATCTCTCTCTGGGACATGGGTCTCACCCTTATGATTTGCTACATCTTTTTAGGTGGTCGTGTGCGTCGTGGTAGTGATTGTGTTGTTGAGGAAGAGAAATTCAGAGATTGGTGAAAGCAGAAGGATAGATAAGATGATGTGCTATGTAGTAGAGTCCTATGTGTCATCCATGTACTCTCATATCTAGGAGGGTTGTGTTTTTTAGATGATAGGTACCTCGATACTTGTTTCGGAAATATGCTTGGGTTGTATGTATGGCTCGTACATGTGAATAGGTGATCTTTTGCAACATGTTCGTGGCAGTCGGCCACAATATAGATGTACATACCTATCATGATATGTGATAATGTATAGTTTGTGGACCTTTGATGTAATATGTTTTTGCATAAAATGGTTATATAAGATTGGTTTTAATTTACCCTATTTTGTGATAATGTGCTTATCTAGTAGTTAATCACTCTTTGGTTTTGAGTTATCTCATCATGTGGCATCGAGTTGTCACATGAAAGGGTTGGTATTAGATCTTTATGTTCTCCAAGTCTTTAGGGACATAGGACTAAGGTTTGTGACTATTCTTGTGTCTTCCAACATATTTGGTTATAGCTTCTGCTTATGCAGATATGTCTGGACAACACTAACAATGTGTAGAGAGTAGTGTTTCTTCACCAGGAGGTGGTTCCAAGAGGAAGGACATAGTAGATGGAGTGCCAAAACTACCTCAGTTTGACCCAAAAACTTTGGCCAATCCCACTTTTTTGTCCATGTTTGGCGATTTTACATATGGCAGATAGGGTGCCCGTACCTCAAGCAAGTGCAGTTGTACCCAAAGCAGAATCACAGGGTTTCGGGAAGGCTTTTGAGAGGTTGAGGTGCATGAAGGAGATCGAGTATGCGAGTATGGTAAACTAGGAAGATGCGAACATGTGGCTGACAATGTAACACCTTGTCATGCTAAATGAGATTAATCAAAACATAAAGCATAATAAACTACTAATTAATCACATAGCTAGAAAGGTAGAATAATAAAACTAAATTCAACATTATAAACATGTTCTAAAATTTTTATATAAAGGTCCATCTTTTCCATAAACTCATATACCATAATAAGTATTTACATATGAATTTAGTGGTTGAGGCTACAACCTATATACAAAAGAGATATTCCACATGTACATGCCATATATATAATCATTAACATATTGCCAAAAACTTGCATCAACACTAGTTTATCATCTATAAAACACTTCTCATACGCAGACCTGAGAGTACATGTTCGATAGGACTCTACTACTAACAACAACATTTGTCCAACCTTCTGCGTCCACTGATCACCAGACCGCTCCTCTTCTACAACAAAATCTCGGCCACATTGCCACTAACCACCTAAAAAGATGAGGTGACCCATAGGTGAGACCCATGTCCCAGTGAGAGATACAACTCTCTCCAACATATATTACTTACAACTAATTATTTAACAGTAAATAAACTACGCAGTCTGTGCATATATTAAGTTTTTTAGTAGATAAGGAGATTATATCATACTAAGCAAGTTTAATAAGATAGGCTTAGCAATAAACATATTTATCAGAGTATCTAAAGGAAACAATTGTATACTCTTCTAATAGTTAATCGCTCTGATTACATCATATATCAACCCAGTAGTAAAGGGAATATTGCAAGGGTTAACAACCAATGTGAAACACATTTAACCCTAGTAGAAATACTACACAACTATTTTACATCGTTCTATTATGCTTTCAGGATTTGAGTCATACCATCCAAATCCAACTTTCCACTGCTAAGTCAAAATCAATGCCATACTAGATCTATGGAAGATCCAGAGTCCATGATCTCACCTACAACTCTCGGATAGTATGACAGACAACACAAAGACATAATAGTGAACTACCAACAATGTCATATAGTCAAGTTGAAAACAACTAGCCCTCTATGGTACAGGTCACGACACTAGAGAATAGGTCTAGCATGCCCGTTGTATCCGAGGCATACTGTAGTTGTACCCACTGATGCTTTTCACATATCACAATATCTGAGGCATGACTGTAGCCATCATCCATAAATTATAAGTAAGGATGTCAAGGACACACACAGTCTCTTACACCCCACATACTCAATAGTATGCACTCCAATTTTCCCTAGGGAACACTCATTTCACCATCTGACAAGTTCAGACACTGAAGATGGTTCTATGGCACCGTGCATTACATGATTAGGGTTTCAATTAATTAGTTATGCCAATTTGTTGAATTAAGGCTTCATCATACAAATGGGCATACAACCTTAACTCATTTCTATGAAAGGTATAAGTACAGTAACTTTAGAAGATATAAAATGTTTGAGTGTAAATCTGAATCACATTACCACAAAACACTTGTTTAGTGAATTTCATGAGACTATAATAATCAACATACCACCACATGGTAAAACTCCATATTTCAGTAATCTGAGGTTTCAACCCTTATCATGTTTATAAAGAGGATAACACCTCCAATAGGAGTAAACCATGCCCAAAGGTCATTAAGACCATCACATCCAACCCTGCAAGTTCATCGTTATCTTTATATGCTTTAGAATAAAGCTCAACAATTCATCAACACACATGTGACATACAAGTTTAACATAGCAAGGAACTGTGATGTCCATATGTCATCATATAAGAGTTTGAATCACCAATTAAAGAGGATTTCATTATCTTAGGAATCATTCAAGAGGGATGATTACAATAAATCACCATCACTTAGTCACATTAGGGTTAGGTATAACAAGCTACATCTCACTAGAATTACACATCCACTTATTAAGGTGATCTATCAAATATATTTATATGAGGGAAAAGGTAAGACTATAAGTTAAAGACATTAAACTATCAAATTCACATTATTAGAACAAATACATTATACTAAAGACTTCATTCTAAACCACTGTATGTTGAAGAATCCAATCACAACCATGGGATCAAATTTAACATTTCAAAACCATCGGTTGATATGTAGTTTTAACCCTTGAATGATATAACCAAAGAAACCATCGGTTTAGGACTTAATTAAAGGAAAAAATTAAGACTTAGTCTCACCAATGTGGCAACCTAAACCACTGTTTGTTGTGACACATTGTGTGACCATTGGCTGATGGGGTCAGTACTAGCATCATTGAACACCATCAGATGTTGAGCTAATGTCGACATTGGATCATGTCATATTTAGGGCTCTAAACCATCAATTATTGAGCTTCCAAAAAAGTCCAGAACTTACCTAAGGTGTGACCATCAATTTACACCATTGGTCATCACCATTAGTTTCCACAAAAGCATCTCCTTTGGTTCTAATATAAGGTCATCCATCAGTTCATGTGTAAAGTTGAAAATTAGCCTAAAGACGCTAAGTATAAGCCATCGTTTGATAGGTACTTAGCACCATAGGTTTCCATGGAAACATTGATCTAACTCTTCCTATACCTAAGGAAAGTCGTGAACATAATTCCAGGTTCTTATAGAACTAGAAACTAAGAAAGAAACAGTATTAGAATCGAAACACTAAGCACACATAACTTCTCTAAGCTTAGATCATCGTTTTAGAGAAAGAACATGAGTAAGTAAGCTTGTAGTAAACAATAAAAGTAAAGAGGGTTATAAAAATCACCTCTAGGAAGAAAATCAGACTCTAATAAGAAAGAAAAATCGATTAAGGAAGGTAAAGAATCCTAGTATAAGCTCTAAACTCAGCCATGTAAGCTTCTTCTTCAAGAAAAGGAGTAAACCCTAGGTGAAGGGAGCAAGAAAAATAAATTATTGAGCTTTAGAGAAATATTTCCAAGGAACAACATGGTTATGCCTAGTAAGAAGGTAGGAGGAAGAGGAACTAAAAAAGAAATAGAGTAGAGAAGGAAAAACTTACTAGTTTAGGTCAAGATCACCTAAAGGGATTTTCACAAACCCTATATGAGGGTAGATCCAAACCCTAGATGCTCCAACAAGAAGGTCAGCTATCTTTTTCTTCCTTGGGAACTCCTATTTGCCAACAAGTAGGGAAAGATGAAACTCTAGAAAGGAGGGAAGAGATAAGATTCTAAAGGTTTCATTTTTGAGCTAAAGGATAGGTATATAAGGCTTATGGATAAGGCGAGTGAAATGTTGGAGGTATCCTAGTAGCTCTCCATGTGTCCATGGCTAAGAGCTTCCAAGGATATACAATAGTAGGTCCACTAGTTGTGGAGACCTACTGAGCCATCACTTCTTGTCTCTCCAGGCCCACCATCGGCCTCCAAACACATAACCATTGGTTGATAGCTCCTAAAGGCAACTTACCTATAAAGGGGTAAACCCTAAAATATCCTTAAAGAGAAACACCTCCAAACCAAGGTACAACTAGGTTCCCAATGGCCCAAACAGTTCAAGCATGATAAGGAAACATCTAAGGATCATAATGCATGTGAAAAATAGCATGTAAAACCTCAGATTTGGGTAAATTACAGAAAAGTCTAAAATGTTCACAAAATTGCATAACTTGCACAAATAATATCCAAATTGGACCAAATTTGAAAATTAAGCTAGTCACATGATACCAAAACATATCACAAGGGTATATTAAGGTTTAAAGAACTCAATTATGTTAACCAAACATGTTCAACACTTTAAGCATGGTCAGGGGTCTTACAACTATAAGCCCCTAACAAGGATTTTGCTCCCAAAATCCTACAAAAAGAGGGATAAGTGCTTTCTACACATCACATCTTCTAACTTCCACATTGATTCCTCTACACCATGACAACCCCACAAAACTTTCACTAATACCATATCCTTCTTCTCCAGCTTCTTTACCCTTCTATCCAGGATCAATATAGGACCCTCAACTTAGGAAACATCCTCATCTAACTCAACTTTCACTAGATGGATCATCTGCTCTGTATCTAGATGACACTTCCTTGGCATAAAGATATGGAAAACATTATGCATCCTGTGCAATTCTGGTGGTAGCTCAAACTTGTACGCCACCTATCCAACATGAGCTAAAATAGGGTATGGTCCCATAAATCTAGGATCCAACTTACTCTTCTTTCCAAACTGCAACACACCTTTCCAAGGAGAAACCTTGAGATACACTCTGTCTTCCTGGAACTCTAACGGTCTGTGATGGATATCTACAAAATATTTTTGTCCATCCTATGTTTCTTTCAACTGTTGTTGAATCACCTTAATTTTTTATGTAGTCTATTGTAAAATCTTAGCACGCAAGAGTTGATACTCACCTATCTCATACTAGCAAAGTGGAGATTGACAACATGTCCGATATAAAGCCTCATTAGGTACTATATCAACGCTTCTGTAATAGCTATTGTTGTACGCAAACTCTATCAGACTTAGATGTACATCCCAACTACTAAAAAATTTCAAAACACATGCCCTTAAGAGATCCTCTAAAGTTTGGATAGTACTTTTAGACTGGACATCAGTTTGTGGGTGGAAAGCTGTGCTAAACCTCAACTATGTTCCCATTGCTGAATGCAAACATTCCCAAAACTGACTTGTAAATTGTGGACCACTGTCAGAAAATCTACTTAATGGAATTCCATGTAAACAGACTATCTCACCAACATATACATGTGCTAAATTTTCTACTATAAATGATGTCTTGACTCGAAGGAAGTGTGATGACTTGGTGAATCTGTCTACTATCACCTATATGAAATCATGACCTTTGGTTGTCCTAGGAAGTCCAACCACAAAGTCCATCATAATATGGTCCCACATCCACTGTGGTATTAACAACCATTGTAATGCTTCTGCATGTTTCTAGTGCTCAGCTTAAACCTGTTGACAAATTGTAAACTTGGCAACAAACTCTGCCACATCACACTTTAATCCTGGCCACCAGCACATGTGTTTCATATTATGGTACATCTTGGTACTTTTGGGATGTATCACATACGTCAAGGAGTTAGCCTCTTCAAGTACCATCTTCCTCAACCCATCAACATCAAGAACTAATGTCTTGTTGTGGAAACAAACAATACTATTGTCTACCTGATGGAAGCCATCATGCTTCTCGCTACCCAATTCTAATCAGATATTGTATATGGAAATTTTTCTATTATGCATCACGAATCAGTTGTCTCAAGGTAGGTTTAACTTGTAAGTGTGCCAACATACCTACCAAGAAAGAAACTTCCAGATATATATTCATTTGGCTAAGAAGCACCAACATGTCTCATTTATGGCACACCAAGGAATACAACTATGCATTGTCTACAGATGATGATGATGACGACTTCCTACTCAATGCATCAACTACCACATTCTCCTTAACTGGATGGTAGTCTATTGTGCAATCATAATCTTCAATTATATCCATCCATCTCCTCTACCTCATATTCAACTCCTACTTCTAAAAGATATGTTGTGGATTCTTGTGATCAGTAAAGATTTGACACTTTTCTCCATGAAGGTAGTATCTCCAGATCTTTAAGGCATGGAACACTAATGGAAGCTCCAGATCATGTCTTCATGTCACCTTGGAAGATCCATGAGACATCACAATCATAGAGTGTCGCCACATTAGTACTACAATCCAGCACCACCTTGTACTTTTCCAAGGTATCCATCCCTAGGATAATATCAAACCAATGCATGTCAAGTGGCAAAAGATCCACATGAATATTGCATCTTGAGAAAAAAAATACAAAAGGAACACACCTCCCACAACTTGCCGGAACCAACTAAAGGAGTCTCTAGTCAAAGACTATCAGATCTATGCCTATCAGGAAAATAACAACTATTTATCACCTCTCTGGTGATAAAAGAGTGCATCTCACCCAGGCAACTAGTACAAATACAAAATAAGAAGCACACACATCAGAATGAAATAACTCGATCTGACCTGTCATGACCTGTGGATTGACCACTGCTTCTAGATGGATCATGGTGTAGAACCTAGTCGTTGCATGCTTCCATCCACATCTTCTTCTAGCTTGTCCAAATGATCCTACTTGTGACATCTATCCACATCCTCTGCTCCTCCCACTATTAAATTGTTGCTGATGTGAACCCTGTTGACTCTGCCTTGGTTGTTGTGTCACCTTCTTGTCTTTCATAGGGTAATACAGACTTGTATGCCCAAATTTTCCACACTTAAAATAGGTTTTATCCTTGTACTATGGCCTACATGAAACTGTCACTGAAACTGATGAGGTACTGAAAGCTCCTGTAGGCAAAAAACTACAACCTTTACCCCTACTTGTGGAACACTATGGCGGTGCATGTGATCTTTGCTTAGTAAAAGTCGACCTCTGTTGCGACTATGGCAAAGAAAACCTTGGCCTTTCTAAGCCTCCAGAAGAATGCCCTTGGAACTGAACTAGCCTCTTCTTAGTGTTGGATTCACACTTCTCTGTAGTAGACCTCTCTATCCACCTCACACACTCCACAGGATGAAAACCTTTCTCTAATCTCCAAAGATGACATCGTTGTAGTCAACTCTATACCAAGACCTTTTTCAAACATACAAATCCTTTCCTTATGTTTTTCTTCCATGTGAGGGTTGAACCTCAGGAGTTCTATAAACTTCAACTCATTGATGGTCATTACTCCATGACAAATCTTCTCAAACTGAGAAATCTTCTCATCTAGATATGTCTCTGGGAAGTATCTACTAGCAAACTCCCACCAAAACTCTTCCCATCGTATCACAACTCCTGGCCTCTTTTTCTCTTCTATGGCCCACTAGTGGCCATCACTACATTTTAACAGGTACACCGCATGCTTAACTTTGTCCTCTTTAGGGATGTTCAAAATCTTGAAGGTTTTCTCCAACTCTATTATCCACATGTCGGCATCTGCTGGATCCAAAGTACCAAACACTCAATTTCCTCAAAATGTATAAGATATTCAAACATCAACTTGACACCTTGGGATTCCACGTTAGGGACGACTGTCCTAGCTTGAGGAGTTGGTGCTCTATCTGTTAGATGTGGAATCATGGCTATCATTTGTTCAAACATGGACTGAAATGTAGGTTGAGTCATAGTTTTCTGGTCAAACTGAGGCATCATGTGTTGTTTTGGCCCCACTTCTGGCACTCCATCATTGTGTGCCTGCCTCCTAGAACCTCCTCCTAGTGCAACATAGCTTCTCTAATCATGTTCTTCATGTCCTCCAAACATATTTGCATAACCATGAGCTAAAATTAGATATGTTGAAGGCATACGAATAGACTCAAACCTAAGTCCTATGTCCCTATAGACTCAATGATCATATTGCTCTAATACCAACTTAATTGTGACACCTCATCACGCTAAACGAGATTACTCAAAACATAAAACATGATAAACTATCAATTAACCACATAGACTAAAAAGTAGAATAATTAAAACTGAATTCAACATCATAAACATGTGTTGAAACATTTGCATAAAGGTCCATCTTTTTGATAAACTCATATACCATAACAGGTATTTACATTTGTATTTAGTGGATGCGACCCCAACCTATTTACAAAAGACTTCCCATACCCAAACCTGAGAATACAAGGATGAAACTAGGACTCTACTACTAGCAACAACATTTGTCCAACCATGTGTGTCTACTTATCACCAGGATGCTCCTCTTCTACAACACGATCTCGACCATGTTTCTAGCGACCACCTAAAAAGATGTGTTGACCCACAGGTGAGACCCATGTCCCAACGAGAGATATAGCTCTGATACCATTAATATAACACCCCTCCCTAGGGTTTCATACGTAACCAGCGGAAGCACAACCTAATCCCCAACATTATCCATAATGTGGGGTACATGGCATATTAGGGAGGTATTTTCATATGCATGATCTCATAACAAAAAATAAACAACACTTGGCATTCATAGAAACATAGATTCATACATGAGTTCTTGGAAAGAAAGCTACATCATGCTTCTAAAGGTATACTAAACATAAACTAGATAATCATGAAAAAGATAGAATCTCCATAGATGGACATCCCACCAGGCAACAACTCCTAAGGTCTTGGATCCTTGGAATCTCCTGAGATGATTCCTTCCCTTTATCTCCAACTCCTGCGGACATCTCGTCCCCAACCATGCAAAGGAAAAACAAACATGGTAAGTAAGCGACATTGTCATATTATAAGACATAAAAATAACATATAAAGGGATTTGACATAAACATGAACATGCATTAACATTAATCATTTCTTGGCATATTTTACGTGAAGAATTTGACTAGAAGTATATGCTCCTCTCTTAATGCCCCATAAGGAGCCCATAATGCTCGAAAAGCCCATAATTGCTCGGAAAGCCCATAATGCTCGGAAAGCCCATAACAAGGTGCATATAAATCTAAATCAATTTCTATTCACCATGATCTTTCTTAGACTTAATTATCTTCTAAATAACTTAGACTTGATCTTAATTGGGATTTCTCCCTCTTGAACATAACTGGGATTTCTCCCTAACCATAATGGGATTTCTCCCTCTTAAGAATGAATGGGAATCTCTTCCCTCTTAATCTTGGTTTCATGTATCTTAATCATAATTCATAATCTTAATGCAACTTCTATTCTTAGACTTAGATTATAACAATCAACATCCAATATTCACATACATTGAAGAAAACATGCATTAATCATGACTTTAACATAAATTGCTTAATATAAATCATAAACATTCAATGAACCAAGTATTATCTATGCCAAGGGCATGGCCCGCTTACCTTGTGCTAAAAAACCTAAGTCAAACCTAGTTTGACTGGTTGGATTCCCTTAAACACTTGAAATATGATTAAACCACATAATGTACATAAGTTCATAGCCTTGAAACCCTAATTTTATTCATTAAATTATTGAAGATATTAGAGTTGAGAAACATGGATTGAAAACACATCAGATCGATAGAAAATCAAAAGAGATTTCCAAAACATATGTATTTATATTTTTCTGAGGTCGTATGCAAAAGTTATGAATTTTGCACTCTGGACCAATAAGAAATTAGGAAACTATAGTGCAACAATTAGTTAAATTGATTATGAATCTGACGTAAATAAAAAGCTGAGTTACTAGAAAACCAAGGGTGTGCATTACATTTCATGAAAATGATGAGGGCATTCTTATCATTAGAACCTTACCATGAAATCACGCGAATAAAGGAGCAAGAAATGAAAATGTCTATTTTTCCCTTGCAACACACATCCGACGATCTCAAAAGCTAGGGCAGAGGGGTAAACCTACCCTTGACATTTCTCCCTACTTGCTCCATGGCGAGAGAAGCACCTGGAGGTTCATCTCCGAGCAGAACCTGAGAAGGTAGAAAATACGTGTGGCATTTGGGATCTCCACTGCACTCACGGCACTAAGGTGAGGCCATTGAGCCTTAGATCAAGCCCAAATGTGCATAGGAGCTCCGGTCTTCTCTTTGCATTCATGGCTATAGAAGTCGGGCACGACCACAGCTGCCAAAGGACAGAAGCCAAGAAAAGACTCAAGTTCATCAAGAAAGGAAATCCGAGATGTCTTGTGGAGACAAAACAGAGGTGCAAGTAGCACTGCCTGAAGCAAAGACACTAAGAAAATCCATCGCGGGTGAGAATAGAGAATTACCGTAGGAAACAGGGGCGGCGGTCCGTAGATCAAAACTGGTGAAATCATGCCCGAAATGGCGAGATGAAGGTTGGACGATGTTCATGCAGGGAAGGCAGAACTACATCCAACATTTTTGTGGTTGGAGGACCACTGGAATGGTCTAGAACTTGAGCACCGATGAGCCATGGAAAACATGGCTATAGGACCCGTCACATGGGGAAGAACCAGAGCAAAATAAGATCGGGAAAACAAGGTAGATGAGTCAATGGTGATTACCTAGACTGCAATCGAACCGTAGAGGCAGGAGCTGCCAGGGTGAGACCAAATTCGTCGGAGAAGAAGGAGGGGTAGGTCCCGGGGCTCGAGGCTGTTAGGGAAGAAATTGAAGCTAGGGGAGAGCTGCTCGAGGACCGACAGTGCTTTTGGGTGCAAAAAGGTGAAGGCAGACGCTCTGTGGCGGCGGTTGAGTGCCCGTGCAGCAAGGGTGTCCAAGCCCTATATTAGGCATTTGCCCTATAGAGCACGAGAGGGAGCGAGCTAGGGCTCTCTCAGATCGGAGCGACGAGCCGGATGCATTGGTAAAGAAATCAAGTGAAACTGTTGAGAAACGACTGAGATCACATGCGAGCATTCAAAGTAGCTAAAACGGCTGCTGGCTCGCGAGAATAACGGAGGAAGAAGAAGACTGAAGCACTATTAGATCTCGATCCAGCGGTCACGGATGCACGAATCTTTTAATCGAAATCACATGCGCGTGATACGAGGAAATAAAACTGAAACTATAGGGAAGTAAATGTGATAAATGTGTAATTGATTGATTTCTAAACAAAACCATATTGAAACCTTTCTAAATTTGGTTGGAGGGTCCAACGTGGGTCAAACGAGTTCAAATTTTGACCATAAGTGTATTTGAAGGTCTAGAACATTCCTATGCCATTAGATTTGATGCTTGTACATGTTTTAGGCCTAATATAGCAAAAATCATCATGTACATTTAAATGGCTATAATTAATGTATATAAAGTCATTAATTTCTCAAATAAGGATTACAAAACATTCAAATGTGCACTCAACATTATTTATTTTCATTTAACAAGATGGAGGCCATTAAGAAAGAAATTAAACATGTAAATCACTAATTATCATATGAGAGAGAAATTTTTTGACATAAAGGCATTTATTTCCATTTTCTAAACAAAAGTGCATAAAGAGACATTTTCTTTGAAATAAATCATGGGAAGAGAGTAATTGAACATAATAAAACAAAATTGCAAAACTAACATGGGCAATTTGCATTTAAGTCCTCAAAAATTATCTTATTAGAGAAAAAGCATGCAGAGAATAAAATAGTATGAAAATTTGCACAATAAGATTTGGGTGTTACAATACTACCCACCTTAAATAAATTTCATTCTTGAAATTTCGTAGAGTTTCTACCCACCTTAAGGGTTCCACATACACTTGCAAATATTCCATACAAATTTTCATTATAAAAGGAGCATACACAAACAATCATTATTATTCAACATAAATTACTTAACTACCCTTCCTAAGTCTCGTACTTACTCATTAACATTACACCTAACTCATTATACTTAGGGAATCTATCTCTCACATACCATGACTACATCTTCATAGTTGTCTCACATTAGGTCATGTATCCTTCATCTCTTTATATGTAGTGATCAAGCACATATTTAGAAATGTTAGATCTTTTCATGTTACATCTCACCAACTTATTTGTACATGTATCCAATAATACACACACAATTAAGAAAGTAAGACACATGAAAATTCACATTAAATGACATTATCCTCAAATCTCAATTGGGTGGCCCTTACCATTGAAATAAGGGGAAACATGTCATCATCTAGTGTTTGGTTTCAACTACATGAGCATACTAACATGTACTTCTATAATGAGGTGAGGGCTCTAGTCATCTTTAGGGTTCTCTAGACATACTAGAATACATGATCATGTTCTTTACTTCTATTTCTTCATCCAAGGGTGACTTGCATGAATCCTTATTGTTGCCTTAGTGGCCATCTATTTCTTTCTCTGATACCATTAATATAACACCCCTCCCTAGGGTTTCATACGTAACCAACGGAAGCCCAGCCTAATCCCCAACATTATCCATAATGTGGGGTACTTGGCATATCAGGGAGTGATTGTCACATGCATGATCTCATAAAAAAAATAAAAAACACTTGGCATTCATAGAAACATAGATTCATACATGAGTTCTTGGAAAGAAAGCTACATCACGCTTCTAAAGGTATACCAAACATAAACTAGATAATCATGAAAAAGATAGAATTTCCATAGATGGACGTCCCACTAGGCAACAACTCCTAAGGTCTTGGATCCTTGGAATCTCCTTGATATTATTCCTTCCCTTTAGCTCCAACTCCTGTGGACATCTCGTCTCCAACCATGCAAAGGAAAAACAAACATGGTAAGTAAGTGGCATTGGCATATTATAAGACATAAAAATAACATATAAAGGGATTTGACATAAACATGAACATGCATTAACATTAATCATTTCTTGGCATCTTTTACGTGAAGAATTTGACTAGAAGTATATGCTCCTCTCTTAATGCCCCATAAGGAGCCCATAATGCTCGAAAATCCCATAATTGCTCGGAAAACCCATAACGCTCGGAAAGCCCATAAAAAGGTGCATATAAATCTAAATCAATTTCTATTCACCATGATCTTTCTTATACTTAATTATCTTCTAAATAACTTAGACTTGATCTTAATTGGGATTTCTCCCTCTTGAACATAACTGGGATTTCTCCCCATAACCATAATGGGATTTCTCCCTCTTAAGCATGAATGGGAATCTCTTCCCTCTTAATCTATGTTTCATGTATCTTAATCATAATTCATAATCTTAATGTGATTTCTATTCTTAGACTTAGATTATAACAATCAACATCCAATAATCACATACATTGAAGAAAACATGCATTAATCATGACTTTAACATAAAGTGCTTAATATAAATCATAAATATTCAATGAACCAAGTATTATCTATTCCAAGGTAATGCCCCTCTTACCTTAAGCTAAAACACCTAAGTCAAACCTAGTTTGACTGGTTGGATTCCCTTAAACACCTGAAATATGATTAAACCACATAATGTACATAAGTTCATAGCCTTGAAACCCTAATTTTATTCCTTAAACTATTGAAGAGATTAGAGTTGAGAAACATGGATTGAAAACACGTCAAATCGATAGAAAATCAAAAGAGATTTCCAAAACATATTTATTTATATTTTTCTGAGGTCGTATGCAAAAGTTATGAATTTTGCACTCTGGACCAATCAGAAATTAGGAAACCATAGTGCAACAGTTAGTTAAATCGATTATGAATCTGACGTAAATAAAAAGCCGAGTTACTAGAAAACCAAGGGCGCACATTACATTTCATTAAAATGGCGAGGGCATTCTTGTCATTTGAACCTGACCATGAAATCGCACAATTAAAAGGAGAAAGAAATGAAAATGACTATTTTGCCCTTGAAACACACATCCGACGATCTCAAAACCTAGGGCAGAGGGGTAAACCTACCCTTTCCATTGCTCCCTACTTGCTCCATGGTGAGAGCAGCACATGGAGGTTCATCTCCGAGCAGAACCTGAGAAGGTAGAAAATACATGCGGCAATTGGGATCTCCACTGCACTGACGACACCAAGGCGAGGCCATTGAGCCTAAGATCAAGCCCTAATGTGCACAGGAGCTCTGGACTTCTCTTTGCAGTCATGGCCATAGATGTCAGGCACGACCATAGCTGCCAAAGGACAGAAGCCGAGAAAAGACTCGAGGTCATTAAGAAAGGAAAGCCGACATGTCTTGTGGAGTCAAAATAGAGGTGCAAGTAGTGCCACCTGAAGCAAAGACACCAAGAAAATCCATCGCTGGAGAGAATAGAGAATTACCGCAGGAAACAGAGGCGGCGGTCCATAGATCAAAACTAGTGAAATCATGCCCGAAACGGCGAGATGAGGGTCGCACGATGTTCGTGGAGGGAAGACGAAACTACATACAACATTTTCGTGGTTGGAGGACCACTAGAATGGTCTGGAGCTTGAGCACCGACGAGCCATGGAAAACATGGCTATAGGACCCATCACATGGGGAAGAACCAGGGCAAAATAAGATCTGGAAAACAAGGTAGATGAGTCAATGATGATTACCTAGACTACAATCGAACCACAGCGGCCGGAGCTACCAGGGCGAGGCCAAATTCATCGGAGAAGAAGGAGGGGCAGGTCCCGGGGCTCGAGGTTGTTAGGGAAGAAATTGAAGCTGGGGGAGAGATGCTCGGGGACCCGCAATGCTTTTGGGTGAAAAAAACAAAAAGGTAGACGCTTTGTGGTGGCAGCTGGGTGCCCGTGCAATAAGGGTGTCCAAGCCCTATATTAGGCATTTGCCCTACAAAGCACGAGAGGGTGCAAGCTAGGGCTCTCTCGGATCGGAGTGACGAGACGGAGGCATTAGCAAAGAAATCAAGTGAAACCATCGAGAAACGACCGAGATCATAGGCGAGGATTCAAAGCAGCTAAAACGGCTGCTAGCTCGTGAGAATAATGGAGGAAGAAGAAGACTGACGCATCGTTGGATCCCGATCCATCGATCATGGATGCACAGATCATTAAATCGAAATTGTAGGCGTGTGACAAGACGAAATAAAACTGAAACTATAGGGAAGTAAATGTGATAAATGTGCATTTGATTGATTTCTAAACAAAACAATATTGAAACCTTTCTAAATTTGATTGGAGGGTCCAACATGGGTCAAACGAGTTCAAATTTTGACCATAAGTGTATTTGAAGGTCTAGAACATTCCTATGCCATTAGATTTGATGCTTGTACATGTTTTAGGCCTAATATAGCAAAAATCATCATGTACATTTAAATGGCTATAACTAGTGTATATAAAGTCATTAATTTCTCAAATAAGGATTACAAAACATGCAAACGTGCACTCAACATTATTTATTTTCATTTAACAAGATGGAGGCCATTAAGCCAGAAATTAAACATGTAAATCACTAATTATCATATGAGAGAGAATTTTTTTGACATAAAAGCATTTATTTCCATTTTCTAAACAAAAGTGCATAAAGAGACATTTTCTTTGAAATAAATCATGGGAAGAGAGTAATTGAACATAATAAAACGAAATTGCAAAACTAACATGGGCAATTTTCATTTAAGTCATCAACAATTATCTTATAAGAGAAAGAGCATGCAGAGAATAAAATAGTTTGAAAATTTGAATAATAAGATTCGGGTGTTACAATACTACCCACCTTAAATAAATTTCATCCTCAATATTTCCTAGAGTTTCTACCCACCTTAAGGGTTCCACATACACTTGCAAATTTTCCATACAAATTTTCATTATAAAAGGAGCATACACAAACAATCATTATTATTCAACATAAATTACTTAACTACCCTTCCTAAGTCTCATACTTACTCCTTAACATTACACCTAACTCATTATACTTAGGGAATCTATCTCTCACTTACCATGACTACATCTTCATAGTTGTTTAACCTTAGGTCATGTATCCTTCATCTCTTTATATGTGGTGATCAAGCACATATTTAGAAATGTTAGATCTTTTCATGTTACATCTCACCAACTTATTTGTACATGTGTCCCATACCACACACACAATTAATAAAGTAAGACACATGAAAAGTCACATTAAATGACATTTTCCTCAAATCTCAATTGGGCGGCCCTTACCATTGAGACAAGGGGAAACATGTCATCATCTAGGGTTTGGTTTCAACTACATGAGCATACTAACTTGTACTTCTATAATGAGGTGAGGGCTCTAGTCATCTTTAGGGTTCTATAGACATACTAGAATACATGATCATGTTCTTTACTTCTATTTCTTCATCCTAGGGTGACTTGCATGAATCCTTATTGTTGCCTTAGTGGCCATCTATTTCTTGCTCTGATACCATTAATGTAACACCCCTCCCTAGGGTTTCATATGTAACCAGCAGAAGCACAACCTAATCCCCAACATTATCCATAATGTGGGGTACTTGGCATATCAGGGAGGGATTGTCACATGCATGATCTCATAACAAAAAATAAACAACACTTAGCATTCATAGAAACATAGATTCATACATGAGTTCTTGGAAAGAAAGCTACATCATGCTTCTAAAGGTATACTAAACATAAACTAGATAATCATGTAAAAGATAGAATCTCCATAGATGGACATCCCACCAGGCAACAACTCCTAAGGTCTTGGATCCTTGGAATCTCTTTGAGATGAGTCCTTCCCTTTAGCTCCAACTCCTGTGAACATCTCGTCCCCAGCCATGCAAAGGAAAAACAAACATGGTAAGTAAGCGACATTGGCATATTATAAGACATAAAAATAACATATAAAGGGATTTGGCATAAACATGAACATGCATTAACATTAATCATTTCTTGGCATCTTTTATGTGAAGAATTTAACTAGAAGTATATGCTCCTCTCTTAATGCCCCATAAGGAGCCCATAATGCTCGAAAAGCCCATAATTGCTCGGAAAGCCCATAATGCTCGGAAAGCCCATAACAAGGTGCATATAAATCTAAATCAATTTCTATTCACCATGATCTTTCTTAGACTTAATTATCTTCTAAATAACTCAGACTTGATCTTAATTGGGATTTCTCCCTCTTGAACATAACTGGGATTTCTCCCCATAACCATAATGGGATTTCTCCCTCTTAAGCATGAATGGGAATCTCTTCCCTCTTAATCCTGGTTTCATGTATCTTAATCATAATTCATAATCTTAATGTGATTTCTATTCTTAGACTTAGATTATAACAATCAACATCCAATAATCACATACATTGAAGAAAACATGCATTAATCATGACTTTAACATAAAGAGTTTAATATAAATCATAAACATTCAATGAACCAAGTATTATCTATGCCAAGGGCATGGCCCGCTTACCTTGAGCTAAAACACCTAAGTCAAACCTAGTTTGACTGGTTGGATTCCCTTAAACACCTAAAATATGATTAAACCACATAATGTACATAAGTTCATAGCGTTGAAACCCTAATTTTATTCCTTAAATTATTGAAGAGATTAGAGTTGAGGAACATGGATTGAAAACACATCAGATCGATAGAAAATCAAAAGAGATTTCTGATAACACCAAATTTTGTGATGTTTTTGGCCCTTATTTCTCTTTCAAATATCCCCTTTTAAACTGTTTTCCTCTCCTTTTTGTCGTGTTTTTGAATTAACAGGCCACGCTACGCTCTTAACTGAATTGTATCATCTTTTGTAGAGTTTTCCTCATTTTTCGACTCATTTATCAGCAAAAACGCCCGTCCCGGCCCATGAACGTGTTCTACCTGCATCGGCCCTCCTACCAGCCGGTTGACACACTCACTGTCCGACATATGGCAGCACGATACACTACCACACAACACGGGGGTGTCACGCAAGGAGGATCTGACGGGAGATACACCACTTACCTGACAGGGAGTTGTACTCACCACAACTACTGAAGCGTGTCACGCGATATAAGCCACCCACCGGCAGGCGCCCACTTGTCACGACACCCGACACCCTTGTTCCGGATGACACACATATCGGGCATCACTGAATCCACAATGATAGAGCTGATGGAGGACACGTGGCACCCAGAGAACCACAACTTCTCCCAACCACTGCCTATAAATAGCAGCTACAGGACTCCAATGGGACATGTCAGAATTTCGTGAAAACTAACTTGGGAAAGCACCTAGAGCTAGTGTATCGCGTCCCAGAGGTGCATCGGGCGATACTAGGTGAGCACTTCTCTGACCCGAGAGGGAAGAAATGGTTCACTTAGAATCCGCCCCAGTCACCGCAGCAGCCCAATATCGACCAACAAGGGCACCCGATATGAGTAACCTGACACCCTAAGCAGTCTCTAGCCTGACATGATATCGAGCCGGATACGAATCACCCATCACGGTGTGTCGCCCGAGAGGGTGGCACCACATCACAGTCGTATCAGGCGAGAGAGCTTTGGCTGGTACGTTTACCCGTTGTGGCCTATCGCCCGACAGGGAGTGCCGCCCGACACAGGCATATCGGACAGAGCTCCAAACCAGTATCGGGCTGGGGGAATCTTAGGGATCTGCTGCTACGTGTCGCTCTTCTAAATCAAGGAGGCGATACTTATCGTTTTCACTCATTTACTTTCTTTACTTACGCAATGTAACCAATCCCTTTTATATAAATGATTATGCTAGTGGAATCAGAGGAGCTTTAAATATCTGTTGCTTTATGTTTGGTCCCTTTTTGTTGGATGATTGCTTTGTTTAGCTTTCGAACTCTAGCTTGTATGCTTGAATCATGTTTTGACTAGCTATCGAATCGTGTTTCCCGTTGCAGCAACCTTGAGAGAGGTGTTGTGGCTCTAGTGTTTGGTCCGATACGGGAGTACGAGAGTACCCAGGATCAGAGTTGCTTTAGTGACCTTTCCACTCTAACCCAAGTCCAGCAACCTTGATGGAGGTGTTGGTGCTTAGTTAGAGGTACCCTCTTCGAGAGAAGGGGTACTGGATGTTCCTATTGCCGCTTGTTTTACCAAAGTTTCCTCCTTCATTCCTTACTAATGCAATAGTGTTATCCTCTCTGGTTTTGTTGCGCAAAAACCCTAAAAAAACCGATAAATGCTTAAAAACCTAATTTGTCCTAGTAGCTCCAGTTGGAGATAGTTTCCTTTTATTTTATCGATCTTCGCCTGTTGTTCCCTTTGGGAACTTTATCCTCATTTTGCTTTAACCAGAGTGTAATGTGTTGATTCCGAGTTCTTAATACCACCACCCTTGTCCCTTTGGTTCGACCCCGATCGCTACTTCGGACCCCGTCATCATTGCGGGGGCCTAAGAGTCAGGTAATTTAAAAGTCTGACTACTTAAAATCCATTCCTTTTGGACGCACGATTTAGGCCGGTCAAATTTTTGGCACCGTTGTCGGAGATAAGGCAAAATGGTACTGTTGATGAACCTGAGTCCGCTAACTACACTCCCATGCCTCAAGCTTAGTAATGAGCTTGACAGCACTACCTTTTGATCTTCTAACCTGAAATGAGTATAGAATAGTTTGTCTTATTAATACAAGTCTTCTAACATGATTATACGTGATATTCAGGTACTCAGGAAGGAAGCATTCTGCTCATTTGAGCACCGACATCACTAGACATGCCACCTCGCGTTGAACCACCTCTTTCAGAGGGTGAGCAACACGTGAGAGTTAGACCACACTCGCCTCCGCATGAAGACAATGATTGTTATGATGACAACCCTCAACATGAAGATCCTAAAACAGAACAATTCGAGGATGACCATTGCCATGAGAGACATCGTCATCACCGAAGACGCAGAAGAAATCAACATAACCAGGAGCAGAACCAGGGAGACAGTGACAGTGAAGATTCTAATGAAGAAGAAAAGACCCTCAGGGAGTTAGCTGCCACAAAGGAATTCAAGATGTCCTGTTGTCATCCCAAGGTTGAACGCAACCAACTTTGAGCTAAAACCATCTGTCATCTCTATGATCCAGAACAAGAGCTTCAGAGGGAATTCAAAGAATGATAACCCTTACCATCATCTAGATGCTTTTAAAAACATTTGTGATACCATTAAAATGTGGAGAGTCCCACAGGAGGTGATTTATTGCAATGGTTTCATCTTCTCTTCAGAAGACAAGGCCCTATCCTAGTACCTCGGTCTACCGCATCAAACTCTGAACGGATGGAATGTGTTGGCGGATGCTTTTGTGAACAAGTTTTACCCTACGGAGAAAACTGTCAGGAATAGACAGAGGATCACGTCTTTCATGCAAAAGCCGAATGAGAATCTACACAAAGCCTGGGAACGGTATCAAGAATATCAGAGGGACTGCCCCCACCACAACTACAAGAAGGGTTTCTTGATAACCACCTTCTACAATTGTCTGACCCCTGAGGAAAGGGTTTCGCTGAATGCAGCTGCAGGCATCGACTTTTTGGGGAACAAGCCTAGCAGATCCAAAAAGATCATCGAGAACATGGCCGAGTTACAATCCAGCACTGACTACGACAGATATGATAGAGGATATGCAAAGAAGGTGGCTAGTGAAGGACCTTCAGTTGAATCCAAAGCTCTTGAAGCTATCACTACTCAAATCCAGAAGATAGCCACTAATGTCAAACAATTGAAAGAATCGGGTGGAAAAGGGAAGAAACAAGTTGAGAAAGTCATGAAATGTGTCACCTGTGGAGATGGTGGACACGAGGTTGATAACTGTGTTTACACCCGACCTAACGAGTCAATTGAAAGTGAATCTGAGGTAGAGGAAGCCGAGAATGTCTCTTTTGTCAACTTCAAGAGACTGGATCACCCTGGTTTTAATTATGGCAACAAGGATGCGACCAAAAACTCGCATCAGCTAAATAACCCCACCAAGCAACCACAAGGTTTCAAGAAAAGAGGGGGACAAGGTCAGTTCACCAGAACTACCTCTTTCCAATCGAATAAGGTAAACTTCCCAGGACAAGGAAAGTACCAAAGTCGACAAGCGGCTAACCCTAGTCACAACCAGGGTCAAGCTAAGGATCAAAGTCAAGACAAGAGTTCAAACCAACCAGATTTGGTGGGTCAATTGTTCGATTTTGTCAAAAGATAAGATACTATCAACAACCAGCTGGCGCAAAGCATGCTGCCAAATTCAGGAGTTCTGAACATGATGCATGTTCAGATGGCGGACATGCAGACACACCAATGCCAAATCGATCAGTAGTTGGACTAGATGGATGAGTTAATAAAGAATCCCTCTGGTAATATACCCTCCAACACCGAATCTGCTAAAATGGCAATGCTGAGATCAGGGAAGACAGTAGAACGCCCTGAAGAAGCCAGACCTGAGGAACCTGAATCGAGGACTGCGACTGATAATCCCGCAGAAGAAGACAATCAACAAGCTCATGTCAGAGAACCTGAACCAAGATCCTTTGAGGAAATGTTCGGTAAGAGAAGTCCTTACTCTACCAAGTTGCCTTTCCCTTACAAACTGATAAAGGCACATATTAAAAAGTGTTACGAGAAGTTTATGGAATCAGTAAAGAAGCTTCACCTCGAAGTACCTTTTCTGGACGCTTTAGAGGAAATGCCGACCTACGCTAAGTTTTTCAAAGATTTGATCACCAAGAAGAAAAGAGGAGGAAGAATCGAGACCATGCATCTAGATGGTATGTCTTCTGCTTTTGTCAAAGCAGATTTACCCAACAAGAAGAAAGATCCAGGGGCCTTCACCATTCCTTTCGCCATTGGAGATAATGTCGAACGAAAAGGTCTTGCTGATTTATGGGCTAGCATCAGCCTTATGCCCCTAAGCCTCACGCAATGATTAGGTTTGACTTATATGGTCAAGACCAACATGAGGATTGAATTGGCAGACCATACCTTTAAAAGACATGTAGGTGTTGTTGATGATGTACCGATCTTAGTGGGAAGTTTCTTCATTCCTTGTGACATCGTGGTCATTAATACTGTAGAGGACCCTGACTGTCCTATCATCTTTGGACGCCCTTTCTTGGCTAAAAGAAGGGCATTGATTGATGTTGTTGAGGGAATAATTACTCTAAGGGTAGGAAACAATCACTTAGACTTCAAAGTAAAGGATGCAATGAAAGGGCCATCCCTGTTAGAGTCTGCTTGCTTTACAGAAAGCCACAACCAGTTTTGTGAAGAGGTGGAAGAAGATATCCTAATGGTAGACCCTCTTGTAAGAGCAATAAGCAATCAAGAGTCTGATTCTGAAAATGCAAAAGTTGTCAAGTTTCTCAACTATCTTAATCAGTCTGATGAAGATCTGAGCGACGAGGAAGAGGTAATAGAAATAGTTAAGTTTGCCTCTGTAGAGGAGGCACCAGAAGAAAAGGCACCCAAAGCTAAACCTGAGTTGAAGCAACTACCTGAAGGGTTAAGGTATGAATTTCTAGATCAAGAGGAGAGAAATCATGTCATCGTTAATGCCCATCTTATGAAAGATCAATTGGACAAACTTCTTGAGGAGTTGAGACTCCACAGGCAGGCTATAGGATACTCGGTAGAGGATATCAAAGGCCTTAGCCCTGCATTATGTATGCATCACAGTAATTTGGAAGAGTCTGCTAAACCTCTGGCTCAACCTCAGAGAAAATTGAACCAGATGCTAAAAGAAGTTGTGAAGAAAGAAGTAATCAAATTGAGGGATTCTGGGATCATTTACCCGATCAGTGACAGTAACTGGGTGAGCCCGATCCACGTAGTACCGAAGAAAGGAGGTATAACAATAGTTAAAGGAGATAAAGGCGATGAAGTGGCGGTTCAGACCGTCACAGGATGGAGGATGTGTATTGACTACTGAAAACTGAACCAAGCCACAAAAAAAGATCATTATCCACTTCCTTTCATTGATCAAGTGCTTGAAAGATTAGCACATCATGACTATTTCTATTTTCTGGATGGTTTTTTAGGGTTTTATCAAGTCCCCATATTACCAGATGACCAGGAGAAAACTACTTTTACCTGTCTCTATGGGACTTACGCCTTCAGAATAATGCCTTTCGGCCTGTGCAATGCTCCCGCAACGTTTCAGTGTTGCATGATATCGATGTTCTCAGTTTTTCTGGAAGATATCGTGGAAGTTTTCATGGATGACTTTTCTATCTATGAAAAGGACTTCGATGCCTGCCTGAAAAACCTCTCTCTGGTCTTGCAACACTACGAGGAAAAGAGTTTGGTCTTTAACTGGGAGAAGTGCCACTTTATGGTACGAGAAGGCATCGTGCTAGGGCATAAAGTCTTGAGGCGTGGCATCGAGGTAGACGTTAGCAAGGTTGAAGCCATATCCAAACTTCCTCCACTGAAGTTTGTAACGGGACTGAGGAGTTTCCTTTGGCATGCAGGCTACTACCGAACATTTATAAAAGATTTCTCAAAGATCTCGAAATCATTGTCCAACCTTTTAGTAAAGTATATTGAATTCAATTTCTCTGACGATTGTCTAATTGCTTTTCAGGCCTTAAAGGATGCCCTTGTCTCACCGCCTATCCTTCAAGCTCCATACTGGGAGCTACCTTTCGAGCTTATGTGTGACGCCAGTGACTATGCTGTAGGAGCAATCCTGGGACATAAAAAGGACAAAAGGCACCATGTAATTAGCTACGCCAGTCGTACTCTGGATGAAGCTCAGGTGAATTGACTACAGAAAAGGAGATGCTCGTGATAGTCTTCGCTTTCGACAAGTTCATATCTTATCTTATCGGAGCAAAGGTTAAAGTCTACACAGACCATGGGGCAATAAGATATCTCATGCAGAGGAAGGATACCAAGCCCAGGCTATTGAGGTGGGCTTTGTTACTACAAGAGTTCGACCACGAGATCGTTGATCAGCAGGGTGCGGAGAATGTGGTCGCCGACCACTTATCAAGGATCATGGTGGAAAGGCAGAAGGAACCACCTATTAACAACAACTATGTTGACGAAGCCTTGCTGATGGTTGAAACCAAAGATGATAATTTACCTTGGTTTGTAGATATTTGTAATTATCTTGCATGCGGAGAGTTGCCTCCTGATATAACCTATAATCAAAAGAAGAATCTCTTTGCGGATGTAAAGAACTACTACTGGGACGATCCTCTCCTCTCTAGAAGATGTGCAGATAACCTGTACAGAAGATATATCCCCGAAGAAGAGGTCCCTAACATTCTAAAAGAATGTCATGCCTCTCCATATGGAGGACACCTGGGGAGCGAAAGGACCGCCTCCAAAGTGCTGCAATTGGGTTTTTACTGGCCCTCCTTGTTCAAGGACGCTGCAAATTATGTAAGGGTTTGTAAAGAATGCCAATCAACAAGAAACATTGGAAGAAGAAATGAGATGCCTATGGCCAATTGGGTCGAAGTTGAGATCTTTGATGTATGGGGAATTGACTACATGGGTCTGTTTCCCCCATCAAAAGGATATCAGTACATTCTATAGGCAGTGGATTATGTGTCTAAATGGGTGGAAGTTGTTGCCACCCAAACGTGCAACTCTAAATCAGTGATCAAGTTGTTCGAGAAGACTATATTCCCTCATTTCGGAGTACCTCGTACTGTAATAAGCGACGGTGGATCGCATTTTGGAGAAAAATAGTTTGAAGCACTTCTGTGAAAGTATGGAGTTAAACACAAGGTCACTACGCCCTACCACCCACAAACTTCTGGGCAGGTAGAGGTTTCGAATAGACAGATCAAGCAGATTCTAGAGAAGATTGTCAACTACACGAGGAAAGATTGGTCGTCAAAGCTTGACGACGCACTATGCGCCTACATAACTGCATATAAAGCACCCATTGGTACTACCCCTTACAAATTGATTTATGGGAAATCCTATCATCTACCCTTAGAGCTTGAACACAAGGCCCTTTGGGCAATTAAGTTCTTGAATATGGATATGGAGAAGGTAGGAGAGAAGAGATATTTGCAGTTACATGAACTTGAAGAGTTGAGAATGCATGCCTACGAGAATGCAAGGATCTATAAGCAGAGGATAAAGGTGTGGCATGATGCCCACCTGAGGAAGAAGGATGTAAGTGAAGGTGACAAAGTTTTATTATTTAAATCTTCCATTCGTCTTTTTCTAGGTAAGCTGCAAACAAGGTGGTCCGGACCCTTCACCGTAGCAATGATATACCCGTCTGGAATGATGGAGCTGTATGATAAAGATGATCCATCCAAAGTTTTTCAAGTGAATGGGCACATGGTAAAAAGGTTCTATGAAGACGAAGCATTCATGAGAAGGATAGAGATCAATTTGTAAGATGTGGAAATAGCTGAAGGTGAAAAGTGAAGGATCTGGAGCTATCGAGCTCACGACGCTAATACAACGCTCCTCAGGAGGTAGCCTGAGTTTTACTTTTCTTAGAATAGGATGTTATTTCCTTTCCTGAAAGAAAAAAACATTATGAACATTATGATTGTAATAAGGCCCGAGTCAGTGCATGTGTCACATGCGCTGACTCTTCTGTTTTATGGGCCACCGCTCTGTTTTATGAGCATGGATGAGTAATACTATCTGAGGCCGGGAGCTTCACTTTAGGCCAATGATGTTTTACCCATCAATTACTTTTTCCTTTGCTTTATTTTTGGTTTTTCATCAAGAATCTTGTTCTGAAGCTTTGTATTTGGCAAGCATACCATGTTCCCTAACCGTATCGGGCAAAAAGACTTAGGCGACACACAAGACATGCCCGTATCGGGCGATGTCGTATCAGGCATCACATTTTTGCCATGAGCCGTGTCAGACGATACGCTCGAGTAGCGAGCACCCGTGTCAGGCGGCATGAGTAACTACCCTTGATTAGACGGATGGGAATGCTCGTCTCAGGAATGATTTGTCTCAATGGCCGACATGCGCCCCTATTTTACCCGTTTTACCCCCGACTGAGATTGCTATATATAGTACGGAGGTTTAACTGTGTCAGGCTACTGCATTTACTTTTCACCTACTCCTGTATCATGATGTAACTTCTCCCGTCACTCTCGTGTCATGCAATCTTGCTTCTGCTCTCGTATTGTGCAAGATAACTTATGATAGCAAAGGTATAGCCTGACAGCCATATCATTTTTCTTGCCCGACACAACTCTCATGTCGTGCACCATCGTATCAGACTTACGAATTTATTTGATTTTCTTGTATCGCCCGACACGTGTCGCGTGACACATCTTTGATGCACGTTTGCCCGATACCTTATACCGGGCAAAAACTGTATCCCCCAGCCCTGCATTGCTTTGTTTGTTTTTGTTGTTGGGAGACACAATTTCCGTCAGAATGACCCTATCGGGAACCTCTCATCACATGGTTGTGTCGCCCCACACACCTTGAACGTGAAAGGTATCGGGCACTGGCTATGTCGTTCGGATTTTTTTTCCCGTGTCGCCCAGTCTTGTATCGCCCAGCGGCGGGCGACACCTTCTTAAGGACTGTCGTATCGGGCATGAGCCTACGACAATTTTTGAAAGCTTTGTATCGCCCGAAACAGGCATATCGGGCAAGCATGATATCGCTCAGTTTTGAAGCCTGATACGGATGTGTCGGGTAGCTCTTGTATCGGGTTGAACTTTTCTTATCATTCAATCAGTTTTCTTTTAAACACCAATATTGACTTTAAGTTTTTACCTACCTAATATCGGAACATTCAGATGCTTAATGAACTTGTCTTATGATAACAGAAATGGCCTGTACAAAGCAAACCTTGATTTGAGTTGACGAACATGGTCGGAAGATCGACACCGAGGCCACAGCCGAAGCTACGGCAGTCGGGCAGAAACACCTAAATCCTGAGGCAGCTAGGTCATTCATGGCTGAGAAAAGAGCAAGGACGGAAGAAGTAACGACCCCAACAACAGTTTCAACTGTGGCGGGAGAACCCCTGGATCACACACTAGGCAGGTTCGTGCCTAGAGATAATGAGAATGGGTGTCGGTGCTCAGAATTGGCAACAAAACTCTACATGCCGAGCAGGTTCTACCACCAGTCGTCCTTCCTTCAGCTAGGCATATTCAATAGACTTGAAAATGTCCTGGCTGCAGTAGGGCTGTGGAAGATCTGCTTCAGCCACTCCGCCTCCTACACTGAACTCACCATGGAGTTCATGTCATCTCTCCGCCGGGTGCAGAATAGACCCGAAGAAATTGAAGAATACGACGGAGCAGACACACTGTAGGGGCGGCTATACAACTCTGAGCATGTCATCTCCAAAGAGCTGCTCAACGAGATCTTCTCTTCTAGGAAGGAGGAGAAGGAACAACTTAACAACGGTGCAAGGATCACTGAAGGAGATGGGTTCAACCTCGTGGAGCTCTGGAGGAAGCTGATCGACGAGTCATCATTCAAGCTGGGAAGCAAGGTGACGGTGGTGTACTCCTACTTCTGGAGAATAGTGCACATGCTGGTGGCATGCCTACTCTTCAGCAAGAATGAATCCATCAACATATACACTGAAGAACTTCATCTCATGTGGCAGGGTGATCAACCTGGGGCACTTCTTGCTGAATAGGCTGCACCCAATAAAGGATGCCACCAAGGAGTACTGCATGGGTGGCATCATCATCTGATCGCGGTTTGGTTAGGGTATCCACAGGAGTCGTGCAGTCTCTTAAGGACAAGGGATGACGAGAAGATCGACCTCAAGTTCCTCATGAGAGCCAACATCATCCAGAAGGAGGGGCGAAGCTACTTCTACAAATTCACAAGAACAAGCACCCTCCTTCAGCTTCCTAGCTGCGCTAACTACGACATAGAAAAGCTGGTCTTCACCAGCGCAGAGATCGAAGAAGTGGCAGTCGAAGCCGCTTACGCCGCCACCACTAGTATACAAGAGAGGGCAGCTGCAAGAGGAGAACCAATCCTGTTGACACTCGGCAGGACAAATCTTCCACAACTCCTGCCGAGCCGCCCACTACTCCATAGCCACCGATGATAGCAATTGATAGTGTTGTCGTTGCTCCTACCATCCCAGCCACCATCACGACAATATCTGTCGTGGCTGAAGAAGAATTGGCAATCGTCGAGGACGCCGAGACAACCGGGGCAGAAATAATCATACAAGCCCCGAGGGAAGCTGTCGTGGAAGAGACAGCCATAGCTCCAAAATCTTCTGTGGTACCCTTAGAGGCAGAAGAAGAAGCACAGTCGGGCGCCGGTAATGGGGTGTTCACTGAGATCCTCAAGATGGATCTCAGAGCTGCACATATTATGCCAACACCACCGACGGTGTCCCCCGTAGTAGCTGCAGAGGAGGTCACTAACAATAGAGAAGTGGAGCAGCATCCACCCACACCGCGGCTTTCTCCACCACATTAAGAGGGCGAGGCAGAAACAACCGCAATAGTGCTGACGCCTCACCCCGAAGCATCCACCTCGCGAACAGTGTAGATTGACACTACCCTGAGTGAGGCAACACACTCGTCAGGTAGATCTTCACGCGGGAAAAGTGTCGCCAGGGCGCGAGTGAGATCTACAAGAGCCCCTCCGTCGCTCAGACAGATGCTGGGAAACGAACTCGATAACTTGCGGGAGGTAACAGAAAACCACTCTACTACTTTTTCTTCGCTCACCCGCAAGTTTTCCATTTTCCAGCAGAGGTTGAACAGCCAGGAGTGGCAACTGCTGACTCTAGTTGGTCTTCCCGGCCAACTAGAGGCACTCAATGCCACACTTCAACAGGCCCTCCAGCGCCTTGACGTGATCGAGGAGAAGCTGAACAGGGGGACGACCATCCGCGCCCAAGGCAGCCGAGAAGGTCTCTTTTGCCTCCTAACTCTGGCTCTCAACCCTCCTAGTCAGCATCCTCATCAACATCGTCGTCCACTTCCTCCTCCAACGGGCCATCCCCAACGCCCGAAGAAGGGACGCCACAAAGGTCAGCCAACGGAGCTCCAGCAAGACAGGCGAGCTCCTGCGGTCTAGAAGAAGCAGCTCCCTCAGTCCCCCTAGATGAAGCTGAGGATGAAAATGAAGAAATCAGCGTCGGGGAGGACTCTTCTGACGAATCTAAGGGAGAGTGGGGGGACATATATGCTGCCAATGAAAGACACCCCCCAGAGGAAGACGCTCGACGTCAGATGAATTCTCTACGCCATCGGAGATACCTTCCTTTGAGATGGCCGACTTCGACAGAAGGGTCATCGACTACCTATTGATCAGGGATAAGAAGCTGCTGAACAAGGTCCTGAGGTCCCAGGCTGATGAAGAAGACATCGTCTGGAGCAATGACTACTTCTCCGTACGACGGGGAGCACTCAGAAGCATATTCTACTTGCCACCCGTCATCGGAAAGAAGTCGTTCAGGGTCCTAGAAGGTGCAATAATAGAGAATATTATCACCGGGACAGGTCGGAGAACAATATACAACGCCACCTTGACCTTGGCAAAAAGATTGATGATGGGAGTACCAGACTCCATCACGGTGGCCAACGTGCTGTGACATATCGAAGAGCACAACACACACATCGTGTTGGCCCCGTACAAGCACCGCAACATGTGGTTCCTGTGTATGGCAGACCTCCGAAACCATGACGTCCAGCTTCTTAGCTGCTGCAACAAGGAGGTGCCACGCTCAGGTCTTATTTTCAGTCGCCCGGAGGACAAACATCTCAGGCTTCTTCTCTATCGTCATAGCGGCGTTTGGAACTTCTTCTCTATCGGAGACTTCCCCATCCAAGTGGATGAGGGAAGCGGAAACAACTCCTTTATCGTCTTGCGTGCCATGGAGCTGCTCAACATATTCAGATACATAAGGCATCTCCAGGGCCAAAACTTCTACCAGCTCAAAGGCATATATGCACTACTGCTGATCAAAGACAGGCACTATTTCCAAGACGCAGGGGTACCAGAGAGGCTGCTCGACAGTAATCAAGCAGACAAATCTTCACAACCCAGCAGCACTCCAGAGAAAGAAGTTGAGATAGAAGTAGACATTTATGGGGAGGCAAGCAGTTAGAAATCCTGCGGGAAGTACACGGAATCGAAGACCCCGCTTCGCCTGAAACATCAGAAGAAATGATCAACAACTTCGACCGTTTCTCGTGCTCTACACTCACACAGGAGCATGTCAATGAAGTTCTTCTAGAGTTAGCTGACTCTACCCTAGCAGATGTTATCTATGAGGCAGGCAGTGTCATAGTCCCGATTGATGACTTGAGGGACATGGTAAAAGAAGGAGGATGTTTGGCGATATCTGTGGCAGTCGCCTACATCCAGACACTACAACAGAAGTTTGAACACACATACATAGCTCATCCAATGTTGTTCAATGACATCTTCCTTGCTGATGAATCAGGAGTGAAGCAATCATTTCTAGTAGAGTTGCAGCGCCGGGTTCCATGCACAATCTTCCTACCCATCATGTACTACAACCACTGGATGCTCATGATGATGTACACTCGCCAATGAGCAGGAATCTTCTACAACAGCTCGGACAACAAAAAAGATCATCCAGTGTAGTGTACATCGACGTCATTGACCTCCCTCGAGTGCTTAGTATGAAAATACTACGATGAGGTGGCGGCGCTGATACAACCATTCCTGGAGATGGCAGTGAGCAAATGGCACGAGCTCCAGTTCTTCCACCGTAGTCCACAACAAATTCCTTTATCCAACGACTGTGACATCTTCGTGCTGGAATGGATATCGAATGAAGAGACGTCTGACCAACTCCACCACATCGACTACCACAGCAAATGAGGAGAATATGTGTGGGAGCTTCTATCTGGCAAAGGCACGCTCACCAGCTAACCCTCACTGAGTTAGCATTACCCTACCTTATCTATTTCACAACTCTGGGACAGAGTGTGGAGCAAGTTTGGGGGGGTACTATGTACCGGTGAGGGAGGTATTAATTTTTTTTTTTCAAACTTCACCCCTTTTTGTTCTTTTTCTATAACATGTGTACATATACATATACATGCTCATACAAAGAATTCGCTAAAAATTTTTCTTATTTTGTACAAAAACATTATATAGTAAAAACATGATGCAACTTCTTGCCAGTTTATTTTCAATGTGTCCAAAGAGGTACAAGTTTCGTTACATATTTTTGAAAATGCAGCCTCAAACAACAAAAGACTATGAATTTCCATGCCAAAAAAAATTCAAAAAATAATCTCGCAATAGCTAAGAGACATGTATGCAGAAGGAGAAAGCTACCCAAACAACAAAAAATTTCTCTTGTTTTTCCTTACCCAAAAAAAATCCCAAAAAGAGAGAATAACCTTATGAGAGTGAATAAAAGCATGAGAGTTGTTCCAAATGAAAAAAAAAATTACACACTTTGCTCCAAAAGTACCCATCTTTAGGCATGGTAGATCCGGAGAAGTGGTACGTAGGATGGACTAACGGGAAGCAAGAAAAACCCAAAAAGCCTAAAGCCTACCCAAACACACAACTTTCTATTTACAAAAGTTGTTTGGTGTGAAAGCTAACTTCGAAATCATGCACCCAACTCTCGCCGAAGTTGTAGAGAAAAATTTTGCTTAAATAAGGTAGAAAATGCAAAGTCTATTGTTCGTAGTCGGGCAGTATTCTCTTTAAAGACATCTCAATACTCGCTCAAACCCATGAAATGAAAACTATATCGGTTAAGAAGAAGCATCACAAACAAAGTTTTAAAGATTGATTGAGGACAATCAAAATGCTAAGTTTGGGGGAGTTGATAACAACAAATTTTGTGATGTTTTTGGCCCTTATTTCGCTGTCAAATCTCCCCTTTTAAACTGTTTTCCTCTCCTTTTTGTCATGTTTTTGACTAGCTATCGAATCGTATTTCCCGTTGGAGCAACCTCGAGAGAGGTGTTGTGGCTCTAGTGTTTGGTCCGATACGGGAGTACGAGAGTACCGAGGATCGGAGTTGCTTTAGTGACCTTTCCACTCTAACCCAAGTCCAGCAACCTTAAGAGAGGTGTTGGTGCTTAGTTAGAGGTACCCTCTTAGAGAGAAGGGGTACTGGATGTTCCTACTTCCGCTTGTTTTATCGATGTTTCCTCCTTCGTTCCTTACTAAAGCAATAGTGTTATCCTCTCTAGTTCTGTGGCGCAAAAACCCTTAAAAAATCGATAAACGCTTAAAAACCTAAATTTTTCCTGGTAGCTCCAGTTGGAGATAGTTTCCTTTTATTTTATCGATCTTCTCATGTTGTTCCCTTTGGGAACTTTATCCTCATTTTGCCTTCACCGGAGTGTAATGTGTTGATTCCGAGTTCTTAACACCACCACCCTTGTCACTATGGTTTGACCCCGATCGCTACTTCAGACCCCATCATCATTGCGGGGGCCTAAGAGTCAGGTAATTTAAAAGTCAGACTACTTCAAATCCGCTCATTTTGGATGCGTGATTTAGGCCGATCAATTTCCAAAACATATTTATTTATATTTTTCTGAGGTCATCTGCAAAAGTTATGAATTTTGCACTCTGGACCAATAAGATATTAGGAAACTATAGTGCAACAGTTAGTTAAATCGATTATGAATCTGACGTAAATAAAAAGACGAGTTACTAGAAAACCAACGGTGCGCATTAAATTTCATTAAAATGGCGAGGGCATTCTAATCGTTAGAACTTGACCATGAAATTGCGTAATTAAAAGGAGCAAGAAATGAAAATGTCTAATTTGCCCTTGCAATACACATCCGAAGATCTCAAAAGCTAGGGCAGAGGGGTAAACCTACCCTTGCCATTGCTCCCTGCTTGCTCCATGGCGAGAGCAACACCTGGAGGTTCATCTCCGAGCATAACCTGAGAAGGTAGAAAATACGTGCGGCATTTGGGATCTCCACTGCACTCACGGCACCAAGGCGAGGCCATTAAGCCTAAGATCAAGCCTTGATGTGCATAGGAGCTCCGGACTTCTCTTTGTAGTCATGGCCATAGATGTCGGGTACGACCATAGCTGCCAAAGGACAGAAGCCGAGAAAAGACTCGAGGTCATCAAGAAAGGAAAGCCAATCTTGTGGAGTCAAAACAGAGGTGCAAGTAGCGCCGCCTGAAGCAAAGACACCAAGAAAATCCATCGAGGGTGAGAATAGAGAATTACCACAGGAAACAGGGGCGGTGGTCCGTAGATCAAAACTAGTGAAATCATGCCCGAAACGGCGAGATGAGGGTCGGACGATGTTTGTGGAGGGAAGGCGGAACTACATCCATCATTTTCATGGTTGGAGGACCACTGGAATGGTCTGGAGCTTGAGCACCAACGAGCCATCAAAAACATGGCTATAGGACCCATCACATGGGGAAGAACCAAGGCAAAATAAGATCGGGAAAACAAGGTAGATGAGTCAATGATGATTACCTAGACTGCAATCGAACTGCAGAGGTCGGAGCTGCCAGGGCAAGGCCAAATTCGTCAGAGAAGAAGGAGGGGTAGGTCCCGCGGCTCGATATTGAAGCCGGGGGAGAGCTGCTCGGGGACCGACGATGCTTTTGGGTGCAAAAAGGTGAAGGTAGACGCTCTGTGGTGGCGGCTGGGTGCCCGTGTAGCAAGGGTGTCCAAGCCCTATGTTAGGCATTTGCCCTAGAGAGCACGAGAGGGCGCGAGCTAGGGCTCTCTTGGAACGGAGCGACTAGCCGGAGGTGTTTGTAAAGAAATCAAGTGAAATCATCGAGAAATGACCGAGATCATAGGCGAGCATTCAAAGTAGCTAAAACGGCCGCTAGCTCACGAGAATAACGGAGGAAGAAGAAGACTGAAGCACTGTTGGATCCCGATCCAGCGGTCACGGATGCATGGATCATTAAATCGAAATCGTAGGCACGTGACAAGAGGTAATAAAACTAAAACTATAGGGAAGTAAATGTGATAAATGTGCATTTGATTGATTTCTAAACAAAACCATATTGAAACTTTTCTAAATTTGATTGGAGGGTCCAACGTGGGTTAAACAAGTTCAAATTTTGACCATAAGTGTATTTGAAGGTCTAGAACATTCCTATGCCATTAGATTTGATGCATGTACACGTTTTAGGCATAATATAGAAAAAACCATCATGTACATTTAAATGGCTATAATTAGTGTATATAAAGTCATTAATTTCTCAAATAAGGATTACAAAACATGCAAACGTGCACTCAACATTATTTATTTTCATTTAAAAAGATGGAGGCCATTAAGCAAGAAATTAAACATGTAAATCACTAATTATCATATGAGAGAGAAATTTTTTGACATAAAAGAATTTATTTCCATTTTCTAAACAAAAGTGCATAAAGAGAAATTTTCTTTGGAATAAATCATGGGAAGAGAGTAATTGAACATAATAAAACGAAATTGCAAAACCAACATGGGTAATTTGCATTTAAGTCCTCAACAATTATCTTATTAGAGAAAGAGCATGCATAGAATAAAATAGTTTGAAAATTTGCACAATAAGATTGGGGTGTTACACTCTGATACCAACTTAATTGTGACACCTCATCACGCTAAACGAGATTACTCAAAACATAAAACATGATAAACTATTAATTAACCACATAGACTAAAAAGTAGAATAATTAAAACTGAATTCAACATCATAAACATGTGCTGAAACATTTGCATAAAGGTCCATCTTTTTGATAAACTCATATACCATAATAGGTATTTACATATGTATTTAGTGGATGAGACCACAACCTGTATACAAAATACTTCCCATACCCAAATCTGAGAATACAAGGATGAAACTAGGACTCTACTACTAGAAACAACATTTGTCCAACCATGTGTGTCTACTTATCACCAGGTTGCTCCTCTTCTACAACACGATCTCGACCATGGTTCTAGCGACCACCTAAAAAGATGTGTTGACCCATAGGTGAGACCCATGTCCCAGCGAGAGATATAGCTCTCACCAAAAGATATTGTTTACAACTTTTTATTTAATAGTAAATAAATTGAGCACATAGTGCATATAATAAGTTGTTGAGTATATTAGGAAATTCCAACATACTATGCAATTTTAAGTAGATAGGCCTAGAAATAAACATAATCAACAGAATATCTAAGGAAACAATCATATATTTTTCTAATACTTAATCACCCTTATTGATTCATATTACAACTCACTAGTACAAGGAATACTACAAGGGTTAACAACCAATGTGAAACACATTTAACACTAGTACATATACTACACATATATTTTACATCTTTTATTATGCCCTAAGGATTTGAGTCCTACCACCCAAATCCAACTGACCATTGCTTTTCTGGAACATATAGTAGATACCAAAGGTGAGGAGTCCTAGTATTCTGGAGGTGCATGTTGTTTGACAGTTTAGAGATGTGTTTCCTGATGAGTTTCCTAGAGTTCCTCCTCCTAAAGAGATTGATTTTGAGATCAATACAGTCTCTGGTACACAGTCAATTGCCCAGTCACCATATAGGATGGTGCCAGTAGAGATGTGATAGTTGAAGAAGAAGTTGTAGGAGCTGCTAGAGAATGGCTTTATTAGACTAAGAACTTCCCCTTGGGTGCTCCCGTGTTGTTCATGAAGAAGAAGGATGGTTTCATGAGGTTATGCATAGATTATAGACAACTAAATAGAGTGATGATCAAGAACAAGTACCCGTTGCCGAGGATAGATGATATGTTTGATCAGTTGATAGGTGCCATAGTTTTTTTGAAGATAGATATGAGGTTAAGATACCATCAACTGAGGATCAAGGTAGATGACATAGCTAAGGATGCTTTTAGGACTTGGTATGGTCACTGCGAGTTTGCGGTTATGCCATTTGCGATAACCAATGCAACAACATCATTCATGGACCTGATGAATAGGGTGTTATGGATTTATCTTGACCAGTTCGTGGTTGTGTTCATCAACGACATCTTAATATATTCCAGGGACAACCAATAGCATGAGCAACATCTACGTCTAGCGTTAACATTATTAAGACATCACAAGTTGTATGCCAAGTTCAGCAAGTGTGAGTTTTAGTAGAAGGAGGTGTCTTTTCTTGGGCATGTGATATCTGCTGAAGGATTTCGTGTGGACCCTAAGAAGGTACAACAAGTATTAGAAGGGGAACAACCTAAGAAAGGAGGTTTGTAGTTTCCTAGGCTTGGCATGATACTATAGGAGGTTCATTAAGAACTTCAGTGTTGTGGTGTTACCCCTAACCAAGATGACAAGGAAAGGTGTATCTTTTGTATGGGATGACAAGTGTCGATGTTATTTCCATCTTTTGAAGGAGAAGATGACCAATGCACCGATGTTAATATTTCTTGAGAAAGGTAAAGGGTATATCATCTTCTATGATGTATCAAAGAATGGACTGGGATGCGTACTGATCCAGGATAAGAACACAATTTCTTCTACTTTGTGACATCTTAAGAAGCATGAGGAGAGGTACCCATGACATGATCTGGAGCTTGTAGTTGTGGTCCATGCTTTGAAGATTTGGAGACACTACCTTTATGGAGAGAGGTGTTAGACCTTCACTAACCACAAGAACCTTTAGTATCTCTTCTCAAAGAAGGAGTTGAGCATGCGACAAGGACGCTGGATGAAGTTGATCAAAGACTTGATTGGATTATACACTATCATGCAGGGAAGGAGAATATGGTGGCAGATGTGTATAGTAGGAATTTTTTTCATCATCACATGCTGACAAGGTGCAGTTGTATCCCTTGGTGTTCCATAAAAGAGATATGTTGGTGATGTTGCATTAGATGAATTTGAAGTTAGAAGTTTCCTTGTTGGAAGGATTTCTAGCATAGTTGCAGGCGAAGCCTACATTAAGACAACAAACCATAGATGCATAGTGAGGTGATATTGTGATATAGTAGATCCAATCAGATTTTGCCAATAAGAAGCATGAGTGCTTTGATGAGATAAAGGATTGGAGAGTTTGTTTCCATGGAAGGGTAGTGGTTCCTGATGCTGATGGTTTGAGGAAGTTGGTTCTAGAAGAGGCTCACTCTTTGATGTATGCAATTTATCCAAGTAGTACCAAGATGTAACACAACTTGAAGGATCTATAATGGTGGCCTTACTTGAAGTGTGACATGGATGAGTTCGTAGCAAGATGCCCAAGGTGTCAGTAGGTCAAGGTTGAACATCAGAAGCCTATAGGAATGTTGCAACTGTTGCCTATACCGTAGTAGAAATGAGATCATATCACAATGGAGTTTGTGGTTGGTCTCCCTAGGATAGCCAAAGGTCATGATTCCATTTGGCCGATAGTGGACAGGTTGACCAAGTCATCACACTCCCTTTCTGTGAAGATAACACATACAACAGAGAAGTTCGCACATATATATATGTTGATGAGATAGTATGTTTGCATGATATCTCGGTGATGATAGTTTCTGACAACAGTCCTCGGTTTACCAGTCATTTTTGGGAGTGTCTGCACACAAATGTGGGTATACAATTGTGGTTCATTATGATGTTTCACCTACAGACAAATGGTCAGTCACAGAGGACCATTCTGATTTTGGAAGATTTGTTGAGAGCCTGTGTTTTGTAGTTTCAGGCAGTTGGGATGTGCATCTGAGTTTGACATAATTTTCCTACAACAATAGCTACCATAAGAGTATTGACATGGAACCTTATCAGGCTTTGTATGGGAGGTAGTGTAGGTCTCTACTACTTTGGTATGAGATTGGTGAATATAAGCTTTTGGATCTGGAGCTTGTACAACAAACTATAGAGAAGATCAAAGTGATACAACAATAGCTGAAGGCAGCCCGTGATAGTAAATTTCTTATGCTGATAACTGTTGTAGGTCCTTGGAGATCCAAGTGGGAGACAAGGTGCCCCTTAAGGTCTCTCCTTGGAAAGGTGTGTTGAGGATTAGGAACAAGGGTAAGTTGGCTCCTAGTTTTATGGGACCTTATCCTTAGTGGCATGTATTAGGAAGGTGGCTTACAAGTTGGAGCTACCTCCAGGGTTGCACAGGTGTCACAGAACCATTCTTACCCCAATCCCACTTCCTAGATAGTAGCAAAAGGATTGAAGTCCCGTCCTTGAGTGGCCTAATAGGATCTCACACACTGACATATACGATAAGAAATAATAACTCAAAAATAGGATATTTAAAGAAAAAACTAAACCAATATTTCTGATTTATCCTTGTCATTTGAGTATATGGAGTGCAGAAGCGATCTTAGTAGTATTCCAATTGTCTTGCCTAAAATCAAGAAAATTGAGACAAAATCATGCAATTGCAAGGTACACTATCAAAATCAAGTAAAATGGTGTATAGCAAAAGACTATACTTGGCAAGACTTATATTCAAAACGTATAACAAGTGATTTTCCAAAATCCAATATTTGTTTGACAAGATGTTTATTTCAAACAATTCAATTTTTATTACAAGTTCCCATTATGCTGTAATCGAGAAGCATTCTTATATATTTTTTGTGGCTCTAGAGGTCACTAGGCTCCTTCTCTCCATATGAGGTAGGAGGCCAATGTACAAATCCCACCTCTGAATGAGGAGGTCGCCTGCACTCAATATCAACATTATCAACATCGTCATCATCATCATCAGTATGTGGGCAGTCATAATGGGCATTATCATTTATGTTCTCATGTTTTTCTCAAAATATAATATAGGGAAAAATGGAAGACTAATTATAGGGAACAATAGCTCAATCAAGTTATATAGCCAAGTATACAGTCAAGAGATACATAAAAAATATCTTAAATACAACCAAAGAGGAGATATAATAGCATACCTTTCACCAAGGATTTTGAGTATCGATCTCAACAAGTAGTAGGTCGACCCTTGGAGTTAGATCCTAAATCATCAAGATTGGATCAAGGGTCAAGATCATGATGTTTAGTATATCACGTTTCATGATTCAAGATTAGGATTAATCATTCCTATTTTACCTTGGGGTTAGGTCATTCACTTATGATCAATAATGTCAAGATGTTCAATATTATTCAAGTGTCAATTATGTTTCAAGTGTGAATGACCCACCTAGGTATTCTAGGTTCATATTGTGGCAACACATCCCACTATCACATAGACAACGAGGTGTTACACGAAAACGTGTGGAAAACACCATAAACCACATATTACCAAAAACACAGGTTAATTAAAACCGATTGCAGAAAGCAGAATAACTGAGAAACTATAACATTTAGGTCCTCATCCTAAAAGGAAACAGGTTATATAAACATATACAAGATCTTTATACGTGTTCACAGCTTAGGAGATCAGCTGTCCAGTCATCACATGAGTTCATCACCGGTTTATACATACATAACAGCCCACATCCGGCCAACAACAGGATATACAAAACATCAACAGCTATACATCACGAAACCACATCAAATGTTCCCAAGGACCTGAGAGTATAGGGATGACTCTAAGACTTTACTACAAAAACGACCAAAACAGCAGTGTGTCCATCTCTTGCCTTCTACTACTCGTCTTGCTGCTCGGCCACAACTCCGCGACTACCACCACGTCTAGCTCGATCACCTAAAAAGGGTATAAACCAGTGGGGTGAGACACACAGTCCCAGTGAGAAAAATAACTCCCCACCGAACTACAAAACCTCAAAAGATAAAGCAACAACAATAATTAACTGATAAGAGGTATAACAAGAGTAGTTTATAAAGTAAAGCTATTCATACCAACAAGCTTACCAGAATGTACGGAAGGCATATGAACATGATTAACAAGATAATATTTATAAGAATCTTACCACATAACATAAGGAACGTAAGTAACTACAAGGTATAACAAGATCAACTACTCAAGCAAGGCCTCAATCAATGTTTCGTGTTTTGCCTTAAGTAATAAATACTATATGGCTGGATTATGTGTTATTATGCCCTGAGGAAGTTAGTCGTACCGCTCAGATCTAACTGACGGCTGCGAAACCCAGAGCCGGTGCCATACAAGGTCAATGGAAGAGCTGGACTCTACGACCTCCCACCTGGTGGTCAGTGCACGAGAACCAAAGCGGGACCACAGTCTCGTGCTTTAGTGGCCTCAGCCACAGGGTCAGCTCCATAGGCTACCCTTCCTCTAGCACACCTTGGTACAGGTCACGACGCTAGTATATCTGAGCCACGGGCCAGTTCACCGTGCTCTGAGCCATGAACGCATTCATGCTCCCATATCACATATCCTGAGCCATGGGCCTGTTCACCATGCTCACATACATAACCCGAAGGAGAAACCGTTTCACCATCACCAGCTCCTGAGGATGATGGATCTATGGACAAGGAAAACTACATGATATATTCCACTGTGATTAATTAATATCTTATAGGTGGATTGCAAGATTCAACCAAGTTATATAACATGCAAACTATAATAATAATAAATAGTATGAAACTCAACATTATACTTTTATTGTAATCAACATCATCCTGATCCATCACAAGGATCCAACATTACATGTTATCATTTTACTTCTTGCCAATAATCTAGATCCATCTCAAGGATCATCACATTGCCATGGGATCTAATTTCCTCATCACATAGTCCCACTGCCTCTCAAGGCTTAAATCATCACCATGGGATAACAATCCCAACACTTTACCCACACTCAAGTCCTCATACCAGAACACACACTACTACAGAACCTACCTTTAGTTTCGGTTATTTAAAGCCTTTAGTGTCAGTTTATAAGCGACACCTATGTGGGCGACACTAAAAGTCCACCCATTAGGCGTCGGTTCCAAAACCGACGCCCAAACTCTTCGTGCGCTATCAGGGGACAATAGGCATCGGTTATTAGATAAGAAACCGACGCCCAAAACATTCATGCCACAGAAAGGGCGCCAGCTTGGCCACTATCAATGTCAGTTATTTACAAATAACCGACGCCATATATTAGTAAATAGATGTCGGTTGTTACAAATAATCGACATTAGAACATTATGTGTCGGTTTTTTACAAATAACCGACGCCCAAACCCGCGCCATCTTGGCCACGGCCGTGCTGTCCAGCACGACCGTGTTGTTAAGGAATAGACGTCAGTTTATTGTAGGAAAACTGACACTATATCATTATGTGTCGGTTATTTACAAATAACCGACGCCTATTGTTTTTTTTTTCCCTGTCAGTCTGCAGACCTGCTGTGGCTGGTCACAGGATGAGAAACTTGTTCAGTTCAGTTATGAACTGCAGGTTTTATGACATCCATTGATATCAGCCGACAACAGGTCGCAAACCTGCAAAATTAACAATTAAAGAGTTCCATTCATTCACACATTTATAAACATTCACATGCTAGCAATCTGTAGTTCCATTCATTCACATTCACACATGTAGAAACATTCATATAGCAACAAACACTTCATTCATTTTCACTCAGACACATGTAGAAACATCCAGACATGTAGAAACACTCACACATATATTATAATTCAGAAATTCATTTACAAAGTATCATTGTTTAGTCATTATTCGCTATCAGGATCCCAATTATATTTTAAAGCCCCCACTAATTGTATGGCTGTTGCCCATTCTTCGATTACTTCATTTAATTCTCCCATCATATAGGGAGCATTAACATTTGGTAAGTCCTTTCCTGTAATGGGGTCAGCTTTAAACACTTGTAAAGAGAATGATTTATATATATATTTAATGAGCTATAAATAAGATTGATACATTTCGATCATATTATCTAATGAGACTATATAATACCTGAGCAATACATTTGATATCCAGTGCGGCATGTTTGATAATCATGTGCATATATCGCATGACATAGTATCCACATGCCCATCCGTTGTCTTGTGTAGCACACTATAAATTCAAACATACAAAATATTAACAAATACAATTAATTAAGCATTGTTCACATAAATAATATATACATATATTGCAGTCGGGAACTTACGTTCACGTTCTTCCAAATTATTTGCTGGTTCTTTTTCGTGGCGACCTTTCCTCCAACCTTTTTGTACTCCTCAAAACCCCTACATGTTAATGTAACACAGAACATTGCAATTAAATAGTAATGTAATAACATATGTTAACGAATATGAAAAATGAAATATTTCTCACGAAATATTGCCATTTTCATTATGTGTCCAAATCTTGTATTCAATTTACTCCCCTTAGGATCTAGATAATACACAGTGAACGTCTCGGAGGCAATAACCAATAACTCCCAATGCTTACCCCTAGAGGGAAAAAAGTTAAAAATTAATAACTCAAAATCCACAATAAAATGTAATTTTCTTAAGTCCAAATTATAATAAGCAAAGTAAACTTACTCTACATTGAATGGAGCCATTATCACCGTCTTCTTTTTTACAGCAAAAATTGAAAAAGCCTCACAGCAGTATTGTTGAACTGATGTAGGGTCTTTAGCTACTAGACTAATCAAGGATGGAATCAAAAACCCTACATGTTCGAATCCAAAATCTGCACATATGTTGTCTAAGTAGCTGCAAAATATGTATTAATTACGCATGCATTAATAAATAAGAAACCAGATCACCAGATCATACACAAGGTATATGGATGTATAAAGAATATCTCACCTTATCCATAGCTCTATCACAAATGTATTTAGCCAATCATATCGAAAAAACTCCAAAATATCTTGTATAAATAGTTTTGTTTCGTATGACTGACCTGTAGAATCTGAATCAGAAGAAACAGTTATAGGGGAGTTTATATCATGTTCCCCTAACCATACTGCCATACCCCTACAGTTAGGACCTAACGGGACAGGTAGGTCCTGTGGAACCCAACTAGGTAATGCAGGAGGTGGAGGTGGAGGCCTAGATGTTGTGGGTGTCTTCTTTTTAACCTGTATATATATATATATATAATTTCATATCAACTGTCAGCATATACACACACTAACAATTGAACGTAATGTAAATTTACCGCACCTTTTCAGTAAAGAAGACATACGCTTTTTCCCACAATATCACTCCGCCTACTGCCTCACTAAGCGTTTCACAATCGGGGTGGGCATATGGCAGTGGAAGATCCATCCACTGGGGGAATATATGTATCGGGCTCACCCGAATCCAACCAACTGGTACTGGAGACCCGTGACACATTTCCCCTGGTAGGGATGGGTAAGCTGACGCCTCTGCCACTACATATTCTTTACTTTTTAGACGACATGGCTTCAACCCCTACAAATTTTTGTGTAAAGAATGTTATATACATATATACATATCATCTTTTTCTTAAACGACTACAATTTCATATATATGTATCATCTTGAATTAAAAAACTAGTTACTATGTCATAAAAATACTTACAGTGGATGTGCTAGGTGGTGGTTCTACTGGATTACTCCCAACCTCTGCAGTAGGAGTAGGAGTAGAGTCTGTAGTAGGTATTGTCTGGTAAGTGGCAGTCTGAGATGCCTGCCACTTTTTCATTGCTTCTTTGAGTTTTTCTTTGAGTTTCCTGTCAAATAGCTTATCCACCTATACATGGATAAAAGAAATGTCAAATTCTAATTTTTGAATTCTCTTTTACAGTAACATTATAAAGAAAGAATATGTTACCTCTTCTTGTGAAAGTCCCACTTTTGGGACATGTTTGCGCTGGGATGACCCAAAAAAAGATTTGATGCCCACACCAGCGCCTGCAGCCCTAACACGTCCAGGATGCTCTGGGTTACCCAGAGCAACTGTCAATTCATCCTTTGTTCCCTCAGGGATGAACTTTCCTTGTTTCCTCAGCTCGTGCAGCTCCCGCTAATCGCCAAAACAAAAATTTGTACTTAAGTAAACAACACAAATAATCAATATTCGAATGATTTCTGTAAGAGTTGTATTTTACCATTTTTGCAGCTGCCTCAGCAGTTGCGGCCTTAGGTATTTCTCCCTTCTTATTTTGCCTCCCAGCTATCTAGACATCATGGCGAGGCAGAGGTGTGCTACCTATGGTAGAGGACTCCTGAGTAGCAGCAGACTGAGCAGCAGTAGCCTCAGCTTGTAGTCTTTGGCGAACGCCTGCATACCCCTTTGGACCCATTGTGTGGTCATGCACATTCAGTGCACGCCTTGATCTTTGTGCCTCACTGAGGGCCTATTTAGTATGCAAATTAATGATTTGGTTAGTAACACTAAATGTTAATCTTGAATAAGTGAATACAACATATATTAATTAATGAGATTGACGCCTAATACCTTGAATTCATCAGTTTGTCTTGAAGTGACAAACGCGTCCCATTCTTCTTTGTCCAGGAAGTTCCAATGTTCCGTGGTTGTCTTCTTCCTCTTGTCGGCTTCTTTTATGTATTCTCTGGTGAGATGTGTCCTATAGTTCCTTAGGACTCTCCCACAGCGTTGCATCACGCATTTACGATGCGGCTTTTCATCCAATTCAAATATACTCTAAAAAATAGAATTGCTATTAACTAGTATCAAAAAATTTAGTAATCTACAAAATAGAATTGCAAATTAATAATAACTCACGCATAAATCCCTCCATATTAAATCTTTCTTCTCCTTAGAAACTTTATGCCAAGAATCTAAGCGACAACCGCAATGGCTACGAGTAACAAACCCATGATATGAAATAAATGAATTGCGATTCACACCACATGCATTTCCTGCATTATCTAAATCCACAACAAGTTTGGGTCCATTGCCCTTTTGTGAAATTAACTTCTTCATCATAGTGATGCCCCTTCTCTTGCCAACTTTTTGGTGTTGTTGATCAAGTGCCTCAAGTGCTTCAGCTGGTACCTATGCATCATCAACCTAAAATTTGACAAAATAATTCACATTTACAAGATATAACTATAAATGGACATATAGATATAAATATATGATATATTTTTAAAACTTACATTGTGAGGCGGCGCATTGATGTCCTCACCCTCATGGTAGTCATCAGCACGGTCATCAGGAGAATGGTCAGCCATCTGCAAATTCACATTCAAATTGTAAAGTTCATATTGTAAAGTAGTAATTCAAAGTGTAAAGCTCACATTGTAAAATAATTCAAATTGTAAAGTTCACATTGTAAAGTAATTCAAAGTGTAAAGCTCACATTGTAAAGTAATTCAAATTGTAAAGCTCACATTGTAAAGTATCCATTCTATGATCAAAGAGAAAAACAAGTATATATTAGGACAAGATTAGGCCAACAAATACATGTGATGTCATTCTTATATATAATAAATGTGTACCACCTATCCCATTCTTGAACACCTAATCTCACTATTAAGTGTATAATGTGTATTGGGTTTTCGAGAAAATTTCGGCAGCATTTCCCCACTGTTCTCCAAGTACATATGTACTTTTAGAACAAACGAGGAAATGCTGCGGAAAGTTTCTTGAAAACCCAACACACATTATATACACTTACATCCTAAGTGAGATTAGGTGTTCAAGAACAGTCCCAAACCGGGGACTATCCAAGATTTACTCCTAATGAGTAAATCTTGGATGGGTTTCTAGGCCAACAAATAATGTGTTGTCATTCTTATACCTAAAATCCTAGCTCTTCAAGTTAGGGTGATTATTGATGTCTTTAAAAGCATGATTGGCAATTTAGGGAAAAGTTCATCATTTACATTCCAAGCATGTCACATGTGTGCATTACAGTTCATCATTAAGCAAAAGAAGGGTGATTAGGATTCTCAATATACTCAACAATGAAACAAGTTAAACATGTGTGCATTATAGTTCCTCATTTACATTCCAAGCATGTCACACGTGTGCATTACAGTTCATCATCAAGATATCTATAACTTACTTAAACATTCAATTATGAAGTAAATATACACTTAATTCAGAATAGCATGAGGCACAAATAAGTAGATGAAAAATACAAATAAGTAGATTCGGGTCTGGGCCTAAAGTCCTAACTCAAGGCTGTGATTTTCGTGGTGTTTCCTGGGCAGAATTGCCCCTGCTTCAGACCTACTTCATGCACAGGTGGAAAGGGCTCAGCTAGAAACGCAGCTAGGTGCTGCTCGTGGCTGAGGGGGCTGCAGAATCAAGTTTAGGGCTCTTAGTCGGAGTCAAGGGTGGCATTTGGTAGTGTTGGTCATTCCCAGCTACTCCTGGACGGCGTCGCTATAGCTGCAGCTGCTACTTCTGGCCGCCGGCACTGCTCTATAGGTCGGGCACTGCTAGGGTGAGGTAGAGGAAGAAGAAGGGCGGAGGAAGGTCCAGCGGCGCCGCGATGGTTGGGGTTGGGGCTAGGGTAGAGGCGGTTGGGGGTGGGGTGGTGGTGGCTGGTGCGGGAGCGACTGCTGGCACTGGGGAGGCGGATGGCGGTGTGGATGTTGGTGCTGCCACTGGGGATTGGGTGAAAGTCGTGGCCGTCAGGGAAAAGCAAGGTGGAGGAGAAAAGGGTTACCTTGCTGGCGGAGCAGAGCGGAGGCAGCACCGAGCGGCGACGGCACCGAGCGGAAGCTTTAGCTAGAGGCAGCAATGAGCGGCGGCAGCACCGAGCGGCGACGGCGGCACGGATGGTAGGGAGCGGCGGCGGCGGAGCAGCGGGGGCGAGCAAAAATCGCCGGAGCTAACTAGCTGCAATCGGGAATGAAACAGGGAAAGGGGAAGAATCGGTCGGGCTGGTGAGCTATTAAGTTGACAATAAGTGTCGGTTATTTAGTTATGAACCGACGCCATATGTAAAATTTTGGAGCCAATTTTTTCTCTAGAATTTTGGGTTTGGCGGTTGAGTTTAGGTGTCGGTTGTTTATTAATTAACCGACACCTATTAAAAGCGGTACCTGTGTCTGGGCTCCCTAAGCATATTGGATGTCGGTTTATGTTATCAACCGACACTGTAGACATTAGGTGTCGGTTTTTGTAAACAACCGACACCTTGAAAAGTGGCTTTATAAGCCATTTCTGTAGTAGTGACATATATCATTTCATCATCAAGAGTAACCATTAAAGCAATGTTACTCAACATATATACCTCATAGCCCTTTACCTGGTTATGCATCACCTGCATGGTTAGTATAGAAAGGTTGTATTATCAATCATAGGGCAATATTGATGATTATATGCTTTATCATACATTTCTCCACCTATGATCATAACACCATGCAAGGCATCTTATATACTTATCATTTACTCAACATTATATGTATCATTTCAGATGATCATAACACATGTAAAGTCATGTGAAGTCACATAGATGAGTTCTACTATAATGATTACCATCAAGCATATCAAGCGTCACCATCATAACCAAACGTGTTAACAAGAGCAACATCCAATATCGGTTTTCCCTAAGTAGCAAGACCCTCATGAAAAGTACCCCCACCAGAAGTGGTATCGGGCAGGGCACCCTCACCCATCACCCAACACATAACCTCACAACGGACAACACTTAGGGTGTAACGTGCAATGTCATGTCATGCAATGGTGCGTCAGGCATATCGTGCACTTACCAGTGTCGTGCACTGCGGTATCGTGCAACGCTCCGTCGGCATCCATGTACAAAGTGCAGCTCATTCCTTGTCGTGCAACGGTGCGTTGTACATCTCTGTGTCGTGCAACGACTAGGGTTACTACAGGTTACTATATCAGGCATCATCACTATGTTGTAACACCCAGCACCAAGCTAGCCACATAGCTCCATATCGTCCAAGGTATGACGGCCACTGGGCTTCCACCTCAGGTCAGGTGTATCGGGCAGCAGGGACCTATCGCTTAACCAACCTACCCATGACCCATCGGCCGACACAAGGCAAGGACATGTCGTGTGATGCCCGACACACAAAGGTCACAACCAGGAGCATGATGCCCGACACAACACCACCAACTAGCTAACAAGCTCCACACTTCAACGCACAACGACAACAAGCCATCACACATGTATCGGGTAGGTTATTCATCAAGGTGGGATGCCCGACACACACAAGGTAGAGACCAAGGGTGACGCCCGTCACAACCACACATGTGTCGTCCAAAGCGCAAGATCAAGAGGAATATCGGGCAGCACCTCCCCCAAGATCATAACTGTCAAGACGCAACTCCACAAGGTCGTCATCAACCTCAAGCACAAGGGCAACAAAACCCTAATGGATCAAGAAGATGGCTCACCGCTCAACAACCAAGAGAGAGGGGTCTTGCCACTCTTCTTAACACCAATCGGGCAACACAAGGTTCAACCATAACCAAGGTCCACAACTACTAGAAAGCTCACCTCTAGAGTCCATGGTGAGAGAAGGGTGTTGCTCAAACAACTACTACACAAGCTCACCTCTCAAATCAAACGAGAGAGGAGTATTGCTCATGTTACTAGAGTTCAAGCTCACTTCTTAAGACCAAGGAGGGAGAGGGGTGTTTCTCACCGAGAACCCTAAAACATAGGTTCGGCCATCAAGGTGCAACAAAGCAAAAAACTAAGCTAGCCACATATAAGCAACATACAAATAAGAACAAAGCATATGGTAATGTAGTTAGGGATATGAGTTATGTAACCTGCCTTAAGCAAGATCCAAGATCCTAGCTCCATGCACCACCAAGGAAGAAGAGCAAGGCACTCTAGGGTTCGGCCACCACTAGAGGAAGAAGGAGACTCCAAGAAGGATCGGCCACCAAGCTTGCAAAAGAAGAGAGGGTGTCGTGCACCAAGGAGAGGGAGACTAAGGAACTAAAGGGATCCTTAGTAAGGGAAAGGAAATGCATATATAGGAGAGGATGGAGGAGAAACCAAGGTAGAACCAAGCAAGGTGTCGCCCACGTAGGGACACTTGTCCATGAGCAATGCCACCACTCTTGCATGTCTTAAACACATGTCCAAGGCCATTGCCGCATGCAAGCATCAAACACCAAGTGTCCACTAGTGGTGACACAAACGAGGTCAAAGAAGGTCAAAGGGTCCATGGGCGACACACCTCCATGCCATGGCCGACAGACAGCCTGGGTGACACACCACTGGCCGACACAGACACAGGTCGACACACCTAGGCCGACACAGACACATGCTGACACACCTAGGCCCAACTAGCTCAACCAAGCCCAAAGGAACTCAAGCAACAGGCTCAAACCTTCCTCTCAACACTAGAGGAAGCAAGGAGAGGGAGGAACACCTCACAAGGTAGAAAACTTGCCCACAACCCTAGACTTGGGTTAATTGGAAGTAGCACCTCCAACTCTCAATAAAGCACCAACAAACCCTAATCACCACTAAAGGCGATTAGCAAGCAACTAAGCATCAAGGTTAAGCAAAGCAAACAAGATAAGCCCTAAACGGAGGTCAGGGTCCTTACAAGCTAATCCTCTACAAAGGGATATCATCCTCGAAATTTGCAGGAAAAAGCGAGGGATACTTCCTCCTCATCTCTTCCTCAAGCTCCCACGTGGATTCCTCAACGTCACGATGATTCCAAAGAACCAGGTCCTTCCTCTTCAGCTTCTTAACTCTCCTATCATGGATCATCATAGGACCTTCCTTGTAGGTCACATCTTCATCAAGCTCAACTTCGTCTGGATGTATCACTGTCCCTGTATCCGGATGACTTTTCTTCAGCATACTCACATGGAATACTGGATGTAACCTGTGCAAATCTGGCGGCAGCTCTAACTCGTAAGCTACCTTGCCAGCACGTGCTATGACCGGGTATGGCCCCATATATCTGGGTGCTAGCTTACCCTTTCGGCCAAACCTTAGCACACCCTTCCATGGTGAGACTTTAAGATACACTTTGTCTCCTACCTGGAACTCCAAAGGTCATCGGCGGTTGTCTGCATAAGACCTCTACCTATCCTGTGCTGCTTTCAACTGATGCTATATCACCTTGATCTTCTCTGTCATTTGCTGCACTAACTCAGAACCCAACAACTAATATTCACCAGACTCATACCAAGATAATGGAGATCTGCACTTCCTGCCATATAAGGCCTCATAAGGAGCCATGTTAATGCTCCCCTGATAACTATTGTTGTAGGCAAACTCTATCAAACTGAGATGTACATCCCAACTGTCTAGGAACTACAAAACACAAGCTCAAAGGAGATCTTCCAAAGTCTGAATAGTCATCTCAGTCTGTCCATCTGTATGTGGGTGGAAGACGGTACTGAACCTCAATTGCGTTCCCAACGCTTTGTGCAACTGTTCCAAAAAATGACTCATGAACTGAGGCCCTCTGTCAGAAACTATCGTCGCTGGCACACCGTGAAAACGTACTATCTCATCCACATATACTCGAGCTAACTTCTTGGATGTATACGTTGTCTTGAAAGGTATGAAATAGGCAGACTTCGTCAATCTGTCCACTATTACCCAAATGGAATCATGATTCCTAGTTGTCCTGGGCAGACCAACTACGAAATACATGGTTATATGATCCCATTTCCACTGCGGTATTGGCAGGGGCTACAACGTACCTATCGGCTTCTGATGTTCAACCTTGACTTGCTAACATACCACACACTTAGCCATGAATTGAGCTACATCTTTCTTCAAGCCGGGCCACCAATACAAGTCCTTCAGACTATGATACATCTTGGTGACTCCTGGATGCATAGAGTACACCGACGTGTGTGCTTCCTCGAGCACTAACTTCCTCACATTGTCAGCATCGGGGACCACCATCCTGTCATAATAGCAAACTAGTCCATTCTTATACTCATGGAACCCATCACGCTTTTCACTGCCGAACTCTGATCTGATCAACTGTATTGTATCATCTATTTGTTGTGCATCTTTGATTTGTTGTCTCAGCTCAGGTTTGACTTGCATCTGTGCTAAAAGTCCATCTAACAAGGAAACTTCCATTTGCACATTCATCTGCCGCAAGGAAACAAGCATATACCGTCTATGGAATACCAGGGAACTCAACTGTGCCTTCTTTGAAGGAAAAGAAGAAGACTTTCGGCTAAGCGCATCATCTACCACATTCGCCTTACCAGGATGATATTGGATGGTGCAGTCATAATCATTGATTAACTTCATCCATCAACGGTGTCGCATGTTTAACTCATGCTACGAAAAGATGTACTTTAGATTCTTATGATCCGTAACGATCTGGCACACTTCCCTGTAAAGATAGTGTTTCCAAATCTTTAACGCATGAACCACTGCCGCCAACTCCAAATCATGAGTCGGATAGTTCTCCTCATGTTTCTTAAGTTGTCGCAAAGCAAAAGAAACCACATGATCTTCCTACAACAGCACACAACCTAAACCTTTCTTGGAAGCATCACAGAAAACAACATAGCCATTTCTAGGCACTGGCAACACTAACACTGGAGCACTAATCAGTTTCTCCTTCAAACTTGGAAAAGCTTGCTGACAACGATCATCCCAGACAAAAGGTATATCCTTCCTAGTCAACTTTGTCATCGGCAACACAATCGCACTGAAGTCATTGATAAACCTCCGGTAGTATCCTGCCAAACCCAGGAAACTATGAACTTCTGTCGGCGTCTTCGGCTGTTCCCACTCTGCAACGGATTCCATCTTCTTTGGGTCCACTTTGACTCCTTCAGCAGATATCACATGAACCAAGAAAGTCACTTCTTCCAACGAGAACTCACACTTACTGAACTTGGCATACAACTGATGTTGGCGAAGAAGAGTCAACGCTAGTCGAAGATGTCGCTCATGCTCTAGCCTGTCCTGAGTATAGATCAAGACGTCATCTATAAAGACTACAACAAATTGATCTAGGAACGGATGGAACACTCTGTTCATCAGATCCATGAAAGCAGCGGGTGCATTGGTTAGCCCAAACGACATAACCATGAACTCTAAGTGACCATACCTCATCCTAAAAGCTGACTTTGGTATGTCATCCGGCTTAATCCTCAACTGATGATATCCAGCCCATAGATTGATCTTCAAAAAAACTGTAGCACCACACAATTGATCGAAAAGATCATCTATCCTCGGTAATAGGTACTTGTTCTTGATTGTGACTTTGTTCAACTGTCAGTAATCTATACATAACCGCATCGACCCATCCTTCTTCTTAACAAACAACACTAGAGCACCCCAAGGTGACGTACTCGGTCGGATGAAACCTTTCTCCAACAACTCTTGCAACTGCTTCTTAAGGTCTGCCATATCTAGTAGTGCCATCCTATACGGTGTCTGTGCAACTGGTTGTATTCCTGGGACCAGATTGATCTCAAAATCAATCTCTCAGGGTGGAGGAACACCGGGGAACTCATCAGGAAACACATCCGCAAACTCTCGGACAACCGACACCTCCTCAAGGCTAGGACCTTTCACCTTGGTATCTACAACGTGAGCTAAGAATGCTTTACATCCTTGTCATAACAACTTCTCTGCCACCATAGCCGATACCAGACACGTCAGAAGAATCTTCCTATCTCCTTGGAAGATCCACTTCTCTCCGTCATCATCAAACACAGCTTGCTTGGAACCACAGTCCAAAACAACCTTATACTTCTCCAAGGTATCCATCCCAAGGATCACATCGAAACCATGCATATCAAGTGGTATAAGATCCACTTGTATGATGTGTCTCGAAAAAGATAAGACACAAGATGGACACTCTTCTCGAAGCATCAAGGAACCAATAAGAGGGGTTTCTAACAACAAGCTATCCTTCTTACAGCTAACAGATAAACGACAGTTCTCAAGCATACTATAGGTGATAAAAGAGTGTGTAGCACCCTGGTCAACCAGAACAGATATAAGGTAAGAAGAAGGCATATCAGAATGAAATAACTCCATCTGACATTTCACCACTCGTGGGTTGACTATCACCTCCGGCTGACTCATAGCATAGAATCGAGTCGTTGCTTGCTGTCTACATCCTCTGCTTCCTTGACCAGACGATCCCGCTTGCGACGCTTGATTGCGTCCTCGCCCTCTGCTACCACGGGGCTGTTGTCTATCTGACCCTTGATGATTCTTCCTCGGCTGTTGCATCACTTCAACATCTCTGCTTGGGCACTTCGACTTGAAATTCCCTGTCTGACAGCATATATAGCATGACCTATCTTCAAACCGTGGCCTAGATGGCCCTATCACTACCACAGAAGCTGTACTATGTGCCTTCGATGGTGAAGAAACATAACCTCTTCCCTTACTCGAAGACCATTGTGACGGTATACTAGAACCTCTCATCACTGAAGGTGCTAAAAACCTAGGCTTTTTGAAGCCACCAAACCTATGTCCCTGGAACTGAGCAGGCCTCTTCTTAGACATGGATTCCCTCTTCTCCCTAACTGACCATTCAATCCTCTGGACAGATTCCACAAATGTAGCAAACTGCTCTCGATTCTCCAATGCAAAAGCGGGTGTCGTCAGCTCAACACTCTGACCTTTCTCAAAGCGTCTGATCCGCTCTTTATCTGTTGCTGCCATGTGAGGACAAAACCTCAACAGATCCATGAACTTGGCCTCGTATTCGGTGATGTTCATTGTTCCTTGGCGCAAGTGCTCAAACTGACTGATCTTCTCATCTATATACATCTTCGGAAAGTATCTGCTGACGAACTCACATCGGAAAACCTACCAACCGATTACCTCACCAAGACGCTTCTCCTCCTGGATGGTCCACCAATGACCAGCACTACCTTTCAGAAGGTAGACAGCGTGCTTTACTTTGTCTGCTTTGGGGATTTCGAGGATCCGGAAAGCCTTCTCAAAACTTGTCAGTCACAGATCTACATCTGTTGGATCAGTCGTTCCAACATAATTCGAAGCTCTGACTCGACAAAGCCGCTCAAAGGTCTTCCCAATACCTGACGTTTCACCATGGGGAGCCTGTGCTCTCGGCGGAGGCACTGGAAGTCTTTCTACCATGAGATTCATCGTAGCCATCATCTGCCCCATAAGCTGTTGATAGGAAGGGTGTTCAAGAATGGTTGGGTCAGGTTAGGGGACCTCAGGCACCCGATCTTCATGTGCCTGCCCTATAGCTCCATCAACTGATGCAACATCGATGTTCTCAACAACATGTTCTTCATGGTTCCCCGACATCTTGACTTTTCTTCCACTGAGGGCAAAAGATGATTGTAAGAAAATCTGGAAAACTCACAAGAACAAACACAACCTAGTCCTAAATCCCTATAGACTCAGTGAACCTAGAGCTATGATACCAAACTTGGGGCAACACATCCCACAATCACACAGACAGCGAGGTGTTACGCGAAAACGTGTAGAAAACACCATAAACCACAGATTACCAAAAACATGGGTTAATTAAAATCGATTGCAGAAGTCGGAATAACTGAGAAACTATTACATTTAGGTCATCATCCTGCAAGGAAACAAGTTATATAAACATATACAAGATCTTGATACGTGTTCACAACTTAGGAGATCACCTGTCCAGTCATCACTGGTTTATACATACATAACGGCCCACATCCGGCTAGCAGCAGGATATACAAAACATCAACAGCTATACATCGCGAAACCACGTCAAACGTTCCCAAGGACCTGAGAGTACATGGATGACTCTAATACTTTACTACAAAAACGACCAAAACAACAGTGTGTCCATCTCTTGCCTTCTACTGCTCGTCTTGCTTCTCGGCCGCAACTCTGCGACCACCACCACGTCTAGCTCGATCACCTAAAAAGGGTATAAACCAGTGGGGTGAGACACACAGTCCCAGCGAGAAACATAACTCCCCGCCGAACTACAAAACCTCAAAAGATAAAGCAACAACACTAATTAACTGATAAGAGGTATAACAAGAGCAGTTTATAAAGTAAAGCTATTCATACCAGCAAGCTTACCAGAATGTACGGAAGGCATAGGAACATGATTAATAAGATAAGATTTATAAGATCTTTCCACAGAACATAAGGAACGTAAGTAACTATAAGTTATAACAAGATCAACCACTCAAGCAAGGCCTCAATCAATGTTCTGTGTTTTGCCTTAAGCAATAAATACTATATGGCTGGATTACGTATTATTATGCCCTGAGGAAGTGAGTCGTACCACTCAGATCTAACCGACCGTTGCGAAACGTGGAGCCGGTGCCATACAAGGTCAATGGAAGAGCCGGACTCCACGACCTCCCGCCTCGTGGTCAGTGCACGAGAACCAAAGCAGGACTGTAGTCTCATGCTTAAGTGGCCTCAACCACAGTGTCAACTCCATAGGCTACCCTTCCTCTAGCGCACCTCGGTACAGATCACGACGCTAGTATATCTGAGCCACGGGCCAGTTCACTGTGCTCTGAGCCATGAACGCATTCATGCTCCCATATCACATATCCTGAGCCATGGGCCTATTCACCATGCTCACATACATATCCCGAGTCTGCAACCGTAGCTGCACTCGATTCCCTCTCTATTTTAGGCTAGGAGAAACCTCGCATATTCAACAATATGTGCTCTGGGTTAACCCGCAGGAGAACCCGTTTCACCATCACCAACATCTGACGTTGATGGATCTATGGCCAGGGAAAACTACATGATATATTCCATTGTGATTAATTAATATCTTTTAGGTGGATTGCAAGATTCAACCAAGTTATATAATATGCAAACTATAACAAGAATAAATAGTATGATACTCAACATTATGTTTTTATTGTAATCAACATCATCCTAATCCATCACAACGATCCACCATTACATGTTATCACTTGGCTTCTTGTCAATAATCTAGATCCATCTCAAGGATCATCACATTACCATGGGATCTAATTTCCTCATCACATAGTGCCACTGCCTCTCAAGGCTTACATCATCACCATGGGATAACAATCCCAGCACTTTAGCCACACTCAAGTCCTCATACCAGAACACATATATCATTTTATCAACAAGAGTAACCATTAAAGAAATGTTACTCAACATATATACCTCATAGCCCTTTACATGGCTATCCATCACCTACATGGTTAGTACAGAAAGGTCGTATTATCAATCATAGGGCAATATTGATGATTATATGCTTTATCATACATTTCTCCACCTGTGATCATAACACCATGGAAGGCATCTTATATACTTATCATTTACTCAACATTATACGTATCATTTACTATAACAATTACCATCAAGCATATCAAGGGTCACCATCATAACCAAACGTGTTAACAAGAGCAACATCCAATATCAGTTTTCCATAAGGAACAAGACCCTCACAAAAAGTACCCTCACCAGAAGTGGTATCGGGCAGGGCACCCTCACCCATCGCGCAACACATAACCTCACAACGGACATCACTTAGGGTGTAACGCGCAACGCCATGTCATACAATGGCGTGTTAGGCATATCGTGTACTTACCAGTGTCGTGCACTGCGGTATCGTGCAACGCTCTGTCGACATCCATGTACAAAGTGTAGCTCATTCCTTGTTGTGCAACGGAGCATTGTACATCTCTGTGTCTTGCAATGACTAGGGTTACTATAGGTTACTATACCAGGCATCGTCACTATGTTGTAACACCCAACACCAAGCTAGCCACATAGCTCCATATCGTCCAAGTTATGACGGCCACTAGGCTTCCACCTCAGGTCAAGTGTATCGGGCAGCAGGGACCTATCCCTTAACCAACCTACCCATGACCCATCGGCCGACACAAGGCAAGGACCTGTCGTGTGACGCCCGACACACAAAGGTCAGCAACCAGGAGCATGATGCCTGACACAACACCACCAACTAGCTAACAAGCTCCACACTTCAACGCACAACGACAACAAGCCATCACACATGTATCAGGTAGGTTATTCATCAAGGTGGGATGCCCGACACACACAAGGCAGAGACAAAGGCTGATGCCTGTCACCGCCACACATGTGTCGTCCAAAGCTCAAGATCAAGAGGAATATCGGGCAGCACCTCCCCCAAGATCATAACTGTCAAGACGCAACTCCACAAGGTTGTCATCAACCTCAAGTACAAGGGCACCATAACCCTAATAGATCAAGAAGATGGCTCACCTCTCAACAACCAAGAGAGAGGGGTCTTGCCACGCTTCTTAACACCAATCGGGCAACACAAGGTTCAACCATAACCAAGGTCCACAACCACTACTAAGCTCACCTCCAGAGTCCATGGTGGGAGAAGGGTGTTGCTCAAACAACTAGAACACAAGCTCACCTCTCAACTCAAATGAGAGAGGAGTATTGCTCATGTTACTAGAGTTCAAGCTCACTTCTCAAGACCAAGGAGGGAGAGGGGTGTTGCTCACCATGAACCCTAAAACATAGGTTCGACCATCAAGGTGCAACTAAGCAAGAAACTAAGCTAGCCACATATAAGCAACATATAAATAAGAACAAAGAATATGGTAATGTAGTCAGTGATGGGAGTTATGTAACCCGCCTTAAGCAAGATCCAAGCTCCTAGCTCCACACACCACCAAGGAAGAAGAGCAAGGCACTGTAGGGTTCAGCCACCACTAGAGGAAGAAGGAGACTCCAAGAAGGATCGACCACCAAGCTTGCAAAAGAAGAAAGCATGTCGTGCACCAAGGAGAGGGAGACTGAGGAACTAAAGGGATCCTTAGCAAGGGAAAGGAAATGCATATATAGGAGAGGATGGAGGAGAAACCAAGGTAGAACAAAGCAAGGTCTCACCCACCTAGGGACACTTGTCCATGAGCAATGCCACCACTATAGCAGGTCTTAAACACATGTCCAAGGCCATTGCCACATGCAAGCATCAAACACCAAGTGTCCACTAGTGGTGACACAAACGAGGTAAAAGAAGGTCAAAGGGTCCATGGGCGACACACCTCCATGCCATGGCCGACAGACACCCTGGGCGACACACCACTGGATGACACAGACACAGGCCGACACACCTAGGCTGACACAGACACATGCCGACAAACCTAGGCTGACACAGACATAGGCCGACACACCTAGGTCGACACAGACACAGGCCGACACACCTAGGCGCAACAAGCTCAACCAATCCCAAAGGAACTCAAGTAACGTGCCCAAACCTTCCTCTCAACACTAGAGGAAGCAAGGAGAGGGAGGAACACCTCACAAGCTGGAAAACTTGCCCACAACCCTAGACATGGGTTAATTGCAAGTAGCACCTCCAGCTTTCAAAAAAGCACCAACAAACCCTAATCACCATTAAAGGTGATTAGCAAGCAACTAAGCATTAGGGTTAAGCAAAGAAAATAGGATAAGCCCTAAACGGAGGTCAGGGTCATTACACATATGCTAACCCTAATTATCATGGTCAATATGCAAGTCATAATCAAGTCTTTAGATCATCATCTTGATCTAACATCACTGGTGTTCAAGATATAGTTCCAAATAACATAATGAGTAAGGTCTGGGATAAAGTATTAGGTCAAAGGATTAAGTATGCCACAAGATTTAGAACAATCATATTATTATGATGTCATCATCATATTCAAGATCAATTCAACACATATAGATCTAGAACTTCACTAGTCACGTTATGATTTTAGAGTATCAATATGAACATTAGAGTCAAATATTAGGGTTTCCAAAGTCTAATCACAAATTAGATTCATTTGACAAGTTAATTGAACAAAAGAAAAAAATCCTACATATATCAGTGACAAATGTCTAGAATTAGGCTTTAAAAGCACTTTTAATAGGTTCATTGGATTGTTCTGATGAAAATGGATGACTTCTTTGTAATTTTTGGAGCTAGGATATATTTTGTACGATTAAAGCAAGATCTAGACATTTAATTAAATTTTTGAGCTGAGCGGAGAACATTTACCTTAATATGGAAAAATGAGGGTCGTTGGATGCACAAGGAATGGACCAGATTGGGCCACATCAAATCACGACTCACTAATCTGAGGATCAACTCTGATCCTTGATTGGCTGATTCACCTTTTGATTTATCAGTTCAAGCACTGGTTAGATGGACACCTTAGACTCGGGGTTTCTTTTTTGGGTCGGCCGGTTCAGGGCTCGTTGAGCCAGTGGTTTGGCGCCCGACTCTTGTCTTCACAGACTCTCGCATGATCCCAAGAGCAGGGCGGAGGGCTCACTGGCGTTGAGGGGCTTTGGGAGCAAGAGGGACTGAGCAAGGCTACGAGTAAGCCGTCCAAGCTCACCCTAACATCGTGTAGGTGGTGGTGATGGCAGATCGGGAACAGGATGCATGGATGGAGCACACCCAGATTGTGTTGTGCGGTGGTGCTACACAAGCAGTAGGAAGAAGAACAGCAAGAAATCGGGGTGCTCGAGGCCATGAGTGTGGCAACACATCCCACTATCACATAGACAACGAGGTGTTATGCGAAAACGTGCGGAAAAAACCATAAACCACAGATTACCAAAAACACGGGTTATTTAAAACTGATGGCAGAAAGTGAATAACTGAGAAACTATTACATTTAGGTCCTCATCCTATAAGGAAATAGGTTATATAAACATATACAAGATTTTGATACGTGTTCACAGCTTAGTAGATCAGCTGTCCAGTCATCACATGAGTTCATCACCGGTTTATACATACATAACGACCCACATCCGGCCAACAACAGGATAGACAAAACATCAACAACTATACATCGCGAAACCATGTCAAACATTCCCAAGGACCTGAGAGTACAGGGATGACTCTAAGACTTTACTACAAAAATGACCAAAACAACAGTGTGTCCATCTCTTGCCTTCTACTGCTTGTCTTGCTGCTCGGCCGCAACTCCGTGACCACCACCACGTCTAGCTCGATCACCTTAAAATGGTATAAACTAGAAGGGTGAGACACAGTCCCAGCAAGAACCATAACTCCCCTCCGAACTACAAAACCTCATAAGATAAAGCAACAACATTAATTAACTGATAAGAGGTATAACAATATCAGTTTATAAAGTAAAGCTATTCATACCAACAAGCTTACCAGAATGTACGGAAGACATAGGAACATGATTAATAAGGTAAGATCTTACCATAGAACATAAGGAACGTAAGTAACTACAAGGTATAACAAGATCAACTACTCAAGCAAGGCCTCAATCAATGTTCCGTGTTTTGCCTTAAGCAATAAATACTATATGGCTGGATTACATATTATTATGCCCTGAGGAAGTGAGTCATACCGCTAAGATCCAACTGACGGCTGTGAAACGTGGAGCAGGTGCCATACAAGGTCAATGGAAGATACATACTCCACGACCTCCCGCCTCGTGGTCAGTTCACGAGAACCAAAGCAAGACTGCAGTCTCGTGCTTAAGTGGCCTCAACCACAGGGTCAGCTCCATAGGCTACCCTTCCTCTACCCTGCCTTGGTACAGATAACGGTGCTAGTATATCTGAGCCACGGGCCAGTTCACTGTGCTCTGATCCATGAATGCATTCATGCTCCCATATCACATATCCTAAGCCATTGGCCTATTCACCATGCTCACATACATATCCCGAGTCTGCAACCGTAGTTGCACTCGATTCCCTCTCTATTTTAGGCTAGGAGAAACCTCGCATATTCAACAATATGCGCTCCGGGTTAAGCCGCAACAGAACCCGTTTCACCATCACCAGCATCTGACGATGATGGATCTATGGCCAGGGCAAACTACATGATACATTCCACTTTGATTAATTAATATCTTTTAGGTGGATTGCAAGATTCAACCAAGTTATATAATATGCAAACTATAACAAGAATAAATAGTATGAAACTCAACATTATGCTTTTATTGTAATCAACATCATCCTGATCCATCACAAGGATCCAACATTACATGTTATCACTTGGCTTCTTGCCAATAATCTAGATCCATCTCAAGGATCATCACATTACCATCGGATCTAATTTCCTCATCACATAGTGCCACTACCTCTCAAGGCTTACATCATCACCATGGGATAACAATCCCAGCACTTTAGCCACACCCAAGTCCTCATACCAGAACACATATATCATTTCATCAACAAGAGTAACCATTAAAGCAATGTTACTCAACATATATACCTCATAGCCCTTTACCTGGCTATGCATCACCTGCATGGTTAGTACAGAAAGGTCATATTATCAATCATAGGGCAATATTGATGATTATATGCTTTATCATACATTTCTCCACCTGTGATCATAACACCATGGAAGGCATATTTTATACTTATCATTTACTCAACATTATACGTATCATTTCAGATGATCATAACACATGTAAAGTCATGTCAAGTTACATAGATGAGTTCTACTATAACAATTACCATCAAGCATATCAAGGGTCACCATCATAACCAAATGTGTTAACAAGAGCAACATCCAATATCAGTTTTCCATAAGGAGCAAGACCCTCATGAAAAGTACCCTCACCAGAAGTGGTATCGAGCAGGGCACCCTCACCCATCACGCAACACATAACCTCACAATGGAAAGCACTTAGGGTGTAACGCGCAATGCCATGTCATGCAATGGCGCATCAGGCATATCGTTCACTTACCAGTGTCGTGCATTGCGGTATCGTGCAACGCTCCGTTGACATCCATGTACAAAGTGTAGCTCATTCCTTATTGTGCAACGGTGTGTTGTACATCTCTGTGTCATGCAACGACTAGGGTTACTACAGGTTACTATACCAGGCATCATCACTATGTTGTAACACCCAGCACCAAGCTAGCCACATAGCTCCATATCGTCAAAGGTATGACGACCACTAGGCTTCCACCTCAGGTCAAGTGTATCAGGCAGCAGGGACCTATCGTTTGACCAACCTACCCATGACCCATCGGCCGACACAAGGCAAGGACATGTCGTGTGACGCCCAACACACAAAGGTCAGCAACCAGGAGCATGATGCCTGACACAACACCACCAACTAGCTAACAAGCTCCACACTTCAACGCACAACGACAACAAGCCATCACACATGTATCAGGTAGGTTATTCATCAAGGTGGGATGCCCGACACACACAAGGTAGAGACCAAGGCTGACGCCCATCACAGCCACACATATGTCGTCCAAAGCTCAAGATCAAGAGGAATATCTGGCAACACCTCCCCCAAGATCATAACTGTCAAGACGCAACTCCACAAGGTCGTCATCAACCTCAAGCACAAGGTCACCAAAACCCTAATGGATCAAGAATATGGCTCACCTCTCAACCACCAAGAGAGAGGGGTCTTGCCACACTTTTTAACACCAATCGGGCAACACAAGGTTCAACCATAACCAAAGTCTAAAACCACTACAAAGCTCACCTCTAGAGTCCATGGTGAGAGAAGGGTGTTGCTCAAACAACTAGAACACAAGCTCACCTCTCAACTCAAATGAGTGAGGAGTATTGCTCATGTTACTAGAGTTCAAGCTCACTTCTCAAGACCAAGGAGGGAGAGGGGTGTTGCTCACCAAGAACCCTAAAACATAGGTTCGGCCATCAAGGTGCAACTAAGCAAGAAACTAAGCTAGCCACATATAAGCAACATACAAATAAGAACAAAGAAGATGGTAATGTAGTTAGGGATGGGAGTTATGTAACCCTCCTTAAGAAAGCTCCAAGCTCCTAGCTCCACGAACCACCAAGGAAGAAGAGCAAGGCACTCTAGGGTTCGGCCACCACTAGAGGAAGAAGGAGACTCCAAGAAGGGTTGGCCACCAAGTTTGCAAAAGAAGAGAGTGTGTCGTGCACCAAGGAGAGGGAGACTAAGGAACTAAAGGGATCCTTAGAAAAGGAAAGGAAATGCATATATAGGAGAGGATGGAGGAGAAACCAAGGTAGAACAAAGTAAGGTCTCGCCCACCTAGGGACACTTGTCCATGAGCAATGCCACCACTATAGCATGTCTTAAACACATGTCCAAGGCCATTGCCACATGCAAGCATCAAACACCAAGTGTCCACTAGTGCTGACACAAACGAGGTAAAAGAAGGTCAAAGGGTCCATGGGCGACACACCTCCATGCCATGGCCGACAGACACCCTGGGCGACACACCACTGGATGACACAGACACAGGACGACACACCTATGCTGAAACAGACATAGGCCGACACACCTAGGCCGACACAGACATAGGTCGACACACCTAGGCCCAACAAGCTCAACCAAGCCCAAAGGAACTCAAGTAACGGGCCCAAACCTTCCTCTCAACACTAGAGGAAGCAAGGAGAGGGAGGAACACCTCACAAGCTGGCAAACTTGCCCACAACCCTAGACTTGGGTTAATTGCAAGTAGCACCTCCAGCTTTCAAAAAAGCACCAACAAACCCTAATCACCACTAAAGGTGATTAGCAAGCAACTAAGCATTAGGGTAAAGCAAAGCAAACAGGATAAGCCCTAAATGGAGGTTTGGGTCCTTACACATATGCTTACCCTAATTATCATGGTCAATATGCAAGTCATAATCAAGTCTTTAGATCATCATCTTGATCTAACATCACTGGTGTTCAAGATACAGTTCCAAATAACATAATGAGTAAGGTCTGTGATAAAGTATTAGGTCAAAGGATTAAGTATGCCACAAGATTTAGACCAATCATATTATTATGATGTCATCATCATATTCAAGATCAATTCAACACATATAGATCTAGAACTTCACTAGTCACGTTATGGTTTTAGAGTATCAATATGAACATTAGAGTTAAATATTAGGGTTTCCAAAGTCTAATCACAAATTAGAGTCATTTGACAAGTTAATTGAACAAAAGAAAAAAATCCTACATATATCAGTGAGAAATGTCTAGAATTAGGCTTTAAAAGCACTTTTAATAGGTTCATTGGATTGTTCTGATCAAAATGGATGACTTATTTGTAATTTTTGGAGCTAGGATATATTTTCTACGATTAAAGCAAGATCTAGACATTTAATTAAATTTTTGATCTGAGCGGAGAACATTTACCTTAATATGGAAAAATGAGGGTCGTTGGATGCACAAGGAATGGACCAGATTGGGCCACGTCAAATCCGGACTCACTAATCTAAGGATCAACTCTGATCCCTGATTGGCTGATTCACCTTTTGATTTATCACTTCAAGCACTGGTTAGTTGGACCCCTCAGACCCGGGGTTTCTTTTTTGGGTCGGCCAGTTCGGGGCTCGTTGAGCCAATGGTTTGGCGCCTGACTCTTGTCTGCACAGATTCTCGCCCGATCCCAAGAGCAGGGCAGAGAGCTCACTAGCGTTGAGGGGCTTTGGGAGCAAGAGGGACTGAGCAAGGCTACGAGTAAGCCATCAAAGCTCACCCTAACTTCGTGTAGGTGGTGGTGATGGCAGATTTGGAACAGGATGCATGGATGGAGCACACCCAGATTGTGTTGTGCGGTGGTGCTGCACAAGCAGTAGGAAGAAGAACAGCAAGAAATCGGGGTGCTCGAGGCCATGAGTGTGGCAACACATCCCACTATCACACAGATAATGAAGTGTTACGTGAAAACATGTGGAAAAAATCATAAACCACAGATTACCAAAAATGCGGGTTATTTAAAACCGATGGCAGAAAGCAGAATAACTGAGAAACTATTACATTTAGGTCCTCATCCTGTAAGGAAATAGGTTATATAAACATATACAAGATCTTGATATGTATTCACATCTTAGGAGATCAGTTGTCTAGTCATCACATGAGTTCATCACCGGTTTATACATACATAACGACCCACATCCTACCAGCAACAGGATATACAAAACATCAACAACAATACATCGCGAAACCACGTCAAACGTTCCCAAGGACCTGAGAGTACAGGGATGACTCTAAGACTTTACAACAAAAATGACCAAAACAGCAGTGTGTCCATCTCTTGCCTTCTACTGCTCGTCTTGCTGCTCGGCCGCAACTCTGTGACCACCACCACGTCTAGCTCGATCACCTAAAAAGGGTATAAACTAGCGGGGTGAGACACACAGTTCCAGCAAGAAACATAACTCCCCGCCGAACTACAAAACCTCATAAGATAAAGCAACTACAGTAATTAACTGATAAGAGGTATAACAAGAGCAGTGTATAAAGTAAAGCTATTCATACCAGCAAGCTTACCAGAATGTACGGAAGGCACAACAACATGATTAATAAGATAAGATTTATAAGATCTTACCACAGAACATAAGGAACGTAAGTAACTACAAGGTATAACAAGATCAACTACTCAAGCAAGGCCTCAATCAATGTTCCGTGTTTGGCCTTAAGAAATAAATACTATATGGTTGGATTACGTATTATTATGCCCTGAGGAAGTGAGTCGTACCGCTAAGATCCAACTGACGGCTGCGAAACGTGGAGCTGGTGCCATACAAGGTCAATGGAAGATCCAGACTCCACGGACTCCCGCCTCGTGGTCAGTGCACGAGAACCAAAGCAAGACTGCAGTCTCGTGCTTAAGTGGCCTCAACCACAGGGTCAGCTCCATAGGCTACCCTTCCTCTAGCCCGCCGTGGTACACATCACAGTTCTAGTATATCTGAGCCACGGGCCAGTTCACTGTGCTCTGATCCATGAACGCATTCATGATCCCATATCACATACCCTGAGCCATGGGCCTATTCACCATGCTCACATACATATCCCGAGTCTGCAATCGTAGCTGCACTCGATTCCCTCTCTATTTTAGGCTAGGAGAAACCTCACATATTCAACAATATGCGCTCCGAGTTAACTCGCAGGAGAACCCGTTTCACCATCACCAGCATCTGACAATGATGGATCTATGGCCAGGGCAAACTACATGATACATTCCACTTTGATTAATTAATATCTTTTAGGTGGATTGCAAGATTCAACCAAGTTATATAATATGCAAACTATAACAAGAATAAATAGTATGAAACTCAACATTATGCTTTTATTGTAATCAACATCATCCTGATCCATCACAAGGATGCAACATTACATGTTATCACTTGGCTTCTTGCCAATAATCTAGATCCATCTCAAGGATCATCACATTACCATCGGATCTAATTTCCTCATCACATAGTGCCACTACCTCTCAAGGCTTACATCATCACCATGGGATAACAATCCCAGCACTTTAGCCACACTCAAGTCCTCATACCAGAACACATATATCATTTCATCAACAAGAGTAACCATTAAAGCAATGTTACTCAACATATATACCTCATAGCCCTTTACCTGGCTATGCATCACCTGCATGGTTAGTACAGAAAGGTCGTATTATCAATCATAGGGCAATATTGATGATTATATTCTTTATCATACATTTCTCCACCAGTGATCATAACACCATGGAAGGCATATTATATTCTTATCATTTACTCAACATTATACGAATCATTTCAGATGATCATAACACATGTAAACTCATGTCAAGTTACATAGATGAGTTCTACTATAACAATTACCATCAAGCATATCAAGGGTCACCATCATAACCAAACGTGTTAACAAGAGCAACATCCAATATCGGTTTTCCATAAGGAGCAAGACCCTCACGAAAAGTACCCTCACCAGAAGTGGTATCGGGAAAGGCACCCTCACCCATCACGCAACACATAACCTCACAACGGACAACACTTAGGGTGTAACGCGCAACGCCATGTCATGCAATGGCGCGTCAGGCATATCGTTCACTTACCAGTGTCATGCACTGCAGTATCGTGCAACGCTCCGTCGACATCCATGTACAAAGTGTAGCTCATTCTTTATTGTGCAACGGTGCGTTGTACATCTCTGTGTCATGCAACGACTAGGGTTACTACAGGTTACTATACTAGGCATCATCACTATGTTGTAACACCCAGCACCAAGCTAGCCACATAGCTCCATATCGTCCAAGGTATGACAGCCACTAGGCTTCCACCTCAGGTCAAGTGTATCGCGCAGTAGGGACCTATCGTTTAACCAACCTACCCATGACCCATCGGCTGACACAAGGCAAGGACTTGTCGTGTGATGCCCGACACACAAAGGTCAGCAACCAGGAGCATGATGCCTGACACAACACCACCAACTAGCTAACAAGCTCCACACTTCAATGCACAATGACAACAATCCATCACACATGTATCAGGTAGGTTATTCATCAAGGTGGGATGCCCGACACACACAAGGCAGAGACCAAGGCTGACGCCCGTCATAGCCACACATGTGTCGTCTAAAGCTCAAGATCAAGAGGAATATCGGGCAACACCTCCCCCAAGATCATAACTGTCAAGACGCAACTCCACAAGGTTGTCATCAACCTCAAGCACAAGGTCACCAAAACCCTAATGGATCAAGAAGATGGTTCACCTCTCAACAACCAAGAGAGAGGGGTCTTGCCATGGTTTTTAACACCAATCGGGCAACACAAGGTTCAACCATAACCAAAGTCCACAACCACTACAAAGCTCACCTCTAGAGTCCATGGTGAGAGAAGGGTGTTTCTCAAACAACTAGAACACAAGCTCACCTATCAACTCAAATGAGAGAGGAGTATTTCTCATGTTAATAGAGTTCAAGCTCACTTCTCAAGACCAAGGAGGGAGAGGGGTGTTGCTCACCAAGAACCCTAAAACATAGGTTCGGCCATCAAGGTGGAACTAAGCAAGAAACTAAGCTAGCCACATATAAGCAACATACAAATAAGAACAAAGAAGATGGTAATGTAGTTAGGGATGGGAGCTATGTAACCCGCCTTAAGAAAGCTCCAAGCTCCTAGCTCCACGCATCACCAAGGAAGAAGAGCAAGGCACTCTAGGGTTCAGCCACAACTAGAGGAAGAAAGAGACTCCAAGAAGGATCGACCACCAAGCTTGCAAAAGAAGAGAGCATGTCGCGCACCAAGGAGAGGGAGACTAAGGAACTAAAGGGATCCTTAGCAAGGGAAAGGAAACGCTTATATAGGAGAGGATGGAGGAGAAACCAAGGTAGAACAAAGCAAGGAGTCGCCCACCTAGGAACACTTGTCCATGAGCAATGCCACCACTCTAGCATGTCTTAAACACATGTCCAAGGCTATTGCTACATGCAAGCATCAAACACCAAGTGTCCACTAGTGGTGACACAAACGAGGTCAAAGAAGGTCAAAGGGTCCATGGGCGACACACCTCCATGCCATGGCCGACAGACACCCTGGGCGACACACCACTGGCCGACACAGACACAGGCGAACACACTTAGGCTGACACAGACATAGGTCGACACACCTAGGCCGACACAGACACAAGCCGGCACACCTAGGCCCAACAAGCTCAACCAAGCCCAAAGGAACTCAAGCAACGGTCCCAAACCTTCCTCTCAACACTAGAGGAAGCAAGGAGAGGGAGGAACACCTCACAAGGTGGCAAACTTGCCCACAACCCTAGACTTGGGTTAATTACAAGTAGAACCTCCAGCTCTCAAAAAAAGTGCCAACAAACCCTAATAACCACTAAAGGTGATTAGCAAGCAACTAAGCATCAGGGTTAAGCAAAGAAAACAGGATAAGCCCTAAACGGAGGTCAGGGTCCTTACACATATGCTAACCTTAATTATCATGGTCAATATGCAAGTCATAATCAAGTCTTTAGATCATCATCTTGATCTAACATCACTGGTGTTCAAGATATAGTTCCAAATAACATAATGAGTAAGGTCTGGGATAAAGTATTAGGTCAAAGGATTAAGTATGCCACAAGATTTAGAACAATCATATTATTATGATGTCATCATCATATTCAAGATCAATTCAACAAATATAGATCTAGAACTTCACTAGTCACGTTATGATTTTAGAGTATCAATATGAACATTATAGTCAAATATTAGGGTTTCCAAAGTCTAATCACAAATTAGAGTCATTTGACAAGTTAATTGAACAAAAGAAAAAAATCCTATATATATTAGTGAGAAATGTCTAGAATTAGGCTTTAAAAGCACTTTTAATGGGTTCATTGGATTGTTCTGATCAAAATGGATGACTTATTTGTAATTTTTGGAGCAAGGATATATTTTCTATGATTAAAGCAAGATCTAGACATTTAATTAAATTTTTGAGTTGAGCATAGAATATTTACCTTAATATGGAAAAATGAGGGTCGTTGGATGCACAAGGAATGGACCAGATTGGGCCACGTCGAATCACGAATCACTAATTTGAGGATCAACCCTGATCACTGATTGGCTGATTCACCTTTTGATTTATCAGTTCAAGCACTGGTTAGCTTGACCCCTCAGACCCGGGGTTTCTTTTTTGGGCCGATCGGTTCGGGGCTCGTTGAGCTAGTGGTTTGGCACCCGACTCTTGTCTTCACAGACTCTCGCACGATCCCAAGAGCAGGGTGGAGGGCTCACTGGCGTTGAGGGGCTTTGGGAGCAAGAGGGACTGAGCAAGGCTACAAGTAAGCCGTCCAAGCTCACCCTAACTTCGTGTAGGTGGTGGTGATGGCAGATCGGGAACAGGATGCATGGATGGAGCACACCCAGATTGCATTGTGCGGTGGTACTGCACAAGCAGTAGGAAGAAGAACAGCAAGAAATTGGGGTGCTCGAGGCCATGAGTGTGGCAACACATCCCACTATCACACAGACAATAAGGTGTTACACGAAAACGTGCGGAAAACACCATAAACCACAGATTACCAAATACACGGGTTAATTAAAACTGATTGCAGAAAGTGAAATAATTGAGAAACTATTACATTTAGGTCCTCATCCTGCAAGGAAACATGTTATATAAACATATACAAGATCTTGGTACGTGCTCACAGCTTAGGAGATCATCTGTCCAGTCATCACATGAGCTCATCACCAGTTTATACATACATAACGGCCCATATCCGGCCAGCAGTAGGCTATATAAAACATCAACAACTATACATCATGAAACCACGTCAAACGTTACCAAGGACCTAAGAGTCCAGGGATGACTCTAAGACTTTACTACAAAAATGACCAAAATAGCAGTGCGTCCATCTGTTGCCTTCTACTGCTCGTCTTGCTACTCGGCCGCAACTCTGCGACCACCACCACATCTAGCTCGATCACCTAAAAAGGGTATAAACCAGCAGTGTGAGACACAGAGTCCCAGCGAGAAACATACCTCCCCGCCGAACTACAAAACCTCAAAAGATAAAGCAACAACAGTAATTAACTGATAAGAGGTATAACAAGAGTAGTTTATAAAGTAAATCTATTCATACCAGCAAGCTTACCAGAATGTACGAAAGGCATAGGAACATGATTAACAAGATAAGACTTATAAGATCTTACCACAGAGCATAAGGAACGTAAGTAACTACAAGGTATAACAAGATCAACTACTCAAGCAAAGCCTCAATCAATGTTCTTTGTTTTGTCTTAAGCAATAAATACTATACGGATGGATTATGTATTATTATTCCCTAAGGAAGTGAGTCGTACCGCTCAGATCCAACCGACGGCTGCGAAACCCAGAGCCGGTGCCATACAAGGTCAATGGAAGAGCCAGACTACACGACCTCCCACCTCGTGGTCAGTGCACGAGAACCAAAGCAGGACTGCAGTTTTGTGCTTAAGTGGCCTCAGCCACAGGGTCAGCTCCATAGGCTACCCTTCCTCTAGCCCGCCTTGGTACAGATCACGACGCGAGTATATCTGAGCCACGGGCCAGTTCACTGTGCTCTGAGCCATGAACACATTCATGCTCCCATATCACATATCCTGAGCCATGGGCCTATTCACCATGCTCACATACATATCCTGAGTCTGCAACTACAGCTTCACTCGATTCCCTCTATATTTTAGGCTAGGAGAAACCTCACATATTCAACAATATGTGCTTCGAGTTAGCACGTAGGAGAACCTGTTTCACCATCACCAGCTCTTGACGATGATGGATCTATGGCCAGGGCAAACTACATGATATATTCCACTGTGATTAATTAATATCTTTTAGGTGGATTGCAAGATTCAACCAAGTTATATAACATGTAAACTATAACAAGAATAAACAGTATGAAACTCAACATTATACTTTAATTGTAATCAACATCATCCTGATCCATCACACGGATCCAACATTACAAGTTATCACTTGGCTTCTTTCCAATAATCTAGATCCATCTCAAGGATCATCAAATTACCATGGGATCTAATTTCCTCATCACATAGTGCCACTGCCTCTCAAGGCTTACATCATCACCATGGGATAACAATCCTAGCACTTTAGCCACACTCAAGTCCTCATACCAGAACACATATATCATTTCATCATCAAGAGTAACCATTAAAGCAATGTTACTCAACATATATACCTCATAGCCCTTTACCTGGCTATGCATCACCTACATGGATAGTACAGAAAGGTCGTATTATCAATCATAGGACAATATTGATGATTATATGCTTTATCATACATTTCTCCACCTGTGATCATAACACCATGGAAGGCATCTTATATACTTATCATTTACTCAACATTATACGTATCATTTCAGATGATCATAACACATGTAAAGTCATGTCAAGTTACATAGATGAGTTCTACTATAACAATTACCATCAAGCATATCAAGGGTCACCATCATAACCAAATGTGTTAACAAGAGCAACATCCAATATCGGTTTTCCATAGGGAGCAAGACCCTCACGAAAAGTACCCTCACCAGAAGTGGTATCGGGCAGGGCACCCTCACCCATCGCCCAACACATAACCTCACAACGAACAAAACTTAGGGTGTAACGCACAACGCCATGTCATGCAATGGTGCGTCAGGCATATCGTGCACTTACCAGTGTCATGCACTACGGTATCGTGCAACGCTTTATCGGCATCCATGTACAAAGTGCATCTCATTCCTTGTCGTGCAACGGTGTGTTGTACATCTCTGTGTCGTGCAACGACTAGGGTTACTACAGGTTACTATAGCAGGCATCATCACTATGTTGTAACACCCAGCACCAAGCTAGCCACATAGCTCCATTTTGTCCAAGGTATGACGGCCACTAGGCTTCCACCTCAGGTCAGGTGTATCGGGCAGCATGGACCTATCACTTAACCAACCTACCCATGACCCATCGGTTGACACAAGGCAAAGACCTGTCGTGTGATGCCCGACACACAAAGGTCAGCAACTAGGAGCATGACGCCTGACACAACACCACCAACTAGCTAACAAGCTCCATACTTCAATGCACAACGACAACAAGCCATCACACATGTATCGAGTAGGTTATTCATCAAGGTGGGATGCCCGACACACACAAGGCAAAGACCAAGGGTGACGCCCGTCACAGCCACACATATGTCGTCCAAAGCACAAGATCAAGAGGAATATCGGGCAGCACCTCCCCCAAGATCATAACTATCAAGACGCAACTCCACAAGGTCATCATCAACCTCAAGCACAAGGGCACCAAAACCCTAATGGATCAAGAAGATGGCTCACCTCTCAGCAACTAAGAGATAGGGGTCTTTCCACGCTTCTTAACACCAATCGGGCAAACAAGGTTCAACCATAACCAAGGTCCACAACCACTACAAAGCTCACCTCTAGAGTCCATGGTGAGAGAAGGGTGTTGCTCAAACAACTAGAACACAAGCTCACCTCTCAACTCCAACGAGAGAGGAGTATTGCTCATGTTACTAGAGTTCAAGCTCACTTCTCAATAATAAGGACAGAGAGGGGTGTTGCTCACGAAGAACCCTAAAACATAGGTTCGGCCATCAAGGTGTAACTAAGCAAGAAACTAAGCTAGCCACATATAAGAAACATACAAATAAGAACAAAGAAGATGGTAATGTAGTTAGGGATAGAAGTTATGTAACTTACCTTAAGAAAGCTCCAAGCTCCTAGCTCCACGCACCACCAAGGAAGAAGAGCAAGGCACTCTAAAGTTCGGCCACCACTAGAGGAAGAAGGAGACTCCAAGAAAGATCGGCCACCAAGCTTGTAAAAGAAGAGAGGGTGTCATGTACCAAGGAGAGGGAGACTAAGGAACTAAAGGGATCCTTAGCAAGAGAAAGGAAACACATATATAGAAGAGGATGGAGGAGAAATCAAGGTAGAACAAAGCAAGGTGTCGCCCACCTAGGGACACTTGTCCATGATCAATGCCACCACTCTAGCATGTGTTAAACACATGTCCAGGCCATTGCCACATGCAACCATCAAAGACCAAGTGTCCACTAGGGGTGACACAAACGAGGTCAAAGAAGGTCAAAGGGTCCATGGGCGACACACCTCCATTCCATGGCCGACAGACACCCTGGGCGACACACCACTGGCCGACACAGACACAGGATGACACACCTAGGCCGACACAGGCACAGGCCGACACACCTAGGCCGACACTGACACACGACGACACACCTAGGTCGATACAGACACAGGTCGACACACCTAGGCCCAACAAGCTCAACCAAGCCCAAAGGAACTCAAGCAACAGACCCAAATCTTCCTCTCAACACTAGAGGAAGCAAGGAGAGGGAGGAACACCTTACAAGGTGGCAAACTTGCCCACAACCCTAGACTTGGGTTAATTGCAAGTAGCACCTCCAGATCTCAACAAAGCACCAACAAACCCTAATCATCACTAAAAGTGATTAGCAAGCAACTAAGCATCAGGGTTAAGAAAAGAAAATAGGATAAGCCCTAAATGGAGGTCAGGGTCCTTACAAGCTAACCCCCTACAAAGGGATTTCGTCCTCAAAATCCAAAGAGAAAAGTGAGGGATACTTCCTCCTCATCTCTTCCTCAAGCTCCCATGTGGCTACCTCAATGCCACGATGATGCCAAAGAACCTTTATAAGAACCAGGTCCTTCCTCTTCAGTTTCTTAACTCTCCTATCAAGGATCATCATAGGACCTTCCTCGTAGGTCACATCTTCATCAAACTCAACTTCGTCTGGCTGTATCATTATCCCTGTATCCGGATGACTTTTCTTCAGCATATTGACATGGAACACTGGATGTAACCTATGCAACTCTGGCGGAAGCTCTAACTCGTAAGCTACCTTGCCAACACGTGCTATGACCGGGTATGTCCCCATATATCTGGGTGCTAGCTTACCCTTTCGGCCAAACCTTAGCACACCCTTCCATGGTGTGACTTTAAGATCCACTTTGTCTCCTGCCTAGAACTCCAAAGGTTATCGGTGATTGTCTGCATAAGACTTCTTCCTGTCCTGTGCCGCTTTCAATTGTTGTTGTATCACCTTTATCTTCTCTGTTGTCTGCAGCACTAACTCAGGACCCAACAACCGATATTCACCAGACTCATACCAACATAATAGAGATTTGCACTTCCTGCCATATAAGGCCTCATAAGGAGCCATGTTAATGCTCCGCTGATAACTGTTGTTGTAGGCAAATTCTATCAAACTGAGATGTACATCCCAACTGTCTAGGAACTGCAAAACACAAGCTCGAAAGAGATCTTCCAAAGTCTGAATAGTCCTCTCAGACTATCTATCTGTTTGTGGGTGGAAGGCAGTACTGAACCTCAACTGCGTTCCCAACACTTTGTGCAACTGTTCCCAAAAATGACTCGTGAACTGAGGCCCTCTGTTAGAAACTATCGTCACTGGCACACCATGCAAACATACTATCTTATCCACATATACTCGAGCGAGCTTCTCAGTTGTATACGTTGTCTTGACATGTATGAAATGGGCAGATTTCATCAATCTGTCCACTATTACCCAAATGGAATCATGATTCCTAGTTGTCCTGGGCAGACCAACTACGAAATCCATGGTTATATGATCCCATTTCCACTGCGGTATTGGCAGGGGCTGCAACGTACCTGTCGGCTTCTGATGTTCAGCCTTGACTTGCTGACATACCGCACACTTAGCCACGAATTCTACTGCATCTTTCTTCAAGCCGGGCCACTAATACAAGTCCTTCAGACTATGATACATCTTGGTGACTCCTGGATGCATAGCATACATCGATGTGTGTGCTTCCTCGAGCACTAACGTCCTCAGATTGGCAGCATCGGGGACCACCATCCTATCATGATAGCAAACTAGTCCATCCTCAGACTCATGGAACCCATCACACTTTTCACTACCGAACTCTGATCTGATCAACTGTACTGTATCATCTGTTTGCTGTGCATCTTTGATCTATTGTCTCAGCATAGACTTGACTTGCATCTGTGCTAAAAGTCCATCTAACAAGGAAACTTCCATCTACACATTCATTTGTCGTAAGGAAACAAGCATATCCCATCTATGGCATACCAGGGAACTCAACTGTGCCTTCTTTGAAGGAAAAGAAGAAGACTTTTGGCTAAGCGCATCAGCTACCACATTCTCCTTACCAGGATGATACTCGATGGTGCAGTCATAATCATTGATTAACTCAATCCATCGATGTTGTTGCATGTTTAACTCATGCTGCAAAAAGATGTACTTCAGATTCTTATGATCTGTTAAGATCTGGCACACTTCCCTGTAAAGAGAGTGTCTCTAAATCTTTAACACATGAACCACTGCCGCCAACTCGAAATCATGAGTCAGATAGTTCTCCTCGTGTTTCTTAAGTTTTCGTGAAGCAAAACAAACCACATGATCTTCCTGCATCAGCACACAACCTAAACCTTGCTTGGAAGCATCACAGAAAACAACATAGCCCTTCCCAGGCTCTGGCAGCACTAGTACTGGAGCACTAGTCAGCTTTTCCTTCAAACTTTGGAAAGCTTGCTGGCAACCATCATCCCAAACAAAAGGTACATCCTTTCTAGTCAACTTCGTCATCGACAACGCAATCGTACTGAAGTCCTTCATAAACCTCTAGTAGTATTCTTCCAAACCCAGGAAACTATGAACTTCTGTCAGCGTCTTCGGCTGTTCCCACTCTGCAACATATTCCACCTTCTTCAGGTCTACTTTGACTCCTTCAGCAGATATCACATGACCTAAGAAAGTCACTTCTTCCAACCAGAACTCACACCTACTGAACTTGGCATACAACTGATGTTGGCGAAGAAGAGTCAACGCTAGTCGAAGATGTCGCTCATGCTCTAGCCTGTCCCGACTATAGATCAAGATGTCATCTATAAATACTACAACAAACTGATCTAGGAACGGATGGAACACTCTGTTCATCAGATCCATGAAAGCAGTAGGTGCATTGGTTAGCCCAAACGGCATAACCACGAACTCGAAGTGACCATACATCATCCTAAAAGCTGACTTTGGTATGTCATCCACCTTAATCCTCAACTGATGATATCTAGCCCGTAGATAGATCTTTGAAAACACTTTAGCACCACGCAATTGATCGAACAGATCATCTATCCTCAGTAATGGGTACTTGTTGTTGATCGTGACCTTGTTCAACTGTCGGTAATCTATACATAACCGCATCGATCCGTCCTTCTTCTTCACGAACAACACTGGAGCACCCCAAGGTGAGTACATGGTCGGATGAAACCTTTCTCCAACAACTCTCGTAACTGCTTCTTAAGCTCTGCCATCTCTACTAGAGCCATCCTATATGATGTCTATGCAACTAGCTACATTCCTGAAACTAGATTAATCTTGAAATCAATCTCTCGGGGTGGAGGAACACTAGGGAACTCATCAAGAAACACATCGGCAAACTCTCAGACAACCAACACCTCCTCAAGGCTAGGACCTTTCTCCTTGGTATCTACAACAGTATCCACAATGTGAGCTAAGAATGCCTCACATCCTTGTCATAGCAACTTCTCTGCCACCATAGCTAACACTAGACACGTCGGAAGAATCTTCCTATCTCCTTGGAAGATCCACTTCTTACCGCCATCATCAAACACAACCTGCTTGGAACCACAGTTCAAAACAAACTTATACTTCTCTAACGTATCTATCCCAAGGATAACATCGAAACCATGCATATCAAGTGGTATAAGATCCACTTGTATGTTGTGTCCCGAAAAAGATAAGACACATGATGGACACTCTTCTCGAAGCATCGAGGAACCATCAAGAGGGGTTTCTAACAACAAGCTATCCTTCTTACATCTAATGGGTAAACGAAAGTTCGCAAGCATACTATAGGCGATAAAAGAGTATGTAGCACCCGGGTCAACCAGAACAGATATAAGGCAAGAAGAAGGCATATCAGAATGAAATAACTCCATATGACTTGTCACCACTCACGGGTTGACTATCGCCTCAGACTGACTCATAGCATAGAATCGAGCCGTTGCTTGTTGTCCACGTCCTCTGCTTCCTTGACCAGACGATCCCGCTTGCAATGCTTGACCGCGTCCTTGCCCTCTATTACCACTGGGTTGTTGTCTATCTGACGCTTGATGATTCTTCCTCAGCTGCTGCGTCACTTCAACATCTCTGCTTGGGTAGTTCGACTTGAAATACCCCGTCTGACCGGAGATATAGCATGACCTATCTTCAAACCGTGCCCTAGATGGCCCTTTCACTGCCACAGAAGATGTACTATGTGCCTTCGATGGTGAAGAAACATAACCACTTCCCTTACTCAGAGGCCACTGCGACGGTATACTAGAACCTCTCATCACTGAAGGTGCTGAAAACATGGTCTTCTAGATGCCACCAAACCTATGTCCCTAGAACTAAGCATGCCTCTTCTTAGACATGGATTCTCTCTTCTCCCTAACTGATCATTCGATCCTCCATACAGATTCCACAAACATAGCAAACCGCTCTCGATTCTCCAATGTAGAAGCAGGTGTCCTCAACTCAGCACTCAGACCTTTCTCAAAGTGTCTAATCCACTCTTCATCTGTTGCTTCAATGTGAGGATAAAACCTCAATAGATCTATGAACTTGGCCTCATATTCGGTGATGTTCATCGTTCCATAGTGCAAGCGCTCAAATTGACTGATCTTCTCATCCAGATACGTCTTTGGAAAGTATCTGTTGATGAACTCGTGCCGGAAAACCTCCCATCTGATCACCTCACTAGGACGCTTCTCCTCCTCGATGGTCCACCAGTGACCAACACTACCTTTCAGAAGGTAGACATCGTTCTTTACTTTGTCTGCTTCGGGGATGTCAAGGATCCGAAAAGCCTTCTCAAGACTTGTCAGCCACAGATCTGCATCCACTGGATCAGCCGTTCCAGCATAATCCGAAGCTCCGACTCGGCGAAGCCGCTCAAAGGTCTTACCAATACCTGATGTTTCACCATGGGGAGCCTGTGCTCTCAGCGGAGGCAATGAAAGTCTTTCTACCATGAGATTCGTTGTAGACATCATCTGCCCCATAAGCTGTTGATAGGCAGGGTGTTCAAGAATGTCTGGGTCAGGCTGGGGGACCTCAGGCACCCGATCTTCATATGCCTGCCCTATAGCTCCATCAACTGATGCAGCATCGTTGTTCTCAGTAGCATGTTCTTCATGGTTCCCAGACATCTTGGCTTTTCTTCCACTGAGGGTAGAAGATGATTGTAAGAAAATCTGGAAAACTCACAAGAACAGACACAACCTAGTCCTAAATCCTTGTAGACTCAGCAAACCTAGAGCTCTGATACCAAACTTGTGGCAACACATCCCACTATCAAACAGACAGTGAGGTGTTACGTGAAAATGTGCGAAAAACACCATAAACCACATATTACCAAAAACATGGGTTAATTAAAACCGATTGCAGAAAGCGAAATAATTGAGAAACTATTACATTTAGGTCCTTAGCCTGTAAGGAAATAGGTTATATAAACATATTCAAGATCTTGATATGTGTTCACAGCTTAGGAGATCAGCTGTCCAGTCATCACATGAGTTCATCACCAGTTTATACATACATAACAACCCATATCCGGCCAGCAGCAGGATATACAAAACATCAACAGCTATACATCATGAAACCACGTCAAACGTTCCCAAGGACCTGAGAATACATGGATGACTCTAAGACTTTACTACAAAAATGACCAAAATAGCAGTGTGTCCATCTCTTGCCTTCTAGTGCTCATCTTGCTGCTCGGCCGCAACTCCACGACCACCACCATGTGTAGCTCGATCACCTAAAAAGGGTATAAACCAGCGGGGTGAGACACACAGTCCCAGTGAGAAACATAACTCCCCGCCGAACTACAATACCTCAAAAGATAAAGCAGCAACAGTAATTAACTGATAAGAGGTATAACAAGAGTAGTTTATAAAGTAAAGCTATTCATAGCAGCAAGCTTACCATAATGTACGGAAGGCATAGGAACATGATTAACAAGATAAGATTTATAAGATCTTACCACAAAACATAAGGAACGTAAGTAACTACAAGGTATAACAAGATCAACTACTCAAGCAAGACGTCAATCAATGTTCCGTGTTTTGCCTTAAGTAATAAATACTATACGGCTGGATTACATATTATTATGCCCTGAGAAAGTGCGTCGTACCGCTCAGATCCAACCGACGGCTGCGAAACCCGGAGCCGGTGCCATACAAGGTCAATGGAAGAGCCGGACTCCATGACCTCCCACCTCGTGGTCAGTGCACAAGAACAAAAGTAGGGCCGCAGTCTCATGCTTAAGTGGCCTCAGCCACAGGGTCAGCTCCATAGGCTACCCTTCCTCTAGCCCGCCTTGGTACAGGTCACATCACTAGTATATCTGAGCCACAAGCCAGTTCACCGTGCTCTGAGCCATGAACGCATTCATGCTCCCATATCACATATCCTGAGCCATGGGCCTATTCACCATGCTCTCATACATATCCTGAGTCTGTAACTGCAGCTGCACTCGATTCCCTCTCTATTTTAGGCTAGGAGAAACCTCACATATTCAAAAATATGCACTCCAGGTTAACCCGTAGTAGAACCCATTTCACCATCACCAGCTCTTGACGATGATGGATCTATGGCCAGGGAAAACTACATGATATATTCCACTGTGATTAATTAATATCTTTTAGGTGGATTGCAAGATTCAACCAAGTTATATAACATGCAAACTATAACAAGAATAAATAGTATGAAACTCAACATTATGCTTTTATTGTAATCAACATCATCCTGATCCATCACAAGGATCCAACATTACATGTTATCACTTGGCTTCTTGCCAATAATCTAGATCCATCTCAAGGATCATCACATTGCCATGGGATCTAATTTCCTCATCACATAGTGCCACTGCCTCTCAAGGCTTACATCATCACCATGGGATAACAATCCCAACACTTTAGCCACACTCAAGTCCTCATACCAGAACACATATATCATTTCATCATCAAGAGTAACCATTAAAGCAATGTTACTCAACATATATACCTCATAGCCCTTTACCTGGCTATGCATCACCTGCATGGTAAGTACAGAAAGGTCGTATTATCAATCATAGGGCAATATTGATGATTATATGCTTTATCATACATTTCTCCACCTGTGATCATAACACCATGCAAGGCATCTTATATACTTATCATTTACTCAACATTATACGTATCATTTCAGATGATCATAACACATGTAAAGTCATGTCAAGTTACATAGATGAGTTCTACTATAACAATTACCATCAAGCATATCAAGGGTCACCATCATAACCAAACATGTTAACAAGAGCAACATCCAATATCAATTTTCCTTAAGGAGCAAGACCCTCACGAAAAGTACCCTCACCAGAAGTGGTATCGGGCAGGGCACCCTCACCCATCACCCAACACATAACCTCACAACGGACAACACTTAGGGTGTAACACGTAACGCCATGTCGTGCAATGGCGCGTCAGGCATATCATAAACTTACCAGTGTCGTGCACTGCGGTATCGTGCAATGCTCCGTCGACATACATGTACAAAGTGTAGCTCATTCCTTATCGTGCAACGGTGCATTGTACATCTCTGTGTCATGCAACGACTAGGGATACTACATGTTACTATACCAGGAATCATCACTATGTTGTAACACCCAGCACCAAGCTAGCCACATAGCTCCATATCATCCAAGGTATGACGGCCACTAGGCTTCCACCTCAGGTCATGTGTATCGGGCAGCAGGGACCTATCACTTAACCAACCAACCCATGACCCATCGGCCGAAACAAGGCAAGGACCTATCGTGTGACGCCCGACACACAAAGGTCAGCAACCAGGAGCATGACGCTCGACACAACACCACCAACTAGCTAACAAGCTCCACACTTTAACGCACAATGACAACAAGTCATCACACATGTATCAGGTAGGTTATTCATCAAGGTGGGATACCTGATACACACAAGGCAGAGACCAAGGGTGACGCCCATCACAACCACACATGTGTCATCCAAAGCTCAAGATCAAGAGGAATATCGGGCAACACCTCCCCCAAGATCATAACTATCAAGACGCAACTCCACAAGGTTGTCATCAACCTCAAGCAAAAGGGCACCAAAACCCTAATGGATCAAGAAGATGGCTCACCTCTCAACAACCAAGAGAGAGGGGTCTTATCGCACTTCTTAACACCAATCGGGCAACACAAGGTTCAACCATAACCAAGGTCCACAACCACTACAAAGCTCACCTCTAGAGTCCATGGTGAGAAAAGGGTGTTGCTCAAACAACTAGAACACAAGCTCACCTCTCAACTCAAACGAGAGAGGAGTATTGCTCATGTTAGTAGAGTTCAAGCTCACTTCTCAAGACTAAGGAGGAAGAGGGGTGTTGCTCACCAAGAACCCTAAAACATAGGTTCGGCCATCAAGGTGCAACTAAGCAAGAAACTAAGCTAGCCACATATAAGCAACATACAAATAAGAACAAAGAAGATGGTAATGTAGTTAGTGATAGGATTTATGTAACCCGCCTTAAGCAAGCTCCAAGATCCTAGCTCCACGCACCACCAAGGAAGAAGAGAAAGGCACTCTAGATTTCGGCCACCACTAGAGGAAGAAGGAGACTCCAAGAAGGATCGGCCACCAAGCTTGCAAAAGAAGAGAGGGTGTCGTGCACCAAGGAGAGGGAGACTAAGGAACTAAAGGGATCCTTAGAAAGGGAAAGGAAACGCATATATAGGAGAGGATGAAGGAGAAATCAAGGTAGAACAAAGCAAGGTGTCCCCCACCTTGGGACACTTGTCCATGATCAATGCCACCACTCTAGCATGTCTTAAATACATGTCCAAGGCCATTGCCACATGCAAGCATCAAACACCAAATGTCCACTAGTGGTGACACAAACGAGGTCAAAGAAGGTCAAAGGGTCCATGGGAGACACACCTCCATGCCATGGCCGACATACACCCTGGGCGACACACCACTGGCCGACACAGACACAGGCCAACACACCTAGGCCTACACAGACACAGGCCGACACACCTAGGCCAACACACCTAGGCCCAACAAGCTCAACCAAGCACAAAGGAACTCAAGAAATGGGCCCAAACCTTTCTCTCAACACTAGAGGAAGCAAGGAGAGGGAGGAACACCTCACAAGGTGGCAAACTTGTCCACAACCCTAGAGTTGGGTTAATTGTAAGTACCACCTCCAGCTCTCAATAAAGCACCAACAAACCCTAATCACCACTAAAGGCGATTAGCAAGCAACTAAGCATCAGGGTTAAGCAAAGAAAATAGGATAAGCGCTAAACGGAGGTCAGGGTCCTTACAATGAGTGAGTATGGGAGCAAGGGTATTTCGTTTGTATTGAAGATTCTGATCTCGATGGGCCCTTTTTATAGGGTCGGGAGGTAGATTTAGGGCTAGAGGGTTTGGGGAAGCAGCCACGGCCGCTGGAAATAGAGGGAGAAGCAAGAAAATCATTTTTTATGTCCAAAGGTGCACTAGATCTAGCTAAACTAGGATTTTTTGAGTTCCAAATCACAATTTAGGGGTTTTGGCTCGCTTAGTTTTTCAAATTGTGGTCATAGGCAGGAGATCGGCAATTATGGCCGTGCTATCTCCTCCCCACAATTAACAAGAGATAGGAGACGACCACTAGACTGTAGGATTAGGCCTAGATCCATGAGAAGCAGATCCAAGGGCCCTAACTCGCCCCCTACACATCCCACAAATCACTGACTTGGACAAAGCTAATTTAAAAGGCAAATAAAGGGTTTTTCAACACATTATCTTCAAGAAATCATAGTAAATATTAGGAATGTCCAAATTACATGAAATTTGGACCATAGCTTCAAAAATATGTGGAGAATATTTAGAAAAAGTTTGAGAACATGATGATGAAGTTTGATGGATAAATTTTCTTCTGTAGACAAAGTGATGAATTAATCATAAGGAAGGTGTTATAATGTGTATAATGTTCACATGGATCGATCACCATATTTTGGATTTGAGTCTCAACATTTATTAGGAAGCCAAGAAAAATGTTTTGGGATGATGACAGAGTATAATGAGGTCAAAAGAGTAATTACTTCATTATTATTTTAAAATCCACTTTGTCACATACTTTGCTCAAAAGGAATTTTGTCCCCAAAATTCAAAACATCCTCAAAATGGGGATCATCAAAATCTAGGTCATATACTCAAATATTGAAGTGTCCTCAACTATATAATCAAAATTATATCCTCTACATTAGCACCTCATTAACAGTTTCTCATAAATTTGCATTGATCAATATGAAGGTCAAAGGTCAAAATTCACCAATAGAGTTCACTCTCAAGTCATGTCTCCATACTGAGAGAAAATTGAGATCGATAGTCAAGATTAGGTGTCATGAACCAAAAAGGGTCATGCACTAATGGGTGTGTTATTCCAGAGTCAAGTTTTAAATATAACAATTTTAGGTTCCAGACATATAAGTCTGACGTTTTAATTCCTATCCAGACCACCGGTGTGGCCATTCACCGATATCAATAATCTAGCAATTTTCCAAAATTTCAATATCAATTTCTTTATCAAGTATATTCAAGGTCAGTGAATGATCCAGACCTAGGTCATTTTATGAAATTAACCCTATACATATTTTCAATATCACCATCCTCAAAATACAAACTATTCAAGATCTCAAAATTTTGAGTCAAAGATTACAAAAATGGATGGTCTATTTGTAGGTCAACATGATCGAGTCAAAATTTCAAATTTTGAGGATGGGGAGTCAAAATTCAAATCAGAAATGAATTCTCAAATCCAAAGATAAGTTTAGAATCATATATTAGCAAGCCAAAATGGCATCATATTTCCATTTCTCAAAATATAGCTAGTAAATAATTTATGTCAAAAAAGTCACAAAGAGCTACATAATCACCATATAAAAATCTAGATCTAGTGGTGACTTCAATGGTTGTAATTGTACATGTCCTCTTTTGGAATTCCAACTTTTATCTTTGTCTCTATCTCCATGACTACAAGCTTGGATGTAGGGGTAAAGGCAGTCATGGTGACTTGGACTCCTCCAGGAATTATTGATGTTGTGTATCTCGCTCATTTGGTCATAGCATCCATTAGTAACTTTTTTTTCACTTCCAAAGCATCATCCCTATTATCATCATAGAGCTTGGGTCTTTTTCCTTTGTCTATATCATCCTTGATTTCATGAATTTCCTTTTTAGTCTTCCTTTTATCAGTCTTTACTTCCTGATCCTCATTGGTTCTAGAGGATCTTGCTTTCTGGCTATGAGTTTGTGGGGCCATCTATAAGGTACATCCATTTGTGAGTCCATAGGTTGAGTTTGAGAGTATATCAGATTATAGATTTTCATGGATTCAAAATTATTTCATAACTTTATTAATTCTCATACTACTCAAAAATAGAGAGAGTGTCATTTTTTATCATAGTCCTTCTTCATGATTTTAAGAGTCAGTAAGATTAATAATTTGATGACATAATCATAATGTGTATCAAAAAAATAGGGTAAGAGTTTCTTAACTATGTTTTGAGGTTTAGTCAATAATAGGGCAACATTGGCTTAATCAAATAGGGACCTTATCAACAATAAGGTATAAGGTAGAAATCCTTTCTATTTCACCAGAATAGAATTTTTATCATTAACCTCAAACATGGGGAGCATGTAGTCTAATTTTGATTAAATTGGGTTTTCACGAAGGGTCAAGCATGATTATTTGATTTCAATGTTTTCATTGATCAAAATCAAGTTTTCAATCTAAGGTCAAATCATGGCATCAACTTTCACAATTTCTAGTAACTTTTATTTTTCCCATAAGTTACCCATAATTGAGACATTGTGTGGCAAAAGGTCATGAGAATGTCCACATGATGACATGACACTACTACAGAAACGGCCTTTGGCGTCGGTCGTTTAACCCCATTTGGCGTCGGTTTCTGACCGACGCCTATGTGGGCGCCGCTAAAGGTCGAACACTTCGGCGTCGATTTTTTAACCGACGCCTATTTAACCTATAGGCGTCGGTCGTTTAGTAGATAACCGACGCCAAAAGGGTTCGCGCCACAGAAAACGGCATCATCTAGGGCACTTTATGCGTCGGTTGTTTAGTAAATAACCGACGCCTCTATGGAATATAGCGTCGGTCTTTTAGTAGATAACCGACGCATAAAGTGCCCTAGATGACGCCATTTTTTGTGGCGCGAACACTTTTGGCGTCGGTTATATACCAAAAGACCGACGCCTATAGGTTAAATAGGCGTCGGTTTGATATGAATATCCGACGCCATTTCCAGGACTGCTTTGGCCACATCAGGCGTCGGTTTATTGAAAAAACCGACGTTGTAGGTCTTTCCTGACGGTTTTCTATAAATAACCGACGCCTATTTATATTTTTTTTTTTCATATCAGTTTGCAGGCCTGCTATGGCTGGTCAGCAGGATGAGAACCTGCAGTTCAGTTTTCTGAACTGCAGGTTTACGACATCCATTGATATCAGCCTACAAACAGGCCGCAAACCTGCAAAAGTCACAAGCAAAATTCTACACAAGTACATACATTCAGACATCAATTCAATTCTCACATTCACACACATATAGAAACATTCAAATACATGTATTAACATTCAGAAATATTCATTTAAATAGTATCATTCATTATCGCTATCAACATCCCAATTATATCTTACAGTTGCCACTGCTTGTATGGATTTTGCCCATTCTTCTCTTACTTCATTTAATGCTTCCATCGTATATGGAGCATGTATATTTTTTAAACGTTTACCTGTAGTGTTGTCAGTTTTAAACACCTGCAAAGAGAATGATGTATATATATAAGTAATAATATAAAAATAATATAAGATTGATATATTGCATACTAACTAATGAGACTATATATAATACCTCATGTATGGTATCGATGTCCAATGCGGCATATTTGATAATCATCTGCATAAATCGCATCACATAGTATGCGCATGCCCATCCATTGTCTTGTGTAGCACACTATAAATTGAAACATACAAAATAATACAACTAAGCACAATTCACATCAATAATATATATATTTGAGTCGGGAACTTACTTGTACGTTCTGCCAATTTATTGGCTGGTTCTTTTTCCTTGGGACCGTTCCTCCAGCCTTTTTGAATGCATCTAAACCCCTACATGTTAATATAACACAATAAATTGCATAAGTAAATAGTAATGTAATAAAAGATGTTAACGGATATAAAAATGAAATATTTCTCACCAGAATAATGGCATTCTCATTACGTGTCCAATTTTAGTGTTCAATGTACTCCCCGCAGGATCTCGATAATAAACAGTGAATGTCCCGGGGACAATAACTAGTAACTCCCAATGTCTACCGCTAGAAGTAAGAAGTTAACAATTAATAACTCAAAATGCAAAATAAAAATGGAATTTTCTTAAGTCCAAATTATAAATAAAGTAAACTTACTTGACATTGAATGGAGCTATTATTATCGTCTTCTTTTGCTGACCAAAAATTGTAAAAGCATCTATACAGTATTGTTGAACATTATCAGGGTCTTTAGCTACCAAACTAATCAATGATGGAATCAAAAATCCCACATGATCAAATGCAAATTGTTTGCAATGATCTTCGACTAGGTAGCTGCAAAACATATAGGCGTATGCATTAATATATAAGAAACCAGATCACCGGATCTTACACAAGGTATATGGATGTATAAACAAGATCTCACCTTATCCATGTCTCTATCATTGATGTATTCAGCCAATCATACATAAACAGCTCAATAATATCTTGTATAAATAAAGAGCTATCGTATGATTGACCTGCATAATCTGCATCTAAAGAAATAATTATAGGGCAATGTACATTATGTGCCCGTAGCCAACATGCCATTCCCCTACAAGCAGGACCTAACGGGTATGTTAGGTCAGTTGGAACCCAATCGGGTAATGCGGGAAGTGGAAGTGGAGGCCTAGGTGCTCCTGGTGTCTTCTTTTTAACATGTACATATAATTTCAGATCAGTTGACATCATATATACACATTAACAGTCTAAATCAATGTAAATTTATCTTACAATTTCAGTCGTGTAGACGACATCTGCTTTGGGCCACAATATCACCCCGCCTTCTGCATCAGCAAGTCTATCAATATCCGGGTGGGGATATGGCAATGTAGCTTCTCTCCAATCAGGTAACACACGTATCGGGCTCACACGAACGTAGCCCTGTGGCATTGGAGTCCCGTGAAACATTGCCCCAGGAAGGGACGGGTAAGCCTGCGCCTCTGCAACAACGTAGTCTTGCATTCTTAAGCGGCATGGCTTCAATGCCTACAAATTTACGTAAAGAATATTATACATATATACATATCATCTTGAAAACATAACAACTTGAAAAGACTAACTACAATGTCATAAACAATACTTACAGCAGACGTGCTAGGCGATGGGTCTCCAGGATTACTCGCAGTCTGTGCATCAGGAGAAGAGTGGGTCGCCATAGGCGTATTGGAAGCCTGAGATGCCTGCCACCGCAGCAATTCTTCCTTGACCTTCTCAGCAACTACATCGTTGATCTTCTTAGCAACTAAATCCTCAACTCTCTTATTCTCCTATACATGGATAAAAGAAACATTAGCTTCTTATTAATGAATTTCCTTTTGCAGTAACATTCTAAAAAAAGAATAGGTTACCTCTTCTTGAGAAAGTCCCGCTCTGGGTTTGCGCTGGGATGGCCCAAAGAATGCTTTGATGCCAACAACAGCGCCGGCACCTCTAACACGTCCAGGATGCTCTGGGTTACCCAGAGCAACTGTCAATTCATCCCTTGTGCCCTGAGGGATGAACGTGCCTTGTTTCCTCTGCTCGTGCAGCTCCCGCTAATCACCATAAACAGAAATTGGTAAGTTAACACCACAAATAATCAATATTCAAACGATTTCTCTAAGAGTTGTATTTTACCATTTTTGCAGCCGCCTCAGCAGTTACAGGCTTCTTTATTTCACCCTTCTTGTTTTGCCTGCCAGCTATCCAGATATCATGGCGAGGCATGGGTGTGGCAGACTCCTGAGTAGGAGCAGACTCCTGAGTAGCCGTAGACTCCGCCTGTAGTCTTTGGCGAATGCTTGCATAGCCTTTTGGACCCATAGTGTGGTCATGCACATTCAGTGCACGCCTTGCTTTTTGTGCATCACTGAGGGCCTAGTTAGTATGCACATTAATGATTTGGTTAGTAGCACTAAATGCTAATCTTGAAACAGGTGAATACAATGTATATTAATTAAATTAGGAGTGACACCTAATACCTTGAATTCTTCAGATTTTCTTGAAGCAACAAAATTGTCCCAATCTTCTTTGTCCAAGAAGTTCCATTGTTCAAGGGCTGACTTCTTCTTCTTATCACCCTCTTTTATGTATTCTCTGTTCAGATTTGTCCTATAATTCCTAAGCATCTTTCCAGCGCGTTGCATCACATTTTTACGATGCAACTTCTCATCCAATGCAAACAGATTCTGTAAAATAGAAATGTTATTAACTAGTATCCAAAATAGAATTGCAAATAATAGAATTTGTAATCTACAAAATAGAATTGCAAATAATAATAACTCACGCATAAATCCTTCCATATCAAGTCTTTTTTCCCTTGAGGAACTTTATGCCAATTGTCATACTTAACACCACAATGGCTCCGAGTGGTACACCCAAGATAGTTCACAAAATTATTGCGGTTCACTCCAATTGGATTTCCTCCATTATCAAACTCCACCACCAATTTAGATCCACTACCACTTAGCGCTAATAACTTCTTCAACAGAGTGATGCCCCTTTTCTTGTTAAGTGTCTGGTGTTGCGCATCAAGTTGCTCCAGTGCTTCAGTGGGTACAGGTGCATCAACCTAAAATTTGACAAAAATAAAACACACTAACTTAGCCCAATATAGAAATATAGGATATATGACATAACTAGAAGATAATGAATTTTATAGAAATACAGGATATGTTTTTAGAACTTACATTAGTATCCTCGCCATGCTCGTCATGGACAGCATGCTCATCATGAACTTCATGCTCATCATGGACATCATGCTCATCATGGTCAGCCATCTGAAAATGTCATTAAAAAGGCAAACATTTAGCATTTCTATTAACTAGAAAAAGGCAAACATTTAGCATTTGTATTAACTAGAAAAAGGCAAACATTTAGCATTTGTATTAACTAGAAAAAGGCAAACATTTAGCATTTGTATAAACATACATGTCTCTAAAATTGTGATCTTTTATCAATTAACAATCCTTCATTGTGATCTCCGCGCACATATAAGTCATCATTAGCTTCAATATTTTGTGGAGTTGGCAACCCAACTGAGAATGGACTGGAGTCATCATACTTATCATAGTACTCTTCTTCATCTATAGGATCTTCAATGAACTGTCTTTTACCATGAAGAACAACCAACCATTTATCATTTGCAGGATCATCGATATAGAATATTTGTTTCGCCTGTGATGCCAATATGAATGGTTCACCCTTCTCGCCAATCTTTTCAAAGTTCACCAAAGTGAAACCCAATTCATCCACTATAACTCCTTTGGTGTTATCAACCCAATTACATTTAAAGAGCGGAATTTTGAAATCTATGTAGTCAAACTCCCAAATGTCCTCAATGACACCGTAATATGACATTTTAGCTTCACGTGGACTCTTATCCTTTGCACTTGCAAAGTACATAGTCGACGCTTGAAGAGTGACCCCACTATTTTGGACGACACTCTTATCATCTTGGCGCTTTGTGTAATATGTGAATCCATTAATGTCAAACCCTTCATAAGACATAACATTCGGTTTTGGTTTAAAGGCGAGGCATTTGATAGTTTCTGTAATATCATGTGGTGTTTGAGATAGTTGATGTAAGACTTTATCTTCAAACCACTTAGTAAAAGTCTTATTATGCTCTCTAGCAAGCCACATTGAACTTGCTCGAGGATGTTGTCTCTTTATGAAATTGGTATGTTCCTCGATATAAACACTCACTTCATCCATATTGTGTAAAATATACAAGTGAGCTTGTTCCAACTGCTCACGGCTGATTACTTTCACCTGTGATCCCAAAATTCCTTTGCCCTCCTCAATATTCTTGTCATTATCAGGAGTGTCATTACCACTGAGAAAGTCATTGCAAAAATCCATAACCTCTCTCGCCACATAACCTTCAATAATACTCCCTTCAGGCCGATAACGGTTTCGAACATCACCTTTAAAAACGCTCATGTATCGTTCAAAGGGATACATCCAATGCAAGAAAACTGGTCCCAACATTTTCACTTCCCTAGTCAAGTGGACAACAAGATGTACCATGATATCAAAGAACGAAGGAGGGAAATACATCTCAAGCTGACATAGGGTAACAACCACTTCTCTTTGCAAATTATCGAGAGTATCAGGGTCAATAACTTTGCTGCATAGACTGTTGAAAAAGAAACAAAGTCTGGTAATTGCAAACCTTACATGCTTCGGCAATATAGATCGAATTGCCACGGGCAATATTTGTTGCATTAGAGTGTGACAATCATGAGATTTAAGACCTATCAATTTCAGATCTTTCATTGATACCAATCTACGGATGTTGGATGAGTAACCATGTGGCACCTTAACATTTACCAAGCATTCACAAAAAGTTTTCTTCTCCTTTCTAGACAACGTGTAACAAGCGGGAGGTAAGTATGTTCTTTTATTACCCATTTCACGTAATTCTGTTAATTCTGACCTTATTCCCATTTCACGTAGGTCCAGTCTGGATTTTATCCCATCTTTAGTCTTACCTGGTATATTTAATAGAGTACCAATGATGCTATCACATACATTTTTCTCAACGTGCATTACATCGATACAATGCCTGACTGTCAAAGAACTCCAATAAGGAAGATCCCAAAATATTGACTTCTTCTTGAATGAAGAATTGTCACTCCGTGTGGCCATACTACATTGTGATTTCTTACCAAATTCATTGACAATGTCTTTTACTCTTTCATAAACAACATCCCCTGGTATAGGTTTAGGTGCACTTCGTTCATCATTCCATCCATTGAATGCTTTGCGCTTCCTACGATACGAATGGAATTTTGAAAGAAACCTTCGATGACCAAGATATACAGTCTTGCCGCCATGTTTTAGTCTTATTGAATCAGTGTTTTCTTCACATATAGGACACACTTTAGCTCCTTTGACACTATATCCAGACAAATTCCCATATGCTGGAAAGTCATTAATAGTGCAAAACAACATAGCGTGCAAACGAAATGTCTCTCTTGCTGAAGCATCATAGGTCATCACACCTTCAGCCCAAAGTTTCTTTAAGTCATCAATCAAAGGTTCAAGATAAACATCGATATCATTTCCGGGTTGTTTAGGACCCGATATCAACAATGACAACATAACGTACTTATTTTTCATACACATCCAGGGAGGAAGATTGTATATAACAAGCATGACTGGCCAAGTGCTATGTTGGCTGCTCAATGTCCCGTACGGATTCATCCCATCTATACAAAGCCCAAGTCTTAGATTCCTATCTTCTTCACCAAATTTAGGGTACAATAGATCAATCTTCTTCCACTGTGGGGAATCAGACGCATGTCGTAGGATCCCATCATTATTTTTCTTAACATCTGCATGCCACCTCAAATTCTTCGCATCTTTCGGATTTGCAAACAAGCGTTGAAACCGTGATATTATAGGTAGATACCACAACACCTTGGCAGGAGAACCAGTTTTGGACTCCCCCGAAGTCGTCAATTTATACCGTGACGCACCACATTTTGGACAATCTTTCAAATCTACATAGTCCTTTTGAAATAATACACAATCATTCGGGCATGCGTGTATCTTCTTGGCCTCCATTCCCATTGGGCACAACATTTTCTTTACCTGGTATGTTGAGATTGGAAGCTCGTTTCCTTCAGGAAGCATTTCTTTCAACAAAGTCAACAATGAAGTGAAGCTTTTTTCGCTCCATCTATTGTTAGCTTTCAACTTATACAATCTCAAGACAGCGCTAAGCTTCGTAAACTTAGCACAACCTGTGTATAACGGTATCTCAGCATCATGCACAATGTTTGTAAAGATAGGAGGTGGATCGGTGTGCTCTACCCTACAACTATCCAGCATCGCATCAACGATGTCTGCTGGAACTGGTTCGTTCACATTTACGTCATCAGAGGCAATTTCTTCTTCCACCCAAGCACTGCTATCGACATCTACTGGTTTCGATTTTGAAATCTCTCCATGCCAGTGCCATTCTGTATAGCCTTGTACAATCCCGTTGCACATGACATGACTTTTGATTTCCTCACCAGTGTTGACTTTCAAGTTGTTACCGCAATGCCTACATGGACAGTAGAACCTATCTGTAGGTTTTTTCCTATGTTCCTCAGCAAATCTAATAAACTGATCAAGACCAGATATAAACTCTGGGGTGCAACGATTACGAATGGACATCCATGATCTATCCATTCTATGATCAGAGAAAACAAGTATATATTAGGAAACAAGTATATATTAGGAAAAGATTAGGCAACATTTCCCTAGTATATAATAAATGTGTACCACCTATCCCATCCTTGAACACCTAATCTCACTAGTAAGTGTATAATGTGTATTGGGTTTTCGAGAAAATTTCGGCAGCATTTCCCCGCTGTTCTCTAAGTACATATGTACTTAGAGAACAAACGGGGAAATGCTACCAAAATTTTCTCGAAAACCCAATACACATTATACACTTACATCCTAAGTGAGATTAGGTGTTCAAGAACAGTCCCAAACCGGGGACTATCCAAGATTTACTCCTAATGAGTCAATCTTGGATGGGTTTCTAGGCCAACAATAATAGATATCTACAATGAAGCCGGATTCCATACAAACAGTATATAATTTAGTGATTGTTCATTCTAATTTATACCAATGTACAAGTAATATAAAAAACAATGATTGTTCACATTCTAGGCCAACAAACACATGTGATGTCATTCTTATATATAATAAATGTGTACCACCTATCCCATCCTTGAACACCTAATCTCACTAGTAAGTGTATAATGTGTATTGGGTTTTCGAGAAAATTTCGGAAGCATTTCCCCGCTGTTCTCTAAGTACATATGTACTTAGAGAACAAACGGGGAAATGCTACCAAAATTTTCTCGAAAACCCAATACACATTATACACTTACATCCTAAGTGAGATTAGGTGTTCAAGAACAGTCCCAAACCGGGGACTATCCAAGATTTACTCCTAATGAGTCAATCTTGGATGGGTTTCTAGGCCAACAATAATAGATATCTACAATGAAGCCGGATTCCATACAAACAGTATATAATTTAGTGATTGTTCATTCTAATTTATACCAATGTACAAGTAATATAAAAAACAATGATTGTTCACATTCTAGGCCAACAAACACATGTGATGTCATTCTTATATATAATAAATGTGTACCACCTATCCCATCCTTGAACACCTAATCTCACTAGTAAGTGTATAATGTGTATTGGGTTTTTGAGAAAATTTCGGCAGCATTTCCCCGCTGTTCTCTAAGTACATATGTACTTAGAGAACAAACGGGGAAATGCTACCAAAATTTTCTCGAAAACCCAATACACATTATACACTTACATCCTAAGTGAGATTAGGTGTTCAAGAACAGTCCCAAACCGGGGACTATCCAAGATTTACTCCTAATGAGTCAATCTTGGATGGGTTTCTAGGCCAACAATAATAGATATCTACAATGAAGCCGGATTCCATACAAACAGTATATAATTTAGTGATTGTTCATTCTAATTTATACCAATGTACAAGTAATATAAAAAACAATGATTGTTCACATTCTAGGCCAACAAACACATGTGATGTCATTCTTATATATAATAAATGTGTACCACCTATCCCATCCTTGAACACCTAATCTCACTAGTAAGTGTATAATGTGTATTGGGTTTTCGAGAAAATTTCGGCAGCATTTCCCCGCTGTTCTCTAAGTACATATGTACTTAGAGAACAAATGGGGAAATGCTACCAAAATTTTCTCGAAAACCCAATACACATTATACACATACATCCTAAGTGAGATTAGGTGTTCAAGAACAGTCCCAAACCGGGGACTATCCAAGATTTACTCCTAATGAGTCAATCTTGGACGGGTTTCTAGGCCAACAAACACATTTGATGTCATTCTTATATATAATAAATGTGTACCACCTATCCCATCCTTGAACACCTAATCTCACTAGTAAGTGTATAATGCGTAATTGGTTTTCAAGAAAATTTCGGCAGCATTTCCCCGCTGTTCTCTAAGTACATATGTACTTAGAGAACAAACAGGGAAATGCTACTGAAAGTTTCTCAAAAACCCAATACACATTATACACTTACATCCTAAGTGAGATTAGGTGTTCAAGAACAGTCCCAAACCGGGGACTATCCAAGATTTACTCCTAATGAGTAAATCTTGGACGGGTTTCTAGGCCAACAAACACAATAATAGATATGACAAATATATGCAAGCAAAAGATTTGTTCATATATGCAAGCACAAATGTATGACAAATATATGCACAAATTAGAAGTTCATAACCATCATAACCCCCCATCTTAGGATGATGAAGGTCCATCTTTGCAGTCCTTGGCTACCATATGAGCCAATGAACAAGGAAGTTGGTCATTTGTCCCAGGATTAACATTGTGAAATTTGAGTTGAAGAACATGAACAAATTTGAGTTGAAGGTCTATCTTTGAGGTCGGTCATCTAGGTTCACCCACAATACAACTTATCAGAAGAACATGAACAACTTTCAGGGCAAGGTCAAAGCAAAAATTAGAATTAGAATCAGAACCAAATCCAAATCTACTAGGATTTATTGTACAAACCGTTCTCCTTTGAAAAATTACAAGCAAATATAAATGACAAAATGAACCAAATTGCAATAAAAAACAACAACATGATGAATATGATTGAAGCAAAAATGAGCTGTGTAACTAGGTATAAAAACTCATAACCAAATGATTGACCAACAACTCATAAACCAATCTGACCTTATAAAGAACACACATTGAAGGATCCTATAACAGAGTAAAATCATACCTGTAAGTAGCGAGCTCGTGGAGGAAGAAGAGGAGTAGCTCTGTCGGTAGCGAGCTCCGTTAAGGAAGAAGAGCAGTGGAGGCGGCGACGTTGAGCAGTGGAGGCGGCGATGTAGGCAGTGGAGGCGGCAGCGGCGTAGGGCAGTGGCAGCAGCGGCGGAGACGCGGGGGTCGTCAGGCGGAGATGCGGCGGAGGAGAGGCAGTGGGCGGCGGTGACACCAGCGAGCTCCAGGACCACCTGCACAAGTCAGGCAGGTAGCGGCAGCGACACCGGCGAGCAGGGAGTGGCAGGCGGCGGCGGGCAGGAAGGCGGCGGAGAAGGAGCAGGCAGGCGGTGGCGACACCGGCAGCAGAAGGAGCAGGAAGCGGCGGCGGCGCACAAGCAACAGCAGCAGCGGAGGGTCGGGCGACGGTAGCGGAGGGTGGCGGGCAGGGGCGTCGGTGAGCAGTAGCAAGCGCGGGCGATGAAGACAATGAAACAGGAAAGGGGACCTAAAGTCGATCGATCATGCGTCTAATAAGTTTGTAAAGGGCGTCGGGTATCTAACAAAGCCGACGCCTAAGGTCTTCAGCGTCGGTTCCTATTACAAAACCGACGTCCAATTAGATAAAATTTGCCCTAAATAAATTGGCGGGAACCACTATCGGCGTCGGTTATCTAAGGATAACCGACACCTAAGCTGTAAATTTTCGCGCAAATTTTCATCTTATATAGGCGTCGGGTTTTAGGTAAATAACCGATGCCGTATGTGACATATTTTTTTTGCTCGAAAATTGGATTTCGCGGCAGTTTTAGGCGTCGGTTTTTTACCAAAAAAACCGACGCTTAATACAAGCGGTACCCGTGTCTTGGCTACAGACGTCGGATGACCTAGATGACCGACGTTGAATGTTATAGGCGTCGGTTTTCCTAAATAACCGACGCCCAGAAAAGCGACACTGAATGTTGTTTTTGTAGTAGTGTGAGAAGACAACCTAATCATCATCTACTTGGGTGGCTTAGGGTAGTCCTTAAAGAAGAGATGAGATGCTAGAAGACGCTCTAGGGTTTCACAAGAGAACCTTTTGTTCTAGTTCTGGATCAATTAAGGCTAGGTAGAGTGGGCAATCTCAGCCACCGTGATGACGGATAGGAGAAATTAAGCTAGGACCCCGAGCCTAGACACCTCAACTTTCACCATTATGGATTTTAGGGTTTCTTGGGTGTAAGAGACTTAAGAAATTATTTACTTAAAGTGTGAGGGAGTGTGTAAGATCTGATACCAACTATCATGGAACCATTCTTACCCCAATCCCAATCCCACTACCTAGACAGTAGTAAAAGGATTGAAGTGCCCGTCCCTGAGTGGTCCGATAGGATCTCACACACTAGAATATATGATAAGAAATAATAACTCAAAAACATGATATTTAAAGAACAAACTAACCCAATATTTCTGATTTATCCTTGTCATCAGAGTATATGGAGTGCAGAAGCAATCTTAGTAGTGTTCCAATTGTCTTTCCTAAAATCAAGAAAATCGAGACACAATCATGCAATTGCACGGTATGCTATCAAAATTAAGTAAAACTATTTATAGAAAAAGAGTATACTTGGTAGGACTTGTTGGCTAAATGAACATCAGTAAATCCCTTTGTTTTGATAATGACAAACATTTAATTCTTGCGATCTAACGTGCTACTTGAGTGTTGCAGGAATAAGGTGGATGACAAATATCATCGAAGATCTATATGCTAAATTGCTTTAATTTCATGAATGTAATCAATTGTAAAACTTGTACAAGTATATAATGTACAAGTACTTAGACATCATGTAAATCAAGCGTTAGATATTCCCTAGCCAATCACTACACTTAGATTGGTCATCCCCTTCAATAGTGTCACATATGCACACTCACATACATACTTAGTACTTTAATTGAAACATTGAAACAGGGTCAATCTCGGTCGACAAAATCCTCGACCGAGACACTCTCGGTCGACAAGATTCTCGACCGAGAAAGACCCAGGTAGCCATTAGACACAGCTGACAAGGTAGTTGGCAGTTGGAGATGAACGTTGAAAACACTTGATCCAGAGAGCCTGTCGGTCTACAAAACTTTGACCGAGTAGGTATCTCGGTTGACAATTTCTCGACCGAGATGGACTCTGACAGCAACTGCATAATTAATTAACTAGCCGTTCCTAATGCAACTAACTTATACCTAACAGCTAGTTAAGCACTTAGAAACCCCTAGAAAGTGTCTAGAACGTCCTTAAGCACTTGTAGGTCATTCCTATAAATAGGACATGCCTTAGGACACCTAAACTCACTTTGTTCTACACTTGAGCAATCTTTGAGCATACACTTGCATTAGCAACCTGTTTTGAGCAATTGAGAAATACCTGCAATTGGCTACTCTTCACCTTGCTCTAAATTCGTGTCCTATAGGCTAGTATCTCCTATCCACAGCAATCACACTTCCATATACATTGGTTAGGAGATCTACACACTTGATATAGGCAAATCAAGCCTTGTGCTTCAAAGGATAAGTTGTAATTTCCATTTTCCTTTCTTGTTCATTTTCATTGCTTGTACTCTCCTTGCTACTCCTAGGTTGGAGGCTGCGGATTGGAGAGGGTCGTGATCTTCTTGGTGAAGAAGGAGACTTTGAACTACTTCAAGAAGGCTGGTGCAACGGGAGGTTACTTCAAAGAGGAAGGCTACTTCAAGGGGGAGCTTGGAGTTACTTCAAGAAGGCTACCTTGAGTTGGTGCATTTACTTCAAAGTGAAGGTTGTTCAAAGGGGTGTAAGAAAGTATTGTATTTTGTGTAATTCCTTGTGAAGGTAATAAAATTAATACTTTCAAAATCCTGGTTGGGTAAGCAATCGGGTAGTGGACTGACTGCCTTAGTATTTGCTAAGGTAGGAACCTCTCTAAATCCCTTGTCTCCTTCTTACTTTTTCATTTGTAGTTGTTTGAGTTAAATAATTGTTAAATTAACTTTAAAACCCTATTCACCCCCGCTCTAGTGGTTTTTCAATTGGTATCAGAGCAGGCTTCAAGGAACCCTAACCAAGTCTTGAAGAATGGGTGACGGGTTGCTCAACAACCTCAACCTTGAAGGGACACTTGTGGCTAGACCTCCGGCATTCGATGGAACTAACTACACCTACTCGAAAAGAAGAATGCAATTTTATTTCCAAGGGATTAGTTGGGATCTATGGAGGATGGTGTCAACCCCCTATGAGCTTCCTCAAGTGGAATATGCAGCTTGGGACACCAATACGGTAAAGTCGGCTCAAATGAATGCAAAGGCTGTAAGTATTCTCTATTGTTCAATTTCAGTAGGAGAATTTAATAGGATATCAAATTGTGAAACAGCCTATGAAATTTGGCATAGACTTTCCATAACTTATGAAGGGATTGTTCAAGTTAAGAATTCTAAAATTGGAATGCTTAAACAAAAGTTTGAACAGTTCTGTATGGATCTGAATGAATCTATTAGTGATATGTATGCAAAATTCTCTTCTATTGTAAATGGTTTGAATGTTTTAGGTAAAGTTATTAGTGAGGAAGATCAGGTGTCAAAGATCCTTAGATCACTTCCTCCCAAATACAAGACCAAGGTAACGGCCATTGAAGAAGCAAATGACCTCACCCGACTGAGGATGGAACAACTCATTGGCAACCTAGAAGCTCATGAAGCAACCCTAGAAGAAGAAGAAAGAAGAGAACGTGAACTACAACAAGGGAAAAAGAAGGATGTGGCTCTAAAAGCTTCAAAAATCATTACACCGGAAAGTGATGAGTCAAGTGAAGAAGAAGGGGAAGAAGCCTTGATTGTCAATGGTAAGAAATATAAAAGATTTAGATCTAACAAAATTTCTAGTTCTTCTTCATCTCCTCCTAGGTGATTTGAGTGTGGAAAGAAAGGACATCTCAAAAATGAATGCCCTAAAGCAAAGAAAGGAAAGAAAAGTTCACACAAAAAGAAGGGAGAAAAAGCTTATAAAGCTGCATGGGACGAGTCAAGTGAGAGTGAAAGTGGAGAAGAAAAGGTGGAATGTCTAATGGCAAGAGAAGATGATGAAGACTCTCAAGAGGATTGGGTGGTCGACAGTGGATGTTCCAAACACATGACCGGAAACAAGGATGCGTTTCAAACTTTTGAAGAAAAGAAGAGTGGAACAGTCACCTTTGGAGATAATGGTAAAGGTAAAATCGTTGGAATAGGTAACATTGGTACAAACCTCGAAATAAAGAATGTTTTACTCGTTGATGGTTTGCACCATAATTTAATAAGTGTTAGTCAATTATGTGATAGTGGATATGATGTTTTATTTAACAAAAATTGTTGCAAGTTATTAATAGAAAACACTACAAATGTTGTTTATGAAGGAAAACGAGTTGGAAACCTTTATCTTCTTAGACCTAACTCTATGAAATCTGTAGTAGGAAAATGCTTACTTGCAAATGAAAATACTTTCCAACTATGGCATAAAAAGTTAGGTCATGCTAGTTCACATGTTATCAAAAAGTTAGTTAAATATGATCTTGTTCGTGGTTTGCCTAATTTATCTTTTGATCAAGTTGAAAATTGTGAGCCATGTACCTTGGGTAAGAAAACAAAAACCTCTTTTAAACCCAAACATGTACTTAGCACCTGTAGATCCTTAGAATTGATTCATATGGATTTATTTGGACATATGAGGACACAATCTATTGGTGGCAAAAGATATTGTTTTGTTATTGTTGATGATTATAGTAGATATACATGGGTACATTTTCTTGCAACCAAAGATGACACTATACATGTCTTTATAAAATTTTGTTCCAAGGTTGAAAATCTATTACAAAACAAAATATGTACCATTAGAAGTGATCATGGTGGAGAATTTGAGAATCATTTATTTGAAGAATTTTGCACATCTCAAGGATACACTCACAACTTTTCTGCTCCACACACTCCACAAAAAAATGGTATAGTTGAAAGGAAAAATCGATCACTATAAGAAATGGCTAGGACTATGATGCTTGGACATAACACACCTAAAACTTTTTGGGCTGAAGCTGTAAACACCGCATGCTATGTGTTAAATAGAGTAATTGTTCACTCCTATTTGAAGAAAACACCATATGAAATAATACATACTAAGAAACCTAGAGTTGACTATTTTCATACCTTTGGATCCACATGCTATATCTTAAACACTAAAGAGGATAGAGATAAGTTTGATTCTAAATCACATAAAGCATTCTTTTTGGGATATTGTACCTCTAGCAAAGCATTTAGATTCTACAACACTATTTCTAGAAAAGTTGAGGAATCTATTCATATTTCTTTCATGAAGAGCCAAAATCAGAAAATCCTGAAATAGTTGATCTCACTCATCAATTCGAAAACTTATCCATACCCAATGATAGTGAGAAAAATACTACAAGCAATGACAAAGATGAAACACAACCTATACCTAGACTCATTAAGGATCATCCTCAAGAATTAATTATTCGAAATCCCAACGATAAAGTCAAAACTCGTTCTTCTTTTAAGGATGTTGCAAACATGGCCTTTGTTTCTATTATTGAACCCAAGAAGGTATCTGAAGCTCTTAAAGATTTGGATAATAGCAATGCAAGAAGAATTAAATCAATTCACTAAAAATGATGTATGGGATTTAGTTCCTAAACCACAAGATAAAACTATCATTGGAACTAAATGGGTTTTTAGGAATAAGCTAAATGAGGCAGGGGAAGTAATAATTAATAAAGCTAGGTTAGTAGCACAAGGATATAATAAACAAGAGGGAATAGACTTTGATGAAACGTATGCACCAGTAGCATGACTTGAAGCTATTAGAATGTTACTAGCTATTGCTGCACATAAAAACATCAAACTCTACCAAAGGGATGTAAAAAGTGCATTTCTAAACGGAATCATTCAAGAAGAAGTGTATGTTGCCCAACCACCTGGTTTTGAAATACCGGAAAAAGGTGACTATGTTTATAAACTTAAGAAAGCACTTTATGGTTTAAAACAAGCACCTAGGAACTGGTATGAAAGGCTCAAGACATATCTTTTTGATAATGGTTTTTCTATTGGAAATTCAGATTCTACTTTATTTTTCAAAACATATACATCTGATTTTCTAGTTGTTCAAATATATGTTGATGATATTATTTTTGGAGCTTCAAATGAATCATTGTGCACACAATTCAGTGACATTATGCAAAAAGAATTTGAAATGAGCCTCATGGGTGAACTAACTTTCTTTCTTGGTTTCCAAATTAAACAAACGCCTGCCGGGATTTTTATAAGCCAAGAAAATTATACTAAAGAACTCTTAAAACATTTTGGGATGGATCAGTGCAAACATGCTACTACTCCTATGGCTACCTCTATTAAAATTGATAAGGATGAAAATGGGGAACCTATTGATGATTCCTTATATAGAGCCATGATTGGTAGTTTGCTTTACTTAATTGCTTCTAGACCGTACATCATGTTTTTCGTTGGTCTTTGTGCTCGATTTCAATCACAACCCATGCACTCTCATTTTAAAGTAGTTAAACGGATTCTTCGATACTTAGCCGGCACCACATGTTTTATCTTATGGTACCCAAAACGACAATCCTTGGATTTTAAAGCTTATACTGATGCTGATTATGCTGGTTGTCGAATTGACCGCAAGAGCACTAGTGGTGGTTGTTTCTTGTTAGGAAGAGCTTTAGTATCTTGGTTTAGCAAGAAACAAAACACGGTTGCCCTCTCTACAACTGAAGCTGAATATATGGCAGCCAGATCTTGTTGTGCTCAAGTGCTTTATATGCAACAAGTGTTAAACGATTATGGTTTTACTCTTTCATCTACGCCTATCTTTTGTGACAACACAAGCACTATAAACTTAGCACACAATCCTATTTTACACAGTCGAGCTAAACATATTGAAATCTGTCATCATTTTTTAAGGGATCATATCTCTAAGAATCATGTTTCCCTTCATCATGTTGATACGGAAGATCAATTGGCTGATATTTTTACAAAACCGCTTCCACTAGACCAATTCAACAAAATAAGGAAGCAACTGCTTATCACTCCTTTAGAAGATGTTTTCTTTGATATTTGTGCTTCTTAAAAATGTTCTTATTTGCATCATTTTTGGTTTTTAAATGGACATCTTTTTCATTGGATTTGATGGGACATCTAATTAAGGGGGAGTTTTCTTGTTTTTAACGGATATCTTTTTGAAATGAAAAAGGGGGAGAAATAAAAATAAATCTTAAAACTTAGTAATTGTGCAAAACTCAATCAATGAGTTTCATAAACTCTTGTCTTTACATTGAAAGTTGCTATATTCCCTAGAGAATTGAATTTCATGTTCTATAATTCATGGGGAATAATAAGCACACATTTTATAAACAAGAGAAGAAATTCACAAAGGTAATCTTCAGGTATGAAACTCACATGTTTTATATTTCCTTAATTTATATTTTGGAAATGTTTGTCATCTTCAAAAAGGGGGAGATTGTTGGCTAAATGGACATCAGTAAATCCCTTTGTTTTGATAATGACAAACATTTCATTCTTGTGATCTAACATGCTACTTGAGTGTTGCAGGAATAAGGTGGATGACAAATATCATGGAAGATATATATGCTAAATTGCTTTAATTTCATGTATGTAATCAATTGTAAAACGTGTACAAGTATATAATGTACAAATACTTAGACATCATGTAAATCAAGCGTTAGATCTTCCCTAGCCAATCACTACACTTAGATAGGTCATCCCCTTCAATAGTGTCACATATGCACACTCACATACATACTTAGTACTTTAATTGAAACATTGAAACAGGGTCAATCTCGGTCGACGAAATCCTCGACTGAGACACTCTCAGTCGACAAGCTTCTCGACCGAGAAAGACCTAGGTAGCCATTAGACACAGCTGACAAGGTAGTTGGCAGTTGGAGATGAACGTTGCAAACACTTGATCCAGAGAGCCTGTCGGTCGACAAAACTTTGACCGAGTAGGTATCGTGGTTGACAATTTCTCGACCGAGATGGACTCTGACAGCAACTGCAGAATTAATTAACTAGTCGTTGCTAATGCAACTAACTTATACCTAACGGCTAGTTAAGCACTTAGAAACCCCTAGAAAGTGTCTAGAACGTCCTTAAGCACTTGTAGGTCATTCCTATTAATAGGACATGCCTTAGGATACCTAAACTCACTTTATTCTACACTTGAGCAATCTTTGAGCATACACTTGCATTATCAACCTGTTTTGAGCAATTGAGCAATACCTGTAATTGGCTACTCTTCACCTTGCTCTAAATTCGTGTCTTATAGGCTAGTATCTCCTATCCACATCAATCACACTTCCATATACATTGGTTAGGAGATCCACAGGCTTGATATAGGCAAATCAAGCCTTGTGATTCAAAGGATAAGTTGTAATTTCCATTTTCCTTTCTTGTTCACTTTCATTGCTTGTACTCTCCTTGCTACTCCTAGGTTGGAGGTTGCGGATTGGAGAGGGTCGTGATCTTCTTGGTGAAGAAGGAGACTTTGAACTACTTCAAGAAGGCTGGTGCAACGGGAGGTTACTTCAAAGAGGAAGGCTACTTCAAGGGGGAGCTTGGAGTTACTTCAAGAAGGCTACCTCGAGTTGGTGCATCTACTTCAAAGTGAAGGTTGTTCAAAGGGGTGTAAGAAAGTATTGTATTTTGTGTAATTACTTGTGAAGGTAATAAAATTAATACTTTCAAAATCCCGATTGGGTAAGCAACCGGGTAGTGGATTGACTGCCTTAGTATTTGCTAAGGTAGGAACCACTCTAAATCCCTTGTCTCCTTCTTACTTTTTCATTTGTGGTTGTTTGAGTTAAATAATTGTTAAATTAACTTTAAAACCCTATTCACCCCCCCTCTAGTGGTTTTTCAGGACTTATATTCAAAAAGTATAACACATGATTTTTCAAAATCCAATATTTGTTTGATAAGAGGTTTATTTCAAACAATTTAATTTTTATTATGAGTTCCTTTATGCTGTAATAGAGAAGCATTCTTATATATTTTGTGTGAGTCTATCACCCCAATGTGATGGGAGAGGGCACTAGGATCCTTCTCTCCATATGAGGTAGGAGGCCAATGTACAAATCCCACCTCCGAATGAGGAGGTCTCTTGCACTCAATATCAACATTATCAACATTACCAATATCATCATCATCATCAGTATGTGGGCAGTCATAATGGGCATTAGCATTTATGTTCTCATGTTTTTCTCAGAATATAATATAGGGAAAAATGGAAGACTAATCATAGAGAATAGTATCTCAACCAAGTTATATAGACAAGTATACAATCAAGAGATACATAAAAAGTATCTTCAATACAACTAAAGAGGAGATATAATGATGTACCTTTCATCGAGGATTTCGAGTATCGATCTCAACAAGTAGTAGGTTGGCCCTTTGAGTTAGATCCTAAATCATCAAGATTGGATCAAGGTTCAAGATAATGATGTTTAGAATATCATGTTTCATGATTCAAGATTAGGGTTACTCATTCATATTTTACCTTAGGGTTAGGACATTCACTTATGATCAACAATGTCAAGATGTTCAATATTATTCAAGTGTCAATTATGTTTCAAGTATGAATGGGCCACCTAGGTATTCTAAGTTCATGTGCTAACCCTAATTATCATGGTCAATATGTAAGTCATAATCAAGTCTTTAGATCATCATCATGTTCTAACATCACGAGTGTTTAAGATTAGATCAAGTTCCAAATATTATAATGAGTAAGATCATGGATCAAGTATTAGGTCAAACGATTAAGTATGCCACACAATTTAGGACAATCATATTATTATGATGTCATCGTCATATTCAAGATCAATTCAAAAAATATACATCTAGAACTTCACTAGTCAAGTTATGATTTTAGAGTATCAATATGAACATTAGAGTCAAATATTAGGGTTTCAAAAGTCTAATCACAAATTAGAGTCATTTGACAAGTTAATTGAGCAAAAGAAACAAAGCTTACAGATATCAATGAGAAATGTCTAGAATCAGGCTTCAAAGGCATTTGTTAATGGGTTCATTGGATTTTTATGTTAAAAATGGACTACTTATTTGTAATTTTTTGATCTAGGATGTTTTTTCTAAGATTAAAGCAAGATCTGGACATTTAATTGAATTTTTGAGCAAAGAGGAGAATATTTACCTTAATATGGAGAAAAGAGGGTCGTTGGATGCACAAGGAATGGACTAGATTGGGCCACATTGAGTAGAATCTCACTTATCTGAGGATCCTGTCTGATCCCTGATTGGTCGATTCACCTTTTGATTTATAAGTTCAAGCACTAGTTAGTTGGACCCCACAGACCGAGGGTTTCTTTTTTGGGTCGGTGGATTTGGGGCTCATTGAGCCAGTGGTTTGGCAACCGACTCTTGTCCCTGTAGACTCCCACATGATCCCAAGAGCAAGGTGGAGGACTCACCAATGTGGAGGGGCTTCAGGAGCTGGAGGGACCGAGCAAGGCTACGAGTAAGCTGTCCAAGCTCGCCCTGACTTCATGGAGGTGGTGGCGATGGCAGATCGGGAAGAGGATACGTGGATGAGGTGCACTCAGAGTGGGCTATGTGGTGGCACCACACAAGTAGCAAGAAGAAGAACAGTGAGGGATTGGGGTGCTTGATGCCACGAGGGAGTATGGGAGCAAGGCGATTTCATGCATATTGGGGATTCCAATCTTGATGGGCCCTTTTTATATGGTCGGGAGGTAGGTTTAGGGATAGAGGGTTTGGGGCATCAACCATGGCTGCCAGAAAGAGAGGGAGAAGCAAGAAACTAATTTGTAGGTGCAAAGGTGCACTAGAGAGAGTTAAACTAGGGTTTGTTGAGTTCTACATCACGATTTGGGGATTTTGGCTTGCTTAGTTTTTCAAATTGTGGTCATAGACGGGAGATCGACCATTAAGGTCGTGTTGTCTCCTCCCCTCAATAAGAGGGAGGTAGGAGATGAATACTAGGCCATAGGATCAGGCCTGGATCCATGACAGACAGATCCAAGGGCCCTAACTCTCCCCCTACACATCCCACAGATCGCTGACTTGGACAAAGCTAATTTAAAAGGCAAATAAAGGGATTTCAACACATTATCTTCAAGAAATCGTAGTAAATAGTACGAATGTCCAAATGACATGAAATTTGGACCATAGCTTCAAAAATATGTGGAGAATATTTAGAAAAAGTGTGGGAATAAGATGATGAAGTTTTATGGATAAATTTGCTTCTTTGGACAAAGTGATGAATTAATCAAATTTAAGGTGTTATAATGTGTATAAAGTTCACATGGATCGTCATATTTTGGATTTGAGTCTCAACATTGATTAGGAAGCCAAGAAAAATGATTTGGGACAATGAGAGAGTATAATGAGGCCAATAGAGTATTTACTTATTTATTATGTTAAAATCCACTTTGTCACAACAGGTTACATCCAATCTTTCATGTTTCCATGTTGAGGATGTGTCATCCAGATACTGAATTAGTGCTACATCTAGTGGAGGTTGAGTTGAAAGATGATATCCCATATGTGGGAGGCCATGTGTTGATCTTGGATCATAGATTGAATAAGTTAAAGAGGAAGGATATAGTATTGGTTAAGGTTTTGTGGCATCACGGTAGTGTGGAGGAAGCCATGTGGGATTTAGAGGACTAGATGCATAGGAAGTCAAATTTTTTCATGTAGGATTTTGGGAGTGAAATCCTTTTTAGAGGTTTATGGTTGTAAGGCCACTAACTAAGTTTTTTTCTTGATATTGCTTTGTTAACATAATAAGATGCTTAAAACCTCAATATAATCATGTGATGTTCCTTAATAACTTGTAACTTTCTTATGTTTTCTATTTGGTCTAGTTTGGATGTTGCTTGAGCTAGCTATGCTATATGTGTGCTTATTTTGCACCTAATTGAAATTTACCCATGTATAGGGTTTATCTTGCAATTTGTCACATGTTTGATGTACCTCGCATGTTTTGGCTTAATGTTGGACAGAGTGGTGCCTTAGGGTTCTTTGTTGTATTTTTTTTTGAGGAGGTCACATCATGAGTTGATGATTAGGGTTTTTTCTTAAATGCCTTGTGTATATGGTTCACCTTGCTTGTATGTTGACCCTTAAGTTTTTGTTTTCAACGATCACCTAGAGGTTCCTTCGACCTTGTTATTTGTGGTTAAAGAGGTTTGGATGTGCCTTGTACTCTCTTCAATCGATGAGCCCTTCAACCCTCTCTTATGGTCATTATGGGAATCTAGGGTTTTGATCTTTATGACCAATGGTCCTTGATTATCTTCAACCATTTGGGTTTGGGCCTTGAGTTCTTCTCGACCAGTGGTGTCTTGAACACAAATGAGGTCAAGGATTTTCCTTGGTTTTCACAAACCTAGTTTCATGCATGTTCTTAGTGCTTTCATGGCCGAATTTTGGGGGACAAATGGCACTTACAGAATGACACTTAACCCTCTTTACCTCTTTATACCCTTGGATATATATACCCCTCTCTTTGCATGCATGAAATATCCTTACACCCTCTTGCTCACTCATCTTTGGAGATCATACCTTGTGATCTTGGTGGTGGACAAGAGCTCAACCTTAAAGCAAGGTGGCCAAACTGTTGCACGTGTGATATAGGGTTGGAGCAACTCATGCTTGGTGATCGTTTGGTGTTCTTTGACCTTGGTAAGTGATCTACCCTTCTTCGTTTCATTTTCTTGTAAACCCTACCTCTCTTTCCTTCTCTTTCCCGAACCCAGGGTCCTCCATGGTGGTGCTTCTTGAGGAACTCCTCTCTTCTTGACCAAATATGTGGATCTCCATGGTAGTGTTGAGTTGAGTTGGAAATCTCCTCTCTCCTTCTTATTCTTTTTAGCCTAGAAGTTTTTTCTCTTTCTTCTTGTTCTTTAACCTACGACTTGCTTATCTTTTGAGGTGGTGACTAGCTTTTCCATGGAGGTGATCAAGTTAGGTTTCTCTCTCTCTTCTTTGGATCTTCTTTGCTTGAATGTTATTTCTCCATAACCCAAGGTGAGTTATATAACCCTCACCTCAATTATTGTTGCACTTAATCTTTGCATGCAATTATTCTATCCTTAAAAATGGGTCCAAATATCTTAATTATGATATCTATGTTTTAGGGTTTAGTTTTCATGATGATCTTGAGTAGATAGTATCCCTTGATAAACCTTCATCTATGTGGATGAATTCTTGATTGATGATGGAGGTGTTGATTCTTACATGAATCTTCTAATGATAGTTTCCCTCTCATACGTGATTTTGACTAAGTCATGATGATGTTATTTTGAACTAGGATTTATGATTATGTGGTGATCTTATGTAGATTAAATCTTTTTCATGAACCCTAATTCATGTACCCAAAATATTATGGTTAGTGGAAGTGTTGTTTCCCTCATGCACATGTTAGTTATGTTGGTTTTTCATCATGTTTATGGTTTGGTTTCTCTCTCTCTCTTGATGATATCATGATTCCTTATGCACTCATTGATTTTTGGATGCCTCTTGGGTCGCTATGGTTGGATTCCCTTGTATGTTTAAAGGGATGACCCATTGTTCTTTGGTCGATGAGTTTATCCTTATTTCATTTGATCGCAAGGTTTGAATCCAGAAGCATGTGATGGTTGGACCTCCCCTTCGCTCAATGAGGGTGAGTGATGTCTTTGGTCATTGGGTTTTTCTTCAACCTAGTCTCTTCAGTCAAAGGTGTGATCTTTTCTCTTTTGTTGCATAGGATTGATGTTATCTTCGACAATGCTGGTTTGTTTCCCCTCATCCGCAGAGGTGTGTATGACCTATTTTTTTATCAATGAGAATATATAAACTCATATTTTGTTTGTGTTGTTACCTAATAAGTTAATGGAAGACCTAATATGTTCCAAGAATGTTGTAGGTGTGACAATTAGGGTTTGATGATGTTTGTTGTTTTTAAACCTTAATTCAATTATGATGTTTAGAAACCCTACCCAAATGTGAATACATTGTAATAACACTTGGTTGTTGAGTTCTTAGCATGTGAATAAGATATTTTTCTCTCCTATGTTGTAACTCTAATTGTTGATCTTATGGACACTACAGTTCTTGTTTGTAATACTATGTCGAGCTTAAGTGATATATGTGTGAAATATGGTGATTATGAGCCTTGATGAGGCATGGAGAGAAAACAATGTTCTTGGAGGGAATAAGGTGAATGGTCTTATGAAATTGCCAAGGTCATAGTGCCTAATTGAGGTGATACACTCTATATGATGTGATAAGGGATTGATATCCCATGGGTGATGTGATCAACTTTATGTTGTATACATTTTATATCTTTTGAAGTTGTAATCTACCCTTATCTTTGTAGAATATTTTTAAGTTTGGTATGTAAATTGATTGAGTATAAAAGACACTCAATTGGCTTAACTAATCAAGTGAAACCCTAATCATGTAGTTTCCCTATTCCATAGATCCATTCCAATGTCAGAACTTATTGGATGGTGAAACGAGTATTCATGAGAGAAACTCGGAGTGCATATTGTTGACTATGTGGGGTGATTGAATAGAAAATCATTTTCATCTTGATCTTAGGTGATTGAGAATGGATGTGGTCATCTCTCAGATATTTGTATATGTGATTGTGTGAGGCAACAATGAGAACAACTATGACAATGCCTTGGTGATACAAGTGTGTACAACTTGGTTTCTAGCGCCATGACATGTACCAAGGCGGGCTAGTTTTTTTTTCAACTTAACTATATGTCATTGGTGGTAGTTAACTAACATGCCTCTATGGTGCAGAATCATACTGACTGAGAGTGGTAAAGATCTTGGAGTCCAGTTGTTTCTAGATCTTGTAGGGTATTGATTTGGACTTAGCACTGGTTAGTTGTATTTGGGTGGTACGACTCAAATCCTCAGGGCTTAACAAAAGGCGTAACATAGTCATGTAGTATATATGCTTCAGGCTAAACATGATTTGCATTGGATGTTTATCCTTGCCTTGTTTCTTGTACTACCCAATTGTATTACCATACAGTAAGGGAAATATGTTGTTATACATGTTTTTTGTATTCCTTATAAATACATAACATGTTCTACTTATCTATTGTAGATGCATAGCCTACTTATTCTGTGTCACCAGTTTTACATTATTCATTTAGCTGAATCTTCTCATCCTTTTTAATTGTTTTATTTCCTTCTTAAGCACAATATGTGTTTACAATAGTTGTCGACAGAGAGTTATGTCTCTCACTGGGACATGGGTGTCACCCTTGTGATTTGCCACATCTTTTTAGGTGGTTGAGTGAGATGTGGTAGAGATCGTCTTGTTGAGGAAGCGCATCTTAGATATCAGTGAATGAAAAATGTTGGATAAGGTGTTGTGTTGTGTAGTACAGTCCTATGTGTAGTCCATGTACTCTTAGGTTCGGGAGGGTTGTGTTTTGTAGATGATATATACATTGATATATGTTTTGGTAATATGCCTTGGTTGTATGTATGGCTCATACATGTGGACATGTGATCTTTTATAATAGGTGCATGGATGTTGACCACTATACAGATGTACATATATGTCATGATATGTGATATGGTACAGTTTGTGGACCTTTGATGTATGGTTACATACGATCATTTTTAATTTACCCTATTTTGTGGTAATGTGCTTGTCGAGTTGTTAATCATGCTTTGGTTTTGAGTTATGTCATTATGTGGTATTAGGTTTTTAGAACTAGGGTCATCTTTAGGTTAAACCCACACATGAACCATCTGATTAGATTCCAACACTTTAGAAATAGTCAACAAATATTTTCTTCACAAAACAAACACTCTACTCAAGACTTGTGAACTGTGATAGAAGACCTACGAGAAGTTCTCAAAGTAATTATTCCAGAGCATATGGATCTTACTACTTCTAACTTTACTTTCAGTCAGTAGAATAATATGAGGATTAATACTCATAAGTTCTTCCTCGAACTTAATGACTTTATTATTATGTCCTCTAACATTCCAGTAAGCTATCAAAAAAGAGGATTGCTATCCATCAGGAGGAATATCAACCATTGCTACACTAGTTTCAAAAGTATCAACCCCCAGATTTCCATCATAATCTTTAAATCTATTGTTTAACACTACTTTATAATCAACAATATTTTGCTTAGTAGATTTCTCCTTCTTTTTTTTATTAACTTTCTAAAACTCAGCTATTTTGAACTGTTAGAATCAAATGGAGTACCATTAGGAGTAATAACAATGACTTCACTGCCAAATTTTTCAGTGCTAGATATACTCTCCCATGTTTCCTGGGACTCATCATAATGGCAAACAACTTCTTCCCTTTCCACATACTCAGTATGCTCTTTCGTGAAGCTCAGATGAGTGCCACATGTCTTATTCTTGACCCAGATCTTTATCCCTCTAAGAATGACTTTGTTAATGCATTCTCCATGAGAAAAAAGACCACATGAACTACATTTATCAGGATACCATTCATACTCGGATCTAATGGTTTAGACATCACCTTCCTTAGAGACGACATCCAATTGATTAGGAAACTCAAAAATTGTTGGAAAAAGGATTTTTTGCCTAAAGAATTCCATCCTTTTACATTCACTGGTGAGTCTATTAGAACATAGAGGAATGCCTAAGCAAGACCGATTCTCTCAAACATCCTCTTGTCCCCGAGTTCAAGAGGAATATTGGACACTTTAACCCACACAAGAATATCAGATAGCTTGAATCTAGTAATAACATCACTTAGTTTGCACTTCGTAAGAACTAGTGGTTTGTCCCTGGAAGTCGAGAAAATCCCTAAAGAACGGTTTCAAAATTAGAAGGTTCTGAGAATCTGACCCCCAAAAAATCCATTTCTTACTTTTAATCACTTCAACAGAACCGACAACTTTCCAGATCTGATCAAGATAAACTTTCAATGTAGGTAGATGAGGTTTAAAACCAATAATGTAACCAACAAGACAAATTTTCCATTTCTCAGCATTCTCAACCACATGTTTTCTCAGGTATATGAGTTTTCCATCTTCAACTCTGATCTTTGTCCTGTGTAGCGTAGTGTTTGTTTCACGATTAGGACACTGGAAAACAGCTGTCTAGGACTTTGAAGAAGAGTTCACAAGACCATAATGATTCCCTACTTCCTTACTTCTAGGGGAGGACGGTTGACAAAGATCGAATCTGTTGTCTCCCTACATGCCACCACCATTTGTCTCAGCCATCTTCACAAGTTCCTTTTTTTATTTATATCTCTTGTTCTCTTTGATATCCAATTAGATGTTTTTATCACTCCCCATCTAGGAAGCCTTTGTAAAGTTTAATTTGTTGACATTTTTCCATAATGTTTCTCAATCCCTATTTATACAGACACAACTTTTTATACTGACAACATCTATTTTGTCTTCTCTTGTGGGGTATGCTTCCAACCCCTTAGGTGAAGGAGAAAGTGACCTTGACATGATGACTTGGACTTCCTATAGTGGAGCTGACTCGTCAGAGATAGACATGAGATAGTTTATATATCTCTTTGCTTAGATCTTATTGGTCTTGGTTTCATGTAAGCTCCTAGTGTGAGATTATTATGAAATCTTTGTAATTTAATATAGTTAATGGTATTTTATAAAATTGATATGATTTGGTCTTGTATACCATTCTTTTGAGAGAGAGAAAACCGAACTTATTTTAGTATACTTATTAGTGTGTTTGGATTACATGAGTTTATTCCTCAAATTGAGTGAGGAGTGAACCTCGTATCAGGTCCCACTACTTACAAGATTCTATCAGATCCATGGTTTGTCAGATTCTATTTATTCCAATTTTATTGCCGTAAGTAGGACCCAACCTTACATTACCCTCTATGTGTGATGTTTGCTCTAGATTTTACCTTTGTTGTCTATGAGATGATGAAAGAAAGATATATAATCATGAGGTACACATGATGATCTTGATTAACAAACCATAAGGTGATGGGACCCACAAACATTTATTTAATGAAGTAGGTTAGTTATCACTTATTTTTTGTTGATATTGAGAAATTTGACTTTTGTAATGAGGATGTTAAAGTAGTTTATAAGGAGATTTTGAACTCATCTTTGATTTATGTCACCTGATTTCTTGAAGAAAATCTTATCATCTCATTATGCTTCTATATGTACAAAAATGTTCTCTAATTTTATTGATGCTTTGTTGAATTAAGTCGCCATAAAGGAATCTACGAAATCATGGTAGAGAAGACCCTATAATTAGTAAAAATAGAAATCTCAAATCGTAGTCTTGATTTTGGAGTGATGACTAGGAATATGTTGCTTGTATTAAAGGTCTAGTGGACCTACTTCTTTACACCACTGGGTTCTAGAGTTTTGTCTCTTGTGATTTATTTTATGCTTATAGTATTGTTAGGTTATAAACACAAGGACCTAAAACTCTACCCTAGGTGGTTACGGCTTTGTAGTTGGAGGAATTATCTATTAATATCCTAAATATACCCATATCATAAATCAATAATCCTAATGACTTTAACTATAGTTTATTTTGAACCTCTTGAAGGATATGGAGTCATGTAACCTATATACTCTAGATCATTAATTACTTTAGGGTTGTATGAACTTAGTAATGAATACATTAACATATCTTGAATTACTTCCTCAATTAATATCATATGGATATAACTACTCCCTAACTAATATAGACGAATGAACTCTTCTAAGTTGACCCCATTACTATTAACAAAGTAATTAAAGTGTGCATATCAATTGACCTAAAATAGTGTAAAAATAGTAGTGGTTAATTTTGAAAATTTTAAAGGATAAAACTTATTATAAATACTATAGGAATGTATGTTTTGATGAATATGAATCCTTGCAAAAAAAGTAAGTATGTACTAATCCTAATATGTGTGATTGATGTGTGCACTACAACTATAGAAAAATTTATTGAAATAATTACATAAAAATAGTAATATGTTGAAATGTTGACGATTAGACTTGAATGATATATGAACCATAATTTAACACCATGCTCTTGATATGCCTAAAAATAGTATAAGAAATGTTGTGGTCATGAGATACAATATAATTAATTAATGTTGGGAAAATTAAATATTTACTAAACCTAAGTGGATATATATTCATGATATACACTTGAAGTACCCGCAACCTTAACCTATAACAAAGAAAAAAGATTTGATTTGATAAATGATGATAAAACTACCATAACAAGATATATAACCCTAATAAGTGGTATAATATTGAGAGGATCCCAGGTTTTGGATTTACCCATTTAGCTTAACTTCTACTGACAGAGAAAAGTAGGGACATAATGCGTATTACATAGTTACATCTTGGTAAATGACTGACCCTATACATAAAATTTTGGTTACTAAGATTTTGGGAACGAAACCCTCTTTAAGTGGAGGAGTGTTGCAACATTCTAAAAATCTATCATCTTGACTCTAGAAACCATAATATCTTAAATAACATGCATGCATTATTAGATATTTAGTTTTGGCTAATACAAGGATTCATATCAACCCTAACACATTTATGCATACCCTAATGAATATTAATTTAATATATAATGAGTAGATCAAGTATAAACCCTAGCTTGTATATGGATAACCTAACCTACCTTTGTTTGAAAACTAAGAATGATGCTTTAGTATCATTAGGTGACAAAATTATATACAATATCTTAATAAATATAAAATTGCACCTAATTAACTAAATAATGCATAATATTTAGGTAGTCCCCTGTGTATATCACATGTGCATTTTTTATTAATTAATGCATACATAAAGAATAAAATATGTCTAGTGACATGTTTTGTGTGATTATAATATTAAGATGAATAATAATTGGAATTTGCATGTAAATGGATAAGAATAATGTTCCACTTTATATGTTAATATTTAACTAATGAACTTAGTATGTTAAAAAAGTAAAATATGGAAAAAAATTTAAGAAAATATACCATAACTCTTTTGGTAACCATATCGGGCTAAGAAGACTCCAAATACTAAATTTTGACAATAATTGGATGTTATAATAATAAATAATGGGATAATGAGGTTAAACCCTAATTATATTGAAACTTTTAGAAGGGAATTTAAAAAGTTAAATATAGCATTAAAATCAAATTATTTGGATTCCAATTATTTAAGATGCTAAGTTTCGCATTAAAATAATAGCCATAGATTTTGGGAAGGAAAATATAAGTTACTATCTAAATTTTAAATAATGGGATGGTTGAACCAAAACGTTGAAGCTAAAATGGTGCTGACATCCTCTCTCTAGGGTTACGGCTCTGCCTTCTCTCTAGCTACTCTCGGCGGCTGACGTTGGGGGGAGGGAGTGCCCTAGGTGCCTCCCTCCCCTGGCTCTCCAACGTCCTCGGCAGTGACTCTAGTGAGGGGTGGTGTGGATCCAGAAGAGTTGCAGTTCATCTAGCTCGTCGGGGTTTCTCCTCAGCAGTTCTGGATGGGAGTTGCGGAGCATCGCGTGGACGAGGCTGGGTCTGTGGTTTGCACCGTCGACTTGGTCGACTTCCACCTTGTCCAAGAGTGGCAGATGGAAAGAGCGCTCCCTCTGGCCTTGTTTCCTGTGGGTTGCGCTGCACCACCGCTAGTAAAAGGGGGTCTGTACCCCTTTTCTCACATCCTCTTCTCTCAGAGAAACATGGTCCCATCGTCATCGGCTTTGACTTCTAGGCGGCTATGATGGCTGGTGGGAGACTAGGGCTCGCCCCACCGTGACTTTGCCTGCAGTTTCCTCAGCCGATTTGATGGCTGGTGGTAGATGGAGGACTCCTTCTACTCGTGCAACCGTCTTCACCACTGGAAGTGTGATGGGCGGACGAGGAGGCAAACCTGTTGTGGGAGGGCTCTCCTGTCACTGGGCAGATCCTATGACCGGCTCGATGGCTTGGTGGCGCGGTTCCTCCACCGGCTCCTGCTCTACTGGTGACGTTGGCTAGTGCTCTTTGAGGTGTCTCGGTGCGTGATGCTGCCAAGCCTTGTGCCTGCGAGCTCCCAGGAGCATCTAATACCAGGTGTTCGAAGGATGGGTCTGGCTCCATCTCCTGGTCTCCTACCTTGCCAACGAGTCCCCTGGTTGGACACAGAGGCGGAGGGGGACTCTTTTGGCGGCTGGGTTCTGCCTAGCTGTACTTGGCCTCTGGTCACTTGAAGATCAGCACTACTGCGGGCGCTCATCCCATATGGACATCTATGGTGGCATCGACAGGGCGGCACCCTCATCTCAGCTGAGGGTCGGCTCCGCCCAAGCCCCTGCCAGAAAATAGAGGCAGTCGTTGTCGCATGTTTGCTCGACCTGATTCTTCTCCTCGAAGCTAGTTCCTAGTCAACGCTTCAGCAAGGAGTTGTTGGGGTCGGATCCTCTTTCTGAATTCACCTCCTTTGCTGGGTGAAGGGACACCCCCAAGGTGTTCGACGAGAAGCCCTTGTTTGCTACTGTGTGCATGTCGGTTCTTCTAGGTTTGTTTGGTTGCCTGCGACATGGCAACATCTTAGGGATCCTCGTGAGGTGATGCTTCGACGCCGAGCCCACTCGGCAGCACCGAGATGGTTTTGTTGCACTCCAGTGTTACAATGCTATCTTGCATCTATGGGTTTCCGGTGGACTGGGGTTACTTACAGTCTATCTTTGCGACTGGGATTCTACTGCTATTAGTTCGTTGAGTTCACCAGACACTAATTGGTGTTGTTTGGTGCTTTATCTTAACCTTTGTATCTTTTCCGACCACTACTTTCAGAGGTTGATCATATTGCTATGTGCGAAGGAGAGATATGATGGTTGGATTGATCACTGCTCCAGTTATCAGTCTACATTTGGAGTCTTCTATGAGATGATGGTATGATAGGATAGACAGTGCGATTTGTAGCTGTTTGAGACAGATAAATTCCAATTTTGAAGTGCGTCCTTGCTTAGTGCGTAGATAGAGGTTGGGTGTCCTTCGTCTTCCTTTTGTGCCTGCACAATTTGTGGGTGGTCTTTATTGTCAGTGTAGCTCCTCAGATGTTTAGACTAATGGATAGTTAGTCTCTTGTTTATGTATTTTATGGGACGTTTTCTTCTGGTTTGTAGTTTTTTCTGTTTAGAGATCTTATGTTCAAGACCGATTTAATCTGGTCTTTAGTTTTCTTTCTATAATCCTGCAAAGGGTTAGGGGGTGTGTCTTCTTGTACCTAAAGTTTTGGAATTTTAATAGCAATAGAGTTTTTCGCCAACCAAAAAAAAAGTTGAAGCTAATCTCAAATTTAGATTATACATGCACTTGCTATCCTATGTGTAAATTTTATTATATTTGATATTGGAACCCCAAATGGATTAGGAAAGAAAATTGGGTTTTCAAGTCCTAATATTCTAACTATTTAATTGATGCATCTATTTTTCTAAAGTACCATGTTATATAAAGTTACACACATTTTTATTGACTTGAAAAAATATGGGCCAATTTAGACCACTAGATACAGATTGCAAGGCGGCGTTTATTTTATCTTCCTCACATTCTTTAGTTTCTTAGAACAAAAGTTTGCCATTCACTCCTCCAATCATTTCTCTCTCTCTCCCTCGTATCCCCATCTTCTCATATGATTTTCCTTCTCCACATATTCCTTAAACCCAACGACCCTCTAAATCTTAGGGTTTCTACGAATCCACACCCAGACCATACACGACCCCTCCTTCCTTTATTTATTCTACGTTCTCATTTCCATTTCTATCTTCACTCATCCTTGGGTCTTCTGAAACCTTAAAAAATCCTCCAGTGACCTTTGTGGCCCCACCTTGCATCATTTCGCAGTGCTAGTTTGGTCACTCCCATCTCCATCCATATTTACTCAAATTCCAATCCTCGATGCTGGAGACCTTGGCTCAGGTTTGTGACCTAAAACATTGGTGATCCTAGAGATGGACTAGAACATTCCATCTCATCTGGGAAAAGCCACTCACACCCTCAATTCCATGGAACTTAGGTATAATCCTTGTTTCTACCTTACCCGGTTCTTACTATTTTTTGGACAACTTACCACTTTTTGTTCCCTTTTTGGACTAAAGACCTATGTTGTACCACCAATACCACCTTTAGGATCTTCCAATTTAGTTAATGTGTTTTCTTTAGGTCTTTTTAATTCTTCTTGTCTTTCAAATATCCCTCCTTTTAGTCATGGAGAAAAGTATGTGGGGCCTCCTATCATGGTTTTACCACAAATTTAAGCTTGTTGGCTTTTCTAGAGGTCTAAGATCGTATTGGCATTGCTTGTTTGCATAGGTTTTCCTGAGTTGGTGTTTTGGATTCCCAATTTGAACTCTAAACTTTTTCCTTGCATGGGTTGTTGTCTGTTCAAAGAGGAAGATGACCCAATTGATGATTTTAATCATGTGTCCTCTAATTACTCTTTCTTTTATGTTTAGTCCAAGGTGATTTTCGTGTTACTTCTCCTCCATGTGTATTTTTCCATTCGTAATGTGTATAGTGGGACATAGGTAGGTAGAAAATTCCTACAGGTCCATCTCAACAAGTCCTGCCCAACCAGTCATGGATATTGTACATATGTGAATTTTTTGGGGTTTTCAGTAGGATAGGAAATTTGTAATTTTTGTAACAAATACGTAGAATGTTGAAAAAAATATTATAAGATATTCTCTAAAATCATAATAAAATCATCTTCATAGGGCATGATTTTCATCACATGATTTTGATATGATAAATATGTAGATTTCAAGAATTTTTTTCTAATTGGCATGGTTTGATAGTAATTAATTTCTAATAGTATGTATGTCAAAAATATAAAATAAAATATCTTATGGACTCAATAAAATATTACATACATTATAATGTGATTTTGATAACATAGTTCAATGATAATAAGAAAGATGACTTTTAGGGATTATTTCATTAATGCAAGCTTAACCATAATTCATATATGCATTCAATAGGTGTCTTGGAACCTGATATGAATCTAGGGTATAACTAGGATCTTGGTAGATTGGATCTGAGGTAAGTTGCATCTCTTGGATTCAATATCGATCAATTAATAAAAAATTCCTCTCTCTTGAGGTATGTCACATCTCCTTATTCATATTGAGCAGTTACTCTCTTGTTTCTATCTCTTGAACCTCTATCATGTGTTAATATAATGAAAACTCCTCTAGCATGTTTTGATTGGTCTATTTGGATATAGTTTACTAAAACAGATCTTATATTTCCTTAATTTGTTGCATATGATTGTTAGATCCTAATTTGTATCTTGTTCATCTATTCCGAGTGGAAACCTTAATTTGATAGATTGAACTAATTGAACCCTAACTTTCATATGGTGAAATTTTATGATCTTATGATGCATCCTACTTATGTAAGTGTTGAATATTTATTTATGGGTCCTCTGACCCGACTTGATATCAGTTGGATGTTCTCATCCCTTTACTTGATCTTGACTAAACTTAATTCTTGCCTCTACATTTTTGCATGCACAATAGACTAAAATTATATCTAGTTGGGGTACCTTTGTACCTACATAACATTTGGACTTATGTATTCCATCCTTAGTACACGTATTATACTCTCTATATATATAAAGTGTGCATGTATTCTTCCCATCATTTGCGTTTTCCACCCAATACTTTTAGTTTCAAGTTTTTATAGGTCTTTACCTACTTAACTAATGTTAGTATGACTATTTGACAGTTATCATTCATTAATGTTTATGATTGTGATATTTTATTGTGAAATTTTAAAGGAAGGAAACTCTTTTATTGATATTTTTTCTTCTCTTTGATATCAAGTTGGATGTTTTTTTACCCCCAATGATTTTAGAACCTTCATAAAGTTTAAATTGTTGACTTTTTTCTATAATGTTACTTAATCCCTATTTATATGCACATACCAGCTTTCATGCTAAGAACATCCATTTTGTCTTGTTTTGTGAGGTATGCTTCCAACCCGTTAGGTGAACATGGTGGACTTGACAGGATGACATAGACTTGCCATGGTGGAGATGAGTCTTTGGTGATAGATTTTAGATAGTTTTGTATATACCTCATCTTAGACCTTAGAGTTCTCACATTCATGTAAACCCCTAATGGGAGATTTTTATGAAATCATTGAATCTGAATGTAGTCATGATATTTAATTTTTTTTGCTACACGATGTCTTGTATATCATTCCTTTGAGTGAGAAAAATTGCACCTATTCCATCATAGTTATTAGTGTGTTTGGATTAGATCAGTTTATTCCTCAAATTGAGTAAGGAGTGGATCCCCTATCGGGTCCCACTCCTTATAGTTATATATAATCTATCATCTTGTAGCAAGAACTAAATTGTAAAATAAGACATGTCAATACAGTTCCTTTGGTATGTTACAGAAACATTTATAGTAAAAGTTCTTTAAAAGAGTACATGTTATTGGAAAGAACTCATAATAAAATATAAATTATTTGAATTGTATTCCTTGACTTAGAAACAAAATTTGAAGTCATATTTTCCATTACACCTCATTGTTAATTGTTGATTATTTCCTGATCACGCAAGGTAAAAAGAGTGGTGAAAAAATCAGGCCAATGGTGTATGAACCAAGGACATTATATTAAAAGTTCATAGTCTTTGAATGATGGGACCTTCTTATGAATGAATTAGTGTATGTCAATATAAAAACATATAGTTGAATTTTGACAAATGATGTATGAACCATGGATCCAAATATGTCCATACATTATAGTAGGTGAACCAATATGGTATAATGGAAGAAATCATTTATGTTTGAGTTTTTGAAAGATACATAAAATAAAATCATAACTATTTTTTTTTGAAGTCTCCGCCTTTCATTCATTTAAAAAATCAAGGTATAAAAAATACATCATCTTCAACTGTTGTTTTCCATCTAACAGGCAAGGATGCCCGATGGATAAAATGACCAGCTAAATGTAATGCATCTTGAGCAACTAGATGATCCAAAGAGTTGTATGCTCTTTTTACATGGACAAAACATGGGAATTAAAAGGAGAAACAAGGTGGCAAATTTCTTCAGTTTATCATCCCCAGGTAGTCCGGTCTTTTTCTTGAGTCCTATAAGGCATTGATCACGTTCAAAGAGTCTGAGCATAACACCACTTTGCTTCCTTGACCCAGCTTCGACAACACGAACTGTATTCCCTCTCTTGTGGTCATAGCTTCGGCTATATCCGAGTTCCAATCCACCCTCATCCTCTTTTGGACAACACCCAACAAAAGTCCCAGCCCATCCCGAACCACCGCCCCCAACCCATAGCCTTCTCTTTCCCTCACCGCCGCGTCAACATGTACCCAGCTCCAACTACCGTCCACACCCCGCACAGTGAGGTCGCTCGCCTTGGACACGGACAGATCATTGCTTCTTGCTCGACGTGCTTCCCTGCTGTTACTACTTGCTGACTCCCTTCCTCCATTAGCCATTCTATAATCTGAAATCATGGCTATACGATTGAGAAGCATGGGCCGGGGAAATGGCGCTTCGTCCTTGAAGATCTTATTGTTGCGACATGTCCAAATAGTCCACTAAACAGCCATAAGTTCATCAAGTTCTTCCGATGTACAACTTTCCCAAAGGGCTAGTAAGTCATCATGCAGATGGTTTCCAGTAGCTAGAGGTAAAGAATTATCTAACCAACTAACCTGTCTCACCATTTCCGCCCCCGAACACTGCCCAAGCATATGAGGGATAGTTTCTTCATTAGTTGCACAAATTGGGCATATTTCATCAGCTGTGACATGCCTTTCTTGCAACCTCCCTTTTGTTGCTACACTACCCGTTTCTAGACGCCATAGAAAATGAGAAAGCTTTGGGGACCATTTTCTATCCCATATAAACTTCCACAGTTCATGGGGGACTTGTCCTTCACGCCTTCTCACGCCATTACTTCCTAGTACACCCAGCCAGTACGCCGAATGAACTGTAAAAGTACCATCCTTGCCCGGCCACCAAAACACACTATCCACTATCTCCCTACTAGACAGCGGGATAGACAAAATCTCCGATACAATGTCTCTGGGAAAAATATCAAGAAGCTTGTCCATGTTCCATTCCCGACTGTTATCCCACATCAGGTCGCTCACCGTGCTAGTATCTGTGTCCGCACCTACTCTGGCTGTATCCATATCCGCCCAGTCACCATGAAACCATATGTCAGACTAGATTTTTATATTTTTCCCATTACCAACACGCCACATGATGCCCTCCCTAAGTAGGGCTTTCGCCCCCCATAGACTGCACCAAGTGTAGCTCGGAATTAGACCAAGATGTGCCTATAAAATAGTGTTATTTGGGTAGCACTTTGCTTTCAAAAACCTTGCCGCCAATGTCTCCAGTTTAGTATGTAGCCTCCATAATTGTCTAGCAAGAAATGCCTGATTGAAGACTGACTTATCTCTAAAGCCCATACCTCCCTCTCTTTTAGACTTACACAGGCCTGCCCAACAAATCCAAGAAATTTTCCTTTATCCCATCTTCGCTCCCCACCAAAACCGTGCCACCATAGAGTTAAGATCATCTATAAGTCCCGCCGGTAACTGGAATATGCTCATAACATATGTAGGAATCGCCTGGACCACTGCCTTGATGAGGACTTCTTTTCCTGGTTTGGATAAAAGTTTCTCCTTCCATCCCTGAAGTTTGATGCTCACCCTTTCTCTTATGTAATCAAACACCTTCTTCTTCGACCTTCCCATAGCCATAGGTAGTCCCAAATAGGATGTCTGCCTGTCCACCTCCTTCACTCCCAGTATCTCTCGTAGCTCGTCTCTTTTGCATCTTGGTATCTTTTTCCTAAAAGCGATCTTAGACTTGGAAAGATTGACTTTTTGACCCGATGCCTGCTCATATTGGCTGACAATTTCAGCTATTTTCAGGCATTCATTCCTTGTCCCTCTAGCAAACAAGATACTATCATCTGCAAAAAATAAGTGTGAGACCCCCCCGATAGACGCTCATACCATGAATGGTATTTGCATTGACCACGAGGTTTAGGAGAGTAGAAAAAGCATCAGCACAAAGAATGAAAAGATAAGGGGATAGCGGGTCACCCTGTCATAGTCCTCGTGAAGGCTGGAAGGTGTTTGATCTTTCCCCATTGGCTGTAAACGTGTGAGAGACTGAGGATGCACATTAGATAGTATTGGATCATAACTATTTATAGTATGTATTTCATCATTAGATATAGACAAGAAATATAGGGCATGTATACATAGGAAAGGAAATCAACAATGCCATATGTAATAATTAATATAAGGTAAATCATACATTTTACATTGAGTAAACAAGTTGAAATTTTAGATTAAAATCCTGGAAAACGGAGGGTACACCATATGGGCTATAATGGAATGATATGTTAATTTAGAAACAAAAGGTCTGTGATAGGGTGATTAAGATATAAGTTGACTCTAAGAGGATACCAGTATGTTGATTTACACATCATTATTTGTGTTCATAGTATATACCAATATGTATTCTACACAGTTACATCTTGTTGCATGATACATCACTTAGGTAAAAGTAAACTAATCTACCCTACATTTTATTTAGTTGTATATCACATATCTTGATAAACATTTAATGATTTCATTACTAGAAAAAAGTATTAGGGTATCAATTGGGGTATGAGTTATTATAAACTCAGTGTATATTTATTTTAGATATGATATTTATTTGAACAAGATTTCACCATATATAAATTGACATATGCATGTAAGAGATACTTCAATTTATTATAGTCTATTAAGTAGGATTCATAGCATGAAGATATTTTAATGGAATCCTTATTTTCAATTATTAATTGAGAAATTAAATATCATTCACTATCACAAAAGTAGTTAGTAGAAATTTATTAAGATGGTAGTTTTCATGTAATTCCTCAGTGAGAGTGGGAAAATTACCTTCATCAAGAAAAGATGAGTCAATGGATGGAAGCTCTGATGTCTGGGCCAAAACACACATATTTTGACTCTTCTTCCATGGTGGTCCAAGAGGACTAGAGGATAGTCAATTGATTAAGGATCAAATGAACCATGCCTGTCATCTCTTTTAAGTCCTTTTGCATTTGGGGACCAAACATGTGACAACAAAACTCATTGCAAAGATATAGAGATGGAGAATGGGGTTTTGGTGTGGGTAAAGGAGTAGCTAGTTCACTTCAAAATATAACCATGAGGACAACAATTGTCTAAAATACCACTCAGGAGTACCAAGACAAGAATGCACAAATCAAGGGCACAATAGGGATGAAAGGGAGGTGAGATCAAGAAGTAGTCACTTTAGTGTTGGTTCTAGCCAATGAGGGCCATGGATGATTAAGGTTAGAAATTGAAGAGATAATGGGGGTAATTTATATTCAATGAGGTGCGATAGGGTTAGGTCTAGGTATTATAGAAACATCTACAGTGAGATCAGGCTAGTGAAAGGAGTCAAAAAAATTATCTCACATCATTGAGGATGGTCAAATGAGTTATTTGTTGGTTTTCATTAATTAGAGAGAGAAATTTAGAGACAAGGAAATGCATTTTAGGGTGGGGGAATGTGAAACCACTAGAGGTCGCACAGTTACTCTACCCCACTATCAATAGAGATAGATGGCCAAGGGATATTGGACTTGGGTGTGTTCTATGAACACCTCTATCCAAAAACTCATATTTGTTAACTCATGGATTGAGGCTCAGTGTCCATGGTGCACCCCTCCTAGAATGTATATGTTGGATTTCAGTTTCAACAGAGTATTTCAAATCGATAAAAGGAAAAAGATAAAAGGGACACGAATAGAAAGAATTTTTTTAGGGATTAACCTTTTAAAAATCATATCTCCCACTTACTATCTAAGAAGGATAAGATTTTTATCATAATTCTATAAAATCTTTGTACAAAAAAGGATGAGGACTAATGAATGTCATTGAGGTTTAATCATTGTATATCATGAACATAATCATATTAGGGTTTCATGTAATTTGTATGTACATAAGTCATTATGAATCGGATATTACTTACTGAAGAGTAATATGTAACTATTGTCTATTATAATTATGAAGTATAAGTAGTATTATGATATTAGATGTTTAATTTGAGGAATATGTAAATACATAAAAGTATATATTATGTTACTTTATCACACTAATGTCCAGAAAAGTAAAATTATTTAATCTAAATATAAGTTTGTCTTAATCACTAATTAAGTAAAATGAATATTAAGTATATATTAGGTCCTATTTTCAGTTGATGATCAACAATGAATGCCTCTCATTTGCTACACAAAAATTGTAGTCTATTAATCAACCATAACTTATAATTCTGAAATTTATTGCATAATGTAGGAATGCCATCCCTATAAACATATATAATATGATAAAAAGTTATAATCATGTTGTAAATATGAAATATAAAATTCATATCCAAAGAAGATATAAAATGTACATTTATATATAAACAATAATGAAATAAATCAAACAACAACTTTCATACTTATCTGGAGTCAACATAAAACACAACATTAGTTCTATTTGTTGAAGAACAAACGATAGTAACTCTACACATCTTAATTAATCAGCACATGCCCTAATTAAAATTTCAATTTAAACAGTAACTTAAACTACAAGGATAATAAAGTTAGCCACTGCAAAAGTCTTACAATTTTTGCAACATTAAAACAAGAAACAAAAATCCTCACTCTACTTTAAAATCACCACTTATGGATAGAAAAATAATAGGAAATATACCTCTTAAGAACTATTTCCCATATACTAAGGACTTAGGAGTAATTATAATCACAACATATATAACCACAAGTATAAGTGAATGCCAAAAAATGTTCATGATTGTATCATGTGTTCAAGTTACATGACCATTTGTAAAGAGTAGCAGGTCTCCCTTCACTACATGAGGCCCATACTCATAAAGTGATTTTCTGAAGAAATGGGGTTTTACTACTCCCGAGATGCTACATATTCTCTCAGGAATCCATCATAAATATTTCTTATGAAAAAGTGTTCATGATTTGGGTCTTGTATCATGATCTTCCATACTACTAATTGTTGAAAAAAAATCCAGTCCACTAATTGGAGTATTTATAAATGTTCTATGGCGTATTTTACCTTCACTTTATCCTCTTATTTATCTAATATTGTAACATCTACAATGCATCGGGTTTTACACAAATATAGGATTTGTGCCAAGAAAAAAAATCTAAAACCTGAATTTTCTAAAAATGGTTCCATATTATTAAAAGATAATCCAATTCAACATGGTGATAAATTCCAATTTGGTTAATTATTCATAAAATAACATATGGTTTGTAATTGATAACATAAAACTAGATATTTATATATGTTTTTGCAAAGTATATCTGATATTAATTCATTAAGTGTCACTTTCAGTATTTTGCACCCCAATCTTTTAGCAAATTTCTTAAATTTAAAAAAAATTAAGAGTTGAGAAAATATAATTCAATGATGGGATATAATTCATATCCTATATGTTTCTTATCCTTTATAAATACCATTTCAAATTAACAAGATCTACTTCCACATTTATGCTTGAGCTTATATGAATTTTCTCATTAGTATAGCAATCAATTTTGAATGAAATGAGAGTTTGTTTCGATAATCTTATAGTTTAATTTTCATGAAAATTCTTCTTGTCAATATGATATACTTTTATATTATGAATATAATAATATATATATACTACTTAATTGATACATTATCTAGTATTAAATGATATTCTTTGTAGATGACTTGTAATTCACCAAAGATTCACATAACACACTAATGAAAATTTACATTTATGATTCAATATTTTTCAATGTAATTGTTATCACTATATATCAACATTTATGAATACAAGGGTTGAGAAATAAGTTTTAACATAATAAATACTTCAAATCCATGTATTCCTTAGTTTTGTTCCCCAAATTATTTCTCCAAGATATCTAGAAACTCGTTTTACCTCCTTATACCTTTGTAATTTGAATATACTACATTTCTTGAGTATAATGTTTCTCATGATTACTTAAAGATATATTGACTTGTCACTTCATATACTCATTGAGTAAGATCAAGAAAATTTATGTAAGATAAATAAACATTAATTGATGCCTCAATTAAGGGATTTAGAATCAAAATAAATCATAGCTTTTGAGGCTCGTAATGATTCCTCAAACCTAGAACCTTTCATGGGTAGGTGGTGGCATGGAAGGATGACTATTAGGTTGAGGAAGAATGGGAAAAAGAGATGGCATGTATCTGTCAAACATAGGTGTATAGGAAAGCATCAGAAGCACCTTGGAGATCGGGGTTATGTCAGAAGCATGCACCATCATTGAATCCAATTCGACAAGTACCACAATAGGTACTTCAGGAAAGATTGGTTCTCCAAAACAAGTTCAAACGCACGACCATCATCCTAGATTGGTTGTTGACCCTCCAGTTCAAAGACGTTGTAACACCCAGGCCCACTTCCCAATGATCTAGTAGAGTTTTAGGAATGACGACTGGCCCCACAGACCACCACTAGCCTTAACTGCGTGCTTTTTCCTCACTCACACGCAAGACGGGGTCAACTTCCCGACTGGTCACCCATCCTAGTACTACTCCAAGCTAAGCACACTTAACTATGGAGTTCTTTAGTGATGGGCTCCCAAAAAAGGAAGTAGTCCAATCATTCCTTTTCAGATCATCTTATCTAAGGCCTTAAATCCAGGGACATTATAATCTCCACCACTTAGACTCTTGACGTCCTCATCAAGGCTTAACAATATTTCCTCATAATATTTCCCCATTTCAGTGTAGACCCATAATGGCCCATGGACACCCAACTCCCGATCACAGAATACCAACGCAAGGGTGGCTATGTCAACCATGCACAACCCTTTCCAACATTCCTGGACCGCACAGCTCAAGACTGACATTCCTCATGCCCATGTGGGACCCACCTACTGGAGGGGAATTGACTCTGATACCATTTGTAACACCCAGACCCACTTCCTAAGGCTCTAGTAGAGTTTTAGGAATGACGACTAGCCCCACAGACCACCACTAGTTTTAACTGTGTGTTTTTTCCTCACTCACGTGCAAGCCGGGGTCAACTTCCCAACTAGTCACTCATCCTAGTACTATTCCAAGCTGAGCACACTTAACTATGGAGTTCTTTAGTGATGGGCTCCTGAAAAAGGAGGTATGCCTTGGTGATATGGGTAGTCCAATCATTCCTTTTAAGATCATCTTATCTGAGGCCTCAAATCCGGGGACGTTACAGATGTCAATGATAAGGACAAGGAGGTTGCATCTAGAGGCTCTGTCACCCTCATCCATGTTACACAATTTTGGTACTTTAAAGTGCTCAATAAGGGTATGCTTCTTGCCTCACATCAAATCTTAAGGAGAATGGTGGCACCATTGTCTTCATTGCATAGAAATATTTCCTTCCTTAGTTGTTTCTATGTTCTATACCCCATCATTACTTCGTATTCTTAATTGAGGTTCTTTTTTAATAGTTTTAATTTTTGTTGATGCCATTTACATTAGATGGAAGAAAATATTGTGATCTATTAGTTATTAATATGTTACTACAAATTTGATCATTAAAACATGTCCCCTTTTAGTGGTAGCTAAAAAAACAAAGCTTATCCATTATTAAGCCACCTCTTTTTTATCAAAAATTACTCATTTTAATGTATTCATATATTGATAAGATAAGCTCAAAAAGATAAAATTCATTTGAATTTTCATTTCATGCATATTCCTAAAATAACTATAGTCTTATGTATGTATTATATCTTGACTATTTCATTCCTATGACCTCATCTGTTTGATTCTAATTTTCTATTATTTATCATCATTCATCTAAAGTTCCCAATTCCAAAATTGAAGACTTAAATTAGTAAACTTTACCAAAATGTGTGTTTTAATTCATTAATCAATGATCAAATAAATTAGTCGACTCATAAACATACATATAGTCAAGTTGCCATTTTATTTTTGACAATTCTATTTATCCACAAATTATCTTCAATATGTTGGAAAATTATTCTATATTAATTTTTTAATATTAAAAATTTAACATGCATAACAGTCTGGTTGAAAGATTAAAAAAAATAGATTCTTCTATCTAGATTGGATACACTATTTCTATATTTGGGAAAAGTTACTCTTTCTACAATTATAAGAAGATAAAACTTCATTATTTATTTTTGGATCACCATGTCATCATCCAACGGCCTATATGACATCATATACCAAGGGGAAACACACATAGATAAAAAGTAGAGGCCTCCATAAACTAGAAGTGAAATTTCTTACCAGATTCATGAAGTTACTAATCATCGTATCACCATCTTACATCGTAGATGATGCCACATCACAAAAAGTAAGCACGCGTAACTAAAATATAATTTGATTAAATGATTAAACCAAATAGATTGCTTTTTTCTTACTAAAATAAGTATATCTTTTCCATATTCGAATGAAATTGACTTTACCATAAATGAAATAATATAAACCTACAAAATCAATTTCTATATCATCATATCAACATCTAGTCTCCTAGATTACTACAAAGGGAAAGCACATATATAAAAAGTAGTCTAATGAGGTATTTCATAAAATATATCCCATTATCTTACTAAACATAAATTACAGCTAGATTTGAGACAATTCATATTGTATTAACCTATATCATGGATTTCCATATTAGTATATCATCACGTAGAAGCGTACATGATTGCATGTCACCACAAAGACCTGATATCTAACTATAAAATAGTTAGATTGAAGGTTTTATTAAATAAATCACTCACTCTTATTGGAATATGCACATTATTGATATATTTGATAGATGTTAGATTTATTATGTATAAAAGATAAATCTTCATTGAGGTTTTATTATCATAAGATCATCATCTGACGGCCTACATGACACGACATAACCAAGTTGAACAATGCCTATCTCATTTAGACCTTGTTATTCTAGGCTTAGGCTGACTCCCACAAGTTGATATTGCTCAATCAGATTCCCACAACATGATGGGGTTCCCTTCACTCTATACCATCAAGATCTAGGTTTTTCAAGAAGTAGGCATAGAAGAATAACAAAATGTTCTGAGTAAGAACCCTAAGGAATAGATCTTTCACAACCATTAAATGTTGATAAATTGTCCAAAAATAATGATATGCATTATACATTAGTGGGCTCTTATGGACCAAAGCAAAAGACATAATTATGTTGATACCAAATTTCTACTTATAGATTGGAATCCAAAGTTGGATAGAGTGCATAACATCTATTGTTTCAACATCAATAACTAGAAGATAAACCATATTCCTTTGAGTAATATAACTAATCTCACACCATCCTTGACATTTTCTAAGCAGAAGAAGGGAACATTTGGGGAGCTACCTTGAGCCCCAAATAGAAATATATTTGAGTTGTTAATATTCTAGCTTCACTATCTCCATTCCTCCTCCTATCATGGGGTGTTTTTCTTTAGATTTCTTTCTATCTATAAAAGGGATAAATTTTTAATCCACATGCAAGACTCATCCTATAGACGTCCACCCCTTTATATAGGGGAGTAATGGGTTAGGTTTCCCCCATATCCAAATCTTTTTCTTGTTGTAATCTTTAGTTAGAAACAAAATAAGCTAGACACAAACAATATTCCCTTTTATTAGTGGGGGATACATTTGAGCGTCTCTTTTATTTTGGAAACATCCACTTACAATTCCATCAAGCAATTGGAATCCCTTGCATTGACTTTCCTATTTGAAATTTCCTAATCTATATGCATAGTCGATCAACTAACTTGATCCATTGATCAGCTGGTTACTTTCCCAAATTGTTAATTAGATGATTTATTAACAATCAATCAATGTGATAATTTTCCTATCAATGGGTTGATCATTTACACATCAATAAAATTAGTATGCAACCACACATTATTATGAATTGTTCTAAGTATGAGTGTGATTGCAAACCTCTTTCACCTTGAGTATCATTTTGTGTCTGACCATGTAGGTTCCACGTTATGTTGGAAGTGATGCCAAAGAACCTCATAAAGAATGAGAGGGATTTAGCAACACATTCTTGCTATCCAAGTAGGTGGAATAGGTTTTACAACATCTTCAACCTATATGTTACCAATGCCAACATGATGTTTAATCCCTTTGTAGCTGATAATCCGATTGAAACTGAGGAATTGAGTAGGGATCCACTTAACGTTGAATTTATGCTTCCTCAACTAGAGAATACTATTAAGGTTCAATGAGCTTAATATTAGACATTGAGTCACATAAATGACCATCTACGTCATAGTATCACTTCTCAAGTGGTCAGGATATCAATCCAATAGGATTGATAAATTCCATATACATCACTCACAATAATCCACATATTTCATAATGGTCCAAATCACTACTTGTATGGAAACCGATAATTGAAGTCATGTTTGGTAGTGTTAAAGAACACAAATCATCACGTGATCATTTAGTGACTTCAGGTTAGTGCATAATCACCACTTTCAAAATGAGACATGATTCATGATATCCCTTCCATGCATATTTCAAAAGTATAAATTGTTATCTAGAATGTACCCATGTCTCTGACTTGATATCCAATAACATGACTGAAGATAAATAGTATCTATTTTGAACATACCAACTTATGTATTACTATTGTCCCATAATATCCTAATCATTTCAGTTTTGTGACATGATGAGAATCCATACCTTAGGTATGCTTACAGTTTCATGTTTAGGCCCTTAACCCAGGTCATATGTAACTGAGTGAAAATATTTTTAGGAAATTATTATGTTTAACCATATACCAGTAACAAAACAAAATTAATGTGGATTCTCCTTTTGTCTATAATTAAATCATGTAAACTTATTCCACTTAAATCATCATATGATATCTTCCAAGGCATATACACCAAAAAGTGTTCTACTTGCAGTAGACCAAATAACTCAAGAATCTATTCCAAATGGTAGATATTATTATCATGCTTCTTATGTGAAATTGTTTTTGTTAAGGGATCATGATCGTTGCTTTCATTTGGTACTTTATAAATATTAGCATCTCCTCATTGTACAATATCATACAAATTGTTGGAGTATGTGCTTGAAATAATGATGTGGTAGGATCCTTATCCTGTTCAATGGCTCCATCATGATCATGGTCAATCTCTATTGCACTTTAGTGGTTGGGACCACACCAAGATCATTGAGGAATTTCTTGATCCATGTCACTTCCTTTTATAATATAAAGAGTGGGACGAGACATCACAATGTCATTGTAAAGAGTGGAATGTGATAGGGGATCCACTCAAATAGAATGATACAAAGAACTATGCAAAGATAAAGCATTAGAATAATAACTATTATGAATTTACAAATTTGATGATTTAAAAAAATTTCCTCACATATGAAAAAGGTAACTTGACAAAATAAAAGCTACAACTAACTAAAAATAGGGCCAGTTGAAGAGGGTAACCCAACTCCTCATAAATATCCTTCAAACTCCATGGTTAAAGATCTCCCTAAGTCATCATCCTCTATGAAATGTACATCTGGGTTATTGAGAAAAGTACCTACAAGAGGCAATAAAAACAAGGCATGGGTGAGAAAATGATTAATTATATACATAATAAATATACTTGTGACATTTTTAGATTAGATAGGCATAAAGTGGGGTGTTCACATTCAAATTGGGGATATTAGCAAGTAAATAATATCGAGAAAGGATAAAAAGAGAATGGGGCAATTAAATGTATTAGTACATCATACAATGTCTTGCCATTACTCATTTTGTAATATAACAAATAAGAATAGTTACATGAATATATGAGATAGACTAGATATCTAAAATAGGGCTACAACATCATTGGATCATATATGGCCTATATAAATAAGACTAGAAATTGACACGTCAGGCAGAACATGTGATCTGTAATATATAAATAGTGATGCCCGTGCATGAATACTATAAATAAATAGGCTAACATCCAACATGCATAAATGGAGAAAAAGACACATAGTTGAGTCATATTTTAATTACAAAGTAGAAAGGGACGTAGGGTCATACACCCTATGTTCATTGAAATTTGATACAAATTTAGGAATGTAGAAATTTTTTGATGAAAAATAAGAATGGTAAATAATAACTAATTTCATTATTTTAAAAATTGGTTAACAATCACATAAATGTCAAAAATCAAAATGTAGATAATTGATTTTCAAAGCTAATGGTTAACTCATTCTATATACTTGGTTCCTTAAGTTGAGTATTCATCCTAGTGTTACATTAGGTATGCTAGTCAAACACAAGAGAACATATGTTTACATTCCTATTATAGTTATCTATATTATTTTTGTCCTAGTACCAATCACCTAATGGATTATTATGATTGTTAACCTTATTAACATATGATTCATCATATATCTATTTTAGTTCTAATATTCATATTTAGTCACATAACTCAAGTCGTGTTCATGTTAGATATGAGTGTGGGTATTTATGCACTTTTTCCAATTTAGGTCTTGAAGGTTATTATCTCTCTAATACCATGATCTATCTTATTAATACTAACATCATATTTACCATGTAATTTAGCATATATAGGCATTTTATTCTTTTATTATTCACTAGTCTCTAAATGCAAGTAGGTACTATTTAAATAAATGAAAAGAGTATAACCCATTCGAACATGTTATTTAAAATAGGTAAATCTGTATAAAGATAATCTCTAGATCTATTTTGTATGTCATTGTCCATATAAGGATGCATATATGTGTGTGTGTTTGTATAATTTATATATATATGTATTGGTTTCTAACTCTCTTGTGACTATTATTCAGATGGTCAACTGGGTTAGATAATCATTATCACTAAGTATCTTTAGATTAGTATATATTGTCCTAACCATTATCGATTCCTTTTATAGAATATATATATTGATATTAATATGCTAGATCAAATGATATTTACTATGAAGCATGTAGAGTGTATTACTAGGGTTTCAAACTCATGGAAGATATTAAAGAAACTTAGTTGTTATTTAATATATATATATATATATATATATATATTTTAAAATAGATCAATATCATTAAAAGTAAGCCATACAGCATCTACAAGATAGACATCTCAGAACAAATAACCAAGCAGCAACTCCTATTGCAGAAAGACATAGCACAAGGCTCATATTGGGATGCAAAAGGTACACTTCTGCTCCGTCCACCTCTTGTAGTGGTTGTCTCAAACAGCTATCTGGGATGGAATTCGTCAATCTACAAGAGCCTATGAGTACATCGGGATAGGAGTTTGCATAGCCATTGGAAGAGATTACCATCATGAAGACAACGAATGGTCACCTGAAAAAGAGCTTGACTACCAAGAACCAACACAAACACAACACCCCACAAACTGGATAAGAGACACAACTACCGACTAAGAAAACAAAAGAAAAAACAAGCACAGGACAAACGTCGAGCACTAGGAGTGCACCAACCAGGAGACTCGAAAAGGAGGTCAAACCCCAACTGTGCATATACAAAGGAAGGATGGCTCATGCGGGTACAACGATGGGGGGGTAGAGGGTGCCGGGAACCCCACCACCACTCCCAACCACCACTGCGAGAAGGGACCGGAAGACCCGCACGAAGCACAAAACCCAGCTTCCTCCTCCTCTGCCTAAAGCACTAAGGGGCTCCCGCTCCCCGTCCACCCACGAAGGAACCCAAGGCACGACGACACAGGACACCAACAACCTAGACAGGTGAAGACCGAAAGAAAAACAAAACAAAAGCAAATGCAAAGAACAACCCCCCAAACCTACGACTACAACCAAACCGAATAGACCCACAAACAGAAAGCAAGAAGGGGAAGAAACAACACCCACTACCCCATTAATATATATATGGATATATTTCCCTTACATTTCTATCATTAGAACATATATGTTCAACATTATGTTGAAGTTGCCTTTTTTGAGGTCCTATTGTTCCATTTATTAATATTTTTAGGATTTAATAAATAGATACTAATCCAATATATAAGTTTATAACTTAAGGAATTCCTTTATACTTACACACTACTATTTTTATTGGTATCAATATTCTTATATTAGTATATTAAATCCAATTGATTATTATGTTTGTGATACATTGATCACCATTATATTTGATATGTCATTTAGTCTAATCTAATCTAATTAGTTTCTATAATACAATGTTTAGAAGATCATTTGCTAGCTTGTTTTAATTGAAACCTCATGTTGTTTGTTAATTACTCAAGTACAATGGCCAGAAGGTCGAGGTATGTTACTACATGGTTGTCAAGAATATCCAATCTTGACTGCAATAGAATGAGGTGGAAACTTGATCAAGGTTGGTGGCTTCCATAAAGTCTCCAAGGAAGAGGAAAGATCCTCACTGATTAGTTTTAGGGGTCACATGTTACCAGATTTGGTAACTTCAATTGACAACTCAGTAGCTGCAGATATGGGGTTTAGATCTTCTAATGTTAGTAGGTTATGAATACAAGGTGATGGTGGGGTGAGTGAAATTTAAAAATTCTTGAGACAGAGAATTTTGCTAAGGAAATTGGAACCTCAATCTCTCACATGAATGAGCAATAATGCTCCCATAATTTTTAATGGAATCTCATGGATTACACCATGGATTTTGGCTATTTGGCATGCATGGTTCAAGGAGACCAATGGATGATGTACAAGTGTAAAGTTTGCTATCAAGAAGGTTATAGGGAAATGCTCACAACTTTTAATTGAAAGTTATGTTTTCTCCAACTGAGGAGTCCTTGGGCATATATACATGATGGAGGGTGGTAGTACTCTGATTATGAATGAGGGTAGCTACTATGTAATGGATACATAATTTAATGGGAAGGAGGTGCCTAAACATAGGAAACGACTTCCCTATAGGTTGATGGTTAGCTATCTAAAAGGCTTAGATGGTGGTACTCTTCTCACATAGGTCTATAGATCACTTGACATGGAAAGGAGAAGACTGTCTAGAAATCTATGAAGGGAAAGGATAAAGAGAAGAAGTATAAATATAAGGATATGTGTGAGTAATTTTATCGGTTACTCGACTTCCCATCGCTGTAACGACGGATCATGTGTCGATCATGGAAGGTAGGTGTTAGGATTGTAGGAAAAGAAGATAGGAAGGGAGGAAGAAATAGAGAGGAGGAAAAGGGAAGAGGAGAAGAAGAGGATCAAGTGAGAGAATACATAGAGAGGAAGAGATGGAAGTGAAGAAGAGGGAAAGAAGAAGAGGAATAATTGTAGAATGTGTCACTATAGATGCAGGAGAGATGTGGGGAAAAAGTATCAGATGTGTGACTTGTGGAGATAATAAATTGATGGCATGTTAATGAAAGTAATCAATTACGTTAGTAAGACCTATGTTATTTCGAACCTTTCTATTTAGAATTTAATCAGGGAAGAAAATAACATTTGATTGATGCAAATATTGATAAGTATGCTAATTAAGGTGTGATGAACTCAATTTTCACAACAATTTTACTTATTGCAAGCATCTAGTATTTTATTTTATTATGAATATAAGTATTCAATTAGTGGTTTAAATGATGTTCATTATAAACTTGAAATGTTATTTCAAATACTACATTTTCTCTCATCAACCAGACTTAGATTATACTAGAATACTAGTTGGGATGAAAACTTGTTAATAAAAAAAATTTTATAACTAAACCCAAATTAAAGACTTTATAAATTAATCTATCAACCTTATATAAATGGTTATTTGTTGAAAGATTATATTTTTTGGTTCCAAGACACCTGCTTAATTAAATTCAAGAAAAATATTTAATATTGATATAATTAGAGATGGGCCTAAGAAGAGGGATAGTTTATATGTATCCAAAGTATGAGTATCTTACAACACTCCACCCTTTAAAAAGGATTTCATCCCCAAAATCCACCCATTCATAACCTAGTGCATTTAGTTTGTCCAGTAGATTATTATACGACCCGAAGTCAGTGGATGAGGTTAATGCAATTCAAAATTTCATTTTATTATCTTTATACTATGGAATTTAACTTATAAAAAGTTTTATCTGTCCACCTAACTCATACCTTAATTTCACATGTTTATAAGATTATGTTATGATTATTATTTATTTTCTTCTATTTATTATCTCATAGGGGGAATGATGTGCATTCTTGATGTTGAACATTCATAAGGTATTTATCTTAGTTCCTAAATTTTATTTATCCACACTATTACTTTTATAGAAAGTCCACGTATAGGGTTCTTGATTTCAAATTTTAGCACATTTTTTTAATTCTAAATTTACCCTCAACAATGTCCTTCATTTTAGAGAGTGAACTTAAATTTGAAGACTTAATTTAGATTTACCAATTTGAATGCATGGTGGTCAAACTAGTAAGGTTCATTCATTTACCTTGTCGAGGTGGTAGACACATACATTTTCCATATTATAAATTGTGAATGAGTTAATTATTGTGTCTGAACTGAGTCTACATAGTCCTTAAACTAAGTTACACTCCTAATGAATAGATCACACATGATCCTAATCTTTATAAGGATTAATCTATAATATAACTAATAATACACAGAGGCAATGGGTAGGTAAAAAGTCATAGATATCCAAAACTTCTCCATGCCCTCTACTTCTCATTTTAGCCTAGGGTATCAAGTTGATCAGGCATGTAAAGGTTTCTTCACAAAATTTGTTAGTCTACTACTTTAACTTCCTTATGTTGGTGACTTGATTATGAGACCTTCGATAAAATATGAGATCTTTTATTTTTGTGCTTATAATTTAGAAATTAAAATTAGTTTGTTAATAAAAACCTAATGATGGAAAGCAAAAAATGATGCCAAATTTGATATGAGAACCAATTCTACCACTTTTCCACCACATAATTCATGTAATATCACATCATCCTACCAATAAATTGTAATTGTGTAAGCATCAAAAGGGCATGCCATCAGGAATCTATACAATAGGAAGGGAAACCATTTTCTGCTACACACTATCGACTTCCACTATATCCTATTAGAGTAGGTAATCCATTATTCATCATTTAATCCCACCATAACTTACTGTACCTCATATTGGGATGTAGGAGAATCATATGGTCACTCAACACTATAGGAAGGAATTAGGATTTTCTCCTCAATTAATATTGTACAAACACGTTGCCTCCATAAGACAAGGTGAACTATATAGTTATTAAACCTAACATCTCATTCACTAGGTAATCTAATATCACCTTAGACATGTAAAATGTGGACTCTTCAGAACACCTATGAAACAATAAAATTTATCAATCTCATAGATAAATTAAGAAAAAATGCTAAATGGGAGTGGTGGCAAGTCCTTAGATAATAGGATTGGAGAAACTCTTGTGTAGGGATAACTCCATGTCGAAGGCAAGACTTTCCTATCCATATCCAAGCTAGTTTAGGTTATCACTTTTTATCACAATATTAAAACTTAAATTAGTCTATATTTATGATCCATGCATGCTCAATACTCAAGTGGATGTCTATGAGGCATCCTAGAAAAGTAAAAATGGAAAGGTTTTAAAGTGAGAACTATGCCTAAGCCTAACTGTGTGTGTTCAAGTCAACCTACACTTCACAATGCTCATGCTACCATCCTAAAAGAGAGGAGATACGAACCAACCACTACAAGACTACAAGAGGTGGTGACATTTCTTCCTCCATAAAGAGAATAGGTGTAAATAGGTGAAATCACCTCTCTACTAAAATGGTAAAAAAAATCCAATGAATAGCAGCGGAAGTTGAAATTTTGACTATATTCCATTTAATAAAGAGTACATTAAACAAATTCCCAATAAGGGTGTATATGCTTTATACAAATAAAAGATCTAAGTAGAGGGAAACTTCACATGGTTTTTTATGCACTAACAAATTCACCGAGGGCTGAAACCTCTGAGTTTTTACCAAAATCTTATGCAATAATACCACCCGCAAGAGGACGGGTCTTATCACAGTATAGTTGAGGATCGAATCCCAAAGGACAATGTTTTTAAGAATCTTTCTAGTCAGATCCAGTCCAAGTAAGACTAATATTTAGAACAAAGGTTGGTTTGAGTTTAGTTAAACTAATTACAAGGAAAGTAAAAGAGCGGTATTAAAACTGGGTCTAGATTAATGATGGGAATCACTGGGGTGGTACCGGGTTTCACCACCACTACACATGCAAACATGTCCAAAACACATCTACGCAAGATAAAAACCATCCAAATGGAGTTGCAAACCCTCTGTATGGAAGTTAGGTTTGCGTAAGCATCAACTATAGGCATCAGATTTCTTGTCACCTATAGATGACACACTTATTACTCTAAAGATATCTTTCAGAAGTTCTTGTCAAGACATCAACCATGTTAAATGATATTAATAAATCTAAGTATTGAAGTTCTCACAAGAAAGGGTTATAATAGATCATGCAAAGTATGTGATTAGTCCACAAGCATGCATCAAATGATTCACACAAGATGAAGAGTTATATACAAGACATGGAATGTTTTGAGATAAACATGTAAACATGGCCAGCGGGGCTAGTCCCCGCACCCCAGCGAAGAGGACTACTCACTCCTCATGATGGAAACAAGAAAAACAAGAGAGAGGAAAGATTCTGCCATGGTCACAGTGAAGAAGGTGGTCGAAGCTTAGTGGAGAAACAATCTTCTACATGATGTCGGGGTAGATCTGGAACGAGGAGGGAGAGAACACCAAGGCAGGTGAGGTAGATCTTCTCTCTCCTTACTTCTCTTCTCATATACTTGCTTGTAGGAGAAGGACCGGTAGGTAGCTGGCGGTGGAGTAGATCTGCAGATCTGAAGTCCAACCACTTTTGTGGCTAGAAGATAGATTTGGATGGAGTGGAGATGGAGAAGAGTTAAGAACTCCACAGATGTAGTCCTTGGCAGAGGAGATCGTCTTCGCGAGGGCTGGGAACAGAGCGGTATCCTCCCAATGTTTTGGAAGAGATTCTTTGATAAGATAGGTGGGTGGCCTATTTATAGGCACAGGCCATCGAATTAAATCAGTGGTCGATGTGCGGGTTGTAGTCAAGGTCCTTCTTTGCTTGGCCACAGTCGCAATGGTCTTCTATAGTTGTACTAGTGTGCCGCGGTCGTATTGTGGTACTAGTCACGGTCGAAGTCAGGTTGTGGAGGGGCAAGATCACAGTCGAGATTAAGCAACGATCGCAGTCGCGGTTGACATTGATCGCGGTCTCCTTCAGGTCGAGGTGTAGGCGTCTTCTAACATCATGGTCGCGGTTGAGCAGGTGTGGACCTCGATCACAGTGCACTTTAACTTGTGGTTGGTCATGATCTCCATGTAGGTCAAGGTCCCTCTGTCATCACGGTCCATGTAGGTTGCGGTCCTTCCTTGAGATTGTGGTTGTGGTCCTTCTTTGCTTGGCTACGATCGCGATCATCATGAATCAAACCCACCCCCGTGGGGGGGGGCTCTATTCCCGAGTGTCAAATGGCCTGTGTTGATGAATCCTTTAACTGATGAGTATGCTTTCTGATGAATGATCTGGCCATCAAAAAAGGGTACAAATTTTCGAAAGTTTCTTGGGCCCACCTAGCGGGACCACCGTCCCCTACACCTCCTGCACTGGCGCACATAGTGTGATGTTCAATCCTACAATGGAGATGAATGGATTTGATCAAAACTCTAAATAATGATATGGAACTGAGGAAAATTGTATATGAGCATATTCAAGGGGTGAATGTTAGCATTCAGTGCAAAACTGGGCCAAAGGTGGTGACTAAAACTAGGATGAATATGCATTCATCAAAACTCAACTACATCAATATGTCTCCAACAAAATAACTTCACAAATTGTCCATTATGGAAGGATGAACTCCTTTCCTAGTCTTAGGATGGTTCACCATGCTCCTATTGCGCACTCTGATCCTAAACCTGGGTGGTTGGGATCACCATGCAAGAGGAGAGGAAAAGGTATGTGTCCATTAAAGAAATAATGACATATAAAGTATAGAAAAAGTAAATATGGAGTAATGATTCCACTATGCTAAAGAATTGTCAAAATTATGAGCCACACAAAAGATATTACTTTCCATAACATCACATATTAACATTGAAGTATGCATGATAAAAGTATGACTATATTATTTAAAGTAGGTTTGACGCACCTACTAACCTCAACCTCTGGGTGATGGAGAAATAACACATTCCCAAGCACCTGAATATATATAAAATGGGGATAATTATCAGATTCCCCTGGGAGAAATTACACATCCCACTATGGGTGGCTAGTACAAAGGTACACTACAGTAGCTAATAAGTCATCAAGTTATCATGTTCAATAAATAAAATGGCAATATTAAACAACAAATTAATAGTGACATGGTAGGGGTATAAAACCCAAACAAGTAGTGAAATAAATGTGCCAAAAGAAAGTAATAGAAAGAATCAAAGGCTAAGCATATGCCTCTTTAGAAAGATTAGGGATGGATATCAAAATGCCCAACTGAAGGAGAAGTGTTCAACTCATATATAAATAGGGTTGCACATACACATACCTCACTTGAGATTCCTAGAGAAGACCTTTCATCAGTTAAATGTGTCCAATATCACTTTTGTCCTAGATACACGTTTATATACATGGATTAGGGTTTATAAAGCATATTATATAAGAAACCCTAATTTTGTCCCTCATATGAAAACCATCGGTTTAGGACTAAAAAATTGGACCAATCATTTACTTGGATTCTCTTGATTAAGAAAACATATTTATTTCTTAAATTTGGAGTTAAAATGAATTAGTTATATATATTAAGGATTTTTATATAATTAAATGGTTTTTATAATAAAATTCAAATAGGGATGCAAGTCAATGCCTAAAAACCATAAAATCATATTCTACAGGAAAAAATCTTTCTAACGACTATTTATTTGTATTTTTCTAATAAACCTTCAATTTACTATGAATTATATATAACTAGCCAATCAGAAAATAGGAAAACTATAGTGTGACAGTCATTCAAATCTCGATTAAAAGCCGATTTAAATGACTTGTGAATGGATAGAAAAACTTAGATGCACGTGACACATTAATCAAACACGCAGGGGTAGAATCATCATTAGGTCATTGAATGTATTTGCTCATTTTAGCAATGAAACCATAAGTGAAAAGACTACCCTACCCTTGCAACATTAATTATTTGATTGAGCGTGTAGGGCTACCATGGTCATTTCCTAACTTATCTTTCCCTTCCCTTGGCCATGGGGCAAGGCATGCCTCCAGCACTAAGCCTTCGATCGTCAATCTATGGCGACGAGACCAAAAAGTAAACCTATCGAGAGGAATCATGAGGAAATGTATGTGCGAATGCAACAATCTTGGTTGTGAAAGGACCATCATGGCCCTAGAGTGGGTTTCTAGAGCATCAAGATTAGAGGAGGAGGCCAGAGGTTTGAAAACCAATAGAAAGGCCAACACATGACCAACACATGATCGGGGCATGTTCCTCAATGTAAATTGAGGGTGAAGGTACAACTTCCATGGTCAGAGAGGCTCTTAGGTAACCAAGGCAACTAGTACCAGTGAGCTTCTGATAGGTGCAATGGAATGTGGTGTCTCAGAGCAAACCAGGGCAAATTGATGACTGAAAAGGAGTAGAAGGTATTCAGAATGCTCACTAAAGGTCCAATTTTCCAGGATGCTTGGTTGAGGGCGACGTGGAGCTTGGGTCACTGGAACTATAAGTCGAGTAGGTCCAGGGACATCCAGTCATAGGTGGTTAAGTTGTTTGTGGAGGAGAAGCTCTGAAGGTCTGGCGGTGCCTCTAGGTTCCTTATATAGGCAAGAGATAAGCCACAGATCCTTCTACAACTCGGGACAGAGACGAGAGGGAAAGCCCTAAATGGGCATTTCGTCCATGAACCACAAGAGGAGGTAATTTGATGTCTTGTTTGAAATGTCTGAGAGAGACGAACATGACAGAGGAGAAATGTTGAGAAATGGGGATGTATAGAGGGGGAAAGAGACCCGCGAAGGAAAACGCTAGGAACGGTCTCTGCATCGCGTGCTCACTGAGGTAGTTGATGACATTTTGGCCGTTGGATCATACACTAGATCAGGCGATCAAACACCAATAGTCGAATCGTGTGGAGGATAGGAAATCTAATATTAAAGTAATGTGTGACAATGGAAAATCACAGAACCTTAGGTTAAATGCAATGCATTAATGAGATTGATTTTAAACTATATTCAAACTATGTTCAAGTCTTATTTATTTTGTTTGAAGGGTCAAACATTGACCAAATGACCCCAAATTTGAACCATAGGCTAATATTAATTCCTAGATTAATGCTATGTAATTAGATTTTCATTTTTACCTTAATCACCATATTATCCATTAATACAAATATTAATGCATTTTAAAGGGTGAATTAATATGAAAAGACATTTCTTAGCAATTACTGAAGTGAAATTTGAGATGGGCATTATACACTCATTCAAGATTCATGTAACATCCCTTATTCTCCTTTTTATTGATTTATTAACATTTAGGAGAAGAGAGAAAGGAAAAGAGTTATTTTTCGCATTAACTTGCTCAAAACCACATTATTAATCATTTCTTGTCCCAAAATCCATACAAACTCTAAATTTACATAGTCCACTAATTATCTCTAACTAATGCTCATTTTGCTTTATTAGATACTAATTAATACACTGTTGAGATATTTGTGCCAAAGCCATTCATTCAAATGAATGTGGGTAAATGACACGCGTATAACGTGCGTGTAATACACAAGTGTACGTGTAAAAGTAATAAGGGATAATGAGTCCCTAGTTATCAAACACAGAGAGTTGTGAGGTTAAAGACTACTACTAATTAGGATTGATCAACTAGGATGGTGAGGAATATTTAAATTGATTTTAATTTCCAAACTAACATGAAAGTAAACAAATTAATGGTTTAAGTAAATTAGAAATAGAATGAATTATTTAGGACGGTGGTTTCACCACGGGTACCACCAACAATCTATCCCACACACTAATATTTATTATCTCAATCCCTAGATAAGGAGCCTGTAGCCAAAATTACCTACTTCTGTAGTGTAATTCACTACCTAGTCTACTGCCAATCCCACTCCCGCGGTTATTGGTTTGATTAGTTAGGTGCTTTATACTTATACTATGGGTTTATCCTCTTGTATATTCTCCACTTTTCCCAAAGGTGCAATATACAAGTAATTCTATGCTTTCCAACCCTTAAACCCTCTCCCGAGATGACTAAGTGCCTATTAATCCATTCATGGTGATCAAGCACAAATAGAACTTGAAACTTTAATAGAATTATATCCAGTAATAAAGGGAACTTGATATTAATGCATGAAATTCAATTGAGTGTATATCTGGGCTACTCCCAGATCCTAAAGAATTAAGGGGATTTGCCAAATATGCGAGATATGGTATCACAGTAGATCGAAAATATGTGAAACATAGATTTTGAGATACTAAAAATAGGAGAAAGAGTTAAGGAGTAGATCTGGAGGAGATGGAATCATTCCACTATCGTTTCTACCACCAAAACGACTTTTTAGTCCTCAACGTATGTTTCCTCTACTTTTCTCTCTCCTTACTCTTTTGATGCCATCCCCCTCTGATAGATCTTTCAATTGTGGTTCTAATGGTGCCTTTTATAGTCGTACATGTTTAGGTCAAGAGGAAACCTAAAATGTAATTTTTAATACAATATGTGTTAGATTCAACACATTAAAATTTGTTCTGCAGTGTCTGAGTCGATGGTACTGAGTTGGAAGTTAGTACCACCGACTTCTTCACAGTAAAAAATCATTTTCCTGTTTGATCTGGAGAAAAAAATTATTTGTACTCTGATGCCATGTTGATACCACCGAGTTGCAAGTCAGTGGTATCGACTTTGCTCCAGTAAATAATAATTATCTACAATAAATTAATCAATGAATAAAATCAAATAATTATTATAATAATTAAAACATGTAAAATATATGTAAATACATGCAAAAATATAAGAAATGATGCACACGTGATTTTTACTAATTTTGTGAAAAATGTATTAAAAATATATTCAATTAAGAACAAATGACAAAGAAAATAACCAAATTAGATATCAAAATAATACCAATTTGTGCATACATCACACCTCTAAGCTTGAATATTGCTCGTCCTCGAGCAACACTACTCTTAGATTTGTTTTAAAAAGTGATCAAGAAGACAAGTACCTATGAATTGCTTTTTCTAACCACCCTCCAGCAGTCAGTCCCAAACCGATCCTTGCCAACCAATGAACAAGTAACTACTCTAAAGCGATCAATAATGTTCATAATAGATGTCCACAATAAGATTAATGAAAAACACTATCAATATGAAGTAGTTAATATCATGGCCAGTAGGACACATGCTTGATGCACCATGTGATCTCCCTATCTACATTGCTCTAATCTACCTAAATTAACTACTTGGAAGCAGATCCCACAATAAACATGGATGAGGGGATTAATTATGATGGTGGCCTACTATGCAGAGCAATGGGTGGAAAAGATGGGTGGCTATGAAACTAGGATTCACAAGAATCATCCAAATTATTTATGCAAAAAGTAAAACTATGATGCACCTTTATGATGGATAAAATGTGAATGTATGACTTGTAATGCCTTTTTTTTGGTGGAATGATGCATGCAATGGATGTCTCATCCTAATGATGAGTATAAGTGGAATTGTGTTTATAAAAAGATCCACAATCCCCTCCTTTGTTGCTTTAGAGAGAATATGGCATTGAACTTAAAATCATTTTCCTACTTTTCTCCTATTTTTTCTTTTTCATTTTCAATAACTCTCTTTTTTTCTGACCCTATTTTTAGCAAGATGAATAGTTCATGCTTTGGCTCTTTTTTTTTTTCTTTTCTTTTTTTATTTGGAGGAGTAAGGAGATACAACTTTTTTTACATTCTTTCATGAGAGAAGATCGTAGAAGATAGTAAATATGTAACATCTTATGAAATATGCAATGCAAATGTAATTATATGAAATTTTGTTATGCAAACTACAAACTCTCAAAAGAGATTATATGATTTTTTTTATTTTCTAATGCATAATAAAATTAACTAACTATATGCTTCCTATCATGCCATGTAATGCATACAAGAGGAAAATAGCTTGAATTAAACTTGATCATCCTATGTTGGTGAATGAAGACGAATGGAAGATGGATGAGATCACATGACTAAGAGACAATGTCTTTCCCAACCATGATATGTCCCTCTTCTATCAACTTGTGTAATAGGGTAACCTTAGAGTTTATTTCTAGAATACACATTAAAGATCACGTTACTGTTTGGTTGGTTTGGACTCAAATATCATCGTCATAACACAAGCCATAGGGTTAAGTTAGATTTTTCATTCAATCAGTATGTCTTCAAGTTGACTAATCCAAACAATTCCTCCAGTTAAGTACTCTTAAACATAGCAAATTTAGCTTAAAGAGCAAAGCATAAAAGCACATTCATATTTTTTTTCGAATTTTTAGAATTGATACCACCATCAACAAACAGCTAATCCTAACCAAAATTTTATATTTCATCCACAATTACACTAGATAGAAGTGGACTCTAAAAACAAAATGAAAAATCTATTTTTTTTAAACAAAAACGTGTAGATGTATGATAAAAAGAAAACATGCAAGAGGTAAAGATAAAAGCACCATTCCATTCCTCCCCCTAAGCTTGAATATGACATTGTCCCCAATGTCAAAAGCAAAGGAAGATAAATGGAACAGATGTACCGATATGTAAGGTGAGATTCAGGGCAAAAGACATGTGGGAGGGATCCACATGAAGACATGCCCTCCAATAAGCACTCGATCTCAGTGAAGTGTCTATGCTTTCTCAGCTTGTAAGATATCATTGATGAAAAATCATTACTACCGACAGTGAAGTCGGTGATACTGAGTTGATGTCAGAGTTTTCATGTAATGATAAAATGACTGCCTTGGTGCCACCGACCATAGTGTGTCCCTGTACACTGAATATACATATCAAGGCACCTTTTTTACTTGCATCAAAACTATATATCACAAAACTACAAAATAGGAATGTAAAACCAGAATTGAAAGTTTAACAAAATAAACCCGATTGGTGGGTTGCCTCCCACAAGCTCCCTTGTTTAACGTCCTAGGTTGGACACATGTCAATCAACAATAATCAGGTGGTCATGGAGGAGGGTGAAGCTCTCTCAGCCGCTTCCTTCTAAACTTTTGGTTCCTTACAATAATTATAAAAAACAAATAATAGTTAGAAGACCAGCATGCATGGTTTACGTTCGATTTCAAAAGTAAATTATTATTGTAGTGTACATGAACATGAATCACAACCAATTCTTGACATGGGAGAACATGTAGAAATAGGTAGCCATGATATGAAAGGTATAATGATGATTGCTCCTTAATTTCTTTGACCAATCCCAATGGATCACTCCTATCTACACATAATGGAGGGATTACATCAAAGGTGAATTGTATGCCTCCTCCTCTTCTAATAATTCAATTCATCAACATTCATTAATATCCTCACAAAAAATTTCAAAATTATTGTCTGGATATATATCCCATATAGGATCCCCCATAAGAAAATGAAGAGATGGGTCTTGTGGTGAAGGAATTATGTGATGGGTAATGGGAAAATCCTCCACCTTTTCACTCTCAGTATCCTCTTCCTCACTCTCTTCCTCCTCTCTAAGATCGGTATCAAATAAAGCACCTTCTGGATCCTCCTCTCCTTCACTCATATCCCAAACACATGTATCAAAATTGTCATCCACCTTATTCACATCATTCTCATCATCTTCCTCATCGGATCCCCAATCATATTCAAAATCAATCCTAGGAGTCGAGGGTGTGGGTGTGGGCTCAATGGAAGGACATGGTAGAGGTGATTCTAAAAATTCTTCCAGTATGTTCTCCTCACTCTCTAATTCCTTATCCTCAACCTCAACTTCTTCCATTTTCTCTACTCTACCCCAACCTCCATTAGAAACAGGACCTTTGTGATTCAAAACATATTGAACCATAATCCTAATATTCTCATGATGAAATTCCTTTGAGGTTTTCTAATGATGTGATGAAGGTGGACTCAGACATCTATAACCTACATGTTCATTTCCACACTAAGAAAAAATAGGGGCCATGTGCTTTTTTTTTTACTTTTTATTTAAATGAAAGAATACTAACTGCAAAGAAATATTTAGATGAATATATACAATGCCTAAACTAACAATTAAGTATTATGTAATGGAAAATGGGAAGAATAAAAAAAATCAAAAAAAGAAAAATAAATACAATGGCCTAGAGTGGTTGATCCTAACTCTTTATAGTGTTAACCATGCCAACTCCCCGACAACGACGCCAAAAACTTGACATGCGTATAACATGTGTGTTATACGCATGCGTACATGTTGAACTAATAAGGGATTATGAGTCCCGAGTTATCAAACACATAGAGTTGTGAGGTTAAAGACTACTACTAATTAGGATTGATCAGCTAGGTCGGTGATGAATATTTGAATTGATTTGAATTTCCAAACTAACACGAAAGTAAACGAATTAATGGTTTAAGTAAATTAGAAATAGAATGAATTCTCTAGTATGGTGGTTTCACCATGGGTACCACTAACAATCTATCCCATACACTAATATCTATTATCTCAATCCCTGGATAAGGAGCCTTTAGCCATAATTTCCTACTTCCATAGTGTAATTCACTACCTAGTCTAATGCCAATCCCACTCCCGCAGTTATTGGCTTGATTGGTTAGGTGCTTTATACTTATATTCTGGGTTTCTCCTCTTATATATTCTGCACTTTTCCCAAAGGGTGCAATATACGAGTAATTCTATGCTTTCCAACCCTTAACCCCTCTCCCAAGATAACTAAGCACCTATTAATCCATTCATGGAGATCAAGCACAATTAGAGCATGAAACGTTCATAGAATTATATCCAGTAATAAAGAGAACTTGATATTAAGGCATGGAATTCAATTGCAGTGTATATCTGGGCTACTCTCGGATCCTAAAGAATGAATGGGGTTAGCCAAATATGAGAGATATGGTATCATAGTAGATCGAAAATATGCAAAACATGTATTTCGAGATAGTGAAAATAGGATAAAGAGTTAAGGAGTTGATCTACAGGATATGGAGTCATTTCGTCGTCGTTTCCGCCACCAAAATGCCTTTTTAGTCCTCCGGGTAGGGTTCCTCCGCTTTTCTTTCTCCTTTCGCTTTTGATGTCATCCCCCTCTGATAGATCTTTCAATTACGGTTGTAATGGTGCCTTTTATAGCTGTCGTACATGTTTAGGTCAAGAGGAAACCTAAAATGTAATTTTTAATACAATATGTGTTAGATTTAACACATTAAAATTTGGTCTGGAGTGTCTGAGTCGGTGGTACTGAGTTGGAAGTCAGTACCACCGACTTCTTCACAGTAAAAAAACATTTTCCTCTTCAATCTAGAAAAAATAATAGATGCCATGTAAGTATCATCGAGTTGCAAGTCAGTGGTATCGACTTTGCTCTAGTAAATAATAATTATATGCAATAAAATAATCAATGAATAAAATCAAATAATTATTATAATAATTAAAACATGTAAAATGTATGTAAATACATGCAAAAATATAAGAAATGATGCACACACCATTTTTACTAATTTCGTAAAATATGTATTTGAAAGATATTCAATTAAGAACAATTGACGAAGAAAATAACCAAATTAGATATCAAAATAACGGCAATTTGTGCATACATCAGTAAATATAGTTCAAACCAAAAAGTATTTTCTCAATTTCAACATTGAGTATGAAGAGGATAGAAAAGATCGGAAAAGTTAGGAAAAAGGACAAAACTGATATGAAGGAAATAAAATCTTGAAAATAGGTTAAATTGCAAATAAACCTAAGATTCAATATGTTACAACAATCCACCCCTTAAAGTAGAATTTGTCCCTGAAATCTCAACAAGAGGGTAGGGTGAGTACGTAATATCCCAACATTAAGAAACTAGGTGGTTACCTCTAATCTATGGTACTTCACATGCACTACTCATAAGTCAGGTCTTCATGGTTCACTAAGGTTTCCTCTATTCATATTACCTTTTATCAATTATAACATATTTAACATTGTGTCTTACTAGCATTATCTTTATTGTGAAATTACATCTTTTTTTAAAATTAATTATGTTACATTGTTGTATAAAGAATTACATCTCAATACTATATACAAATCATTTGTATTTCTCATTTACTAATTTAGACTTTTTTTACATAGTTAGGGTTTACTAAATCATCTCAATGTGTATTAATGTATAAGGTCACAATCTTTGATAATCTTGAATTTACACTCCATAATCCTCATATTATTATCATATAGAGTTGTCATAGATTATTTTTTAAGAAATAGATAGTATTATCTAACAAGTTATTAAGTCTAAATATTGTCACATTAATTTTTTACACCTATATTACACATTGTCTCATCACTTTTCATACTCACATTAATGTCATCATTAATCATTTTATCCTATTTACACTTCATATTATAAATTATACATTTAGCATCACATTAGGCATTTGAAATTATTGTATATATGATAATCATGCTTATATAAATCCAATTACTTCTTATCACATTTGAGTCATTATATGCATTTTAGTGAATAAGGTGGAACACATTGCATATTAATGAATTGATTCATATACCAAGTTGTGATTAGGTGATTATATTCCATTTATATGTATCAAGCTATATTATCGATGATGACACCTAATGTCACTAATGTATCCTGAAGACATTAAGGATATATATATGTGTTAAGGTTATATGATTACATTTTAGGGTTTAGGTCAACATGACCATTGCATGTTATGCATTTATATTATCATTAGGGTGACATGGTCAAAATTATGATTATTCACAATTAGTGAGTTACTCATATTAAGTATTTTTTGGGGTTCAAGTATATGAACTATTCCTTGGATGACTTATTATATATTCATTAGTATATAAACAAACAAGTTAAATTATAATTATAATTTGTTTGGTTAATACTAATCATATAAGATCACTAATATCTTGTCTATGGAGTTAGGGTTTCTAATTCCAAAGTGGCTAGATTTTTCTATGTTATAGGATTCCATCCCCCTAAAAAGGGATTTCATCCTCGAAACCAGCAATTGTAAAATCTATCAAGGTAATACAACTACTACTACTCCACCCCTTACAAGGGTTGACCTACCAAGTCAAACTAAAATAGAGGTAAAAGAGTGAGGCTATTAAACCATGTATAATATCCAATACTTAATTGTCTTACCAATTAATATTACTAAACTTCAAAGTCTAGTATAGGGTAGACTACCTTTAAACATGGAAATCTAAGACTCATATAAGGAACTTATGGGATATAAGGTGATTTTGTTTGGGTAAACAAATCATATTAGGTTCCTAAGGATACTCAACATTGATGTTATTTGCCTAAAGGTATGCTATTTTGGACAATTAGAATCAGCTCAGGCTAGGCCTGTGTCATATGGATCTGCGAGTCCTGATAAACCAAGCTAGTGGTGTGGAGGTAAATACTGCCCGCCCCCAGACCTTGACCCTTTCTAGGCACCCTTTATTTCATTTTATGTCCTAGTATCTACCTAATAGGCTAATCATCTTAAAGTTGACTAAAGATATTCCTAATATGAAATTCTTATAGTCCTAATCCAACCTTTCACCATAGGTTAATTCTAAGGTGAACTAAAGGGATACTATATGAGGTAAGGGTTTCTAACTAAGGATACAAATTGAAATAGTCAAGACTCTGACTACATTGGCTATGATACCATGTTGTAAAGAAGTGAAATCACCTCTCTACTAAAATGGTAAACAAAATCCAATGAATGGCAGCAAAAGTTGAAATTTTGACTATAAGTTTAACAAAGAGTACATCAAAAAATTTCCCTTACATGCTTTATACAAATAAAGGATCTAACTAGAGGGGAACTCAACTACATCAATATGTCTCCAACAAAATAACTTAAAAAATAGTCCATGATGGAAGGATGAACTCCATTCCTAGTCTTAGGATGGTTCACCATGCTCCTGTTGTGCACTCTGATCCTAAACCTGGGTGGTTGGGATCACCCAACAAGAGGAAAGGAAAAGGTATGTGTCAATTAAAGAAATAAGGACAAATAAAGTATAGCAAAAAGTAAAAAGGAGTAATGATTCCACTATGCTAAACAATTGTCAAAAGTATGAGGCACATAAAAGAGATTACTTTTCATAACATCAAATATGTATATGGAAGTATGCATGATAAAAGTATGAATATACTTTCTAAAGTAGGGTTGAGGCACCCTACCAACCTCAACCTCTGGGTGAGGGAGAAATAAAACATTCCCAAGCACCCGAATATATATAAAATGGGGAGACTTATTACATTCCTCTGGGTGAATTTACACATGCCCACTATGGGTGGGTAGTACATAGGTGCACTACAATAGCTAATAAGTCATCAAGTTATCATGCTCAATAGATAAAATGGCAATATTAAACAACAAATTAATAGTGACATGGTAGGGGGTATAAAATCAAACAAGTAGTGAAATAAATGTGCCAAAAGAAGTTAATAGAAAGAATCAAAGGGTAAGCATATACAAAATTTAACTTGGTGTAGTGGTTAACATGCTTGTTGTTGTAGTTAAGGTCATGGGTTCCAATCTTATATTGTGTATTTAAAATTTTGGCCGCCACTACGGCTACCATCACTTTCGTTGCAGGTGCAAAACACAAGATGCTTTAACCGTTTGTTGTCATTGTTGTTGTTTGCTTTAGCCAATGAAGTGGCACCCTAGTGGCAAAAGTGATGATGTAAGACCAAGAGGTCATGAGTTCAAACCTAGGCGACGTGATGAGTGAATTGCCAATTTTTTTTAAAAAAGGGTAAGCATATGCCTCATTATAAAGATTAGGGATGGATATCAAAATACCCAACTGAAGGACAAGTGTTCAACTCATATATAAATAGGGTTGGACGTACATATACCTCAGTTGAGATTCCTAGAGAAGTCCTTTCATCAATTAAATGTGTCCAATATCACTTTGTCCTAGATACAACTTTGTACTCATGGATTAGGGTTTATAAAGCATATTATGTGAGAAACCCTAATTTTGGACCTCCTATGAAAACCATCTATTTAGGACTCAAAACTTGGACCAATCGATTACTTAGATTCTCCTGATTAAGAAAACATATTTATTTCTGAGGAGTTAAAATGAATTAGTTATATATTTTAAGGCTTTTTATATAATTAAAACAATTTTTTTAATAAAATTCAAATAGTGATGAAAATAAATGCTTAAAAACCATAAAATCAAATTCTACCAGAAAAATGCTTTTCAATGACTATTTATTTGTATTTGTCTGATAAACCTTCGATTTACTATGAATTATATAAAACTACCCAATTAGAAAATAGGAAAACTATAGTGTGACAGTCATTTAAATATTGATTAAAAGCCAATGTACATAACTAGAGAATGGACAAAAAAACCTAGATGCACGTGACACATTAATCAAACATGCAGGGGTAGAATCATCATTAGGTCATTGATTGAATTTGCTCATTTTAGCAATGAAACCATTGGTGAAAAGACTACCCTACCCTTACAACATTAATTATTTGATTTGGCATGTAGAGCTACCACGGTCATTACCTAACCTGGATTGCCCTTCCCTCAGCCATTGCGTGAGGGATGCCTCCAACGCTCAGCCTTTGATCGACAAATATGGGGCGAGGAGACCAAAAAGTCAGTGTAAACCTACGGAGAGGAATCGTGAGGAAACATTAGTCCTAATGCAACAATCTTGGTCGTGAAAGGACCATCATGGCCCAAGATTGGGTCGCCAAAGCATCAAGAATAGAGGAGGAGGTTGTAGGTTTGAAAACCAATAGAAAGGCCAACACATGACCAACAAATGATCGTGTAACACCCCTGACCTGGGTTATGACCTAACCCTGGAAGTTTTGCCTAAATATGTAATTAAATACTTGTGAACACTCCCTGGCATGTAATTAAGTTCCTCAGGAACATTTACTTTCAATTTTGCTCCTTTTTGTATAAAGTTGTAGCAATGTGTTGTATGCAGGGACCTATGTGCAAATTACATAGTTTAAGGGTTGAACTTGCAAAGTTCACAAGATAAGATGTATCTCTGATTTTGAAACATCATGAGGATGGTTATGGTAAAGTTTAAGGGATTTCCCAAGCTTGAGCACCAAGGTGCAGCTGTGGAAGCAATCCCCAAGCTTAGAAACCCTAATTTGGGGTAAAGTGCAATTTACCCAAATTGAGGGGTTCAACTTGTAACTCTTAATATCTAGAACATCTTTTAAGACTCTTGTCATCATTTAGAGTGGAAATGATGAAAGGGGCACATCAAAGATTGATCAGATAAGAAAAGATGAACTTTGTGGTAAAAGACACCTAATTTGGGTATAGAAATCTTTCATGTATGTACCCTAGTTGAAGGTTGGATTCCTTTACCCTTAGATCTTGAGATTTCATGAGATTTGCATAAGGATAGATAGGTTTGTAAGTGCCCTTGAGCAAGGAGGGACCTAGATGTGATTTCCAATCTTGTGAGGACCTTAGGGTGTAAAAGAGGCTAAAGTATATAAGCCCTTTTCCCTTGCAATTAAGTGAACGAACTTTCTTTCCTTCACTTCTCTTCCTTTCTTGCTCAAACGACCAAGGATAGCTCTGGAGCTCAGGGGGGGACGACCAACCTGTTCTAGGTAAGAGAACCCCACCTTCTAGCTCGAATTCATGGAGGAATTCACTTTCTAAGGTTGGTTTTATGGTTAGCTTACTTAGTCTTCTTGGTCTAGCCGACCAAAGAAACGTTTCCTTGGAGATTTCACCTCTGACCGAGTTGTGGAAGCTCAAGGACGCCATTAAAGCTTGGAGCTTGAAGGCTTGGAGCTCTAAGATCAACCTTTAGGCGGGTTTTATAACTCTAAACTCATGCTTTATATGTATGCTTAATTCTTGCAATTTACTTGGTAAAATCTTCTTCTACCTCCCTTCTTCCTTGCACGTTTGCAAGCAAATCAGTGGAGAAACCGACCTTGCTAGAGGTTGAAGATGAGGGGCATGGTTCCCTATGTTACTTTTTCAAACGACCATGGACCCTTTTTGGTCCAAACGGTTGCAAACCGTTTGGGTTCAAACGGTTTCAAACCGTTTGCTCTCAAACGGTCTTGCAAGACCGTTTGGATTGAAACGGTCTCAAGACCATTTGAAAGAGTTGAGCAAGGGACGACCGTTTGAGGGTCTGTTCCTAACATATTGAATTTCATCTCTGCAAAGAATCAAAGTCTAATTCTTAACCGATTGAGAGTTGAAGGCACTTCAACATGAAACCCTAATCGGGTGAAAAAGTGCTGATTTAACATATAGATCTTGTTGCGTTTTGGGTTGAAGGACCCAAACGGTCTCAAGACCGTTTGGGGATTCCTCCAAACGGTCCTAAGACCGTTTGGTCACAACTCAAGACCGTTTGAAGGTCTAGGGTTGAGTTAATCTAATGGTTTGAGGGTCCAATTGTAGGAAATTGATGAATTGATGAAAATTGCTGATTTTGACCTAATTGGACTTCAACCTTAGTCAAAGCGACTTGGATTTTGGTCAAACTTTGGGAAAACGGTCTCAAGACCGTTTGGATGATGTCCAAACGACCTCAAGACCGTTTGGGCCAAGTTTGAGCCCAATTGGAGGTCAATTGATAGGTTCAACCTTGAATTGATTCACATTGTTGAACATTGAATGACCAATCGATTTGAAACCCTAATTGAGGAGGATTGAACCCTAATTGGCTTGCAATTGAGGGTCAATTGGATGTCTAAGTGGTTAAGGCTAACCCTAATTGACTCAATTTATAAGTGGTTAGCATAGCTTTAACCAATTGGGAGCTTCAACACACATATCCATGAACTTTGGTGACCTTTGAACCCCTTTGGAGGTCCAAACGGTTTGAGCCCATTTGGACCAAACGGTCTCAAGACCGTTTGAGACCAAACGGTCTCAAGACCGTTTGGGCTTAAACGACCTCAGGATCATTTGGTCCAATCGATCTCAAGCAAGTTTGATCAAACGGTCTCAAACCGATTGAAGCTCCAAACGGTTTGGAAGTCAACCCTTCCAAACGGTCTTCACCTCCAAATGGTCTCAAGACCGTTTGGATCCAAATGGTCTCAAGACCGTTTGGGGTCAAACGGTCTCAAGACCGTTTGGGGTCAAATGGTCTCAAGACCGTTTGGGTGGTTGAAACCATTTGAAGGTTGAAACCGTTTGGAGATTGGTGATGGTTTGTACTTAACCATTTGATGGTGTAAATTAGTTCAATGGTGATCCAATCTAAACCCTAATGGTAACCTAGGTCATTAAGGGACTATGTGATTAGTGAGTTAACCCATGATGGTAATCATGTGGCAAATTACCAAGATACCCTTGAGGGGTCAAAAGGGGTAAAACCTTGTTCTAATCAAACCCTAATCACATGATGTTGATGTTTTGGATCATGTTAGTCAATGGAGACTTATCTCAACCTGATCTAGAGTGGTGTTGTCACCATCTACTAGTGAGAGGAGAGAGAAAGTATTTCTATAGAGATAAAGTATCCTATAGAGAGAAAGTACCCTTTTTAGGAGGAAACTCTAGTGAGATACTTCATTTACACATGAATGTGCATGATTAGGGAATGACCCACCTATGTGAGGTCATGGAAACCCTAAATATGATATCTAATGGATCTTAATCTTAATTAAGAGTCTTAATGATGATGTTTCTCTTACATGATGATGTAATGAGTACCATTCACCATGGTGTGAATAGTAAACCCTAATTTTAGGGTGATGACTTGAAAGATGAATAGTAAACCCTAAATTGTTGAATTGTTTACTATTATCTATTGAACTAACCATGCAGGTTATTATGAGATAATGGTCATACCCAGGTATGAAATACCATGTTATATTCATTGAAAGCATGTCTTAAGCTTTATGAATAGTGAATCATCTTGATGCACTGCTAAGTGACATCTTTTGTGATTTATGGGCTGTAAGAGCCATAAACACCATCAAGGTCATGCTTGACAGATGACTTGTGATGAGATAATTGAGAACTGGTAATTGAAATGAGTTAGGCTTGCTACATTTTAGTATTCTCATATATAGCTGTGTTATTGTATGATGATAAGAATACTGAATGTACCTAACTAATCAAGTGAAATGTAGAGCCCTGATCATAGATCCATCATTGTCAGAGTCTAAATGATGGTGAAACAGGTTTTCCTAAGGGAACTCCTGGATCACATACTTTTGAGTATGTGGGGTACATGGATGTGTAGATCCTTACATCTTAGTGTAGGTATTTGATGTAGATTCTTGTAGTCTGTCATACCTTCACTATAAAAGAAAGGGTGAGAGGATGATGTAGATTCTAGTAGTCCATCAGACCCCACCATAAAGTCCTAAAGGTGAGATGTATCTCTACACTCCCTTAAAGACACAAATACCGTATCGGTGAAAGATAAACAAGAAATCTTCCGATAGCGAAGAGAGTACAGAATTCCACTGTAACTCTAGAAATAGCGAAGGACCAGAGTACCCTAGTGAGCTATTATAAAGACATCCCGCCAGATGTCAAACAATCAATCCTCTAACTGACTGAGGAAGATGAGGTCATAAGAATCCGGCTCTTTTAATGACCTATGTATGATACCAATGTGACTTCTTAGTGATCAGTTGGAGTATGAGTGGTATGCCTCATCTCCACAGGGCATAACAATAATGTTTGAAAAACATAATCAACAGCGTAGTATATCTGTTAGAGTTATCTATGAGTTATTTGATTGATGTTACCTTGAATAGCATAGATGTTCTCATATTTAAATATTGATTGAACTCTGCTTATCATCAAAACTGCTAGTGAACATCTTGAAGGCTTTTTATTGCTTTAGTTATTCCCTGCTTTGCTTATAAAGCTTCTAGTGGAGAGTTATAACTCTCGCTGGGGCAATTATGTATAATTGTCTCACCCCGTAGACTTCTACTTTTTAGGTGGTCGTCGTAGACGGAGGAACAAGAACTCTGGTAACCAATCCCAGCAACAGCAGCATCAGGAGCAGTAACTATCTCAGGTGGAGATCTAGCCTGCTTCATGGTGTAGATAGAGTCAAGTCCTATATGTCCTCTGTACTCTCAGGTCCTGGAGTGTTTTGGAGTATGAATTCTTGAGAATTTTTGTATCATGTTGTATATAATTACTCAAGAAGTAATTGCCAGTGATGTAAACAGTTAAATCCTTTTTTTTATGGAAAAGGTTTGTGATTTCAGGCTCTTGTCTCGAAAAGTTTTAATGTCCCGTGATTTTTGTCTTCCGCTGATTATCGATTGCTTCCGCACATGTTTAAGTCGGGATTAATTCGTGATTTGGAGATCGGAGCCCACAATTAAGTGGTATCAGTGCTCTAGGTTTGCCGAGTCTACAGAGGCATAGGACTTAGGAAGTCGAGTCTATCTTTAGTATTCCTTCCTTATTTAATAGAATCTTCTACTCCTCAGGAGAAGAAGATACTTAAGATGTCAGAGCCACATGATGAGTATGTGGAAGAAAGTAGTGCCAGTGCACCTCAAGGCGGTGCAGGAGTACCAGAGGTGGAACAGCCTGTACCAGAACAACCTAGAGAGCCACCCCAGTTTGGCCCAGCTGACATAGGTAACCCAGCAGTCCAGACAATGTTTGGGCAGTTCATGACTGCCATGACACATATAACCGACAGGTTTCCTATGCCTGCACCTAGGGCACCTGTCCAGCCTGAGGGGCAAGGTATCGGGAAGACGTTCGAGCGACTACGTCGTGTCAGAGCTACTGAGTACCATGGGACTGCTGACCCCGCAGATGCTGATCTGTGGTTGACAGAGCTGGAGAAGGCTTTTAGGATCCTCAACATCCCTGAAGCTGAGAAGGTTAGACATGCTGTCTATCTTCTCAAAGGAAGTGCTGGTCACTGGTGGACCATGGAAGAGAAGAAGAGACCTGGAATAGAGATCTCGTGGGAAGATTTTCGGCGGGAATTTGTCCAAAGATATTTCCCAAAGACCTTCGTAGACGAGAAGATCTCTCAGTTTGAGAGACTGAGACAGGGTATGATGAACATTAGCGAGTACGAAGCTAAGTTCATGGAGCTGTTGTGATTTTGTCCGCACATGGCTGCCACAGAAGAAGAAAGAATCAGAAGGTTTGAGAAGGGGTTGAATGCTGACATGTCTACCCCAGTGTCTGCCTTAGAGAACCGAGATAGATTCTCTACCTTCGTTGAGTCAGTCCGAAGGATAGAGAGTTCTGTGGTTGAGAAGAGGCAAACACAGAAAAGGTATCCACAGTTCCAGGGTTCTTCATCTATGGACTTTAAGAAGTCTAGATCCTCTGCACCTAACCCTCCACCATTTAGATCTAGTCCTCAGACTCAGTGGTCTCCTAGTAGAGGTAGAGGAAGAGGACAACCACCTCGGGAGACACAGAGTTCTGCATCAATGTCTGCTACCGGACCACAAAGACCACAAGAAAGAAGATGCTACAACTGCGGTAAGGTGGGACATTTGATGAAGGACTACCGATCTAGGCCTGTCAGTGTGACACAGCCTCCGAGACAAGGACAACAGGGATCACAGGGAGGACAATCTCAAGGAACAGGTCGAGGACGCGGGCAAGCGTCTCAAGCTGGATCATCAGCACCACCTCAACAACAGGCTACGGCAAGGTTCTATGCTATGAACCCACCAGAGGCAGTGGTCAATCCACAAGTAGTGACAGGTCAGATGGAACTTTTATATTCTGATATGTCAAAATCTTGTGTAGTATCTGTTTTGATTGACCCGGGTGCTACGCACTCTTTCATCACTCGAAGAGTGATTCGTAACTGCAATATGATAGCTAGTCATAGGGCAGATAAGTTGTTGTTGGAGACTCCGTTGAGTGGGTCTGCTGTTCTGCAAGAAGTATGCTCTCCTTGTGTACTTTTATTTTCTAAGCATCGCATTCAAGTGGATCTCATACCGCTTGATATGCAAGGATTTTATATAATCCTAGGGATGGATACCTTGGAAAGGTATCGAGTTGTCTTGGATTGTGAGTCCAAGCTGGCTGTGTTTGCTGATAAAAGAAACACATGGATCTTTCAAGGTGAAAGAAAGATTCTGCCCACCTGTCTTGTATCAGCTATGGTTGTTGATAAGTTGATGAGGCAAGGATGCTATGCATTCTTGGCCCATGTGGTAGATGTTACCAAGGAGAGTTCCAACCCTGCTGAAATTCCGATAGTCCGGGAATTCGAGGATGTGTTTCCCGAAGAACTTCCTGGTATACCACCACCCCGGGAAATTGATTTTGAAATCAATTTGGTCCCAGATATGAAACCCATAGCCCAGACTCCGTATAGGATGGTGCCTGCTGAGATGGCAGAACTCAAGAAACAGCTTCAAGAGTTACTTGAGAAGGGTTTCATCCGACCGAGTACCTCACCTTGGGGTGCTCCAGTTTTGTTTGTTAAAAAGAAAGATGGATCGATGCGGTTGTGCATTGATTATAGACAACTCAATAAAGTAACAATAAAGAATAAGTATCCTTTGCCGAGGATTGATGATCTCTTCGACCAGTTGTGTGGTGCAACAGTCTTTTCCAAGATTGACTTAAGGTCTGGATATCATCAAATCAGCATTAAGGACAGTGACATATCCAAGTCTGCCTTTAGGACAAGATATGGTCACTATGAGTTCACGGTTATGTCGTTTGGACTAACCAATGCACCAGCTGCATTCATGGAACTCATGCATAGAGTCTTTTGACCTTTTCTTGATCAGTGTGTTGTCGTCTTCATAGATGACATACTGATTTATAGTAAGGATGCTCAGCAGCATGAGCAACACCTTCGCCAGACTTTGACCTTGCTAAGGGAACATAAGCTATACGCTAAGTTTAGCAAGTGTGAGTTCTGGTTATCTGAAGTATCCTTCCTTGGACATGTGGTATCTGCCTCGGGAATTCGTGTTGACCCTGCAAAAATAGAATCTGTTCTGCAGTGGGAACAACCGAAGACACCGACGGAGATTAGAAGTTTCTTGGGGTTAGCTGGTTATTATCGAAGGTTTATTAAGAATTTCAGTTCTATAGCCTTACCTTTGACCAAGTTAACCCGAAAGGATGTTCCTTTTGCTTGGAGTGATAAGTGTCAACAGTCTTTTCAGCTGTTGAAGGAGAGGTTAACGAGTGCACCTGTGCTTGTGTTACCTGAGCAAGGAAAGGAATATATAATCTTTTGTGATGCCTCCAAGAATGGACTTGGATGTGTGTTGATGCAGGATAAACAAGTGATTTCTTTTGCTTCTCGACAGCTTAAGAAACACGAGGAGAATTATCCGACACACGATCTAGAGTTAGCTGCTGTGGTCCATGCTTTGAAAATCTGGAGACATTATCTCTACGGAGAAACTTTCCAGATTTTCACAGACCACAAGAACCTTAAATACATCTTCACTCAGCATGAGCTTAATATGAGGCAACGTCGCTGGATGGAGTTAATCAAGGACTACGATTGTACAATTGATTACCATCCGGGCAAAGCCAATGTGGTTGTTGATGCCTTGAGTAGGAAATCAACAACATCAACCATGGATAGGGCACAACTAAGTTCCTTAGTATGCTCTAGAAGAGATATGCTTATCTCTTTAAGGCAAGACAATGTGCAGTTGAAGGCATCATTGTTAGCTGGTCTGTTAGCTGAGATGCAGATTATACCTACCTTAAGAGAGCAGATAAAGGAGGCACAACAAGTAGATGTTTTTGTACAGCAGATTAGATCTGAGTTTGGAGATGAGAAGCGAGAAGGTTTTCATGAGTCAGATGACCAGATGGCATGCTATCATGGAAGGATGATAGTGCCAGATGTGGACAACCTGAGGAAGTTAGTCCTGGAAGAAGCTCATTCTTCGATGTATGCTATGCATCCAGGGAGCACCAAGATGTATCGAAACTTGAAGGATATGTATTGGTGGCCTGGGATGAAGAAGGATGTAGCTGAGTTTGTTCTGAGGTGTCCTGTGTGTCAGCAGGTCAAGGCTGAACACCAGAGACCTGTAGGAACAATGCAACCCTTACCCATACCATAGTGGAAGTGGGACCATGTGACCATGGACTTTGTTGTTGGCCTACCTAGGACAAACAAAGGACATGATTCCATTTGGGTAATTGTTGATAGGTTGACAAAGACAGCGCATTTCTTACCTGTCAAAACAACCTATTCTGCTGAAAGGTTATCCCAGATATATGTTCAAGAGATAGTGCGGTTGCACGGAGTTCCTATCACTATAGTTTCTGACAGAGGTCCCCAGTTTACAAGTCGCTTTTGGGAACAGTTACACAGAGCCCTAGGCACCAAGCTATGGTTTAGTACAGCCTTTCATCCCCAGACTGATGGACAGTCAGAAAGAACTATACAGACCTTAGAAGATCTGTTGAGAGCATGTGTTCTCCAGTTTACCGGGAGTTGGGATCTACATCTAATCTTGATAGAGTTTGCCTATAACAATAGCTATCAACATAGCATTGATATGGCACCATATGAAGCCTTATATGGTAGACGTTGTAGATCACCCTTGTGTTGGTATGAAACTGGTGAGCACCAGTTGTTAGGCCCTGATCTTGTGCAGCAAACTACAGAAAAGATTAAAGTAATACAACAACAGCTTAAGACTGCACAAGATAGACAGAAATCATATGCCGATAAACATCGTAGACCCCTAGAATTCCAGGTTGGAGACAGAGTGTATCTCAAGGTCTCACCTTGGAAAGGAGTCCTTCGTTTTGGGAAGAAAGGAAAGTTAGCTCCTAGATTTATGGGACCTTATCCAATTGTTGAAAAAGTTGGAAAGGTGGCCTATAGACTAGAGTTACCTCAGGAGTTGCAGAAGCTGCACCCTGTGTTTCACATTTCCATGCTGAGGAAATGTCATCCAGATACCGAGTCAGTTCTACAACCTATGGAAGTAGAATTGAATGAAGATATAACGTATGAGGAGGGACCAGTGTCAATCCTCGATAACAGAACTAAAAAGTTAAAGAAGAAGGATATAAGCCTTGTAAAAGTCCTCTGGAACCATCGTGGTGCTGAAGAAGCCACTTGGGAACTAGAAGATGAAATGAGAAGAAAATATCCTGCTCTTTTCTTATAATATGCTTTATCGATTTCGGGGACGAAATCCTTTTGAAGGGGTAAAAAATTTGTAACACCCCTGACCTGGGTTATGACCTAACCCTGGAAGTTTTGCCTAAATATGTAATTAAATACTTGTGAACACTCCCTGGCATGTAATTAAGTTCCTCAGGAACATTTACTTTCAATTTTGCTCCTTTTTGTATAAAGTTGTAGCAATGTGTTGTATGCAGGGACCTATGTGCAAATTACCCAGTTTAAGGGTTGAACTTGCAAAGTTCACAAGATAAGATGTATCTCTGATGTTGAAACATCATGAGGATGGTTATGGTAAAGTTTGAGGGATTTCCCAAGCTTGAGCACCAAGGTGCAGCTGTGGAAGCAATCCCCAAGCTTAGAAACCCTAATTTGGGGTAAAGTGCAATTTACCCAAATTGAGGGGTTCAACTTGTAACTCTTAATATCTAGAACATCTTTTAAGACTCTTGTCATCATTTAGAGTGGAAATGATGAAAGGGGCACATCAAAGATTGATCAGATAAGAAAAGATGAACTTTGTGGTAAAAGACACCTAATTTGGGTATAGAAATCTTTCATGTATGTACCCTAGTTGAAGGTTGGATTCCTTTACCCTTAGATCTTGAGATTTCATGAGATTTGCATAAGGATAGATAGGTTTGGACGTGCCCTTGAGCAAGGAGGGACCTAGATGTGATTTCCAATCTTGTGAGGACCTTAGGGTGTAAAAGAGGCTAAAGTATATAAGCCCTTTTCCCTTGCAATTAAGTGAACGAACTTTCTTTCCTTCACTTCTCTTCCTTTCTTGCTCAAACGACCAAGGATAGCTCTGGAGCTCAGGGGGGGACGACCAACCTGTTCTAGGTAAGAGAACCCCACCTTCTAGCTCGAATTCATGGAGGAATTCACTTTCTAAGGTTGGTTTTATGGTTAGCTTACTTAGTCTTCTTGTTCTAGCCGACCAAAGCAACGTTTCCTTGGAGAATTCACCTCTGACCGAGTTGTGGAAGCTCAAGGATGCCATTAAAGCTTGGAGCTTGAAGGCTTGGAGCTCTAAGATCAACCTTTAGGCGGGTTTTATAACTCTAAACTCATGCTTTATATGTATGCTTAATTCTTGCAATTTACTTGGTAAAATCTTCTTCTACCTCCCTTCTTCCTTGCACGTTTGCAAGCAAATCAGTGGAGAAACTGACCTTGCTAGAGGTTGAAGATGAGGGGCGTGGTTCCCTATGTTACTTTTTCAAACGACCATGGACCCTTTTTGGTCCAAACGGTTGCAAACCGTTTGGGTTCAAATGGTTTCAAACCGTTTGCTCTCAAACGGTCTTGCAAGACCGTTTGGATTGAAACGGTCTCAAGACCATTTGAAAGAGTTGACCAAGGGATGACCGTTTGATGGTCTGTTCCTAACATATTGAATTTCATCTCTGCAAAGAATCAAAGTCTAATTCTTAACCGATTGAGAGTTGAAGGCACTTCAACATGAAACCCTAATCGGGTGAAAAAGTGCTGATTTAACATATAGATCTTGTTGAGTTTTGGGTTGAAGGACCCAAACGGTCTCAAGACCATTTGGGGATTCCTCCAAACGGTCCTAAGACCGTTTGGGCACAACTCAAGACCGTTTGAAGGTCTAGGTTTGAGTTAATTTAATGGTTTGAGGGTCCAATTGTAGGAAATTGATGAATTGATGAAAATTGCTGATTTTGACCTAATTGGACTTCAACCTTAGTCAAAACGACTTGGATTTTGGTCAAACTTTGGGAAAACGGTCTCAAGACCGTTTGGATGATGTCCAAACGACCTCAAGACCGTTTGGGCCAAGTTTGAGCCCAATTGGAGGTCAATTGATAGGTTCAACCTTGAATTGATTCACATTGTTGAACATTGAATGACCAATCGATTTGAAACCCTAATTGAGGAGGATTGAACCCTAATTGGCTTGCAATTGAGGGTCAATTGGATGTCTAAGTGGTTAAGGCTAACCCTAATTGACTCAATTTATAAGTGGTTAGCATATCTTTAACCAATTGGGAGCTTCAACACACATATCCATGAACTTTGGTGACCTTTGAACCCCTTTGGAGGTCCAAACGGTTTGAGCCCATTTGGACCAAACGGTCTCAAGACCGTTTGGGCTCAAACGACCTCAGGATCGTTTGGTCCAATCGATCTCAAGCAAGTTTGATCAAACGGTCTCAAACCGATTGAAGCTCCAAACAGTTTGGAAGTCAACCCTTCCAAACGGTCTTCACCTCCAAACGGTCTCAAGACCGTTTGGGTGGTTGAAACCGTTTGAAGGTTGAAACCGTTTGGAGATTGGTGATGGTTTGTACTTCACCATTTGATGGTGTAAATTAGTTCAATGGTGATCCAATCTAAACCCTAATGGTAACCTAGGTCATTAAGGGACTATGTGATTAGTGAGTTAACCCATGATGGTAATCATGTAGCAAATTACCAAGATACCCTTGAGGGGTCAAAAGGGGTAAAACCTTGTTCTAATCAAACCCTTATCACATGATGTTGATGTTTTGGATCATGTTAGTCAATGGAGACTTATCTCAACCTGATCTAGAGTGGTGTTGTCACCATCTACTAGTGAGAGGAGAGAGAAAGTATTTCTAGAGAGAGAAAGTATCCTAGAGAGAGAAAGTAACCTTTTTAGGAGGAAACTCTAGTGAGATACTTCATTTACACATGAATGTGCATGATTAGGGAATGACCCACCTATGTGAGGTCATGGAAACCCTAAATATGATATCTAATGGATCTTAATCTTAATTAAGAGTCTTAATGATGATGTTTCTCTTACATGATGATGTAATGAGTACCATTCACCATGGTGTGAATAGTAAACCCTAATTTTAGGGTGATGACTTGAAAGATGAATAGTAAACCCTAAATTGTTGAATTGTTTACTATTATCTGTTGAACTAACCATGCAGGTTATTATGAGATAATGGTCATACCCAGGTATGAAATACCATGTTATATTCATTGAAAGCATGTCTTAAGCTTTATGAATAGTGAATCATCTTGATGCACTGCTAAGTGACATCTTTTGTGATTTATGGGCTGTAAGAGCCATAAACACCATCAAGGTCATGCTTGACAGATGACTTGTGATGAGATAATTGAGAACTGGTAATTGAAATGAGTTAGGCCTGCTACATTTTAGTATTCTCATATATAGCTGTGTTATTGTATGATGATAAGAATACTGAATGTACCTAACTAATCAAGTGAAATGTAGAGCCCTGATCATAGATCCATCATTGTCAGAGTCTAAATGATGGTGAAACAGGTTTTCCTAAGGGAACTCCTGGATCACATACTGTTGAGTATGTGGGGTACATGGATGTGTAGAACCTTACATCCTAGTGTAGGTATTTGATGTAGATTCTTGTAGTCCGTCATACCTTCACTATAAAAGAAAGGGTGAGAGGATGATGTAGATTCTAGTAGTCCATCAGACCCCACCATAAAGTCCTAAAGGTGAGATGTATCTCTACACTCCCTTAAAGACACAAATACCGTATCGGTGAAAGATAAACAAGAAATCTTCCGATAGCGAAGAGAGTACAGAATGCCACTGTAACTCTAGAAATAGCGAAGGACCAGAGTACCCTGGTGAGCTATTATAAAGACATCCCGCCAGATGTCAAACAATCAATCCTCTAACTGACTGAGGAAGATGAGGTCATAAGAATCCGACTCTTTTAATGACCTATGTATGATACTGATGTGACTTCTTAGTGATCAGTTGGAGTATGAGTGGTATGCCTCATCTCCACAGGGCATAACAATAATGTTTGAAAAACATAATCAACAGCGTAGTATATCTGTTAGAGTTATCTATGAGTTATTTGATTGATGTTACCTTGAATAGCATAGATGTTATCATATTTAAATATTGATTGAACTCTGCTTATCATCAAAACTGCTAGTGAATATCTTGAAGGCTTTTTATTGCTTTAGTTATTCCCTGCTTTGCTTATAAAGCTTCTAGTGGAGAGTTATAACTCTCGCTGGGGCAATTATGTATAATTGTCTCACCCCGTAGACTTCTACTTTTTAGGTGGTCGTCGTAGATGGAGGAACAAGAACTCTGGTAACCAATCCCAACAACAGCAGCATCAGGACCAGTAACTATCTCAGGTGGAGATCTAGCCTGCTTCATGGTGTAGATAGAGTCAAGTCCTATATGTCCTCTGTACTCTCAGGTCCTGGAGTGTTTTGGAGTATGAATTCTTGAGAATTTTTGTATCATGTTGTATATAATTACTCAAGAAGTAATTGTCAGTGATGTAAACAGTTAAATCCTTTTTTTATGGAAAAGGTTTGTGATTTCAGGCTCTTGTCTCGAAAAGTTTTAATGTCCCGTGATTTTTGTCTTCCGCTGTTTATCGATTGCTTCCGCACATGTTTAAGTCGGGATTAATTCGTGATTTGGAGATCGGAGCCCACAGATCGGGGCATGTTCCTCGATGTAAACTAGGGGAGAAGGTACAACTTCCATGGTCAAAGAGGCTCTGAGGTAGCCAAGGCAACTAGCATCAACGAGCTTCTGATAGGAGCTATGGAATGTGGCAACTTGGACCAAACCAGGGTGAACTGATGACTGAAAAGGAAGTAGAAGATATTGGGATGCTCACTGAAGGTCCAATTTGATAGAATGCTCGGCTGAGGGCAATGTGGAGCTTGGGTCACTGAAACTGTAAGTCGAGTAGGTCCATGGGATTATGGGTGCGAGTGGTAAAATTGGTTGTGGAGGAGGATCTTAGAAGGTCTAATGGTGCCTCTGGGTTCCATATATAGGTAAGACATAAGAAATAGATCCCTCTGCAATTCAGGGCAGAGATGAGAGGGAAATCCCTAAATGGGTGTTTTGCCCATGAACAATGAGAGGAGGAAATTGATCGCTCGTTCAAAATGTTTGAGAGAGACAAACACGACAGAGGAGAAATTTTTAGAAATATGGGTGTATAGAGGGAGAAAGAGACTCGAGAAGAAAAACACTAGGAATAGTCTCTACATTCCATGTTAACTGAGGTAGTTGTCGACATTTTGGTTGTTGGATCATATACTAGATCAGGAAATCAAACCCTGACCATCAAATTGAGTGGAGGAGAGGAGATCTAATATTTAAGTAATGTGTAACAATGGAAAATCACCGAACCTTAGGTTAAATGTGATGCATTAATGAAATCGATTAAAACTATATTCAAACTATGTTCAAATCGTGTTTAATTCGTTTGAAGGGTCAAACATTGACGAAATGACTTCAAATTTGAACCACAGGCTAACATTAATGCCTAGATTAATGTTATGCAATTAGATTTTTTTTACAAAAGCTTTGGCCCTTAATCACCATATTGTCCATTAATAAAAATATTAATGCAATTTAAAGGGTGAATTAATATGAAAAGACATTTCTTAGCAATTCCTTAAGTGAAATTTGAGTTGGGCATTATACACTCATTCAAGAGCCATGTTACACTCATTATTATCCTTTTTATTGCTTTATTAACATTTAGGAGGAGAGAGAAAGGAAAAGAGTTATTTTTCTCATTAATAAACTCAAAACCACATTAGTACGCATTTCTTGTCCTAAAAGCCATACAAACTCTAAATTAACATAATCCACTAATTATTTCTCATTAATGGTCATTTTGCATTATTAAGCTCTAATTAACACACTAGTTGAGATATTTGTGCAAAATCCCATTCACTGAAATTAATGTGGGTAAATATAGTTCAAACCAAAAAGTATTTGCTCAATTTCAACATTGAGTACAAAGAGGATAGCAAAGATAGGAAAATTTTGGAAAAAGGAAAAAAAAGATATGAAGGAAATAATATCTTGAAAATGGGTTAAATTGCAAATAAACCCAAGATTTAGTATGCTACAATAGGGGATATTAGTGTTACAAAAGACTGAATCCCAACCAACTTAGTCAGGGATTGAAACCCTAGTTTGTAGTCCATGATGTAGGGATAAGCATAATGAAAATCTATATAGGGTTATTCATTCACTTAGCATGAGATAACATGAAATTGTCAAGCCATCGCCTAGTTAGGCAATAATACCACATTGTAAAGAGAGTGACTTGATAGAGGATCCACTGAAATGATATGATATAGAGATCCATGCAAAGATAAAGTAGCAAAAAAATAAATATTACAAAGTTACACATACAATATTATACAATTGTTCTTCACATCCTAAAAGTGTAGTATTACGAATTAAAATCTTCAACAAATAACAAATAAAGCCAATAGCAGAGGATAATCCAACCACTCCAAGATATCCTTAAAAATTAGGATCCAAGATCTTCTTGAATGATCATCCTCTACCACACCTACATCTAGCTGGATTGGGAACAACACCCGCAATAAGAAATAAATAAACGGTATGGGTTGATAAGAATTAATAAGTGCACAATAAATATATTTGGAATTTTATAATAAATTGGTATAAATTTGGGGGTTTCCATTCAAATGGGGTCTATTAGCAAGTAGGCAAGTTCAAGAAAAGTAAACAATGGAATGAGGCATTCAAAGAATATTATATCATCATAAAGTGTCTTTCAAATAATCATTTCATAACATAACAAATAAAAATAGTTGGAGGCATATATAAAATAGACCAAATATCTAAAATACGTTCATAGCACCATCGGATTATGGTATACATAAATATGGCTAGAAATGTAGGTCCTAGGTGGAATACCCACATCATGATATATAAATGGTTCATCCCATGCACCGCTACTCTAGATAAATAGTCTAACATCCAACATACATAAATTGAGAGTTAAGCCACATAGTTTGGTCATATTTCAATTTCCATGTATGAAGGCGAGTTGGGTCATATATTCTATGTTAAATAAAACCAGATATACAATCTGGGAATTTACATAAATGTTGATGGTTTGAAATGGTAGTTTCACATACCTGATCTTCAAAGCTAATGGTCGAGTCATTCTATATACTTGATCCTAGTGGTCAAGTAATTTACCCTAGTAAATCATTTTTCATGTTAGTCAAACAAAAGAGAACATATGTTTACATGCTAATTATAGCTATAAATAGTTTTCATATCCTAGTCTTGGTCATCTAATGACATATCAAGATTTTTAATCTTATTAAGTGAATGGCTCAATAGGTATCTTTTCTTATCTTTAATAATCAACTATAGTCACATAACTCTAGATGTGTTTAGGTCAAAATAAGTGTAAGTATTAATATGCATTCTTCCAATTTATGTCTTCAATGTTATTCTTTCTCTAATATATAATGTGCTTCCATTATTATATACTCAGATTTAGGTTCATAGCCTAGACTTACCTTGTTGTGTGCCCTTTCCAACTATGTTATATCTATTACTTTTTCAGCTAAACTAAAATGTATTAGGGTGGATTAACATATAAATTTAATATTAGGGTTTGATGTGAAAATTCACCAACCATGAGTATTGGCCTTACTTTGACATGCTAAAATCATGCTAAATATGATTTATAATTTATAAAAAAGAATATAAAATATGAATAATATATAAAAAAGTAATTTCGGAAGACACAAAAGACAGCAATTGAGTACTAACTTACAAGCAAGAAACAATATGAAATGTTTCAAATTGAAAATTTGACTTTAAAATTTGATTCCTCATGTCTTACTTAACCTATCAACAAAATTTCATGCCAATCAGTCTTTGCTTACTTTTTCAATTACATTCTAGAAGGAAAGGTTCAAATAACCTAAGTTTAGTTAATGAAATTATAATTGAATTCAAATTACATTACTAGTTCCCTTCCCACCCGGTCACACGACTATCACCCGGGGTGGTCACACGGATTGTACTCAGTCCTTTACCTCTCTATAATAGTTTAGTACGCAGTGGATATCTCTCCCCTACTTTTTCCTTCTAAGTCTTTTCTTCTTTCATATTTCCTTCTGCTTCAATACTTCTCCTATTTATCCTATGTGTAGGCCTCCATCATCTCTCTCAATGAGCACATGCACTAATGGCTGTAAGGTACATAAGAAGAACCTGATGCATCGATCACTCATGGCTTTTATGTATGCCAACTGGCTGCACAACCACTACCTCTCTTCTTCTTCGAATTGACACCAACTATAAGGCTATGTACCCTAGTTACACCACCCAACACGTCATCTAGTATAGCTCTCAATCTACCATCCATTCACATTAGACCTTGTCTGGTATGCCCGCCAATTACTGACAACCCTAATCTCCAAGATATATCTCCCCTAGATCCAAAAGCCTTTTCCCACCATGTCAGGCCCAACACAGTCACCACATGATCCCCTCCTTCTTCCTCTTCCTTGCACCCACTTCCTTGACATTAATAGACCTAGAAACCTTGACACAGGTGCAGGTCATGCTTCCCTTTCTACTCATCTCCACCTTATGTCCCTCTCACCAAGAGAACATGTCCATGGAGGCAAGCAACAATCATCATCGACTACCCCAAGACCACTACCCACTACCTCTTAGTCGTAGTGGTTGGAAATAGTCACCTCCTAGTGCAACCGACCTAGCATCATTCAACTAATAGATATAAAGTCTCAATGATTATTTCCACCCTCACCTGACCCTCTCCACCCAGGCTTCTAGTTCACATCAATTCCAAACTAAGAAAATGAAGGAAGATGACTACACTTTAGATGTCATGATCATCTACCTTGAGTCCATAGCCAAAGATAGATTCCAAGGATGACTTCAACTTCTTCTATTTCATTCTCTTACCTTCCTCTCTCTACATCCATGCACCAACTGTAGTAGTAAGGGAGTTGTCACTATCAGATGTATTGACTGATGACAGATCCAGGGCACCTATACCATTGAAGCCTCTCATCTCACCTCCATCTCCTCTTGGAATCTCAGCCGACCTGCACCCATAATGATGTTTCTAGCTATTTTCCAACCATTTTGTCACATAAACAAATCCATCAGATCCTTCTCACCACCACGGATGCCATGGAGACTGATGTTTATGGAGAGGAAGATTTTACTCTAAATCCTGATTGGATTTCATGGGGAAGGAAAAATTAATAAATAACTTCTTCACTTATATGAAAAAAGACATATAGAGAAAAATTCATTCTTAATAAGAGTACAAACCATTCTTGTCCAAATGAACACCATAAATAATATTTCTACTTATGGAAAGTACGTAATAGAAATTCTCTAATTCTATCACAATCCCCAAGGTAGAGATAAACTATATGTTTATATCTAGAATGACTAAAAAAGAGATGGTCCTCTCATGGAGTCTTAAACATGAAAATAAATATCATCAGTCCCCATTCTGATAGTTATAATACTTTCTTTGATGTCTATCAAGGTTCTCCCAATGTAGATGAAGGGCCCTTTGAATATAATAGGATAGGTCAGTTCTTCCAGTGTGTCAATCATGAGTATGTCACACAGTATGAAAAATTCATTCCGCACAGATAGGAGCATCTTCGACAATCCCTATCATTATCTTAAAAGAGTGGTCTGCTAATTGAATTTGCATCCTTGTCTTGATCATGTGAGTAAGTACTAGCCTCTGAGATAGTATTAGAGGCATAAATCTAATACTTTCTTTGAAATCAGATATACCATGTCACACCTCATTATCTCCCACATTTAATGGGATGGTGAAAGATCCTAGGTCTTTCTATTTGATAGAAAGTCTTTCTTGGATGAAAGCAGTGGACATTTTGGCTAGTCTGACAATTTCAACATGGTCCCCTCATCTTCATTTTGTGATCACGTCCTTGATAAACTTTATGGTATGTTGGCATTTCTTTAATGTCATCTAGGAAGGGAACATCTAGAAGCAATTTTTTAATGGCTTCTAAGAATTTCTCATATGTCTTTTTCAAATGAGCTTTGATAAGCTTATAAGGGAAGGGAATTCTTGGTGAATAAGTATCGGTACATGCTAGAATCTCATTATCTAGTTTAGACTTCTTCTCCACTACAAGTTTCTTTCCCTTATCCTTTTATTCTATTATTACGTTCTTGGTAAAAACTTCTACCTCAAGTTTTTTCTATTAGAACATTTTGAGGTTGGGGCTCAGTTATAGGAGTGTCCTTATATATATTTTTATATGTTAAATTTTCTATTACCCTCCCTGATCTAAGGGTGGACATCTTTATAGTTCTAATATTGGAGGTATCCTCCCCTACAAATTCTTTATCAGTTTTAATAGTAGTGCGACTTGCTGATCAATTTGCTTCTGATGGGTCTGCATATCATCCATTTGAGTTGTTATGCCCCCGTGTTGGGTCTGCATTGTGTTCAATATGCCAATGTTTTTTATGGTGCTCCAAGTTAGTTGTTCTTATAGTGGCTTGTCATTTTGGAAAAGCAATCATTTTAGACATTATGCCCTACTGGTTACAGGCATGTCATTGACTTGGCTTCCTCCTCTAATGTTTCTATTCTAGTTTTGACCTTGTACTTGGTAGTTGATCCTATTTTACTGGTAGTTTGTGTTACGTGTGAATCCATAAGGTCCTCCATCCCTATCAAAACTAGGTGGTTTCGTGGGTGGTCTACACTCTTGAAATCATCCTTGATTCTCAATGACATCCTTGTTTCCATAGGAGAAATCAGGGTGGTCTACACTCTTGATCATCCTTGTTTCCATAGGAGAAATCAGGGTGGTCTACACTCTTGAAGTTGACATAGGAGACATTTTTTCAATTTTTTTCTTGATCATCCTTTTCAGTTTGGGTATAAATGCAATTTTCAATTCCATGTCCCCTTTCTCCATAGGTGATACATTTCATTACTTTTTCATCTTTTTCTTCCCCTTGTGTCAAGAATCTTTCAACTTTTTTTTTGTCTGAAGTGATATTCGGGAAGTTATAGCTTCTAAAGCCTTGGACTCAAAAGTAGTACCTTCAAATGATACTTTCTTAGTTGTTCCTCAATCATAGTTCAGTTTGGATTGTAGGGCAGCCATATCGTCTATTATCTACACAGTTTCCTTGGGATTCATACCTTAGAAATCACTTTCCACTACATCATACACTAAGGTCGTTTCAACAGAGGTAAGACTATTGTATAAGGTGGTGACAAGGAATCCCTTTTCATAGTTATGATGAAACAATCCCTCTTGTACTCTTGGAATGTTTCCCACACTTCATAGTAATTCTCATCGAGCTTCTGTATAAAGCCAGTGATATTATCTATTTGTGAGAGTCTTCTTAATGGGATAGATCTTTGTGAAAAAGGTGTCATTAAGAGGTGCACACCCATTAATGGTTTTATTTGGCATAGCAAGGTACCATGATAGATCTTTATCTCTTATAGATAAGTTGAATCATTTGTTGTAAATAACTTTTGATGGAACCCTTTTCACCTCAATGGTGTTAGAGATATTTTTAAAATCATCCAAGTGATGATAAGGGTTTTCATCTTGGGAGTTTCCCCCAAATATCTCATTTTGGATCATAGAAATGAATGTTGGTTTTATCTCACAGGTTTGAGCATTGAAATTAGGGATAATGGATGGGCATCTAGATTCATTAGCCCTTGTGGCTTCCAGATCAAGAAGTGAGGGTCCTCCACCATCATAATCATCATTGTTATTATTGTTTCTTCTCTTGTTTCTTCTTGCTCCATTGTGTGAAACTTCCTTACAACATTCTTCTTCATGCTCTTCCTAATATTCCTCGTCATGATGCTCTTCTTCATATTCTTCCTCATACTCTTCTTGTTCATGATTCTCTTTTTTGTGATTAGAATAATGCTCATCATGAAGGTCGTCATCCACCCTAGCATTGTAGACTACTTCCCTACAAGGAGCACTCCTTGCAGTGGGTAGAGGTTACAATCTAGTTCACTCAATCTTCCTGAATCAGTCACACAATCCAGTTTAGACATTGGACTTGTGATACAAGGTATTTAAGGTAGTTGGAGTTATCATTTTTAGAATGTGTAGTCAAATCTATTGCTAGACCTAAGGAATGGGTGTTTTTTAAATAGACTCGAGCTCTTAACAATTTTGTTGCCTTGTTCCCAGTAACAATGCCAAAAAGATGATCGAACTAAATCTCACACCCTGAACTAGAGTAATCAAACTCTTAAATTTTTATTCCAACACTCAGGCCCCCACACCGAAAATATGAGGTCTGATGTAGTAAATTGGGATCGATGTACATGGACAAGGGTGGTATGCATTAAAAATTTGAGAGCCTTAGCTTATTTACACCATATAAGGAGTGAGATAAAGTTTTCTTTTCCTTTAGAATAGTGTTACATCAACAAACATGAAATAAACAAGTAAAACAATCAAGAAGTAAAATAAATGAACAAGAAAGTCAAAAGAGTAAGGTATACAGTATGGATGAGAAACTTGGATTGGGTTTCATAATCAAGGTCTCTCAACACCATGCAATACTCACACCCATTCTTTACCGTTATATAGTTTACAACTAATAATCATTAATGTCTATTCCCTCCTCTCTCAAACTTAGGATAGATCTATATATAAGGTTGTCTTTATCTAAAGATGTCAAACAAACAATCAAAGTGAAACCATATGATCATTAGATTAAGCATTCAAACATTCTCATGCATTCATGCAATTCTATAATTCTTAGATATAGGTTAATACTACTCTTTTTAAGGTATCAACAATCAAACAACACAAGATGGTAGCTAATTTACCAGTAGCTTAACAGAGGTCTAATGGCCCACTGGATTTCCTTAAGTCCCCTAGCATTCCACCCCCTGGTCTAACAGCCTTCCCACTAGAGAGGAGGAAGGGAGAGATCTCCAAGAACACGTCCAACATCCAAAGAAGGAAATGCCAGACTTGACTAGAAAGTGTCTTGTACGCCAGGAATATTCAATATTGACAATGTGTCCAGTGCGTCAGGAATATCCAATATGTCCAATATCTAATAGTGGTTGTTTAAAGCAAGGAACAAGGTATCCAATATTGAGGCCATTTCGACGACGTGGAAATATGTATTTACCAATATATTGACAAATTTTTTTACGGATGCAATCATGATTATTGTGATGCCAAAATGAACAAATTCAATCATGAAATTTTACAGGTATAGACTTTACATCTAGCTGCATTGAAATTCTATATTAGACATGTAGGGGAGGGGTCCTTCATTTGGGAGGTAAGGAAACCGGTATGTTCCTTGAGGATTTCAATAAAGGATTTCATGGACAACTATAGAAATAAGTCATATCATTTTACTAGCACAATCTAGAAACTTAAATACTCATATGCAAACAAATCACAATTTAAATGTGGGGTGTCATCCACTATGTTTTGATTGGGTTGATATACTGACTTCACAATGAAATTGGCAATAAACATTATAAATAACATAGAAAATAGGTTTGCAATAGTAACAACTCGTTAGTCTCATAACTGAATAAAAATATTTTACATCAATTGTAAGTAGAGTGTGATGCTGAAAAAAGAAACCAAAGACAAACAAACAACTCGTGTACTACTAACTTAAATTTAGTACACATGTACAATAGTATAATGCAATAGATAGCCCTTTTAACAAATACAGAATAGGAGATACAATGCAATTATAAAGTAGTAATACTTATATGAATTATATAATCAAACACAATATATTTTAGAATTTATTTTAAAATGAGTTTAAATAAAGTCCAAACAACTAAAAATGTTCTTAATGATTAAAAACACATTTGAAGGTCTACCAAATAATAATGTTTAACTTATGTAACATTAGCACACGCAAGCATTTAGAAAAAAGTAACAAGTCAGTTTTTCATTAATTTTCAATAATTTTTATAAATTTAAAGAACAAACTATATTTTCCAATATATTTTATTTTATAAATTATCATATTATACTTTTTTAGAACTTATTCAACTAAACATTAATTACATAACTAAGTGTACAAGTAACTATCACATTACTACTAGTAGTTAGATAAATTACATGATAAAAGTAATGAATATTGTAGTAATTAGGTAGATCTAGTGATAATATTGTAGATCTACATAATATACTTAAGGATTTATGTATAATTAGCATTAAACACATCAATTTTGGAGTAGATTTAGATTTTGGGGGTATAAAATCATTTTCTAGGTGAAAGTGGGAGAAATTAGTAGGAAAAAGAGATGGAGTTGGAAATTCCATAAAACTTGGAAGAAATTAGTTTGATTTACCTTGACTTGGGTAGATTTGAGCTCAAAAATGCCGAAAACTTGCCAAATACACATTTTCTCCTCCCAAGCAGCAACAACAACCATTCTCACGTTAAAATACCGCCAGTTTCGGTGAATTTTGTGAAGTGCATTTTGCACAGAAACCACTGAAACTTAGCGGTAATGACCAAATGCCTTTTACTCATTTTCTCACTCCTAAACTTATCCTAATATTTCAAGGTTCTCCAAATTAGATGAAATTTGACACGTAGCTAATTTTGATGTGTAGATTATGAATTTGAAGTCCGTTTCCACTTTTGAGAATTCTTTTTATGAAATATTTCATATGGACCATTAACGGCCCATTATCTAAATTATTCATCCAATTAAGTTTCTTATCTTCATATTACCACCAAAACAAATTATGTGGCATATTTTATGTATCCATTATTAACCTAAGACAAATGTGAAGACATTAGGATACATTAGGGTGATACATTCATGTATTATCTTATTAGGGTCATACTAAACATCTATTTAGGTCTAACCTTCAACCTTGTTTGGCTAAGACCAAAAGGTCAAAGTTCTAGGGTAGGATCTAAGATCTAGTATGTTACACATATCCACTAATGGGTTTTAGGGTATGTAAATTGATGGTCCATTAGGGTTGTCTACCTATGAGGCAACAAGACTAACAAATGTACAATTTCAATGATAGTATAGTTTGACCACCTTTTCTCTCTCCTCTAGTGGTATATATACCCACCCTATTTTTTCTTATCGCCTCACTTGCTCAAGGTAACCTTCAGATTTTTTCTATAGAGAGAGTTGTAATCAGTTGACGAGAACCAATGAGATTTCTCTTTGATCAATCTTTGACCTCCATGTTCTCTAACTATGTTGTCTTCCCTATTGATGTGTTACAAGCCATCTAGAGGCTTTTGAGTATAGATCTATAAGTAGAACCTAGATCCTATATTCCCTCAGTGACCTTTTATCATATTTCTTTCCTTGTACATTTTCTAGGAGGCTTCTCTGTAGGGAATGGACGTTGACTCGTACGCCCTGTTCTACTTTCTATGTCCTTGTTTAGTTGTTGCTAAGTCATGGATTGACTAGTTCATAATGTGTTCTAGGAGGAGGATCTCAAATTGGACATTGTTTCTTTGGCGATACAATTTTCATGAAGCTTGGGACGTCAATATCATTCTTTAGAATGAACTTGTTTCTACTCTTGTCAGCCAAGTGATATAACCTTTGACAGGTTTTCTTTTGACTTCATACTTGCATGTCAAGATCTTGTTGTTATACCACTTAAATTTATAAAAGATGGTGTCTTTGTGTACCACAAAACTAAACTGATGAGTATACAACTTGAATGTTGGGATTACATACCACGAGTACCCCTTATTATGTTCAAAGATGGTTGTTTGTTTCTTCTCAATTTAGTTTCACCTCCAGATGACTTCAGAAGTAAAATATCTCATCTTTACATTATAATGTGATGTGCATTTCAGTATGGTGTTAACCATGAGTTGATCTTGTATGATGTACTTTTTTAGTAAATGCTTTTAATATACTCTACTACTAAAATGTTGTTAGTATATGTAAAAGTGGCTCGTTTATGTAAATGAAGATTTATAAATGTACTTTCAACCGATTTGGATATGTGTACCTAGTGTTGTAGCAATTTATGATCTTCAAGAGGACATGTTAATCTCGATCACATTGGAGGTTGAGTATGTGGATGATGTCAATGTGATAGAGGCATTTATCTTTTGGCTTTCATGGAGAAGTTAGATTCTAATAGTGAAACAATTTATATATTTGAATTTAGTACTTCATGACTTCTTGATTTATTCTATTAGCTTGAGTCATATCTTGTTTTCTATAGACATAGAGTAAAATATTAAACTAAAATTGATTAATGCAACATGCAGAGCCCTGAGTCTATAGATCTATTACCATATGTCATTAGGAGTAGTAGTAAAATGAGTGTATCTTGTAGAAACTTGACATTTTGAGAATATTCCAGAGGCATACATTAGTTAATATATGGGGGCATTTTGGTCATGATAACCTATCTTTAAATGATTTTAATACTTGGATGAGATTCATGGTTTGTCAGAAATGTATGTGAAATTAGATGTGATCTAGGTATATGGTATGGAGGGTTACTTCCATGTAATTCACATTATGTCGTATGTACCCATGGCGGGCTTGAGTTTGGTAGATCCACTTTTAAGAACATACCCATGATATACTAGCTAGTTGGCTCCCTACCTTTTGGTTACCTCACCTTTGACACGAGGTTGTGTGTACATGTCCAAGTAATTTGAATATCCTCAGATCTTGTAGTTATTCCAATGATGGATTGATAGCATCTAGCTAGAAGGTTGAGTAGTACACCTCAGTTAGCCCAAGGCATATAATAAAACACATCAGTCAAGTAGCATATTTGGGAAGGTTTACTTGCGCCTACATGCTTGTGCTCTTGAAGTGAAAATCATATCTATATGCCCAAACTATATACCTGTATATTCTATGTAACACCCTTGCACGTTATCTATAATGTTGATATGGTTTTGTAAGTTTGTATCCTTGCATATACTAATTGCTTTATATATATAAATATCTAGATATCTTTTCCACTTAAATATATCTTTCTCTAGTAAGTAATAGATGTTTTCAATGTTAAATCATGTCATGGAATTTGAAGCCCACTCCATGGTTTTCAACACCTTTTAGATGAGGACACAACTATACAAACAATAGTGGAGAAGATCAACAAGGAGGAATCCAACCTTAGATTTAGAGGTAGGTGATTTCAGCATGAAGTTATCTTAGAGGTAGTTGACAATTACATAACTAGCTCTAGAGTTAAAGTGTATAGGGATAGATATCTAGATTTGGCCTTATACACTTGGGCTTGGGCGGGAATGTTATGATATATCTATTTATCACCTTGAAGTTTTAACATGCATGCATGACCTTTAGGTCTATATTATACGAGTTGTATGAATTTGCATCCATGTTCTACAGTGACGCAACATATGTAATGGTTAAATCTATTACATTCTACCAGATTTTGTAAGTGTAACATACATACATTTTGTAAGGAAAAAGCTTGTAATTTTTCAAATTTTGTATTATGTCATTTGGACAGATGTATGAACCATGTGATTAAGTTGATATTACCTGTGTTGTTTAGAGAAATTGTTTTAGTTGATACTTCAATGTGGCTTATGGGTTAATAATATAATTTTTGCGGTTTAAATTTGGGTTTTCATGTAATATCTTTATTTTAATGTTGGTTCATCACACTAATTGTGTATGGTTGATTTGTGATGTCTATAGGTGAGGAGAAATACAAGTTTAGATACACATGCTTTAGACGTAAGGATAGAAGAACATTTGTCATGATGAGGTGCCTCCATATACATCAAATTCCAGAGTGATGGTAGACCTTCTTATATTTTTCATTATTATGTTAAGATATGCGTATCACGGAATATATGTTAATATTCCATTCACAAGAGAAAATGTTGGAAATAATGTTAACATGTATAAGTCAGAAGATTTTTTTTATTGTCAGTGTAACTTTTATGTGACTCTCCCTAACCGTAACAATGTTTTGGTAACCCATTGTTTCTTTCGATTACATGTTCTTACTTATTCTTGGTGGGTGTTGCATATATGTCATAAAAGGAATAGAAATGGATGACCATCATACAAGAATAGATTCTCTTATAGTAGATTACCCTTCGAGTTTTCTTAAGGTCAATAATTAAAGCCAAGTGGGTAGAAAACATATAATTGTTGTTTGAGGACTAAGGATCATAATATGGACAAGATCTAGAGGATGATAGTATTATATGAATTATGTATTAGTAATATGTTTCAATATACATAAGATCTAATAGGTTAAATCCACAACAGAACTGACTTCACATCTTCATTTTCTAAAGGTTTGTGGCCTGAGACTCAAATCAAAGGTTGATTAAAATGGTATGAGATGACCTTGGTATATTTATTATGAATATCATATTATTTTTGGTAGAATTGTTATGTGATATGTATGCTAGTAGGGTATAGGAGAGTTGCATAGTTTGTTCTGACAAGTCCAATTTTTTTTTCTAAACAACATAAAGGTGGTGATGTTATAAATGTGAGCCTATATTGAGGACCTAAAATAGATAGAAATGTAATACCATATAAATATTGAGTAGAAGGTTAATAGTAAATTATCCCAACTATGATGACTAAGACAAATGACACATTTTTGAAATAATGAGTGGAATTGGGTCATGTGATTAAGGGTAATATCAGTTTCATTTAAATATTTCTAATAGTATGAACTTAAATGGTAGTTTTGTTAATAATATACACATGGTTTTTATATTATATGCCACTTGAAATATTATTGATGATGATCAAGAACCAACAACTATCTTATTAATGTTCACGGGTTACATATAGGTTCGTGATTCTTCACATATTAGTCAAACCAAAAGTTCAGTAGCATCATGGATATCTTAGTCAAACTTTGATGGTGAAATTTTCAATAACATTGCTTCTATTGTGGAACCTCATGAAAGGAACCCCTAGTAATACAATATGTTAAAGATAGTTAACAATCTAGATTTTAAGTTTTGGGTCCGATTTTAACCATGTGAGTGATCTTTTAATATTTAAGGTAATGGAGAGGAAGTGGTAGCTCGGTGGTAGAGGCTCGGTCTCCAAAAGTGGGGACTCGGGGTTCAAAACTACTCGGTGGTGTGCTTCTGCCAAACTTAATCCCATCACATTGTTGGGCCTTAGCATGATGTATACATCCCTTCCGTTGTGGGGGCATGTGAGGGGGGCATGGGCTTACACTATCAAGACAGGTCTCACTTAATTGCGGTCCATCTTCAAGGACAATTCCCACATCTCAAAAAAAAATATTAAATGTAATAAAATTAAAATGTGTATGTCTTTAAAATAATACATTTTAGTTTATCATAAGAAATATATCATGAGAATAAGCTTTAGTTCAATTGTTTTAGTGAAAAGGTATTAATAAGATGTCTTGTGTTGTCCTATTAATAGATTAATTTTTTTTCAAATATCAACTATGTAGTTTATTTATATTTATTTCACAATGAAAAAGTAGTGGTTCCAATTTCCAAAATTTAGGAGTTTGTTTGATGTTTCAAACAAGGAATATATAACAAAAGAATTCAGGGATATTATTTAAAAGTTGAGGACATATATAAAAGATACTAGTTTTATTGTTGTTTTGATATCTAGAGGGTAGCACAACTTTAATTATCAGGTGTTATTCATTTTTACAAAATAGAATTTTGAGAGTTTATTATACTTTTTTATGAATATTATTTGGGCACTAAGGTTAATCTAATTAATTCTTTTTTTCACAAATTTGATGAATAGTTTTTTTTTGTAAAATTTATTTTCAAGAGATTCTTCATTCTCAAGGAAATAAAACTATATAAGTACTACAAATTTTTTTTTACTTTATCAGAAAAGTCTAATGGACTGTCATAGAAGTGAAAAATAGTCAATTAATTGTGATTTTTTGATGTCTATGAAATAGAAGACCTTTTTTATTATCAATTTTTCTCAAACAACCAGGGAATATGTCCCAGATTGGAAAGGAGAAATACATTACTTATGCTTTTAGAAGAGGAGGGAGTTTTTTTAGGGGACACACTCCTCCTTAACCTAGCTCCCATTTTAAGTGGTAGGAGAAACAAAGGTCAGACAACCATCTGTTTAGGGTGGTAACAGTTGGGATGAGTTTTTGATCATTGCTCATCAACTTGCAGCGGAGAAGAGTATGTATGTGAGATCATGGCTGCTAGAATATTCTTCTTTGGTTAGGTTAGACTCCCTCTAGACTTCCTGGCCACTTTCTAGTAATCTGTGAGAGTTAGGATGCATATGTGGAATTGGCCATTTTTTCCAACACCTTAAGGTTATGCTCCTCAAAGAATATAGTGAGAATTGAAGGGGAAGTTCAAGATTGTAGTCTATTACATATGCAATTAAATACATCCCTCTATTTACACGTACAGTAGGAAAGGGCACAAGCATACTTTAATAATGAGATATAGAATGAGATCCATAGGATTGTAAATTAAAGGCCAAAAAATATCATCTTTTAATGATCGTATCTCTCAAAATACTTATCAAAATGTATCATATGGTTTACTATATTTGTAGGATTTAAAATCTCTTTCATATAAATATTCATCTACTCAATGATAATTAGATTTATAATTGTTATTATTTGTTATTTATATACTAATATATACTATTCTTGGAATGTATCTAATCAATATACAAAAATGAATGCAAAAAAAAATTTCAAAATAGCTTACATAATAAATTTGTACATTTTCTAGACAAATTAAGAAATTGTATTTTGGCGTGATAAACACTAACATAATGTTATATATTTGATTTATATAAATATTATACACACTACGTCAAAATTTTAATGAAACAAGTTTTATAAGTTAGTTAAATGAGTTTTTCCTTAATGAATAAAATAAATATGATTAAACAATACTTATGTTTCCTAAAATCATAATTGTCATATGTGATGTTACATATAAACAAGAACATGTAACATTATCATAATTCCCTTTAACCCTAATATGATTTAAGATTTTCAATTATTACTATAGATATACATGTTTGTGTGTGTGTGCTAGTGTATGTATATGTATATGTATATGCATATGTATATGTATTGTATATGTATATGTATATGTATATGTATATGTGTCTGTATGTATATATATATATATATATATATATATATAAATATATATACAGATATATATATATATATATATATATATATATATATATATACAGATATATATATATATATATATATATATATATATATATATATATATATATATTTATTTATATACACTAGTGAATGCACATGCATTGTACGTACTACAGTAGAAAATATAAGTAATTTGCTTTTTTTATTCTTTTGGTGGAAATAATGTTATTCTCAAATATATATATCTTTTTTTTGTTGGGTACACATAGAGAAAATGTTCCTAAATTAGCCATTGTTAATAAACAAATACATATTGCAATAAAAGCCTAATATCTAATATTATTTTAAGCTAATGCTAAGTTCTTTTACTAAAAAGATTACTACTGAAAAAGAAATATTTGCATCTAGATAAAAAAATAGTGGAAAATTATTCTTATTCATTTATAATATTTATTGTCTGATAATATTTCTGTAATGGATTGAGCATGATTATGAAAATGATTTGTAGGATGTGTAATATTTGTCGTTTAACATGTAACTGTTATATACTTGTTTGATGATTAAAATATAGTAGAGCTAATCAAAATAATTGCATGTGTTATAACTTATATTTTCGTTATAAATGAAATTACACATTAAGATATTATCTCTTTACACAACTTTTAATTATGTATTGCCAATATTACATCTAGTATGTGGATATTATCATAAACAAGGACTTCAAATTTTTGTTTAACCAATTAAAATTATGGTATAAAAATGTTATTTCATGTTTATAACAAAAACTTATATTAAGTTGTGTTTGGAGTATTATATATCTCATAAAGGTTATTTATATGAAATTAGTAACCTAATATATCAATATCAAGCTTTTAATATCCACAATGATTTTATTGTTGATTCAACTGTAACAACACTTCTTTTGATGTGTAAATTTCCATTGTCTTGATGAGAATTATTAAAATTCTAAGATAATATTCTACATTTATTTCACTAATAGTTATTTTTTTGTATCATACTATTTCCTTTTTCTTTCATCCAATATGGACATGTGATACAATGTATTAGAAAAATTAACCCATTGGCTATAAATTTTTTTGACACAAATAAAGATAAAATAGTTTGTATTTCAAAATTTTAATTGAACTCTTTTTCTCTATTACCTACAATGAAGAAGTATGCATGTATGAGAACAAACATGAGACATTTTGTAATATCTCTCACTTTGCACGTACCTAGGGATGAGCATCGGGCCGGGTCACCCCGGGTTTTGATCGGCTCAAACCCAGATCCATATTTTAAAATGTGTTACGGGCCGGGTTTGGGCCCGGGAAAGTTTTTAAAAAGGAAGCCCATATCCGGCCCGCCTTAGAAATACGGGATTAGGGCCGGGCTCGGGCCGGTCCACTTTGCACGATAAGTCCAGTATGCAATAGCTACAACCAATATCTATTCAGATCGTATTCAAAAAGTACCTCTTGCGCTACCCCTATGTGCTATTATCTTACATTTTATCATTTTGTATTCTGCAAAATCTGGAATATGAATGCATTTCAAGCAAGCACATAACAGATGAGAATTACATTTTATCTGAACTAAATACACACATGGAAAACATGGTTAAGAAAACTATTGTTCCCTATGTTGGTGCATCTCGTATACTACTTCCTTTTCACAATCAGTACAATACAAACACGTGCTACTAATAAAAAAAATATTTTCATTCACATGTTCTTTTCTCATCACACGGATCATCATTAACACATCACATGCATCACCAATCACCATTTAACACATCACACATCACCATTAACATCACATACGTTCTCATCGGCATTATGTAATTTTTGAGAAGACATTTTGTAAGAAAGATCAACGTCGATGGATAAAAATTGAACTAAATTCAGCAATAAACTAGCAGGCTAGCAGCTAGCAAATTGCGCTGCTACTACTGCTATATGGACAGAACACGTAGTAAACAGACCTTAAAAGAGATAGAACTGCAGATGCCATATACATATAAATCCGTGAACCATACAAAAATGAATTTGCTGCTATATGACAGAAAATATAGCAAAAAAGCCGCTAGTTGGCTGCTATTATTTGCTTATAAATCCATGTTCAAATAGAATGACATCCACACGTAGGTTCACCCAGGTGAACTACTCCAAAGCCGAATCAAATTGTGGTATACCCAGTTCGATATCAGGCGCTTTCATCAAGTTTGAACGACGGTGACATAAAACAAAACACACAATCAATCGCTACCTACCTGGTGCCCGAAGCAGATCCCGAGCACCTTCTTCCTCATGCCATCTAGAGTTCGAAGCAGAGCAACAAGCCGGCAGATCCATGGCTCGTCGCTGTGGGCGTCGGTACAACTACCCGTCACCACGAACTCGTCGTAGCTTGGCAGGTCTGCCGCCGTAGAGAAGTGGCCCCTGACCACACGGTACAGGTCCCATGCCTCCGTTGCTGGAGACTGGAGACTGGAGCCGTTGCTCACCGGCACCGCGCTTCCGATGCTGCGTCCAAGGCTCCAAGGAGAACGATCCTTCACGGAATCGCACCTAGGGCAAGCCGGCAAGGCCCTGCGGCAAACCGAAAGCAGTTGGGTGTGCCGTGTGCGGCCGTGCGGACGGGGGTCGGGGGGTGCTGTGTCTCGTTTTAGGTATTTAGCCATTTAGGGCAGTAGGCTGATTTAAGATCAACCATTGGATGGATCGTGATCCTACGGTGAAAAAAAAATCAATTGAAAATTATATATGAATAAATAATACATGTGATAATGCGGGCCGGGTCTCGGGCTTTCGGGTATGGGTTTCTACTGACCCAAGCCCGACCCAGATTATAAAACGGGACTGAAATACAAACCGGCCCACCCATTTTTATCATCAGGGCCGGATTCAGGTCGGGTTTTGCGGGCCGGGTAGCGGGTTGGGTCGGGCTGGCCCAGTCCGATGCTCAACCCTACACGTACCTACTTCATCTATATTTTAACAATGTAGAGTGGGGTGTAGAATAAGAAGAAAAAGGAAAGTAAATGAAACGTCATTAGTCTCAAGTTGTATGGATCTCTATGTAATTCTTGTATCATAGTGAACGTTGTATTTTCAATATAGTAAAACAAGAGAATAATCATGTGTGCATATTAAAGGGAAAAATCATAGTTGTTTCATGTTAGAAATTACTCACAATGAAAAATTTCATCAAAAATTTAATTCATTAGCCATAACCAATTTGTTAGGTATAGTTAGAAGTTACATGTTTTAAAGAATTCATTTACCCCATTAGCCTTATTATTTATTTTATTATAGGTCATCTTACATAATATATTTATAATAAACACAACATTAAACTAACTTCCATGGTTTTTGACATGTTCATATGCTTAGTATATTTTGCGATGACATACACTATTCATTTTTATAATCAACTAAGTAATGATGTACGGTAAAAATATTGATTTCTTATAAAATAAGTATCAAAACATACTTAATGCAAGTGTGTGTTACCATTTGAATCACCTTTATGTTGTTGTACACTATTGATTTTCGTTACTATCATGCCCTATTTGAAATTATTATCTTAGTTTTTTAGCTTGTCTTGGTCGAATTAGGAAAAGTGTGGATTCAAATAGGGTTTTCTTGAACTGAATATTTATTAACTCTGAAAAAATGAGGATGAATTTATACGCATGTCATTTTTTTATTTTCATATCTCGACTTTTATACAACAATGATATTTTTAAAATTGATATTTTTCTATTTCAAAATTTCTTAATAAAAATGGTTTAAACAAAAAATATCATTATATAGTAGTTTTTTATATTTATATATTTATTTCTTAACGAAAGATATGTTGAAAGATACTAACATGATGCGGTAAAATGAGCAAAATTATATTTCCATGAAGCCACTATAAGGCTACAAGCTTGTATTGTACCCACTGACTTCACTTTTGAATAAATATTTTTTGTAAATTAGACAATAGTGCATCATTTCCAATGTAGATAACAATATGATTGTATCACATTATAGATTTTTGAGATAGCACATCTAAAAAGAGGAGAGGATATCATTAGTGAAGGTCCTACATGCAGAATGGTGTTGAATCATATAAGTCTCTATGCAGCTTAATAGTAAGAATCTAGTGAGATTTTTCAATAGATTCTATCTATTTACTTGAAGATCTAGTGGAGGATGAGTAATAAAATAGATATTCTACTACATAACTAAAATAAATTAATATATGTAGTGTTGTGTATTTACGCTAGCTATTTGAAAGAGTACTTTAATTTGTTCATGTTGTACATGTGACCAATTGAGAGAGAAGTGGTATTTCCTATGATTATAAGGAATCATGGTCATCAAGCTACATGTCATTTCACATCTATATACTTCACTTGATAATTTTAGAATCACATCACACCCACAAGATGTGTTGTGGGATAGGGCCATAAACATGAAGATCACTACCAAAGTATATGCATAGAAATATAATTTGGAAAGCAACAACGGGTGAAGATACACACATATTGGCTTAGTCATACTTAATAGTCCGAAAATAAAATTGTTCATTATGCTCTCTTAGAGTTGATCTTTGTAGTGTGCATGTTTGAGATCCCACATTGATCCATTCTTGATTATATTTAAATCATATTTTCCTTCTATATTGTTAGGATTCAGAAGTTATTTTGAACTCTTGTAACATGACATCTTGTTGTTTACCTTCAAAGAAGAATTTTGAAGAAACTCATTTCTCAAATGATAAATGTGACATTATGCCAACATGAATGGGTTGGTTCTGGTCTTATGTGGGACTTTATGATGATATTATTGATTGAATGAAGAAATTTTTAAAGATGATAGAATTCCCATTGTTAGAGATTATGTAGAGGACCACTCCAAACATGTTTAGATAGTGCAAACTGTATAGTTCCTTATTAAATATTGATATATTGTATTTAATTATATATTTGAGGTGCATGATGAACATTTACAATGTCCTTAATAAATTATCTAGATATACACTCCAACAGTTCCTAATGGTGAAGACCCTTTTGCATCAATTTTTCTTTAGAATATGGAACCTTTAATGTTCCTCAAGTCATCTATGGTATAACATTAGGAGACCTACATATTTTGTTATCTAGACAGAGGGATATTTTGAGTAGTAATCTTAGCATTATGTGCGAAGGGTGCCGTGAGTAGGAACCAAACAAGTATGTCCCTAAAATATCCAAGATATCATGAACTTATGTCTATACCATTCCATCTAAATGATACAGACTTTCTCATTGAAACTAAAATTGTTCTTGTAAACTACATACATTTAGCCTCTTCTTGAAAACATCCATTATAATTGAAAGAAAGGTTGGTCCAAAACATACTCGTACTATCCTTTATATGTTCATCCATCTGATACCCTACTGTCAACAAAGAAGATATCATGTTGGCATAGACCATGTGAAGCTCTCTTAATAAAAAATATAAGGTACCTATTCCACCAGAATATAAAACTAAAAAATGTGGTTCGTACAATTTTGTAACACCAACTAAAAGTGTATCCAGTGAATGAAGGACACATAATACAATACCACATGTAACACATTATTGGTACTTATTTGAAATGGTCGAGACAAATGACTACAATTAAATCGTAGATGTCTCTTAACATTGGGAATACTTAGAAGCATCTTTACAACAAATAAAATATTCATATAATTTCAAATATTATACATTGATCTTGGTTTGGTTTGTGATATTATCTGATTTAATTATTCTACATTGTGTATATTAGATTGGGCAACACCATCTTTTTTTTATGATGCGTTTGGTTAATTTTTGTCTTATATATAGACTCCATGTTTTTTTTGTATAATAGTTGTCGTGCATCCTTAAGCTAGTTTGAAAATACAATAATACTATTATCCCAATTAATTTACTATCCTAAGAAAAAATAAATATCTTTTATGATTTTCTAAATGTTAAGAGTGTTGCAATTTCAATCTCATAGTTCAAGACTACACCTAGATTATATAACATAAGTTGGTCAAAAGTGACTGACCACCTACTTAGATGGTTCTCCTTGTAAGCTTCACATATGCTTCATAAAAAATTATCAATCTCAAGAAAATTGTCAACTATATCAAGATCATCTTCACCGATAAACTTGTCGAGAAACAACTACATAAGGAACCCTATTAGGGAAAATTGCCAAGGATTCCACCATTGTCCCACATGGAAATGTTTTTTACAATAGATGAAATCATACACACCAATTTACTACAATCTTGTCATCTAGATATGTTGTTGAAGTAAGGTGTGCATAATGATTGCTATCATAATAAAAGGTGCACATGTTGAACATCTATTGTGGTTACTAACAAAACTATTTCCGACCAAGGGAAGAGGATCAATGTTGAGTGCTAATAAGCTCAAAGAAAATACTCCCACTTCATTAGTTGTCCTACATATAAAGCATAACCTAAATGACCAAATAATACTGACATCCTGACCATACTACTTTTGTTTGATTGAAAATCAACCCCAATATTAGTTATCAATAATCTCTAAAGCACACAACACAAAACCTTATCATTATATCTCAATATGTATACTAAAACTATCATGTTTGCACACCATACATGCATCAACTGGAATGAACTCTTAGGTTGTAAACAAGATCACATCTTTTGTCATGCCTCATAATGTAATATCTATGTCTAGTATAACCATATCATCAATCAATGTGTTCATCATGGGAATTTGGTGATGACATCATTATTGTCAAACAAGTTAGTACTTTCACGATTGTAAAGATTGAAATGAGGAAATGTTTTATTCACCGAAGAGTTATAACACAAGATGGGAAAAGAGAAAGGGTGAGGTCTTCTATGAAAGAGATGGGATGTTTATTTTTCCATCCAATTCTTAGATGAAATCAAGAAACATATTAGCATTTCTCCATGATTATGAGGTAATTCTAACTTCATTCATAACTTTCTTAATATATCATATAGGTGTGGGTATGAATGAATGTTTGTTGTACTCCAAAAATATTCAAACACCTACCTACATCTAGATCTTAAAATAATATCAAAATTGTATCAATCTAACTGCCATATTTATAGTTTAGATGTTGTTGTTCTTTACAAAAATAATGACATAAACTAACTTAGATTATAAAATTATTTGTATAAAGTGTTCAGTGTGTCTCAGTAATCATTATTAACTGCAATGTCATGTATAACATGAAATCGTGTGAATGATATACAATTAACTAATTTCCATTGTGGAAAATGAATGTAGGAAAAGATTTAGGATTCACAAATAAATTCTAAAGAAAGCAATATTATATTATTGAGGCATGTATGCATCTAGTAGTCTATCATGGAACATTATAAACTCTCAGAAAATGCAAATTAAAATAAATTCAAAGCTAGTATTTGAATATTTATTAATACTTCAAAATAACATCCATATTAAAGGGAAAATAAATTATGCTATGTTCTCAACAGTGTAGGATACATTAGCAATGCACTCTATGTTCCTATTTATTTTAATAAAAATATCTTATACATTAACACAATATAAACATAATGAACTGATTTACCAATATATTGTGTCGGGAACCTTGCTTTTGGTAGAGTGAGATAGAGTATCTGTTTTCCAAACGGGTACTGAATTTCTAATAACTCCACGGTGGTATGTGAAACAAACCTTGATGCAAAAATATGCTTATTTGTCTTCAAATCCTAAATAGATGGCGGAACTTGTCATGAGTCTGAAGGCGGAAGCATTGAGGACCGACAATATAGGATCTCCTAAAACCACAAACTTGTCTAGGTTGTTTTGTTATTTTCTACAAACTCAATTGATAACATCCAAAAATTGAAATTAATTGGAAACACACTGATTGAGATATTAAATGCCTTCTCTGCATATAGCCGAAGCGTTGCAATGATGGAATGGGATAAAGCCCAGTTTCAGGGCGGCAAACGAGGCCAGTGTGGTCTATAAGAATTCCAAGTCATCTGCCTAATCCTTTAAGTTTATCACATACGCCATGCCATGTCGTAGCCCTCCTACATCTTGTCAATCATCTAGAATACTTTGATACGGTTGATTCCCAATGTCTAAGAAGAAGACCTGGACCATTCCACGCCACACCCATCTTGTGGGTGACTACGATCCTAGACTGTAAAAGAATTGTGACTATAACAACTTTTGTGAGGTTAATTAAGATTAACTTATCTTTTATTGGTATAATAATATCTTCCATATGGTTGTTCCATATACGATGGAGCCCTGGCATAAACCTAATTTTGGCCGTTGGCACATTCTGTTTGTTATTCTAATCATGCATGGAAGAAGGCAAAATGATAGGATGAGAAGATAAGAAGGATGGGATAAGAATTCAAACAGGAAACCAAATTGCATTAAAGAGAGGATAGATGATGAGAATGAAAGATGGCTCAGCACCTGACGAGGAAGCACGGAAGATGCAACACGGCGCCTAACAATGGAGGCAAACGTCGCACAGAACATGGTGGCTTCGAGACTGGAAAATATGATATGGGACGCTAGCTTCTCGCACGACGAATCGGGAAGACAAGGACAGATGATAGACTATGCTCCGCACTTGAAGAAAGCAACAGACGATGAGGCACACTTACGGACGGATTTATATGTAGAGGGGAGAAAAATCCAGTCAAGAGTCCAATGATATAAGCGAGGGGGGATTGGGACAGAAACGAGTAAGTATGATAGTATGTGTGTGCGTGTCTAAACCATTGATCTTCATTGTCATATTATAATTATGCTACATACAAATTTTGAGTCAATTTAGATGAATGTAAGTCACTCATTCGAGGGAAACAAAATCGACGCACGAAACTAATTTGAAATGCATAATTATTACAGTGTTTATAACATGACCTATAAATATCTAAATGTGCTCAAATTTTTTATATGAGTTATTCACAAGATGATAAAGAAGATCAACGGATTAGAGTTTTGAAAAAATTATTACATCATGAAAAACTACTTGAGTGTATTCTGCTCCGATTACACTCGAGTGTATTCTAGCCTGACTCTATATATAGAGTCAGGTTAGAAAACACTCGAGTGTACAGATCGCACAGATACACTCATGTTTGTTTGCATATCAAGACTATTTTTTGCAAGATGTAAATCATTGATCTTCATTGTCATACTATATTTAGGCTACATACAAATTTTGAGCCCATTTTGATGAGTGTAAGTCACTCATCCGAGGGAAACAAAATCGACGCACGAAACTAATTTGAAATGCATAATTTTTGCTGTCTTTATAACATGACCTATAAATATCAAAATGTGCTCAAATTTTTTATATGAGTTATTCATAAGATGATTAGGAAGATCAATGGATTAGATTTTTAAAAAAAATATTGCATCATGAAAAACTACTCGAGTGTATTATGCTCCAAATATACTCGAGTGTATTCTGCTCTGAATATACTCGAGTGTATTCTAGCCTGACTCTATATATAGAGTCAGGTTAGAATACACCTGAGTGTACAGATCGAAGAGATACACTCATGTTAGTTTACATATCAAGACTATTTTTTGCAAGATGTAAACCACTGATCTTCATTGTAATACTATAATTAGGCTACATATAAATTTTGACCCCATTTGGATGAGTGTAAGTCACTCATCCGAGGGAAACAAAATCGACGCACGAAACTAATTTGAAATACATAATTTTTGCGGTCTTGATAACATGACCTATAAATATCTAAATGTTCTCAAATTTTTTATACGAGTTATTCACAAGATGATTAAGAAGATCAATGGATTGGATTTTTAAAAAAAATATTGCATCATGAAAAACTACTGGAGTGTATTCTGCTCCGAATACACTCGAGTGTATTCTAGCCTGACTCTATATGTAGATTCAGGTTAGAGTACACTCGATGGTACAGATTGCACAGATACACTCAAGTTTGTTTGAATATCAAGACTATTTTTTGCAAGATGTAAACCATTGATCTTCATTGTCATACTATAATTAGGCTACATAAAAATTTTGAGCCAATTCGGATGAGTGTAAGTCACTCATCCGAGGGAAACAAAATCGACGCACTAAACTAATTTGAAATGCATAATTTTTGCAGTCTTTATAATATTACCTATAAATATCCAAATGTGCTCTAATTTTTTATAAGAGTTATTGACAAGATGATTAAGAAGATTAACGGATCAGATTTTTGAAAAAATTATTGCATCATAAAAAACTACTTGAGAGTATTCTAGCCTCTCTCTCTCTCTCTCTCTCTCTCTCTCTCTCTATATATATATATATATATATATATATATATATATATATATATATATATATATATATATATATATATATATATATATATATATATATATATATATATAAACAATGACAATGACATTAAAATCATTATATAGTGAATTTTTAAATATTGATCTTTATCAGTACAACATATATCATATATGTATGCATACTATCTTATACCTGAACGTGAGAATAATAATATTTGGATATCATTTATTAAAAATAATCAAATCTCTACGTATGAACTAGAAACCCTAAAATTAACCTAGCTTTGATCAAATTTTGCTCCATATCATGGGACATGCCAATTGCTTAGTTTCATTATTATGATCATAATTCTTTATGAATTATGTATAACATGATAGATATGTGATATGTATGTTGTTCATGTTTGGATGAATAATGTAATGTGCATGCTGGAGATACACGTCTTTATGAATTAAAGAAAGTCCTTTATGGATTCAAGATATAATATGTTTTTTAAGTTTTCAACCTTTAACAAAGATTCATGTTGAATTTTAAGAATAAATTTAATACATATTTTCCTTTAATGAGTAGACCTACACACAATGTATTGTCGACCTAAACAATAGTATATTTATACACCAGACGTAGATCATGAGTTCCATTTATGACTGTACACAGCTTCATAGCAAGAGTGGGAAACTATTTACACAAGAATAAGAAAAAGAAACATATTTTAACGAGATTAATATTTGAATTTCTTTTAAGATATGACTTCTTAAATTTATGGTGATTTATATTCATTTCAAATATTCTCGGGAAAGTACAGATTTTACAATTACACCAAATAGATCATAGTATTTCTTGTTTCCAGCCTAAGCTAATGTACGTTCTTTTGCTGCGTCGTTGGGCACGAGATAGTTGTAGGTTTTGAGCAACAATTAGTTTAGAGCGGTCATCAAACTTAAAAAAAAAAATGTAGCGGTCACCACATTTTACACACAAGAATCTCATAAGACTAGTTGTGGTTGGGTGCCTCCATACAAAGAAGACTCCAAATTATTAATTTTCCTTCTTATATATTTCAAATATTTTTATACAGCCATGTATCAATTAACCTATATATATATATATAATTTTCTTTCATATACGAAGAACTTGATAATCATGCTATAATTTTTTCTAACTCCACCGATGTTTATATTATGGGTTACGGGCCACCGCTTCTGAATGTTTGGAAGTTAGTACAGTTATAATATAGGTAAATCGTTTTGTGAGGATCAGCCCCGGACTACTCCAAGAGTTCTTCAGTTCAATGGCGTGCCATGACAAGTAAACGAGGTGGGTTAAATTTTCAAAAAGCGAATGTGATTACAACAGTCTCCGAAAAATATTGTTGACTTAATTATGAATTCCAGTTGATTGAACAAAAGTTATACATGCTCTATATAATTTTTACGGTGAGTTGTTTTTGCGAATTTACCTTAGCTGACCCAAAAGAAGGCGAGATTACAAGACAGAAGAGACAACATTTTATTTTCATTACCCAGAAATTTGGACATCCGTTATTCTTACAAAAGATTATAAAAAACAAATAAAATACAAAAGATTATAAGAAACGTAGTGAACTACATAGACACGTATGAGGAAATTGTTGACCACCAACTTATTTTTATATATATAGTCTGTGTCGCTTCTTCCTTTTTCCTGGCCATGGATTTTTACACCCTGGAAATCAAAACGAAAAGAATTCTCATGTAAGATAGTGTAACAACAACCATGACTAAAATGTATGTTATATAAAATTTCCAAGAATATCGCTCTCTCTGGTAGGAAACATTCACTAAAAAGGAAATGATCATGTCTTATTAATGAAGATTATATAATAACTATCATTAACTTGGTGCGTTTGTGTATATTTAATTCTAGATTAATGATTGTATTTGGATATTATTCAGAGAGGCTTATTAGCTGCTAAATTGATAGTTATGCATCTAGCTTAACATGAATTAATCGTGCATAGCACTGTTTTATATTGTTTTCTCAAAGGAACTTACTGAGTGAAGTCAATCTTGACCCTGCCAGCATCCGGATTAGCAATAGTGCGAAACGCTTCAAGAGAAAGATCGAGGCTATTTCCTTGGCACCCTGGGCAAAGGTCGACAACGGTAACAGTGACGCTTCCACCACGACACGGATTCGGAGTTTGGTTGGTCCCGCCGGTGCAGCGGACGGAGTACCTCCTCCCGCAAGCCGCTCGGTTGGCGAAGAGGGTTGGGCTTGCAGCAGCGATCATCACGCCCTTCTCTTCAAAGCCGTAGCATGAAGAGGCTGTTCGTCATTTTTTGATAGGTGGGTAGGCGTTACAGAACATGTCAAACGAAAATCAGTTAGCATACACACGCAAGCCAACAAAGAAACGCAAATTGTCTCAAATATAAGTGCTTGCTTACGCTTGTACACAGTGTAGTAGGTTGCGGTACCAGGAACCGCAGCAGCCAGTGATGAAATACCAAGAATCGCCACCATGATCACAACAAATGCGGAAGCCTTTGCCATGCTTGACGACTTTACAATTGAGTCTTTGCTTCTACAAATGTTTCTATGGAATCTGTTGGGGCGATTGGCTAATATATAGAGGGGCAGCATGGCCACGGTCTCCTTGTTAAAAATAGTGCATTTGGCTAATCGCTGAATTGTCTAGATGACGGCTAAAGTTGATTGTTGAATTTTCAGTCAGCCGTACGTGTCAGATTGGTTGTTGAATTGTCTATCATTCGGACGTGTAAGATGGATTGTTGATTTTACTATGAGCCGTACGTGTTGTGTTTGGATTTCCGCATATGTCGACTGTGACATACACTCAACCATGCATTTCTTCAAATGCGTGTGAATGTGATATACACCCAGCCAGGGCCGGCCCATTGGGGTGACCAACTTTGGCGACGGTCAGGGGCCCAACAACGACGGGGGTCCACAATTTTATTTTTGTAAACATCTCTTATTGTAGGGTAGTGTTATTTGGCATTATATTTTATGTAATTGTTAATACAGTAAGTAAGAAGTTGCAATCTAAATCTGTTTGCATTGATGCTACTATTTTTTATATGACAGTTTGACAATTATAACCAAACTTGTATTTATTTAAATTTGTTAAATAAGAATATACAGAAGGCACATTTTTTATCTTCGTTCTGGTGTCTCTAAAATTTCTGCAACGGCCCTGCACCCAGCGTTAACTTTTACTGGAAAGAGTAGTGGGTTCGACCGGTTTCAGTTAGATTTAATAGGGAGCAGTATTCTCTTCGATCGGTTTAACAGAGTCATGTGAGAAACCAAGAGTACGCATCCGAGTTGGTTCGAAATTGCAATTCCCAAATATGTCGTGCAGGTACAACTCTGCACTGACTATCACACATGGGTCATCGAAGTCACGCTTTATTTCCGACAGCTTCTGCCATGTGCAAAACTTTCCGGTAAAAAAAAAGAAACAAAAAGCATGAGATTTAGCTGCGAGTAGCGCGAAGCCTTCGCGAAACAGCCTGCCCCAATTTCCTCGACGCAAGTGAGCAACAACCTGCCCTAATTCTCTGCCAACCCCGCTCAACATCCCCGACTCATCACACCATGACGCCGCACAACGTCTCTGATGCTCTCGCGGCCACCACTCCCCATCTCCATATTTCCAGAAACTGCTCCTTTCAAAGTCAATCCTGGTCAGTTTTCCTCGTATACCTCTTCCCGTTCTCTAGCCCGAAAGGTTATAGGCTTCCGAAAGATCTCAAATTGGGAGCTGGAGTCATCTTCATTGCAAAAGTAGGCTACGACTTAAGGGTGCACCTTCTGGAAGAATAATGTTAGACCGGTTTTCATCTTGACGGTGGATTTGAGTTCGTGAGTATTTTCTTTACGATTGGTTTGATTTGATGTATTTCTAGAAAACAAGTACCTTGAGTTCCCTGGACTTCCTTAGGTATAAATAGGATCAGTTCCTTAGAAAATCCGCCTCTTCCTTCTTCAAAAACCTGTGTTTGGCATGTCACTAGAACTAGATCATTCCCGATCTGTCTGGCTGCAAAACAGAGAAGACCAACCTCAATAGGGATGCCGGCTAGCAAGCCCTGCGTTTGGGATTTCTGCTATGTTTCACATATTGTCACCGTGGATTTCATTGGCATGTGATGCTTCCCGACAATAGTCCTCATCCAAGATTCTTGTTTGATCACACAATATTATTAAACTAAAGGAATACACTTCCTAAATCATTAGCCACAGAACGTACTCTCTGTCTTCTATAATAATATGGCTGATTCATACTCCCCTAACTTTTTCATATAGCTGGACATATATATATTTGTTTGTTCTTAAACCAATTGGAGCCTTACAATGGCTCCCTGCTCTACGTTGACAATCCCTTCTCAGTGTTCTTTTTTTTCCACTTTTTCTCCACAAGATATATGCTACACTAGGATGAATGTTAACATTCCATTCTTTGTTAAAAAAGATTGAAATGTTTCCATTGAGTAGACACTGGTCACTAAAAATACCTTTTGATCGAAGGTTTGAAATAATGGATAGGTTGAAGTGGGTTCAAACAATCGTTGCTCCAGGGACAAGTCACAGGGAGACATCTTTACAGCGATAGTAGACTGAGGACAACATTCTAGAAAGAACACATTCCAGGTTTATTTTCTATTAACTCTTATTTTATAAGTTGTGTTTTAGAAAACATTGTGAATTGATCATGTACCAATGTCGTTATGTATTTTAAAAAATTTATAGAGATCAAATAAGTGTGCTTACAGTAGCTTGCGTCTTGAACAAAGAATTAATTTAATGTTGTTAATATTCGTCATGATATTCTCTGTAAACTATGAAACACTATCTAAAATAAGATTTATATGAACTACAATATAGAAAATTGAGTTCAGTCTAGCACATAATAGTATACTATGTTCTATCTCGCTTTAGATTGCCACTATTTTGATGTATATGTCTCTTCATTCTAGCTTGTATAAAATAATATTTACTTTAAAATCACATAAATCTGCCCCGTTGATATCCTGATCTTCAAATTCAATTTTTACTGTCCTCACGTGGGGTCCTTGTTAAGGTCAAAGGAAGGATATACATGTGGCACTCCAACAGTGGCATCTTGAGATCCGCCGTCTGGTTGTCCCCTAATGGCCGGTGTCTCAATGAGCATGTGATGATCAACTCTGATTGATTCTTGCGGCTGCAGCGGTGACCGTGGTGGCGGAGAGCGGACATTTTGTTGGTGCCCACGGTGGAATCGTCTGGACTCCTTGGCTCTGATAAGGCACGAAATGCTCCAAACCTCTCTTGTTGTTGCTAAAGAGGTAGATCAACGGTACCCTGACGAGGCAATGGCCCCTCGTAATGCTTCCTCTTATGGCCACCGAGAGCCCATCCTGTGAGGAACCTTCTGCCGCATTTGAGGCACTCGTGCTCCCCTTCGTCTTCTGCCGCCCTACCACCGTCAGGGACGGAACCACCTGCAGTTGCAGTAGTTTTAGACTTAGTGGACGTACTTTGCTTGCTACACATTGCCATATCCGTGCCTAGGGTTTGACTACCTATGAAGAATATGATGGAGACACACTACAACACATGGGTAACTTTAACGATGCTTGTTTTTCCACGGTTTCCAGCACGTGCAAAAAGTTCTCGTTCAAAATGAGAATAAATGATATGCGTGAGACTATTATTCGCGAGTCACACGAAACCTTCGCGGATAGTCTTCTCCAATTCCTCCACGTAACAACCAGCCTGAATTCCTCCATGCAACAACTTGCCCCAATCCTCCATCAACTCTGCACAACACCCCGACGCATTACGCCATGACGCCGCCCAACGTCGTCCCCGACGCCCTCGCGGCCACCACTTCCCGTCTCCATATTTCTCGAAATCAACCTGACCAATACTCCTCGTCTTCCTGTTCTCTTTCTCCAATCGCTCTAGGCTTCCGCAAGATCTCAAATCCCAACCAAAATCCCATAAATCATTTAGCAACTCCTTCGATTAGGTAAGCATGGGACGCCGACCTTAGGTCTTGGCTTTGTATCTGCCCATAAGTAGTTGTCAACCAACGATAGAATTGGGGAGTCTTCTTCATTGTGAAAGTAGGCGACAACGAAATGTTAGAATGATTTTCTTCTCGCAGGACATCTGTGAACAAGGTATGAGATATGGGGTGTTTCACATTTCTATTTGGAGATTAGACTCTATCTATCTCTACCTCTGAGGCCCTAGCTAGCGTGTCCTGTGATGTCTCATGTACTTCAGTTTTCCAACAACCACTACAAAAAAAAGATGTTTTAACTATAATTATTCAGGTTACATATATCTTATATGTAGTCAAAACATACTTCTCTTTACAAACAATATAAATATAAATAAAATAAATATAGCTAATTACACACTACTCCATTGACTACAAATAATTCACATTTTAACACATTTACCTTCACGCAGGGCGCCAAAAAGATTTTGCGGCGCTGAATGTTTCATTTCCTTTTTTTCAAATTTCGACACCAATAGTTCCACGTTTTCCTTTCAGTTTCGGTAACAACTTCTTCTACTTCGGGACTGCAGAGATGAGCGAAAGATCTTTGTTGTTGTTGTACCCCCAGTGGCTACGCCGAAGCCACATTTTCTTGCCAAACTTGTCTTGTCGAACGATCCCAGTCAGATCAGTGAGGAAAGTAACAATTAATGATACTTCCTTTGTGAAGGGGAAGTATACCCATCTACGACAACCCAGACCATGATCTCGAAGGAGCCGGTTGTGTTGGTGAGGTGAGTGTCGGGCGATTTCAGAATGGGAGTAGCAGTATCCTGCTCGCATCACTATCACAGCTCATCTCGTGGATCCCGACATAGCCTGCCCATGTTCTATAAGGGACGGATGTGTGAGCTCTACTCAACACAACAAAATGGGAGGCTGATGTGAATCTATGAGGAGCAGAAGGACTGTGAATATGCGTCTCCAATGGGTCTGAAGTCATGAAGCGATGGTCATTTCTAATCAATCACTAATAGCCACCAAGGCACGAGCAATTCCCCAAGTGTCGTTGATGCCTCAACCAATCAAGCAGCATACAACTTGAGGTCCTAGAAAGACACCAATTTTATCCTATTTGTCATCATCAGCCTCTGTTGCAATAGCAAAGCCATGCCGAGGACCATCAATCACACTTCCTCTCTCAATACTCTAGAAGGTCAGTGTCAATACCCAACTAGTACCTAAAATCTAGCTAGGAGGTTGAAGTTGAACATCTCATCCATTTGTTTGTGGTGAATTTGTTACTATATGAACTTGTACTTGTTTTTATCCCACAAAGATAGGGTGCCTTGTTACTTCGATGCTCCTTGTGCACATCGTGCATGGGACTTGTCTTCCTTAGTTGCTAGGTGTGCGTTTAATTTTTTAGCAGACTGACCTATCCCATATTTTGCATTACTCTATTCTTTAACTACAACAGTTAAGGTTTCTTTTTAACTATGTGGATGAAGGCCAATATCCATGCAATAAACCCAAAGGTTGCAGCAAAGCTGGAGGTTTCAGCCAACCTTCTTTGGGCAAGGTTCATGTATTTCATTTACTCAAAATTTTGGGCAGTCATTAAATTCAGCCTAATAAACCACATTTGGTTTTCAAACACTTTGGTGGTTGTCTGCACCTACTATCTATTTTTCCAATCCACATCCCCCTACCCAATGTAAGGTATTTGTTGATGTATTGAGGTAGCCAGTATTCACGACCAAAACTGATAATAATTCCCTTATATGCACACCATACATGTTCACTATTAGTTTTTGCAATATGCACTAGTTTATCCCCCTATACAGTATTCGTGAGACTTGACTCACAAAACTATAGATCTTAGGATCAAATAAAGAATAGAGCTTGAACATTATGATTTAGAGTCATGTATTGAACATGCTATTGATAGTTGATCAAACATCCTATCATGATCTTCCTTATAAGTTATATCTTTAAAAAACAAAGAGCATCCATTTGTATGAAACATCTTTTCTACATGACTTAGATCTCTATTTATTTCTGAAAATGTTTCTTCCATGTCTAGTACACATCAAGATATCATTAGTGTTTGATTTTAAATAAATGTTGACATGTTAAGATCTCACATATGAACCAAAATACCATAAATTTTTCTTTTGATCCTTTAATACATCATAAATTAATAAAATCATATACATACTAGTGTAAATAAAGGTCAGATCTTGTGTCATCTTGAAGATCTGATTGTATGAAGTCTTGGCAGCTTTGCTAGCTTGATTTTGAACTTTGTGTTTATTGGATTTCTTGACTTGAGCCTTGGAGTTGTTTTCAGTAACAGTCATGTCTTTATCCCTATTTGATGGATTTTTGATTGACATATATTTTTTTTTTGCTAGAGATTGCTTCCTTGAGCTGATAGAAGAGGTCTCATGTTGACTTGAACCCAGCACTATGAAGCTACTACTCTAGTTTCTTGACAGAATTTTTGTTTGATCCAGACTTAATAAAAGGCTTTTCTTTTGGGATTTACAACTACAGGTCTCCTTTCTTAAGATGGTCCTCTGGTGGTTTCTGGTTTGGATCCAGTGGAGATTCTAACTAAGATTTTAGTCTTGTCTCTTTGTTGAACGATGTTGCCTCATTGATGTGATTGTTGGCTACAGTTTTGATGTTTGTTCATGTATACATATTTCATGTCTTTGTCAACCAGGTTTTCTATTTGTTTTATGTGTTCCAAAGGCCCGTATACTTTCTTTTCTTCTTTGAGTCTTGCATCTTCATCAGGCCTTGTTAACTTTCTATTCCTTCCTTCATATTCAAATCCTATGTGAAGAATTCTCTACACCTTAGTCTCTCAGAATCACTGAATATTGTCCAGTGATCCTCTATTTGGTACACCACAACAAGATGGGTCTTCATTGGCGTCAAAGCATATGTGGTCAATACTCTAATTAGCTAGTAATCATTCAAGGAGGGTGATCCCTTTGCAGTCAACAAGCCCAAAGCATGTTGAGGCAACTGATCTTGATACTGACATTGCTGAAGGAAGTCAGCCACATATTGTGCATACTTGTATGTATATACTACCATTCGTCCAGTCAATGACATACTATTCTATTTGCCCTCTGGTTCAATTTTTTAAGTCTACTGTCTTGTGTAATAGGACTTGGTGCATAAAGAAGAAGAGTACAATGCTTCTTGCTCAGTTTACTAGTGAACTAAGGAATACCTAGGTAAGCACAAATAGTATCTTCTTTGATGTTAAGAATAGAGAAAATGGCACTACTCTTTGAGTCTTTACCGAAGTAAATGGAACTTTTTTTATATTTAACAACCATTCTGGAAACAGAATAGAAATATGATAAATTCTTCTTTAAGCTTTCAAATTGTTAGGATCAGTATCTGTAAAGATAAAGTCAGTTATGAATTTTTTTTTAACAATGTAAATGTTAGGAATGTATGTTCTTTAGCAATATTTTTTAGAAACTACGTTCTTACGAATTATAAGTTACATGAATTTGTTATGTTGTCTTTATTCTATCTTTCAGTTCTATCTGAAATATATTCATGTTAATGGATTAGTAATATCTTCTCTTCCGTCATATCAATTATAAGGTTTGCTCTTCAATGAACTGGTGTTGACACTGCAAGCTGTTGTTCAGTCGATTCCAAATATCTCCTATCAATAGTCTCTTCATCAAATTTCTCTATAATTTTGTGTCTGTTTTCACTTTCCATGTATGATGAAGAGTTGGAGCCTGGAGAGTTCATATTAAAGGTTATTTTTGATATAGAGGAGAAAGATGGAAAGGGGATAACTCGTGGTTGCCTCAAGAAATATTTGGACCTAGAAGATGAGAATCCATCACCCCTGAATTTTGAAATAAGCTATCACCATAAAAAATAACATGGCCATCGGATGGGCGATTCCGCTTCCATCCAATTTCACTGAATTTATCATTTTTAAGGTCTAGCTATGCAGAACTGTTATGAAGAAACCTATCGCCATACCTAGGAACATTTCATATTTATCCCCTCAGTTTGGGATTAATATTCATCAACAAATGAATGTGAAGCTTCAAATGTCCCACCTTTAGAAGAAGGCCTTACAGGTGCCCCCCCCCGAACTGTTGTAAAAGTTTTCCTGTTATGACTCTTCCACTGTTGAATGCATCTCGCCTAGGGGTAGGGTGTCCATTTTCCTGTTAGGAAAAGATCACATTATTGAACACATTATCTTCGGTCTCATTATTCCAATAGGTTCACTAATTTTGGAAGATTTATACCAATTTGCAAAAGAAGAAATACTAGAACCATGTAAATATAGTCTATTTTGAGATGGGTGCACCAGACAATGTGGAGCTGGTAATCTGTTTTACCTAACTGGGAATTTGATCGTTATCACCACATGATGGGAGTTCTCATTATGGAATTATTCAGGCTCATTTTGTACCTTGCTTTTGTTATCAGTCCCCTACCAACGTAAAATAATCCAGTATGTAATATATCCCAATAAAACCTGATAGAGAATTGGAATATTCAGCTATTAGAATGGTCAAATTTAAGAGTGGAGGGAAAGACAAAATCTCAACTACATATCGCAACTTAGAACTACTTAGTGCTAAAAATAGATGAAACTTAAACATAACACCATGTATTCTTATGTAATAAACTCAACTGTTGTCCCATGTGGGTTCATTGGTTAAATTTCGACATGGTTCTCTTCCATTATATACTAGATATGCAGTCCATATTGTTAATAGAAGGAGCTGGTGACTAAGTGGTTTCCTAACTTTCTTTTCCTCTATTTTCTACTGCTGCTAAAAATTGGTGCTATGATCTGTGTAGATTGTGTGTTTTTATCTGATTTTGGCTCTATTTGTCATTCGATCTCCTCGAAGCTCACTATATAATGGGCTGAAGCGGGTTTCTTTTTCTGGTGTATGTGATAGTTATAGAGTTTTGGGGGTAGAAGGAGCTGATGTAGCTGAGCTTGTGGTATGCTGATTTGATCATCTTTTGATTTTTGTTGTTGATTCAGACTATATTTCTATTGGCATAGGAGGTTTCTTGGAGAAAAAACACTATCAAGTGTAGACATGTGCACGTAAGTTTAGAATCACAATTTTTTTTTTGGATAAGGTAAAATATTTAGAATCACAATTGTTGTCAATCAAAACGTTTGTAGAAAAAAATTCTCAAAGAATAAGTTGGAGACATTAGCGAATTTGTTTCTCTCAAAGAATAAGTTGGAGGCATTATCAAGGCCACATACATTGTCAACATTATTCAAACTGTCAAATGTTATACACTTAGGTAACATTTGTAGTCCTAGTTATTAACGTTTCCGCTAGAATAAGGAATTCTAGCATCAAACAAAGAAAGACTTCCAAAGTAACTATAGCAACATAACCATAGTAGGTAGCAATAGATTGTATATTGCTCAGGTATTTCATGAAAAATATGTAGTATTATGTAAAAGACTGAGGAAGAACCACTTGTTGCTATCTTGACTCCATTTACAATTAATATGCAAGCCTTAAGGAGTTGTTTATATTTATAATATCAGTGCTTCAGGTTACCATATCTTTTAACTATCTTAATAATCATGTTAATTATTAAATTTTTCTATGTGTGCCTTCTATGTATGATATCCATTTAGACATGTTATACCATTTTGTATCTTGAGGCAAGTTCTAGTGAATAGGTGTTGGATTGTTAAGTCAATCTATTTTGTATTACATGTTGGTGCTTTAGCCCATTGTTCATGTTAGTGTCCTTGTGTCTCGTTCATGTCCAGCAAGGACCATCACTGCATGGATGCTAAACTTATAAAAACTATCACGTACAACTTGTTCTATTTTTTTGTTATGGTTTCCTATTTTAATTATCTTTACATGTTATGTAGTTGTATCATTGTAGTCTGAATAGTTACCTTAAGAATTTCAAGAAACCCAGTAGTATGACATAATTTGCCACGTTGGAAGCATATATTGTACTTTATGTCTTGTTACCACCCTTTAAACTATCAATCTTCCTACTAAGTATCTAAAAGTAATGGGATAAAAACAACTTTTAATTGACTAAAAACCCATTTGTCAGGATTTAAATCTAGATCAACAAAGTAGCTGACATAAATGCCATAAGAAACCAATTGATTTTATGAATGTACTTGGGATTGAGTTTTGTTTACTGGACTGCAAAGTTTTTATGATGTGTTTATAGAGAGAAATGGAATTGCTTATTCAGTGAGTAAAAAGGTTTACATGGTACTCTCTTATATAGCTATAGAGAGTTGAGACATACATACAAGCGAGAAATATGGGACTAATACAATAAAGAAGTAGGAGAAAAAACACAGCAGAATAAGTAAATAACACAGTATTTCTATACTCCCCCTCAAGATGGAGCGTAGATGTCGAATAAGCCCAACTTGTCAATCAGAGTCTGGAAGCGAGATTTAGGTAGAACTTTGGTGAAGATGTCTGCAAGCTGCTTCTCAGTGCTGAGATATGGAGTGCAGATATGTCCAGACAGAACTTTCTCCCTAACGAAGTGGCAATCAACCTCAATATGTTTTGTTCTTTCATGAAAGGTGGGGTTGCTCGCGATGAAAATGCAAGCCTTATTGTCACAGAACATAGGAATGGGGCTAGAAGAGGTGATATCAAACTCATTCAAAAAACTACAGACCCGTAAGAGCTCACATGCAGTATGAGCCATGGCTCTATATTCTGCCTCTGCACTAAGACCAGGCAACAACTGTTTGCTTTTTGCACTACTACAGAAAATACTTTTTACAACGAAAGATAGACAACAGTTCTGATGATTGTATTGTAGTTAGCATACTTATCACAACAAGCCTGTTTTCGTGTTGTATATTGTATATTTTATACACCACAAGTCATTTATAACATGCCAAATCCGTTGTAGTATATGGGGATACTACAACAATTGCTAAAGTGTTGTAATAGGCTGTAGTATCACAACATATTTAAACATGTTGTAAAAGACGTTAATTACACAACATATTGTGACCCGTTGTAATAGTCACACATAATAACATGTTGTAATAGACCATCATTATACAACACAGGTTGACCCGTTGTAATATATAGTAATTACACAACATGCCTTCACATGTTGTATTTGATACATGTTGTAATAGAGCATGATAATACAACATATTGAAACTCATTGTTATATACCAAGATGACACAACAGACTCCAACCTATTGTTATATATTATAATTACACAACATGTTGTGACATGTTGTAATATCCACACATAACAAATCGTTGTAATAGACCACCATTACACAACGTAAACTAACCCATTGTAATATACCATTATCACACAACATGAGATCATCTGTTGTAATAGCTACATGTTGTAATAGACCATAGTCACACAACATGCTATAACCTAGTGTTGTATGCCAAGATCATACAATAGACACCGACTTCTTGTTATATATCGGGGATCAAGACGAACCCAATTTCTTTTAAAAAAAATCATGAACATGTAATCAAATAATTAAATTTTTATATAAAATTATTATCAAATATGGGTCAGAGTTCTTTTTGGGATTTAATTTTCTCAATATGGTTTTTTTTAGATACGTGGGAACCACCCTCGAGGACGGGCCACAATTAAGTGAGACCTGCCCTAGCGGCGTAAACCCCCAGTCTCCCCTCCCCTACCCGCACAACTGAGAGAACATTTAAATCACGCAGTGGCCCAACCTACGCGTTGGGACAAATTCGTTTCCGAGGAGCGCAACATGTGTTTTGAACCCGGGTCCCTTCATTGGGGAGTCGAGCTCTTAACCACCCGAGCTACTACCTCCCTGGAAATATGGGTGGGTTTTGATTTGAGAGGTCTGTTGAACAAAATCCAATTTCGTGTGGTAATGAGAATGACAGTTTTTCACTCCAGATAGATGTTTTGACCCAGAACTGACCAAATCCCAATATTATATAACACAATATAATCATGAGCATCTAATCAAAGATTTTTTTATAAATCTATTGTCAAATCTGTGTCCAGGTTGCTTTCGAGAATTTATTTTTTTCAATCCAAGTAATGTTTGGACCCGAAATTGACTGACGCAAAACGAATAATCTAACACCCTATGTGATATTATCACAGAGTAACTAATTAACCTACATGAATCATACTAAATAAACATGTTATATTTATATACTAAAATACATACAAAATAACTCCACATGTGTTTTTTCTCCTCCTCTGTGCGCTATTCCTTCAATTCTCCTAAAAACACAATCGTGTGAGTGGTGCGGCATGCCCTAGTTCTCCCTGCCTCCTACTCCTTTCGTTGTCGATCGAATTCTTCCGCAGTCTCCTCGTCCTCCTTCCTCCTCCGCCGATCGACTTCTACCACATTCTCCTCATCCTCCTTCCTCCGCCGCTGACTTCTACCACAGTCTCCTCGTCCTCATTCCTCTGCCGCCTCCTGCCTCAGGTCTCCACTGACTTATTTGGGAAGAGATTGAGGTGAGTATGTAGACATTAATTTTTTTTGTATAAAAATGGTATATTATATTTTATGTGTATATAATTTTGTTATTTGTAGGGTGTATTCACTACTAAAAAATGCAGTTAATAGACACACTTTAATTTTCACGCTTTAAAAAGGGTGAGAGAGAAACCAAGTCATTCTTTTTTTTGGGGTGTGGTTGGTTGAGGGACACAACTCATCAGTTTGTTCCCCCATTTTCTTTTCTCAAAGCGCGGGTTGGCGGGTTCACATTATTTTAGAAACTGATAACCCCTTTTTTCCGCTTTTCCTATTCCAGTTTGCCCCCCTTCTCCCCTCGACTCCGCCACCTTCCCCTTTCTCTTCATTCCCAATCCGTTATTTCCCTCTTCCCTTTCCCTTTTCTGCTTGGTGGCTCTCTTCTCGTCTTCTCTGCACAATCACCACCCACTTGCACTTGGGCTCTCTTCGTAGAATCAGATGGTTGGTCCATGGAAAATGAGACAAGAAGATCTGACGCTGTGAAGAGCATGCATGCTATTGGAAAGACTTCCGAGAGAGAAGCAGAGAATTGAGAAGGCCACGAGTTTCTCTTGGCGATGCGGATGATCCTCTTATATTTTGCTAAGATCAGGAAGTAAGCAATCATTGCATGTTGCAAATCCATGTGGCCTGCATCTGCAAGCGTGTAGGTGAGGAAGCGATGAACAGAAAGGGCGTTAGAGCATCTAAATAGAAGGTTAGACAGTAGATTTTTCCTTCAGAAATAAATTATCTTTTTAGACTCATTTGCAACGCCCATTCTCTTGCTTGTCCATCTCATCTGATTTTAATACCATCGTAATCTACCTACCCAAATGTATTCCTAGGAGAGTCCGTATAAAAGGGAACTCACTTTCAGCATGAGACGCATCTATATCATCTGAATTTTAGTATTGGTATGCATGCTCTGGTTGAATAGTAATTTTTCTTAATACTAAAACGTGTTTGTTTGTCCCCTATACTTTTTCTTACTGTTTCATTTAGCTCCTACATTGATTACAAAATTGTCTATGTAGGTATGGTTACAACATAAGAAGGTGAAGGTAAAGAAACTGCACGCATATTGCGATGCTAGTATTCAGGTAGTGACTTTCTTTAGTGACAGAGTTGGTAACAATTCAAACTCTTCCCTAAAATTTTGATACATGATGCTTGTTGTTGTAATAGTACTGGCGATTCCTTCATTGTACAACTGAACTTATCTTCATATTTACAAGGACATGGCATCATTAGCTTATCTATTTGTCTAGTTTGACATATTTCATCATGTACAAAGTCATAGGCAAAATCTTATTTCCAACAAAAATGCATAGAGTGCCTCTTTATAAAAAGTGCTCCTACTTATGAAATACCATATATTTTGTAAGTTTATGACTTATCTCAAATAATAATTAAAACAATGACATGTGTAAAGCATAGTCACAAATTCGGTATTCGGGATACGTACGGTAGAGATGAAAAATTCGGAATTCGGGAATTATGCGGGAAATTTGGTTAAAAAAGGGGAAAAGAACGGTCAAATTCAGTCAAAGTACGGTCAACTATTCAGGAAAAAGTCAGCAAAAAGTCGACAATATATATATATATATATATATATATATATACTTTGGACATATATATATGTATGTATATACTTTAGACGTCACACAATACAAAGACAAATATAAAAGTGAAAGATGCAACCAATGTTCTGTAAGATCCGATGTTCACATATAAATTTATAATCAAATACTGCTATTTGTGTCATGAAATTCAAGAAATAAAGCAAAAAAGATCACTAATACAATTCCAAAATTGTAATAAACTAAACAATTTAAATTACTAATGATATAGAACAGATTACAGTTTGTTACTAACTTACAACTCAATACTCAGTCGTTAGTAGCTTCAACCTGTTGCAACCCCCGTACAATAGCGAATAAAACGGGAAAAAAACATTTAAAAGGCGTTAAATACGGAAGTCGCGTTTAATACACAAATAAAACACGAATAGCACGTATAATACGGAAGGACAATATTAAACGACCATCACATACGGTAGCTGAATTATACACATTTAAAACGCGGATTTAAAAAAAATGATGATTATTGTGACTATGGTGTAAAGTACATGAAAGAACATGCATGCATACTTTACTATTACATAGATTGTACATAATTTAAAGTATATGCCATATTTTGTTGTATATTTTTAGATGCGTATAGATTTATATTAAATTATTTTGCATATGTTGTAGCATGAGCATGTGAGACAATCAATATGTACATAATATTAACACACATATTCTAGCATCTATATTTAACATATATGATTCTTCATTACTTCTATATCATTTTAACAAATACTTCATAAAGCCAACACAACTTTTCCATATCTTAAAGTTTAAATCTTTAATATACTTATGGAAGTGTATAAACCAGCTTGATCATGCAACCTTACGTTTTAACCCCTTACATTTTGATATCTTAAAGTTAAAAATCTTTAATATAATTATAGATTGAGGGTTATAATTTGTGACCATGAAGGAATCCTTTAAGCTATTTCTACAAAGAAAAGAGAACATTCACTGATATCTAAGATAGAAGAGGCTTTGGTATCCTTGGTTGCAGTAGGGATGATGAAACGGTTGAACATGTAGAAAATCTAGTTGGCGTCAGATTCAAAGTTGCTTGTAATGCAACTAGAAGCCCAAATAAGAGATGGGACTAACTTTCTCATATTCATTATTTCATCTACACTCAAAATTGTGGAATGCAACTATGTACCTTTGGATACCGCTCTCTGGACTCCCCATATACTTATCTCTAACATCCCACTATTAAGCTACTACCTTGAAGTTGTTCTGACTTCATCCTCCATGAATGTGACCTCACATTCTCACCATCTAATTTCCCTATCCTACAAGGCAACTGAAGTGACCGGTCTAGGTGTGAACATTGTAACTACACACACAAGCATCCACCATCCTAGACAATATGTCTTGAGATGGAGATCACTATTTCTCCAAGAAAAAATAGTGATGCTAGATTTCTAATTGATCTGCACCACCCTAGGCTAGTAAATTGATCGCCTAAATACTATAGCACATGAGCCTACATGTCAATGATGTGGTACTCATATCCAATGTAGATGTTTCAATTATTTGAACCATGTACAAAGAATGGACCCTTCTAGATTGAGGATATTGGTATTCTGCCTAGTGCCTTTTATTATCAACGTCTGCAAATTGGTGCAACTCCTTAATTTGTCTGACAATTCCTTGCTAAAATACTTCCCAGAATCTACGAACAAATGTCCAAGGTGTTTTTCAAAATGAATCTTAATGTTTTTCTCATTCAAGATGTCTCTTCCAATAGACATTTCCATGTCATGAATCATATTGTGCATTTTAATACATCATGCAGCCTTAAGTCTTAAACATATGCTCACATTTATTCCTTCTTATGTTATGTAGAAAAATAGGATAAGGGTAGGATTCAACCTTATTCAAGTGTTCAATGATATGGTTAGGATGTGTCTCTCACCAAGATTGATTAACGAGATTTTTCCAAACGTTCATGAAACCTTCCTCTAGAAAACGTGAATTGACACGTGTATAACGTGCGTGTAATACACAAGTGTACGTGTCGAAGTAATATGGGATTATGAGTCCCGAGTTATCGAACACGGGGAGTTGTGCGGTTAAAGACTATTACTAATTAGGATTGATCAGCTAAGCCGAAAATAAGAGTTGATTGGTTGTTTAATTAACTAAGAACAAAAAGTAAATCTAATGAAGATTTTTGTGATCAAGAAGGGATGGATTCCTTAGGACTTTTGGTTTCACCATGGGCAATACAAAATCTAATCTGTAATTATTAATATAACTCCCTCCTAATTCTGAATAAAGAGCCTGTAGCTAGAAACTACCTGCTTTCGCAGTGTAATTCCCCTACCTAATCTAAAGTCAATTCCATTCTCATAGTAATTGATTCATTAGTTAGGTGCTTTTGGTTTAACTCTGGGTAATCTCCTCCCATTTATGCCTCACCTTTCCCAAGGGACGCCGATAAATAGGTGAACCTATGTATTTCTAATCCTTAATCCCCTTTTCAGTAGTAATTAAGGATCTGATACACGAATTGTGGTGATCAAGCACAATAAGGACATGCAATTTCCATAGATTCATATTCAAAAATTAAGAGGAAAATATATATTAACTCATAAGAATCAGATACAATGCATACCCGGGCTATTCCCTGGTCTTAAGGAATTACGGTTTTTAGCCGAAAATAGACGACATGGTATCACAGTAACTCGAGAATATGCAAAACATGAATTTCGAGATACAGTAAATTGGAGAAAGGGTTAAAGAGTGGATCTGGAGAAGATGGAGAGAATTTGCCGCCGTTTCCGCCACCAAAACGCCTCCAAGGTCTTCTGTGTATGGTTCCTCTACTTTTCTCTCTCCGTTTGGCTGCTGTATCGTCCCCCCGTGATAGATCTCCCAATTGCGGTTCTAATGGTGCCTTTTATAGCCGTCGTACATGTTTAGGTCAAGAGGAAACCTAAAATGTAATTTTTAATACAATATGTGTTAGATTTAACACATTAAAATTTGGTCTGCAGCGTCTGAGTCGATGGTATCGACTTGGAAGTCGATGGTATCGACTTCTTCACAGTAAAACGTCCTTTTCCTTTTCAATCTGGAGCAAAAAATATTTGTACTCTGATGCCATGTCGCTACCATCGAGTTGCAAGTCGATGGTATCGACTTTGCTCCAGTAAATAATAATTATCTGCAATAAAATAATCAATGAATAAAATCAAATAATTACTATAATAATTAAAACATGTAAAATGCATGTAAAATACATGTAAAAATATAAGAAATGATGGACAAGTGATTTTTACTAATTTGGTAAAATATGTATTAAAAAGATATTCAATTAAGCACAAACGACACAGAAAATAACCAAATTAGATATCAAAATAACGATAATTTATGCATACATCACACCCCTAAGCTTGAATATTGCTCGTCCTCGAGCAACACTACTCTAGGATTTATTTTAAAAAGTCAGCAAGAAGACAAGTACCTATGAATTATTTTTCCTAACCACCCTCCACTAGTCGGTCCCAAACCGGTCCTTGCCAACCACTGAACAAGTAACCACTCTAAAGCGATCAATAATGTTCATAATAGATGTCCACAATAAGATTAATGAAAAACACTATCAATATGAAGCAATTAATATCATGGCTAGTAGGACACATGCTTGATGCACCATGTGATCTCTCTATCTACATTGCTCTGATCTACCTAAATAAACTACTTGGAAGCAGATCCCCAAATAAAAATGGATGAGGAGATTAATTATGATCGTGGCCTACCATGAAGAGCAATGGGTGGAAAAGATGGGCGTCTATGAAAATAGGATTCACAAGAATAATCCAAATCATTTATGCAAAAAGTAAAAATATGATGCACCTGTATGATGGATAAAATGTGAATGTATGACTTTTAATGACTATTTTTTTCATTTTGGTGGAATGATGCATGCAATGAATGTCCCATCATAATGATGAGTATAAGTGGAAAGGTTCTTACAAAAAAAAAAATCCATAATTCCCTTATTTATTGCTTAGAGAGAATATGACATTGAACTTGAAATTCTTTTCCTCCTTTTCTCCTCTTTTTTTTCTTTTTCAATAATTCTTTTTTTTCTTACCCTATTTTTAGCAAGATGAACAGTTCATGCTTGGGTTTTTTTTTGCATTTTGTTTTATTTGGAGAAGGAGTAAGGAGATACAACTTTTTCTTTACGCTCTTTCATGAGAGAAGACCGTAGAAGATAATAAATGTGTAACATCTTATAAAATATGCAATGCAAATGCAACTATATGAAATTTTGTTATGCAAACTACAAATGCTCAAAAGAGATTGTATGATTTCCTATCATGCAATGTAATGCATACAAGAGAAAAATAACTTGGATTAAACTTGATCATCTTATGGTGGTAAATGAAGATGAATGGAAGGTGGATGAGATCACATGAATAAGAGACAATGTCTTTCCCAACCATGATATGTCCCTCTTCTATCAACTTATGTAACAGGATAATCTTAGAGTTTATTTCTAGAATTCACATTAAAGATCACGTTACTGTTTGGTTGGTTTGGACTCAAACATCATCGTCATAACACAATCCATAGGGTTAAGTTAGGTTTTTCATTCAATCAGTATGTCTTCAAGCTGACTAATCCAAACAATTCCTCCAGTTATGTACTCTTAAACATAGCAAATTTAGCTTAAAGTGCAAAGCATAAAAGCACATTCCGTTTTCAATAATTATAAGAATTGATACCACATCATCAACAAACGGCTAATCCTAACCAAAATTTTATATTTTGTCCACAAGTACACTAGATAGAAGTGGACTCGAAAAACAAAATGAAAAATCTATTTTTTTTGAAACAAAAACATGTAGATGTGTGATATAAAGAAAAGATGCAAGAGGTAAAGATAGAAGCACCGTTCCATTCCTCCCCCTAAGCTTGAATATGCCATTGTCCACAATGTCAAAAGTAAAGGAAGACAAATGGAACGATTGTACCGATATGTGAGCTCAGATCTGGGCAAAAGATGGGTGAGTGGCATCCACTTGAAGACATGCCCTCCAATAAGCACTCGAGCTTGGTGAAGTTTCAATGCTTGCTCAGCTTGTGAGATGTCACTGATGATAACTCAGTACTACCGACAGTGAAGTTGGTGGTACCGACTCAATGTGTCCCTGCACACTGAATGCACATATCAAGGCACCTTTTTTACTTGCATCAAAACTAGATATCACAATCTACAAATAGGAATGTAAAATTAGAATTAAAAGTTTAAAAAAAAAACCTAATTGGTGGGTTGCCTCCCACAAGCTCCCTTGTTTAACGTCCTAGGATAGACACATGTCAATCAACAATAATCAGGTGGTCGTGGAGGAGGGTGAAGCTCTCTCCGCCTCTTCCTTCTAAACTTTTGGTTCCTTGCAACAATGATAAAAAACAAATAATAGTCAGAAGACCAGCATGTATGGTTGACTTTCCATTTCAATAATAAATTATCACTGCAATGAACATGAACATGACTTACAATCAAGTCTTGATGTGGGAGCACATGCAGAAATAGATAGCCATGAGGTGAAAGGTATAGTGATGATTGATCCTTAATTTCTATGACCATCCCCAATGGATCCCTCCTATCTACACATAATGGAGGGGTTATATCAAAGGTGAAATTCTGTGCCTCCTCCTCTTCTAATAATTCAATTCCCCCACATTCATTAAGATCCTCACAAAAACTTTCAAAATTATCATCTGGATATATATCCCATATAGGATCCTCAATAAGGAAATGAAGAGATGGGTCTTGTGGTGAAGGAATTATATGATGGTTAATGGGAAACTCCTCCACCTTTTCACTCTTAGTATCCTCTTCCTCACTCTCTTCATCCTCTCTAAGATCACTATCAAATAAAGCACCTTCTGGATCCTCCTCTCCTTCACTCATATCCCAAACACATGTATCAAAATTGTCTTCCACCTTATTTGCATCATTTTCGTCATCTTCCTCGTCAGATCCCAAATCATATTCAAGATCAATCCTAGGAGTCCAGGGTGTGGGTGTGGGTGTGGGCTCAATGTAAGGACATGATAGAGGTGATTCTAAAACTTCTTCCAGTATGTTATCCTCACTCTCTAATTCCTTATCCTCAATCTCAACTTCTTCCATTTTCTCTATTCTACCCCACCCTCCATTAGAAATAGGACCTTTGCGATTTAAAACATATTGAACCAAAATCCTAATATGCTCACGATGAATTTCCTTTGAGATTTCCTCATGATGTAATGAAGGTGGACTCATACATTTATAACCTACATGTGCAATTCCACACTCAAAACAAATAGGGGCCATGTGCTTTTTTATTTTATTTTAATGAAAGAAGACTAACTACAAAGAAATATTTAGATGAATATGTACAATGCCAAAACTAACAGTAAATTTTTATATAATGAAAAATAGGAAGAATAAAAAAATTATAAAAAAAAGAAAATAAATACAATGGCCTAGAGTGGACGATCCTAACTTTTCATAGTGTTAACCATGCCAACTCCCCGGCAACGGCGCCAAAAACTTGACACGTGTATAACGTGCGTGTAATACGCAAGTGTACGTGTCGAAGTAATATGGGATTATGAGTCCCGAGTTATCGAACACGGGGAGTTGTGCGGTTAAAGACTATTACTAATTAGGATTGATCAGCTAAGCCGAAAATAAGAGTTGATTGGTTGTTTAATTAACTAAGAACAAAAAGTAAATCTAATGAAGATTTTTGTGATCAAGAAGGGATGGATTCCTTAGGACTTTTGGTTTCACCATGGGCAGTACAAAATCTAATCTGTAATTATTAATATAACTCCCTCCTAATTCTGAATAAAGAGCCTGTAGCTAGAAACTACCTGCTTTCGCAGTGTAATTCCCCTACCTAATCTAAAGTCAATTCCATTCTCACAGTAATTGATTCATTAGTTAGGTGCTTTTGGTTTAACTCTGGGTAATCTCCTCCCATTTATGCCTCACCTTTCCCAAGGGACGCCGATAAATAGGTGAACCTATGTATTTCTAATCCTTAATCCCCTTTTCAGTAGTAATTAAGGATCTGATACACGAATTGTGGTGATCAAGCACAATAAGGACATGCAATTTCCATAGATTCATATTCAAAAATTAAGAGGAAAATATATATTAACTCATAAGAATCAGATACAATGCATACCCGGGCTACTCCCTGGTCCTAAGGAATTACGGTTTTTAGCCGAAAATAGACGACATGGTATCACAGTAACTCGAGAATATGCAAAACATGAATTTCGAGATACAGTAAATTGGAGAAAGGGTTAAAGAGTGGATCTGGAGAAGATGGAGAGAATTTGCCGCCGTTTCCGCCGCCAAAACGCCTCCAAGGTCTTCTGTGTATGGTTCCTCTACTTTTCTCTCTCCGTTTGGCTGCTGTATCGTCCCCCCGTGATAGATCTCCCAATTGCGGTTCTAATGGTGCCTTTTATAGCCGTCGTACATGTTTAGGTCAAGAGGAAACCTAAAATGTAATTTTTAATACAATATGTGTTAGATTTAACACATTAAAATTTGGTCCGCAGCGTCTGAGTCGATGGTATCGACTTGGAAGTCGATGGTATCGACTTCTTCACAGTAAAATGTCCTTTTCCTTGTCAATCTGGAGCAAAAAATATTTGTACTCTGATGCCATGTCGCTACCATCGAGTTGCAAGTCGATGGTATCGACTTTGCTCCAGTAAATAATAATTATCTGCAATAAAATAATCAATGAATAAAATCAAATAATTACTATAATAATTAAAACATGTAAAATGCATGTAAAATACATGTACAAATATAAGAAATGATGGACAAGTGATTTTTACTAATTTGGTAAAATATGTATTAAAAAGATATTCAATTAAGCACAAACGACACAGAAAATAACCAAATTAGATATCAAAATAACGATAATTTATGCATACATCATGAATTCCAAGCTTTTGAAGCGCAGGTCGACTAGATTGCAATATGAGAAAAACTCTAGAAACTCTCATTGAGGAGGTAACATATATTTTTGTATACCAATCTTGAATTATTAGAATGTTGGGATGTTTAAAGGTTATTATATCTTTCAAAACTCTGTGTGTTAGTATCTCATCACCTCCATGGGGACTTGTTCCTCAACGTTTGTTCTATGGCCATTTAATATATTGCTCTGAGTGCTACATACGATTTATTTTCCTTTCAATACTCTAAATTTCAATGTTGTTCTTTGTCAATAAACCATTGTATAGGAACCAACACTTGTATAGTCACATTTCAAAATACATAAATAGAGACGCGCTTCCATTATTGATTAATGAACCAATCACCAAATTCCAGGTTTGATTTTTTCTACATGTCGATGTCTCATGTAAATTATATTATTAATATTTTATAGTTTGCATTCTCATTTTTCTTTTGAAGAAATGTTGAAAGTGCATTTTCCTTACCATATCGAGAATATACCCTGACCTCCTTGCTACTGTGTATAGCCCATGCATGTTGCTTTGCATCCATGTTTTTAAATGCAATAATTTCCACCTTTATTTTTCTTTTCTTGGGTAGTTTATCTCCATCACTTGTGCTTCCTTCTGGACCAAAATATTCAAAAATGTCAAAACACTCCCTTTCCTTGGAGTTCATCCAACCAGAATGTTGATCCAGAAAAATATCCTCTGTATTTTGTATTTCCCTATTTTAAGATGGTCGTGGAGTCCAATGATACCACTTTGTACCATGTAATTGAACTTATCACTAATTTCACATATATGTTCTTCTTTTCATAATGTTAGTAACTTCCAAATCAACACAACCATATAGAATGCTCTCCATACTTTAATATGCGCGTACACATCCTCATAAATTCTACTATTCTAGTGTGGTTCCGATCAAACAGTTTGATGAGATTCTTCATGATGCTAAGATCCAGTGATAATTTATGACTCGATATTGCATGCTTCAGTTGGAAACACATCCTAGTTGCTCAAAAAAGTTTTGGATGCCATAAGAACAACTTATCCTTTATGAAATTTTAAAGTCACGCCTAGTTAAACCTTGGGTTTGCATATGATAGCAACATTCACATTCATTTTGACTGTATTTTTAGGAGGTGCACCTACTAGCATGGAAATAACTTGGCTAGGAATTGCTTTTGGTTGCCAAATTTTAGGATTGAAGTTTCTAACTTGCAACTCCAAAGGTACACTGATTATTTCCATAAAATCAAGGGTTTTTGTACTCTCTAAATTAGGGCATCTATTTTGCTAACAATTTCAAAACAGCCTATAATTTTGATTACCTATTAGTAAATTATCAACTACTAATCACTTGACATAGTATAGATGTTATGGGAACTCATCTGATCGCAGATGGTGTTAAATAGATTGTTTTTTCCCTATCAACAATTGGTATGCCCCTACTGCTATGTGACATATAATCTACATGATTTTAATTTCCTTATTGATTTTAATATATAATCTACATGATTGGATTTATGTTAATATACTAATTTTCAAAGATAAAAACATTGTGTTGTAGGATACAAATTTGGACTTTTTGTTTTCATCGAAGAAGGTTTGTTGTTTCTTGTTGTTGTAAATTTCTAGAATAGCTAGAATTAGACTCATCCTTTCTTTAATGTGTACTTATTTTGACTCCTGTTTGGCATCCATTTTTTGTTCCACTACTTCCAACACCTGGTTGTCTGATCAACCTAGGCCATTGGTTCCCTACATCATTAATTTCAACCACAAGAGAAGTTCCTGTTCGTTTCAATTACAACCTACTAGTTCCTACAGGATACTAGCTGAAATAATCCACCACCTGACCACCCTGTAGGCCCTAGCCTTCTATCACCAATACTTAGTTATTGATTTTCATATACTGTCTAACCATGTAGAGGCTAGACACTTGGCACAAATTGTCAAGACCAATCTTTATCCACGTCCAAAAACTAAAGCAGTTCAGGGAAGCACTAAGCTATTGAGTATTGTTAAAGGTCATCTCACATGAAGATGCCATAAGCAGACTTGGTTCACTACCCAAAATGAACCAATGCAGGGCCCAAATCATGGTCGTGACACCTCTATCTATATGGAAGCAGACTTGGTCATTCTTCCTCTAGCTTGCATCAATATTCATCTTGCATATGTAGGTGAAGTGCAGTTGATGCCAATGTTTCTTTCTCAAAGAAATACCTTGACATGAGGCTCACCGGTTAATCATATCAACTTTATCTAAAATCTATATAGACAAATCACTATGTCAGATATGTGTTGCAAAGATTTTGACCATGGGTTCAAAGTCAGAACTGAAGCATGATTGGCCCATAAAGGTTAATGGCTTAACTTCATCTTGTAGATAGATTTTGTCATGTTCAACTTAACTTCATCTTGTTGTAACTTATAATTGTGCCTAGAATTTATATACCTTCTATAGTATGTTTCCTTCTTATCAGTCTTCTTCAATATAACAATAGTAGGTGCTTCCCCAATGCAGTTGTTGAACCTGAGGTAGAATTACATACAGTCTAGTTGCAATGTCTGCACTTTAAAAGAGGTAAACTTCAGTAATGGTTCTCTTTGCTAGTCATTTTTATTGCCTTTAGTTCATCTCTAGAACTTTCTAGCACTCGATCATGAGTGATTGCAGAAGATGGGATAGTCAAAGAAAGCCTATCATTTTTTGTCAATAGTAGGTAGTGAAGTTGAAACTTAGCAAATGATGGAGGCATCATACTCACATGATAGTGATGCAAATCATAGAATATTGAAGGCATCCTAGTGACTTGAAGCATTCTTTAATAGTAGGTTGCAAGCATATGACATTTATTTGACATGGGGCCATCATGGGTATACTAGTCAGTCTTTTAGCAGATTCAACTGATGACTGGAATAAAATTCATGTTTTGGCCATTAAGTAGACTACTGAATACTCATAGATAATTAATTATTTTGATCAAAATAAATTGTGTTAGGACTAAATTAACCTAAAGAGGACAAAATTTATATAATACAACCCTACATCTACCTGATGAGACCTAAATTGATCCGACCTCTAATGGACCTAAACACACTTTAAACTCACCTAGACCCTACACTCCAGAAAGCAACCCCTCAACCTGCAAGTGTAGAATGGTCAAATTCGGGATTTTGAAAGGTGCCAAAGCCCATGGCTCCATCACCCACCATCCGTCAATATGGTAAGTACCCTCCATGGTGATGATGGAGGCAAAAAACTATCCAGTAAAAAACTAAGATAATCTGACAGAAAATTAATCAGATACTGATATAAATCTAAACTGAACCCAACTATAGTTGGAACCAGGACCAACTAGATAGAAGTAAACAATCCAAGATAATCTATACCCATAAGATCACCCATTATAATAGTAATCATCATAGCAACCTAGCCCAATAAATATCCTGGTAGACCCAACTTTGGTTCTGACTTGACTTGAACTGAACCAACCTAATAATATAAAATGGCCAGAAATTATATCACCCCATGAATAACCCTACTTGAACCCAATTCCACGAAAACTATGAAGTAGGCCAAACCCAAAGTGATATGAGAGATAATTTCCATTTGATTTTTGGATCTAATGAAGATTCTTGTTATAGTTTAGACTCCTCACAGTCCAAGCATATTTATGTTATGAGTTCATATATGGGTGTGAATAGAGTATAGTGGATATCATCCCCAAAGGATAGTATCCTCCTTTTATCTTATCCTCTACCATTTGTCATAGGGTGTCTATAGTACTCCAGCTATCCTCCCACCTCTTCCTTAATTGCACGCTAAATAGATTGCTTTTCTGATCTCAAGCCTGTATCTGAACTAGAATTATTTCCCAAGACTTGTGATGTAAAAAGTATTGGACCTAATATGGTTGCTATGTGCTTGCATTCTCAAATATTCTTGGGATGGATTAGATACTGCTGTCAGAGATAATGATTTATAGTTATTAGGATATACAATGCTTCTTTTGGTTCATTTTTGCTTAGGTTGTTAGCTGACCATATTGCTGCTGCAGATGCTTATTGCATCCATGTGGAAGGCCAAACAACCTTTATATGGACTCCTCATGCATTAGGAGTAAGATTTCCAATGAGATTTATGTTCACTTGTTAGTTTCTTCCCTATCCATCACCTTTATTGAATTTCAAACTTCATTATATCAATGCCATATTTACAAATTATCTAAAGTTTTTTAGACTCATATTAATCTCTATTCCGAGGGGCAGTCTCTTCATGTTGTTGGACCTTGTTGGGTCTGCTAGTAGCAAGAGAAAAAACCAATATTTTACTTGAGTTCAAAATGGATCTATTGAAAAACCAGTACAACCATGGAATGGGACCCCAATCTGATGATACCATTCTGCTGACCTCAAATAAGAAAACAAATCGAACACTGCTCAACTCAAGGCTGCACTGCTCCAGCCACATAATCATCTTTTTCTTTTGCTTTTACATCCTTTTCCCCTTCTTTTAAATCAGTCATTTATGATCTCTCAGACCTGAGTCCTCAGGTTATTACAAAGGATACTTTTGTGGCAGTTAGCACGTGACTTCGTGAATGAGCAAGGCCACATAGAAGTGCAGCTTCTTCTCTAAATAGGGAGGGGCGTGAAACCTAGATAAAATTTCAGAAATAGTATTGGAATGCAGACTATAGGTACGTCTAGCTGTAGTCTTCTGCTTGACGAGTTTTGTCTTATAATTGCTCTGCTGAATACCGATGAGCAGTGAACTTGGTACTGTTGTTTCAGTACTAAAAAAAGACACCACAATCCCAAAGCACCTTTCCTTAAGTTCCTTATCTCTTTATTAATCTCGCATATTTAGTGTGAGAACCATTGACTTATTGTGGGATTCTAATGACTCTTATCTTGTTAAGCGACGACATATGACTAGGAGCGGACATAGATCGTGGAAGGCATAGGACCTACACAACCGGGGATAACACTTTTTTTTTTCAGTTCTATTTTTGGTGCGATGGAGAGGGATTGCCAGCCAAGTGCGAACTTGGGATTTTTCACAGAAAGAATCTTCTTATGCTGGGAATCTGTCGTTAGCTCTATTTTTTAATCTCTGGTTCCTGCTAGCAGTGGGGAGCCAGAAAATCTATATAGGCGGGGCACCATTAAGGTGAAGGCTTTGACAACCATAGAAGGTAGGGCACCATTAGTACTTTTTTCAGAAATCTGAGTCAAGTATGTATTAATTAGTAAGCAATCAAAATCTTGGATAAAGCACTAGCCCACCCAGGCCCAAGTTTAGCTACACCACTTCCTGCTAGGCAAAGAAACCTAGGCTATTACAAAGTTGTGGCATCCAGATGCAAGCTGCTTCTGAAAAATGGATTAACTCAAAATTGAAACCCTATACTATGTATCATGTGTGGTAGGTCTGTCAGTATATCTTTATGTGCCTCTGCCTCGTCTTATCTATTCAGTTTTTTTATAGATGTGAACTACTCATAGTGATGGAGACATTATTAGTTGAGAGAAGTTATACTGATTTAGAAAACCTCCATATTTTGGAAGCCTACAAGCTATTCTGTTATGCTTTAATGCACAAGCTTGTAAGGCCAGCAGTTTTAGGAAAAAATGTTATTCCAAAACACCTTTTACATATTTTTTCATATTTAATGGTAGGGGTGATTTTTACATTTGGTCTACCGCTATGCTAGTTGACATTGCAGACCTTGCTCTTTGGGGCCCTGGTTCCCTGATATTCGAGTTCTATGGGCATAAAAGTGTTTTATGGGCTTAGGTTAGGCATGATCGACAATTTTAGATAGTGAAGTTGTGATTGCTCCATTTAGATACCATAAAGAATGCCAAAATTTAACATACCTATATCTTCCATTGTCCAGACTTCTATCATTCTTACTAGTCTACATGTTCCTTAATCGGAGTAAGGGTATTCTGTGTGGACAGTAGTTTATATTTATTGAATATTTGATGTCAATGAACTCTTTACTTAGAATTTGTACTAACGGTGTAAAATGTTCATATACTTGATGGATGTGGACTAATATAAAATTGAATAAACACTTCCAACCCTTCATATCAAATCTACGTTTAGATACATGTTGCATCTTATGAACTGAATACATTTGATCTTAAAATACAAAACATACAATCCATGCGATAACTGAAGTTTAGAGTATTTGTTTACTTTACAAAATTGAATAAAGTATATGATGTAATTTATCAAGTATACATAATTAATCTAAACAATTGTATTACATTGCATCCAACTTCATCCAGAAAAAGCTGCGGATGAATTAAATGTAGTTAAAGACCCAAATAATTTCATGCAGATGGCATGGGGGTTTAATTTTTTTTAAAGAAAGTACAACTGAAGGGAGGTTCATAACCCATCAGTCCATCACCAAGAATCAAACCAGAATCAACATCATGTACTGATGTACACTAATATAGCATCCTTGGTGCTTCCAATTTAATTCCAAGACAACACCGTCAGTGTTAGATGTTGTGGTGAATCTGAAAAATTCATAATACAACTGTAAGCAATGGCATGGACCGTCGATGCTGCTCAGAATGGCCGTCTCTCGCGTATCTTTGAGCATATTGTATAGGGTCTTGAAGTTTACATCCATATTGCCAACATATTCAAATGCCTTGTAGAACGAAAAAACATAAGAGAGGCAAAAAGTCAACAACACTATTGATTGCAATCTAATTTGCCTGACTAAGGAGCATAGATCGTGGAGATGTTAATGTAAGACAATCAGTCTGAAAGTCATGCTTCAGGTCTGCTGACTTTACCAAACCAGAACCAACCAAGCATACAATTGACCATCCTTTCCCGCCCAGGTAGCAAGGATAAATAAGAGAGCAAGCTTTTAGTGTAGGCCATGTTCATATCAGTTCTCCAGCACCATAGGTGTTGTAGAACCCAGAGCTGGTGCTAGGATGTAGACGTTGAGGTCTATGATGTTAACACAATAGTACCAATTAACCTCATGGAAAAGGTAAGGGATGTCAATACTAGAGATCACAATGAAGATGAGGTATCCATAGGTTGTATATGAATATCGCTAAATAGGCCAACCATGTTGAGATGCTTCCTCTCATAAATAACTTGTCCTTTTAGATTATAAATGAATTGTATCAGGATATTATTTAGATGAGAAATTGTCTTTCATGGGACGTCATCTCTGCAGATTATAAATGGATTGTGTCAGGATATTATTTAGATGAAAAATTGTCTTTCATGGCATAACCGTCATCAGTACAGTTGGGCGGGAAAGGATGGTCAATTGTCTTTCGACATGACAATTTAGTTGTATGTTAAATTTGGGTCATGTGTTTTCCAGAGCTTCTTCAGCTTTATATGCCTTACTAATAGGAGCGGGAGCAGTAAGACGCTCATGTTATATAATGTGCTTGGTTTATATAATGTCTATGTAGTATTTTTTATTATTATAAGCTACCATGATACTGTCGCCAGTTGTCAAACACGAGTAGTTCCTGAGAGTTGTTTCCAAAATAGCTTTGGGGTTTGATATATCTAAAAAATCTTTCGTGTGAGGCCGCAGTTTAACAAAGGTTCCTTTTGTAAGGGTGGCATTCTTCACTCTTACAAAATCCCCCTCTTGCAAGAGCAAGTTTTGCATCATCCAGTATGGCATATAAATCACACCTTCTTCAGCAATAAACCATGCCTTTTTCACTCTTATAGCATTTTTTATTCTATTTACACATACCTTTTATTAAGTTTTCTGTCTATTTATACCTTTCCATCCTCTTATTTGCTAACAAGTTCTCACAATTATTTAGATAACAAATTAATATTTATTTTGTACAGTGTCCAAAGCAGCCGAACGATACATATTGCGGGTATTATGTGCTGAAGTATATGAAAGACATCTTTGATGTGAGAAATAGAAATATTCCTAAATGTGTAAGCTACTTAACATTATATTCTTTTCGTTTGTTCAAATTTCTAAATAAATTGAAAAAATCACAATATGTTGATATATTTGTCATATGATTGCAGTATTATTCGAAGTATATTGGTCGTTGCTTCAACCAAGAAGAAATTGATGAGGTCTGAAATGAGTGGGCGACGTGTTTTTGAACACACATAAGATTAGGTGACATGTGGGGGAGACATTTGTTCTTTAGCATAGACCAATGTGTGAAACTTTTTTAGTTAGTTTTTAGTTCGATTATAGAGTGGATACTCAGTACTTTGTGTTATTGAATCGTTGTATGGATGATTTAATATTAATTAAATTTAGTACGACTTTCATTCAAGGTTTGATGGAAATTTTGTTCAACTATGTGTTTGTTTGTGAAATGAAAAAGTATAATTGCATATTTATTATAATTTATTAATAATATGGCTAATTTGATCAATACAATTGGTTCGATATATGACCTTTCAAACTCTAATCAAAGACAATAGTTAATGATATGTTGTAAAATGTATGATTCTACAACAAACAACACATGTTGTATTATCCACACCTATTACAACAGGTTTGTCAGGAAAAAATACACCTATTACAACAGGTGTTTCTAATGAACTACAACATGCATAACCTATTGTATAAATTGTGTATATTACAACAGTCACACACCATGTTCTTTAAACAATCCTATTACAATGGTTAAATGTATGGAAAGACAACATACTCCAACTGTTGTATAAACATGTATATTACAACAGGTGCACTACATGTTGTAATAGACCTACCTATTACAACGGGTGTGTTTAGTGAAAGACAACATGCTTCGACTATTGTATAATATATATTACAACGGGTGAATCGCATGTTGTAAAAAATACCCCTATTACAACGGGTGAGTTTAGTGAAAGACAACATCGTTCAACTGTTGTATAATATATATTACAACAGGTGCACTATATGTTGTGTAAAATACCCATATTACAACATGCCATTCCTTGAAAGACAACATGTTTCAACTGTTGTATAAAATACATCTATCACAACATGTGATCACATGTTGTGTAAAGCACCCCCCTATAAGACCACGTGATCTAATACAACGGTTAACACCTGTTGTAAATTGAGAAAATGAACTGTTGTAAAAAGCATTTTCTATAGTAGTGTTGATGCGCCATGTAACCAGATTTCCTCCCACAAAGGTGCAATATCGAGATGTAGATTTCCTATCAGATCGACTTCCTTCATAGTCAGAATCAGAAAATCCAGATACATTGCAATGGCCATGCTTTTTGTACAGAAGACCTTTCCCTAGAGAGCTTTTGAGATATCGTAAGATGTGACAAATAGCATCCCAGTGGCATTACCGAGGTTTATCAAGATACCGACTTATGAATCCTACATCAGCAGCCAAGTCAGCTCTAGTGACAGTCAAATAGATAAGTTTGCCAACCAATTTCCTGAACTGTTGATGATCAGCATAAGGAGGAGAAGTATCAATTTCCCAATCTATATTGGGATCCAGAGGAGTGTTGGCTGGCTTGCAACCTAGCATGCCTGTCTCGTGCAAAAGATCAAGAGCATATTTCCTCTGTGACAGGCATAGTCCTGTAGAATATCTAGCAACTTCAATGCCTAGAAAATATCGTAGTTTCCCTAGGTCTTTGGTGATGAAGTGCTATGCTAAATACTTTTTGGTTTCCTGTATCCCTGCACTGTCACTGCCAGATAAGATAATATCATCAACATACACAATAAGGATGACCAACCCTGCTGTAGTTTTACGAATAAATAAAAAATGATCAGATTGTGAACGCCGAAAGCTAAAGGTAATTAAGATCTGACTGAGCTTGTCAAACCATGGACGTGGGCTTTGTTTCAGACCATAGATTACCTTTCTTAGTTTACATATTTTAGAAGTAGACTCCCCCTGAGCAACAAATCCCAGAGGTTGCTCCATGTAGACCTCCTCCTGTAGATCTCCATATAGAAAAGCATTTTTGACATCATGTTGAAACAGAGTCCAGTCTTTATTCATAGCAATAGATATCAGAATACGAACAAAATTTAAGTGTGCAATTGGAGAAAATGTTTCAAAATAATCAACTCCATATGTTTGAGTATATCCTTTCGCAACTAATTGGGCTTTCAGGTGTTCAATGGTACCATCTGGTTGATATTTAATAGTAAAAATCTAGTGGCATCCAACAGTATGGCATGAAGAGGGACAATCAACCAGATCCCATGTCTGTTGATCACAAAGTGCATGCATTTCCTACTCCATAGCATATTTCCAGGAAGGATGGCGAAGTGCCTCTTCAGTTGATTTAGGAATTGTCACAATAGACAAAACAGAAGTGAAACAAGCAAAGCTACCACAAAGATTGTCAGATGAATAGAAATTACTGATAGGATGTTGAGTACATGAGTGAACACCTTTCCTTAAACTGATAGGAAGATCCAGGTCATAAAATACCTTAGTGGATGGTGGATCAACCGCAGACGTAGGATTTGGTTCAGTCGGGGCTTCAGAAGCATTGATGTTCTTTGACCGGCGCCGATAGACTTGTAATGGGCATTCTTGAGGCACATCAGGAGCTGGTAATTCCTCAACAACTAATGGAAACGGTGTGGTATCCATAATATCAGCTGACAATTTTTCACCATCAGTAGCATAGTAAGGCATATGCTCAAAAAAGGTCACATCCGCACTAACAAACCACTATTTTTTAATAGGATCAAAATAGCGGTAGCCTTTCTGAGTACAGGAGTATCCTAGAAACACACATTTGACTGAGCGAGCATCAAGTTTGGTGAGGTCAGGATGAAGATTTTTACAAAACAAGTACTCCCAAAAATGCTAGGAGGCAGAGAAAATAAGGGTTTATCAGGAAGCAAAATGGCATACGGGACCTGATTTTTCAAAACAGAAGAAGGCATGTGATTGATAAGATAGCATGCCATAGAGACAGCTTCAGGCCAGAAGTGATGGGTACTTTGTAGTGTATGAGGAGGGTGCGAGCAACCTCAAGTAGGTGACGATTTTTTTCTTTCAGCGATGCCATTTTGTTGAGGGGTGTAAGGGAAAGTGGTCTGATGTATGGTTCCTTGGGAAGCATAAAAAGATGTAACAGATTGTTGCATGAACTCCAGTGCATTATCAGTATGAAAATTTTTAATAGGTCGATTAAATTGAGTGTGAATTTCAGTAAAGAAGGTGCTAATAGTATCTAACACAACATCCCAACCTTTAAGCAAAAACAACCATGTGGTGCGAGAATAATCATCAATAAAGGTCATAAAATATTCCACACCCAAGTGACTGGATACGGAGCACGGTCCCCAAATATCAGCATGAACCATGTCAAAAATTTCTTTAGAAGAAATAACTTTCTTAGCAGGAAAAACAGACCGAGTTTGTTTGCCCAAAACATAAGTTTCACAGGAAAAATTATTCTCAGATAAAGTAGGAAATAAATGCTTTAATTTGGCAGTAGATGGATGGCCTACGTGAAAGTGTCACTGTAATCCCGTCACTGAAGTAGATAGCATAGTAGATGGATGGCCTAGGTGAAAGTGCCACTGTAATCCCGTCACTAAAGTAGATAGCATAGCTGTAGCAGTAGGAGGTCCATCCAGATAATACAACCCATCTGGTCCTTCACGCCCCAAACCAATCCTCGTCTTCGTGCGGAGATCCCTTAAAATACAGGCAAAAGGATCACATTTAATAGAGCACTTGAGTTGTTTAATCATCTTACTGACAAACATTAAATTAACAGGAAACTTTGGAATATATAAAACTAAATTCAAGTGAAATTTTGGTGAAAGTGGAACCGTGCTAGTGCCATGAATAGCAGTTTTGGAGCCATTTGCAATGGTAACAGATGATATAGGAGTATTTTTATTGAGACTAAAAAAAGATGAAGATCACTAGCCATATGAGTGGATTCACCTGAGTCAATGCACCACTGTTTGTTACTAGATGATGAAGAGGCAAGCATGGCAGAGGGTCCTGGTGTAGACGAGGATGGCATTTGTGCGACACGTTCCTGAAACATCTTCTTGAACTCCGAACGTAACCATTCTGTATTAGTTGGAGCAGGAGGTGTGTCAGGGGTAGAGTCGGCAACAGTTTATGTAGCAGCCTGGTTAGCTCAAGCAGGCTTGCCGTGCTTAATCCAATAGTGATATTTAGTATGATTGTCCCAGCCACACAAGTTGTAGTAGCAAGGGTCGGGAGAAGCACCACATCTAGGGGTAGATGAGCCATGACCTCCCGAGGGAGGAGGGCGGCAGCCACAACCACGATCGCGACCACAACCAAAATCAGAGCGAGTAATAAGTGCAGGATGCTCAACAACAGGAGTAGGAGTCATGGACGATAGGAGTTGAACTCGTTTGAGAACATCCCTAAGCGTTGGCATAGGATCACTTGATAGAATCTGGTCAACCACACTAGAAAAGGAGGAAGGAAGTGCAGCCAAAAACTACACTTATTGCAGTTCATTACGTTGCTTTTGAGAAATTTTGATGTCTGCCGTCAAGGGGTGGTAGAGTTCAAACTCATTCCACAGAGCCAAGCATTGATTGTAGAAGTCATCAATGGAAGTGTCAGTGGAGAACTCCTTTTTTGCCAAAGTTGTGAAACTTTCAAAAATATGCTTTGGATTCTCCTAATGAGAATAAACATGGGACAATTGATCCCACATAGCCTTAGCATCATGAAGGCAGAGAAGAGATTGGAGAATCCGAGGTTCGGTACTGTTGAGGATCCAAGACATGATGTCAGAATCATCCTTGGACCATTGCACATAGCTTTGTATGGTTTTGTCATCCGAATCAGCAGTAGGAGCACCAAGAGTCTCAACCATAAGATGGTGATACTGGCCTTGTGCTTTGACATATAAAACAAAGGACGCCGACCAGAGATGTTAGTTGGAGCCGTCGTCAAGCTTCACTGTGGTGACACACAGAGAGTGGGGAGGCTCAGGTAAGGCCATGGCAGAAGTAGTAGTCGGCGTAGTAGCAAAGTAGAGTAGATCCCCACAAAGGGACAGATAAAAGCAGTAGGGATCTGACGAGTCAGATCAGAAAACCCATATATGGCAGAATATGCATAGAGAAACCTACACCTCCATGATGAAAAATCAATGTTCCGTCATGAGGCGCAGGTAGACAAGACGGTGAGACGAAAAGACTCTCAACTTAGCCAGCCAGCGGATGTCTGAACGTAGATCTGAAGAGCACCCAGACGTAGATGGAGAATCGAGGTAAAAAACTAGTGGCAGCCGGAGCAGAGGAAGAGATGCTAGGAGGGTGGAGACGATGGAGGTAGGAAGGGGAGGTGGCGGCGGGGTGGGTTGGTGGTGGTTGGGGTAGGAAGGGGAGCGATGGTGGGAGGTGGGGGATGCGGGTAAGGCGTCAGTTGGTGGAGGCGGGGGGCGGCCGACGGGGGGGTGGGGGTGGCGGCGGCTGGTGGAGGTGACGGGCGGTGGTGGTTGTGGTGGAAGGGTGGCGGCGAGGGAAAGAGGGAAGATGGTTGGCGGCGGTGGAAAGAGGGAAGAGGGTTGGCAGTGGGAGAGGGAGGGCAGGAAGGGAGGGCGGCGACGGGGGGGGGGGGTGGTCAGGCGGTCGGGGGGGTCGGGGTGGGGGGAGGTCTTACATCATGGGTGAATGGGTGGGCGGGGAACAAAGGATCCTGCTCTTGATACCATATAGAGAGAAATGGAATTGCTTATTCAGTGAGTAAAAAGGTTTATAGGGTATTATTATGTTATGTAGCTACAGAGAGTTGAGACATATATACAAGCGAGCAATATGGGACTAATACAATAAAGCAGTAGGAGAAAAAAACATAGCAAAATAAGTAAATAACATAGTATTTCTATAGTGTTCTCTATAATTCTATACAAGTATGTTTAAATTTGACGCTGCAGTTCATAGAGGACATGATCCTTACTTGAGTCGGTGACATGTCCTTAGTTGCAGTAGTATGACATAATTTATCATGTTGGAAGCATATGTTGTACTTTATGTCATTACCACCCTTTAAACTGTCAATCTGCCTACTAAGTATCTAAAAGTAATGGGCTGAAAACAACTTTTGGTTTTCTAAAAACCCATTTGTCGATCTTAACATTTAGATCAACAAAGTAGCCGACAATAAATGCCATAAGAAATGAATTGATTTTATGAATGACTGTTAATACTTGGGCTTAAGTTTTGTTTACTGGACTGCAAAGTTTCTATGATGTGTTTTCTCTATAATTCTATACAAGTATGTTTAAATTTGACGTTGCAGTTCATAGAGGACATGATCGTTACTTGAGTCGGTGACATGTCCTTAGTTGCAGTTAGACAACTGGTGAAGTTTCTCTGTAATTTGGAGATTGGATTGATGGGATTCAGAGCATGCCATTATTTGTCTTTTTTTCTCCAGATCAAACCCTTTATACCTACATTTTTTTTTCTGAGAAGTTCAACTATTTCATTGAAGCTGGCGATCCTTAACATGATTCTAAATGGACATGAGGGTGTCTAAGGGAAGATAAAAGTGCATCATGCTGTACATTCTACTTGCTAACTGGAATGAGGTTGAAAACTAAACCAAAGGTATGAGAAATATGCTTTTTTCCTCTAATTAGATTTGTAATTCATTTAATCCTTGTAAGTATTTGACTATCAATGGACCTGTGGCCTTATCAGACCTGTTTTAAGGCACACCAATAGAACAAAGGTGACAATAGACCTATTTGTATGTTCCTTCTCATGAAGTCTTAACTTGAATTTATATCATCCAATGGGTGGTGGATGGGACTTGTCATCCTCAACTAGATGAGTGATTATGTATATGTTGATTTGCACCATATACCATGACTGCTTGGACGGAGGATCTTAATGGGTTAGAGGTCAAAGCCACACTCAGGAATTTTGTATCATGTTTTTGTATGTGTTCCTCACCATCCCCACGCTCAAACTTCTCATAGTCAGTTCGAGATCACAACTTCGAATCACTGTGAGATTCAAATTCGAATTGAATAGGTGAGGGGTTCCATTTGACTAACTATAAATGTCTCATCATAGCCACTAGGCCTATATCCTCTCATTTTTTGATGAAATCCCCATTGTCTATTTGATGAAGCATTTCTCTTAGAATTTGACCCTCTGTGTGTGCAAAATTTATGTCCACATTCTTTTCATGTTCATCTTGTCACCTTCAGATCTTATACTGCATTTGTTTCTCCACATCCCAAAAGACCAAGGCCAGTGACACCCTGATCAGCCATCCTCTAGGTGATCTGGAAGATCCTTGTTGCCAAAGGAGGAGAAACCCCGTAATGGAGCATGTGAGAGATGGCCTGGAACAAACAAGGACCTGATCACAACGAGGATGTCGTCTGCCTTTGTAGAAAAAGATGTTCAATGGTTTCTTGTTGTAGTGAGGAGCAACATTTTCACATTAATGCTAACTGTAGCAGGCAATGTTGATTCTATCTTTGAGTATTTGACTATATGTTCATTATTTCTATATAGAACTAAATCTTAAGAGGTTGATGAGATGTTATATCATAATGTCATGTTTTGGTCGGTTGAGAGAACTAAACCTAACATTTATGCATCATCTTGTATCTTAATTAACCATTCAATGTTAGGTACCCCAAATCCAACTTTGCAATTCTATGATAATTCATACTATTGTCTCTATTAATGTGTGAAACCTGAAGGAATATGACTTTCCTCTCTAAAGACACCTTGATTTCTACATAACCGAACTGCCGATGATTTCTACCAAATTTTTCTACCACATTTTTTTATAATTCAATCAAAGTTGTGTTTAGTTCTTGATGAGGGCTGATGCTAATGAGGATAGTTCAATTAGAGTCGTTATTAGTTCTTGATGAGTTAGAATAATGCTTTTTTCTGGCTATGAGTTTTGATGACTTATGTTTTTGCTTGTAAAATAATATACTTAAGTTTCTTTTTGATGACTTGTACAACAGCTCAACATATGATTCATACTCAAGTATGTTAAAGCCCATCCTTGAGGCTGTTTGCCAACTTCTGTTCACCCTACTACTAAATAAGTGTGAATAGATCTATAAAGAAGGGACATGGTTGGAATACATGGTGAGTTTCTTTCTTTAGGGTATCAATTATGTCATTAGGAATCCTAAAACTTGTTAGACACATGTTAGGTGGTCTATAACTGCTTTCTTTCCCCTTTATTTATTATTTGAGTCTATATGTCCAAATGATGATTAGTGGTATACTATGTGAACTGGATACCTGAATGGTATTCTTGTGAACTGTTTCTGCTAGATTACATTGTTGCACATGTTTTCTATGTGGAAGTAGGATCAAAGAGCTACATCTTTGTGCTTTGCCTCATGTATGCGAACCTTGTGCTGGATTTTGTAGTTGAGATCCCTATATTGGAGTTCCATTGGATCTCTAGTATGGTCCAAGCATGTTGTCTCTTTCCCATAGCATTGATATAAAATCAAGAACAAGAGTGGTAGCGCCATCTGCTGGTGGAAATATTTGTGTGGCAGTGGCCAAATGATTAGTTTGCAACCGTATAGCATGGACTTAAACAATGTATTCCCTTGATGTAGGAGAAAGGTAATCCACTGACAATGTGGTTATAATCTTGATTGTTGAAAGCTTGTTCAATAGAGAAAATCCCACCATTAGCAATCAGAGAAGACACATATGCCAACACTAGGAGTGCCATAGGCCAATACACAAGGAAGTAATTACTTGAGCTACTGTAGTAACAATAACTAGAAGACTCATTACAAACATAATTAGAGTGACCCCAAACACTGGTGTTTGATAGATCTGCATTAGATTTCTCCAATTCTGGATACTAGAAACTACTTATAACGTCAGTGTTGGGTTTGTAGAAGTTTATCATCTTTGTCAAATATGTCAAATTCTTCTTCATTAGCTTTTGCACTAGCCATGCTTTCGTAAACCTCTGCTTCTCTATCAAAAGCCTATTTTTTTCCAGCATATACACTGGAAAGTGCAATGGTTGTCACACACACGGTGGTCAACAAAGCTCTAGCTTCTACTTCTTGTTGGGGAAAGAAGTGCTCACTCTTCTATAGTCCTATGACTTCATCACTACAAAGGGTTGATTTCTCCCATGATAATGAGTCTTGAGCATTAATTCCAACTCACTTATTATAACAACTAGCAAAGGAAGATTGTGAGGTGAACATTCTCTTCATCCATATCCATGTATGAGTTCGACCATGCTGTCTAATGCACAATAACTCATGCATTGCTCCAAAAAGTATATGAAACAAAAATACTGATCAGGTATGACAATAATTTTTTTTTCAGGTATGCAAATATTTGCATATGTTGCATATTTGGAGGCTTTTAGTGAATGAAACAATGAATTGATCTAGTGTCGATAGTTTGAAAATATATTATGTGAATGGAACAATGAACTGGTAGGTCAGGATTCAATAGATGGACTATCCATTAAATATAAAAGAAGTCATAGGTTCAACTTAAGGAAGAAATTTTGTCATCTATTGATGTAATGTGGGTATCCTTCAGTGCATTATGTCTAGAGAGCACCATTCATGTCACAACAACTTCAGTTATTCCAATTCTATAGAAAACTATTCCTTTCCTTGCTAACATGCTCTGAAAGTTGCTGAGTTCTAACAAATAACTTATCTAGGTGATGTGTTCTTTATGCATGCTTAAGCTTAATAATCTCTATGCAACCTATTCTAGCAAGAACTTTATGTAATTAACAAACAAATAAATATGCATAATGCATAGATACACATACAAGATAAAATAAATTACAATGATTAACTCATAATGCATGGATAAATCTAAAAGTACTTGTGTACTGCATAATTGAAATAGCAATCAAACGATCACAGTAGACTGATATCAAAGAAATTAAGTTGATTTGATTGTTAACTATTGGTTATCTTATGTCAGAAATGAATATGGTCCAGAAGAATCATGGATAATGGATAAAAAGCAACAATAAAGCAATATGATGTTCATCTCTATTGAAGTATAGAAATTTTTTGACAGTCCCTCTAAGTTATAATGGTGTTCATCTCTGCTGTAGCATCTCTGACAGTCCCTCTGTGTTCTTTTTATTTTTCATTCTCTAAAATATATTCATTTGATGCTTGTTTCAGGTTGATACACATGCTCCAAGTGTAAAACAAATCTGAGAAAGAAGTAAATGTGTTGAAGTGTTATTATGTTTATCAGTGAACAAGGACGTGAGATCTTTTTCATTAAAACTAACGCCCTCCAGTTGAGTCATTGACATCTTGCATAATCTCAATTCTCTCTGAATGTTAACTTCACAGTTAAAGTCAAATGTGATAAGGTAGCAAGCAGATTCTTTTACTTTGGATTATACTTTAATTCCCTCCTCAACCATGGTGAAATTCATTGAACACTGAAACATTCTTTGGAGGTGAGTGGAAAATCTATAATGCTTGACAATACCAAGTTGATCTGCATGTTTTAAAAGCTTCTCAATTGCTTCTGGTTTGTTTAATACCTCATGTTCTCTTCCCACTTTAGTGAGTTTCATTTGACATTTTTTTGTGGGATTTCATTGCAGTTCCTTTACATGAAGCTAGCATGTGTGAACCCATCGATTTTAATTGCCTCTATGAAACAATAGATTTATCATAAATAGACCTTGAAGATGAAATATTTTTAGTATTGCTTTCTTAATAATGTTTGAATTTCTTTCCTATCTTAGATGTATCAATCATGTGGTGCCTTGCAGAATGTAGTCTTCCAACTGGTTCATCAAGGCTACAGTTCCCATTTGCTAAACCTCCTTCTGAAGATTCTCATTTTGAAGTGTTGTAGGATGAACATCCATCTTGTGAATTCCGCAGACTCCACTCTCTAACGGATTTTCAGCAATGTCCATCTACATGCCCCAGATGGGTTCAAAGGTAGTTCTTCTCAGGTAAATCTAAGATACACCCATCGTGGGTTATTTTAGTAAGTATTAGTTTCTGAAATTTATATTCCTCTACCATGTACAAGTTTGTTCTCATATTTAAAACATGAGACCAGATCTTGTACAAACAATATAAAGATTGAGGTAATATATTATTGTATCTTGGCTATGAGTTCCTCCATGTCAAACAAATTTTGGAATGGAGTCTACTATTATTTCTCCTTTGGTGTGATTATTATAGGCTTTATACCATGTACCTTGTTACTAACTTGTGCCATTATTGAAACACCCTGTTAATGCATTCAGTCTCCAATGGTAAAGGTTGAGAAAAATATTTATGAGGATGGCCCAAAACCCATTTGTAAGTAACTTGTTATGCATGCACTTTGAGTATTGTTTCTCTCCTCCCTTCTCTCCATACCTCAAGAGACTCATTGATGTCATTGTTATTCACATAAGTATTTTATACTGAACATGGACCTACATTGTTTAATGCTCCACGTTTAATGCTCGATGCTCCAAAGTTTCTTAACATCACATGGACCTACATTGTTTTCTTACTCCTTCCAACGAATAGCTAGCTAGAAAAATCTGAGGAAAGGGTTAATCAAACTATATGCATAATTCCATACTTTAATGTACTGAACATTTCCATATTGAACTATATTTCATTCCTTTCTCTTTGAGTTATGATGCTCGTACTGATTTAGTCCTAACCATTATTCTTTTTTTTTGCACGCCAGTCCTACAAGAAATATTTGATGATTGTCAGAGACTTCCATGAGGGCATACATCATCAAAAACACCTACTGCCAACTGATATGTAAGTTGCACTGGATCAAGGGAGGCAGTGGATTTTTTTTACTCACACTAAGAAAAAAATCTGGATGGTATATATTCTGGTCACACTAAAGAAGATCAAAGGTTGGCATAACTTATTTGAAGTCACCTGGTGGTTGGAATGGAAAAATAGGAATGCGGGCTTAGCACAACCAGTGTGTAAATTCAAATATACAAGCCACCCTTTGGGCTGAACCATCTACAGATTCCTATGTGTTGGATGAGAACTTGATTCAAGACTCTACTTTTATTATAAGTTCTCCACATGACCTCATCTATACTATATATAAAAGGCCATTTTGGATTTCTTCTTCAATTTTTCACATTATTTTTTCAAATTACACAATGATCCTTTATTGCTGGAAAAAAACACAAAGGGGTTCTCTTCAATTGTCGCTGATCATTTTCGCTCGCGATCATTTCTTGCACCGCCAAATTGCCCACCGCCTACCTCCTTCTCTTCCATTGGGTTAACCCGACACCTCCCCTCTCAAATACAGTGCAACCCTGAGAGGTTTGATCAAGCCTCTCTACTCAATCGCTTGTCTGACTGCTAGGATTTGTCTTGTCGGTGAAGTGTGGACAGTTTGTATGATGGATATAGACGTCAGGAGGAGAAATTATTGTTGTCCCTGGAATCCTATGGTAGTCCATCTTCATGAGGTGGTTGTCCATGCTATCTTGCGTACCCAAAGTGGATGGGTAACCTCTCGACCTTGACATCCTTATGAAGCAATGCCTCTAGGGACACTAGATACAAAATAGTCACTCTGTTGACCTTCAACCGTCATCCGTATGATACCTAATCTCCCTTCCCCCATTCTATGACCACTCACCAATTTCTCACGTTGTTGCTGCTTGAAACTATGCCCCTAGTTAGAAACATACTATTCCATTTGGAAATGAACTTTCGCCTCCGGCTGATCGTTATTAGGGTGATCACCAAAGAAGTCGCCACATATAGTGGATGAGTTGTCCCTTGCAGTGGAGGTGTCGTTCCATTATGTGAAGGAGTCGTTACTCTGTCACGTGCTACAAAGGGGAACCTATCACACACAGTGGAGAACGAGCCTAGAATAGGTAATGAGCACCTCACTTAGTAGCATCCTCATCCATACTAGGTAAATGGCCACTACCTTTATTGGATATTTTCCCCCTCCCTTCCTCTTTATGATTGATTAACTCTAGCGGCCAAGCTATCTTCAGAGTTGTTGTTTCAGATTTATTTTGACCAGCCACGACCTCCCTTTTTTTGGTTGTAGACGGTCTACTATGACGTCCCCAGATTTTGGCTTCTCCAAACCCTATTGGGAATGAGATGTCAAAATCCGAAAACGTCATCCGATCATATCAGAAAGCGATGAGGAAGCATAATACGCATACATGAACATACAACCATAACATTTCTCAACATTCGACATGCATATTAATTATAGCATGAACTATTACAGATTACATTTACACATTGAATAGAAAATTTTACATAAGTCTATGAACATGTATGCTAATCAGGATCTTAACACAAAAGGTACAACCTGAACATTGCTCACTTCACATCTTCTATCCCATGCTAGCTTGAACCTAAAACATACGTGAAACAACAAATCAACACACAAGGTGTTGTGTACATGGGCAGAAAGATACATATATTTATGGCTTTCATAATTTTGAAAAAGATTTGCAGAAGGAAAGAAAATCATAGAAAACACTTCTTTATTAAGCGAAATACGCCAATTTAAGTCATTTTCCTAGATGAATTGCATTATCAAGGTGGACTAGTACCAAAACATAAATATTGGGCCCATCCCCGTGTACCAAGTACTTTAGGGAAACTCCCTGTACACTGTGTGCTCTAGGGAGGTGTACTAGCCAACATTAATCCATTCCCTCGTAAAGGGGATAATGAACACCTTAAATAACTACAAAGCATCTACTTATCATTTATGTTTACATGTGATAAAACATCTAGTACTATATAGTGTTACTACATCCGATATTTGCAAATAGAAGAGAGCATACATACATATCATGATTTCAAGCAAGAAAACCATAGTCATATACTTAAATAAAACCCACGTACCTGAGTTCAGAGATTCCTATATATCTATGATCATCTAAATAATCTGGTCAGCACCTGATCAAGACAAGACCATATAATATCATCAGGTTCTTATCATCTTACATCTCATCTTAACCCTAATCGTATCCATTTTAGGGTTTTCTTAACTCATTAGGATATTCTCATCATTACTTGCATTCTTATCATAGAATTATCTTAATGATGTCATTTTTCAGATTATGGTTCATTATCTGAACATTAGGTTGCATATCCTTTTTGTGCACACATTAACCCTAGTTTATATACATTATTCAATTTAGGGTTACAACCCATGTATTAAGGGTCATCTTCATATAACATGAATTCTATACATATAACTGATCTCATATTTATATATTATATTCCAATTACATATATGAGGGTTTTCTGTAAATCTCATCATTAATTGAGCATGTATGCATTAATTTCATTATGTTTAGTGTTATTAGCCCTAATTATCCATATTAATAAAATTATATACTTTCGTGCATCATCATGACCATATCTGACATCATATGCATTATAAACATTTTAATAGAATTACTAACATTTTTCCATAATTTTATATCGTCATTTAATATTTATTACTTATGAACTAAGCATTACATATCTTACATGATATCACTACTATCAAAGCATCAAAAGCCTAATATTATGCTTTCACATTGTTCTACACATTTTCATGAGAATTTCAATATATTACTTATATTTTTATGATGCTCGAGCTAATTACTATGATTTATCAAAGATCTAAGTAATTACTGGAATTACTGGGCAATTTACCTTTTTAGGCCAATGCCCTTCTGACACGTGGCTCATGTGCGAAGCGATACTCCTTCTGGCTTGCACTGTGCCGGCCGGTTCACTCAAATTGGGCCGGTTGGTCTGGGTCTGGGCAAACTGAACCAGTCTCTTCTCCTTTTCTCGCAATCCACACAAAATGGACGCCCGAGGCATCTGTCTCAGCGATGAAGCTACCGCCGCCGCTGACCTGGAACGCTGGCAAGAGGTCGGCCGTGCTCTGTTCGCCTCCATCTCTCTTTCGTGTTGAGTCCGTAGCGGGACTCCCTATTTCCATGACGCAACCGCCGCCAAGGCAAGGTTCCTGGCGTGCACCCTAGCACCGCCATCACTGTCGAGCTCCAGGCTGATGCCGCTGCTGCGTCTGCTCCTCAAGATGACCTGATGCATTCAGAGGATTTGGTAGAGGGTAGACTACTTACTGTACCTACGGCCACTCTGGTCTCCCAAGGTGCATCATTCAACGCTGCCTGCATGAGACTCACTGCTCCGCAACGCGTCTCCTTCTACGACAGGGAAGGCACCGTCGTACCCTCAGGTTCTGAAAAGGAAGACCCTCTCCTCCTCCGTCGATGACCTGGGGTCAACCTTCAGGAATTCATGCCAGTGATCAACTTGTAGTAGCGAGATCCGAAAATCCATGGTTGGAAGATCGGCAAGGAACCTACAACCCAATAGGATGCCGCCATTGCAGGCTCACTGCCGCTCTGCCTACTCTCAAATGCCGTCGCCGCAAGGGAAGATTTTTGGTGGCCGGGTCTCCTCCTGTTGGCTCGGTGGTTCTAGGCTAAAGAGTCCTCCTTCTCTAAGGTTATCCGCTGCTTGTAGCTTGGGAGAGAGAGACGAGGGAGGTGGAGGCCCTCACGTCACCTTCATATCCCGCAAGCCAAGGTCAGTTGCTTACACCTCAGGTTGCTGAAGATATGAATCCGTAGTCCGAGTGAAGCCAACCAACACCGAGCATTTTACGGAATGAGGTGTTGGTAGATCCTGAGAAGATGGAGGTCAAACACCAAGTCTTCACCACCCAGTCTAGACCCTAGGACTAATAGGAATCTGTCTAAACAAAAGGGCCATGCGACAAAAATTTACAACCAACCACCTAAGTCCTTCCATCATCCATAATTTACCATGTACAAAATCCTACATAATTAATAGTGTTGATTATATCACACTCAGTTCTCCTGAATCGTATCTCCTGAATGGTAAATCAACATACCATTAATATGATACCTTAACTCCACAATATGTAATTTAACATAGAGTCAAATTTGATATTGGAACCTCAATATATGATCATCTAGATATATTCGTCAAGTAACCTCATAAATAAGTATATAAACCTTGAATACAAGTCAATTAATCCTCAAACCATAATGATAGATTCAATCCACTTTGTTTGATTATGAAGCATACAAAGGTTCATCATTCCACCCTTTGGTTCCATGTGTATCCCCAATGATAAATGAAGTCATAACTATCCAACTTGATATTTAAGGGCATCCAACTCAAAGTATACATCAACATAACTTCTAGCATCATCAACACAAGATCAACTTACTCAAATTGACCATATAAGACCTCAACTTCCACAATTATATCATTTTATTCCAATTATGTACTCAAGTACTATTCTAAATATCAACAACCTAAAATTAGGGTTATCACATTCACCCCACCTTATTTGGAATTTCATCCTCGAAATTCAACTAATCTCATCCTTAAGAGGCTATTTAGGAGTTCAACTTCATATACATCATCATTTCTTAGGTTCTAAGACCACCATAGTTGCATGCACTCTAAGTTGTCATCTTAGGGTCTAGAGATTCTTGGGTGTGTCCACCCCACCATATATATATAGAAGCATCACTTAATGTCTTAGCCATAACATGACATTATGATATCTTAGGATTACATCACCTCTAAGGGTACATGTTTTGTTCATACTTTTAATGTTTAGGAGGAATTTGTTTATATGCCATGATATTCAGATCGTTCAAATCTATCATCATTAATATGTTTTATGATCAACATCTTATAATGATTTCAGCATTACAGGAGATTTATTTCATCCTTGATATTAGGATTTTTTTTTCTACTTAAGAAGGGCTTACATAACATGTTTGACCATTAGGGTTTCACCCTATGGTGTGATATTCATACTCAACTTAGAAACATACATTGAGGAGGATCAAAGTTACAACTATATTTCTGATCATATATCCTATGATCCAAAAATATTGTTATATCAAGTTCATGAGTTCAACTTTTTATGTCTTGCATGTATTATGTGAAGGAAAAAAAATAGAATATACTAAGTTTATCCCATGATCTCAGCATCATATCTTTCATGTTTCATATGATGGGGAAGAGAATATTTTAAAGTCAAACTTCTCATGATTTCAATCTTGGGTACTACATGTATGATATAGGGAGGGAATTATAGAATAGGTCAAGCTTATACGAGTGACTCCTCATATATAAATCATCTATATAGCTCAAGTGAGGTTTCTATCATCGTATATTAAGAAAGAGAAGAAGAAGGGAGAACACGTATTTTGAGTATCTTTTGCACAAGGCATCATACTCTCATAAATAGAGTTCATATATTACCTCACTTGCAACTAATGATGAGAGTCACAAAATATGCACTCCAGCCAGGACAAACTCAGCCAAAGGATTGACTTTATCATATGGGTCATCTACCCATCCTTTTCTTTTACCCAATTCTCACATATAGATTTGAATCATGCATAAGGACTCAACTCAACACTCAAGAGTAATCTAGTGTAGGACATTTTTTTAACACATATCTCATATATTGGAGGCTAGGTCCTATGACCTTCTCCCTGTGGGTCTTACTGTCTCTAGAGTTCACCACATATATCATCCTACCACTAGATATCCTCCTTGTATAAGAGCTTGAGGCTCATGCACACTCATCTCTATCTTAATTTAGCTTATCTTAAGTAGGAAAAGGGAATGTACTTTCATCATCAAGATTTTGCATAAATTCTACAAAATTGGATTCAACAAGTATACAACTTAAACCTTTATAAGGAAACTTATAGCATCAGAGATCAAACTTAGATAAGATTTCACATGCTTATTTCAACTATCATTCTATCATCTAATCTATGTATCACATATCTTGATAAGGCTCTAGACATCTAATCTAGACTACTCTTTCTTCGAGACTGATGTCACTCCTTTTCACTTAGGTTGCATGAACACCCACTACTCTCCTGTGTGAGGGACACATTTTTATATTTACATATATATAATAAAATATTATATAGTTTTTCTCCGAGAAAGAAGGCGTCAGAGAAAACTGTCGAGGTGCGAGCCGATTGGGAAATAAAACTAAACCAGCAAACTCGAGTGTCCCACACACAGTAGATAGTCTAGTGCCATGTCACCTAGTGAAATGGTGAGAACATGGTGTAGATTAGTGTATCTACCCATTACATATGAGCTCTATATGGAAAGGGTTTCTCACACTTGTCTAAACCTAGTTCTCGAACATCTAGGTTCTAACTTAGAGGCTAAGTCAAACCTTATTCCTATAGAACATCTTACTAAGTTTCTAGGGTTTAAAGAGAAAGGTGAAATTTATTTTTATGTTTTATGGTGAGCAATTGTCAGGTGTAGCTATTGTTCATGCTCTGATACCAACTGTGACGTCCCCGGATTTTGGCTTCTCCAAACCCTATTGGGAATGAGATGTCAGAATCCGAAAACGTCATCCGATCATATCAGAAAGTGATGCGGAAGCATAATACGCATACATGAACATACAACCATAACATTTCTCAACATTCGACATGCATATTAATTATAGCATGAACTATTACAGATTACATTTACACATTGAATAGAAAATTTTACATAAGTCTATGAACATGTATGCTAATCAGGATCTTAACACAAAAGGTACAACCTGAACATTGCTCACTTCACGTCTTCTATCCCGTGCTAGCTTGAACCTAAAACATACGTGAAACAACAAATCAACACACAAGGTGTTGTGTACATGGGCAGAAAGATACATATATTTATGGCTTTCATAATTTTGAAAAAGATTTGCAGAAGGAAAGAAAATCATAGAAAACACTTCTTTATTAAGTGAAATACGCCAATTTAAGTCATTTTCCTAGATGAATTGCATTATCAAGGTGGACTAGTACCAAAACATAAATATTGGGCCCATCCCCGTGTACCAAGTACTCTAGTGAAACTCCCTGTACACCATGTGCTGTAGGGAGGTGTACTAGCCAACATTAATCCATTCCCTCGTAAGGGGGATAATGAACACCTTAAATAACTACAAAGCATCTACTTATCATTTATGTTTACAAGTGATAAAACATAGAGTACTATATAGTGCTACTACATCCGATATTTGCAAATAGAAGAGAGCATACATACATATCATGATTTCAAGTAAGAAAACCATAGTCATATACCTAAATAAAACCCACGTACCTGAGTTCAGAGATTCTTATATATCCATGATCATCTAAATAATCTGGTCAGCACCTGATCAAGATAAGACCATATAATATCATCAGGTTCTTATCATCTTACATCTCATCTTAACCCTAATCGTATCCATTTTAGGGTTTTCTTAACTCATTAGGATATTCTCATCATTACTTGCATTCTTGTCTTAGAATTATCTTAATGATGTCATTTTTCAGATTATGGTTCAATATTTGAACATTAGGTTGCATATCCTTTTTGTGCACATATTAACCGTAGTTTATATACATTATTCAATTTAGGGTTACAACCCATGTATTAAGGGTCATCTTCATAAAACATGAATTCTATACATATAACTGATCTCAGATTTATATATTATATTCCAGTTACAGATATGAGGATTTTCTATAAATCTCATCATTAATTGAGCATGTATGCATTAATTGCATTATCTTTAGTGTTATTAGCCCTAATTATCCATATTAATCAAATTACATACTTTCGTGCATCATCATGACCATATCTCACATCATATGCATTATAAACATTATTATATAATTACTGACATTTTTCCATAATTTTATATCATCATTTAATATTTATTACTTATGAACTAAGCATTACATATCTTACTTGTTATCACTACTATCAAAGCATCAAAAGCCTAATATTATGCTTTCACTTTGTTCTACACATTTTTATGAGAATTTCGGTATATTACTTGTATTTTTTTGATGCTCGAGCTAATTACTATGATTTATCACAGATCTAAGTAATTACTGGAATTACTGGGCAATTTACCTTTTTAGGCCAATGCCCTTCCGACACGTGGCTCATGTGGGAAGCGATAGTCCTTCTTCTGGCTTGCACTATGCCGACTGGTTCACTCAAATTGGGCCGGTTGGTCTGGGTCTGGGCAAACTGAACCAGTCTCTTCTCCTTTTCTCGCAATCCACGCAAAACGGACGCCCGAGGCATCCGTCTCAGCAATGAAGCTGCCGCCGCCGCTGACCTGGAACGCTGGCAAGAGGTCGCCCGTGCTCTGTTCGCCTCCATCTCTCTTTCGTGTTGAGTCTATAGCGGGACTCCCTGTTTCCACGACGCAGCCGCCGCCAAGGCAAGGTTCCTAGCATGCACCCAAGCACCGCCATCGCTGCCGAGCTCCAGGCTGATGCCGATGCTGTGTCTGCTCCTCAAGATGACCTGATGCATTCAAGGGATTCGGTAGAGGGTAGACCACTTACTGTACCTACAACCACTCTGGTCTCCCAAGGCACATCATTCGATGCTGCCTGCATGAGACTCGCTGCTCCGCAACGCATCTCCTTCTACGGCAGGGAAGGCACCGTCGTACCCTCAGGTTCTAAAAAGGAAGACCCTCTCCTCCTCCCTCGATGACCTGAGGTCAACCTTTAGGAATTCATGCCAGTGATCAACTTGTAGTAGCGAGATCCGAAAAGCCATGGTTGGAAGATCGGCAAGGAACCTACAACCCAATAGGATGCCGCCATTGCAGGGTCACTGCCGCTCTGCCTACTCTCAAACACCGTCGCCACAGGGGAAGATTTTTGGTGGCCGGGTCTCCTCCTGTTGGCTCGGTGGTGCTAGGCTAAAGAGTCATCCTTCTGTAAGGTTATCCGCTGCTTACAGCTTGGGAGAGAGAGACGAGGGAGGTGGAGGCCCTCACGTCACCTTCATATCCCACAAGTCAAGGTCAGTTGCTTACTCCTCAGGTTGCTGAAGATATGAATCCGTTCCGAGTGAAACCAACCAACACCGAGCATTTTACGGAATGAGGTGTTGATAGATCCTGATAAGATGGAGGTCGAACACCAAGTCTTCACCACCTATTCTAGACCCTAGGACTAATAGGAATCCCTCTAAACAAAAGGGCCATGCGACAAAAATTCACAACCAACCGCCTAAGTCCTTCCATCATCCTGAATTTACCATGTACAAAATCCTACATAATTAATAGTGTCGATTATATCACACTCAGTTCTCCTGAATCGTATCTCCTGAATGGTAAATCAACATACCATGAATATGATACCTTAACTCCACAATATGTAATTTAACATAGAGTCAAATTTGATATTGGAACCTCAATATATGATCATCTAGATATATTCGTCAAGTACCCTCATAAATAAGTATATAAACCTTGAATACAAGTCAATTAATCCTCAAACCATAATGACAGATTCAATCCACTTTGTTTGATTATGAAGCATACAAAGGTTCATCATTCCACCATTTGGTTCCATGTGTATCCCCAATGATAAATGAAGTCATAACTATCCAACTTGATATTTAAGGGCATCCAACTCAAAGTATACATCAACATAACTTCTAGCATCGTCAACACAAGATCAACTTACTCAAATTGACCATATAAGACCTCAACCTCCAAAATTATATCATTTTATTCCAATTATGTACTCAAGTACTATTCTAAATATCAACAACCTAAAATCCGGGTTATCACATCTACACTCTGACGCTTGAGTCTTGGTAGGGGATTGAAGCACAAATTGGTTCTAGAATAAAATAGGGGCTCTTATGTTCTCCCCAACTTTGTCATTCGACGAAATCAATTCTGGACACAGGGGATATTATAGTATGACATAATCTTCTTTGAAGTTCAGCAACATCTAGCAAACGGATGGAGAGAAAACTGAATATGAGGTCCAGGGAATCTTTTTTAACTTAACAATGCCTTTTTCTCAACCCTGTAGCTCATGAACAACTTACTAATGTATTTCTTTTTTCTTGCATATGGTGTAGATCCGCTAGTTTGTCACATAATTGCATTACAATTTCTGATTTGCTTTTCATTTTGACATTTTCATGTGGCCTTAGAAAGATGCCAGTCAGAGAATTTATAGAGTTTAGGATCTCTTCGGAAGTTGTACTATCTGAAACTAATTAAGTTAATTGGTTAGGACAATAGAAAGTATGGGAGCTATAATGCCAAATTCAGTTTGTGAAATTTTAGGAAAAGATAGATGTAGAGATCTTTCACTTTGAATGCTTCTGCCAGAAGATGTGTATACTATGATTGTTTCAACTTATTGATGTTTCTATTTGAAATTTTATCAATAGGTTATCCAGAAGGCGTGTCACTTTGAACACCATTTACTGACGTTCAGACTAAAAGTATAACTGGAATAGATTATTAGAGGTGAATTTTTTTGTGTATTAAATGGCACATGGAGTCACATAACTCTCTCTGAGTAGGTATGCAAAATAGTTTTCTAGATATTGAGCATCAGATTGCAATTGTAGGCATTTTGTTTAAGAGTAATAGATAATTATTCCCTTTGTTTTTGCCAAAACAGTTGAAAGTGCTCGACTTCTTTGGCATGTGTTTAATGTGATGGGCTGTCGTAGCAATATTAAGAACAATATTTAGAATGTGTTCCACACCATTATTGTTGTCGTGTGAAATTAAGAGATTCATAGCAAAATACCATGTTGATACTATTTGTTCGTGTCAGTACCGGATAAAAAATAACGTTCTATTTACCATTGTATTCAATGTCTAACTTATTCTTGGTTGCATCTTACTGAACACTAACAACATTTGTTTCTAGCGGTGTCAACTGTATGAAGTAGAAATGTTTAAGAAAAGTAATTGAAGTGACTGTTTGTTTCTAATAATGTCATCTTTGTATTTGTTGTCTAATAGTTTAAGAGATATTTATTTCAAGCCTGTGCAACATACGAGATAACATCTAGTTGATATATATGTGAATGGCGGCATCAAATTTCCCATATGGGAAGCATGTGCATTTGAATACCACATGACTTGCCTTCTCACAATCTCTTATCATGGATGATTGAGGACTTGGTCTTCACTTCTGTTGGCTCAATATCTTATTGATGCCTTCTTGGTTTCTGGAGGTTTGTCCCTGTTGCTTAGTTTTCTATTTTGTGCACCCTCTTTTATAGAATCTCTAAGCTCACATTAGTTAAAAGGTTGTCTGTGTAAGATACTCCCATTATTTAATTGAAACAAGGATATTTTGGAGAATTTCTTTGTGTTTGCATTGACTGCCGAGCTTCATGTTACTCCTCTTTCTCGTCTTGTTTGGTATTGGTTATAAATTTAATTACTCGTAAAATTTTGCAGACTTCAAAACCGAGCTGGTAGCTTTTGCACCTCTATACAATGGGAATAATGGTCCCACGCCACAACCGATCTCACCATCATCTTTCCCAGGTACCCTTCTACATGCTTGTATCTATTAAATCACATGTTGAAGGTTCAAGGTGGCAGAAACTTCTTTATATAGAACAACATGGGTCTTCAAACCGAGCTTGAATTGAAGTTCATTGAATATGTCATGGCGAGAACATATCTAACCTTGAAAAAGTTTGTGTAAATCTGAGAGGAAATTATAATGACATCTAAAATTTCAAAAGTTATTGAAATAATTGCTATATTATAGATCAAGATTGAGTTGTAACTTCATATAGTTGATAATTTTTTTAATGCCTCCCCATTTGTAAAACCTTATTTTCCAGATGAAGAGAAGTACAAGCTTATCCATTGTAGAAACTTCCATTACCTGAATTAGAGATTGAGCTTAACAATGTCTAGAATTCAAATACAGAGTATAAGAAGTATCTAAGACAGCCCCGGCGCAACAGGTGTTCTCCTGTGAAGCATGACGATGCAACTCCATTTGAAGCCCATGTCTGCCCAGTCATAGCTGCATCAACAACCACAGGCGCAACAGTGTATCATGATATGTTGCAATTTGATATGGCTCTTTGCTATTATGAGAAAGCTGCATTGCATAGACCTATGTATATATTTGTACAACCACTGTCAGCAACTGCAAACATAGTGACCAACTTCATAGGGATGATATTCCTTCTATCTCTACTTGGAGGGTTCCTTTCAGATTCTTATCTCAGGAGCTTTTGGACGATGCTGGCTGAACAACAAGAGCTTGAACAAAAGAAGAAGACAATAAGGATGTTAAAACTAGTCGAGAAAGACAACTCTTTCGCAAAGATGTTAGTAGACCACTGAATCATTACTATATGTATATACTTTTCTTTGTACACATTGTGTAATAGGGGCAAGGTATACGTCCTCCCCATGTACATTCAATGTTTCATTATAAATGAAAGTAAGATTGTTGGCATAATGAGCATAACTTGCTCTAAATACTACAATTGTGTTACTAAAAGAGCTAGTGTACTAACTTTATGTTTTTGCCACATACTAACTATATATGCAATTCTAGTCATACATTTAGCTATAATTATACTTATATTTAAAAATATAAGGACAATATCTAGCTACGCTTCTGGATACATATGAATTTGTTGCGAATGGATTATCTAACTATATATTTGAAAAATATAGTTAAAGGCTTTAGCTATACGAGCATATATTACAATTTGTATGTGTAAAGAAATATGTAGTTAAAGCCTTTAGCTACAAAATATGGGGTTTTCACTCCAATTTTTTTTATAGTTAAAGACCATTTTTTTAGTAGTGAACTGCTTTACTCACTATATAGAGTTCCACATGTGTATTGCAGTAAAAGGTGACAAGGACGATCGCTGTGAGAAATTGGTCAAATACAACTAGTTTCTCTATCCAGTGGAATGGGTTGAAAAATGGAATGACCAGTGCGAGAGAATGGCACTTTTGCTAGCCCTCTGTGATTCCTGCCTATGATATTCCTTAGTACTCCTTTGCACATTCAAACAAGGTTTTCCTTGGATGATTACTTGCTGCGTAACCTGGTGAATTTGTTTGACAATTGGCATGATACAAAATTACTTTTCATTTCAATTCTTTCTAGACTAATAAACTATATGCCAACAACAGATTCAGTTATTTGGCACAATACAATTGACAAACTTTCTTCTTTTTGTTATCATGTCGCGTTGTCACACTATATTATTTTTATTGTGAGTGTTCTTTTCATGTTGTTGGGTCAAGCTTGCTTCTATCTGTCACATTTGGTGCTTGCAAGTGGAACACATTTTAGATCTATTATCTTTTATTTTTTTACTGTAGTGTCATTAAAAAAGTTTCTCTATTTGGAGACATACATATCTTTTTTATTTCTTCTCCTAAAGTTTATGCCTCTTTTTTGATAAATATAACTAGACATGATACGATGTGTCGTGATAGTTTTTCCTCATAGGGATTCTTGTTTATTTTTTTGAGTTGAAAAGGTGAGATCTCTGATGTTCAACGATCCTCACAAGGTTATTGTCTTATTGTTCATATTCTACTATATGCCACTATTATTAGTTTCCTACATCTGAAATATATTCTTACTTTACCATAATCTCTGTCCACTTATAATGGCTTCCAGTTTGACATTGATAATCCCTTCTTACTATCTTTTTTTTCTTCCCTTTCTCTCCTCAAGGTCTATGCTATTGTAGGATGAATGAGATTGTTCCATTCTTTGTTAGAAAAAGCTTTACCCATATCATTTTAGTGTATGGTAGTAGCTAAACATATTTTTTTATTGGCACAGGTCTGAAAGTTAATGGTGGACAGGTTATAGCAAGCTCAGACAATCAATGCTTAATTTAGGGACGAAGTCTATCAGGGAGACAGTTTTGTTGCGGCTGTAGACTGAGGGAAACATTCTAGGAAGAACTGGTTCCAGGTTTCTTTTCTATTAACTATTTGTTTGATGTCAGTTTTACAAATTGTGTTCCTATAAACATAATGTTAATTTGATAATACTAACATGGTATTTTTCTATTTCAAAAAAACTATGGAGCTAAATAAGTTTGTCTGTAGTAGATCATGTCTTGATCAAAGAATTAAATTAATTTTTTTAGCATTTTCATAATGGAAATCTCTATAAATTGTGCAACTCTAGTAATATGTCTAACAAATTTGTGTGTACAAAATTGTCTCCTTACACAATGTGTTGAGCAAAATAAGTATTTATCATATGGTCCTATGAGCCTCTATTGTATCTTAACTTACAAATCGGAAATATTATATTCTAGACTTTGATGACACTCATAGGAACAACTTTAAAAATGTCACAATAACAAAAACTTGCTCTTAATTTATTAATGATTATTGTGTTATCCCTCTTGAAGTTCATTTTGACATATATTCTCCATGCTTCTCATTGTACTTGTTGTAGTTTAGATAAACCATTGATGCAATTTGGTCTAATACAGGAAAAATTATACTATTAATTATTTGTAAAATAAGGTTAAAGGCACGTCGCCTAAAAAATTCTAATTTGGTATAAGATTGCCTTCTTTGATGCAACCTCTTAACTTTTCCCTACACAAACCAAAATGGAACCTATGTTTGTCAAATCAGACATTATAGCTGGAATATGACTCATTTGACCTTAATAAGCCCTTTGTAAACATGAAATTACCTTATTTAGTTTAACTTTTACCTAGTTCATCCTCAAATTAGAAGAATTCAGCTTTGAAGTGGGTTAAAATTGGCTTTAAGGCCTTTGGTTCCCACTGAGGTCATCTAAGGGTTTGACTCCTATGTTTGGAGACCCTACGCAACACATAGGGGACCAGACATACTTTGGCGGTTCCTAAGAAGGCACATTGATGACTAAAGATGTAATAACCACAATAGTATTTATATATTTATTCATTGTTTTAGAATTTCATTCTTTGATATACATTGTTCATGCTATGAATGACAGTAATATATGGTCTAGAGTTGATATGTAATTTTTATGTGTGGATGAATACCTATATATTATTTATTTTTGCTTCAAAGTTAATTAATGTCAAGTCGACTAGGTAGTCCTCCACACCCAAGGAATGCCTATATAGGGATAATGCCCGTATTAGTTTTCTAGGCATTTTTCATTTTTTTTAGATTTATTTAGTTAGTCTTACTTTGACATAATTCAGTCACATTCAAACCTTAGGGGTATGGGTTGGATTTTGGGGACTTAGGTGGGATCCTAAACACTTCTAGGCATCTTCTAAAAATCTTACATATATGTGGTTAGTATGACACATATAAATTCAGTCGCATCTTAATATATAGGACAACATCCATGTATAAGAAGTTATTAGTGATTTAATGTTTCCCAAGTTGAGATAAAGCACACATAAAATAACCTAAATAAGACCAAGTTGATTCTAAATTGACCCACTTGACCAATATTTGGTCTAATCTTGAACTATCAAGCCCTTATTTTACTTAAAAGACTTCATTTGGTGTAATATAACTCTTCCAAACCTTAAATAACCAACTTTTCCCTGAACTAACATGAATCAGACACAAGTTGGTCAAATCTGACTTTATTTTGGAAAATCATACTTGATTTGTCCTAAAACAAACCATATATCTCATAAAAAGACCAAATTTGGTGTAAGTTCACACTTTTAGACCCATTTTCCTTAAATTTACCTGAAATAGAGAAAAATAAAACCTATATTGGTCAAATCAGACATTATTTGGCCTAAATTGGACCTCACTTATCTTGAATCAGACCCATTACAAACCTAAAAATTCCTTAGTTGTTCTAAGTCAATCCAATTCATGTTGAAATAAGACTAATTAAGTTTTAAATTGGGTTGAATTCGGCCTTATAGGCCTTTGGTTCCCACCCACATCATCCAAAGGTATAAGATCTTATGTTTGGAGGCCTTGCCAACACATAGAAGACCTAGACACGATTTTTTGGTTCGTAGTCATGCTCATTAATGACTAAGGATGTAATAATGATAACAATATTTATATCTTTATTCCCTATTTCATATTAGCATCCTTAGATATAGATCCTTGTTTATTTTCATCTATGAATGACAAAAAGATATGGTCTAGAGTGAGTATGTAATTTATGTATGAAGATGAATACACATCTAATCTGTTTGAATTAGCATAGAAATTAATTAATGTCAAGTCGGCTAGGAAGTCCTCCAACCCATTGGGCACCTATATAGGAATTATACTCTCTTAGATTTTTCTAGAAAATTTTAATTTTCTTACATACATTTGATTATTCTTACTGATATACATTCAGTGATTTTTAAATATATCATAAAATCCATGTATAATAAGTTATTAGTGATCTTAGTTAATCCTTGGTTGAGATAAAGAACACATAACATGACCTAAGTAAGACCAAATTGATCTAAATATGACCCACTTGACCAATATTTGGCCCAAACTCGAAGTATTATGCCCTTATTTTTCTTAAAAAGACCTAATTTGGCGTAAGATAACTCTTTCAGACCCACAATACCCAAATTTGTCCTGAACTAACATAAGACAAACATATGTTGGTCAATCCTAATTTATTTGGGAAGATCATACATTATTGGTCCTAAAACATACCTTACTTCTCTAACTCTTGAAAAGACCAAATTTGGTGTAAGATGACCCTTTTAGACCCATTTTCCTTAACTTTACCTGAAACAAAGCAAAATAAAACCTATGTTGGTCAAAACAGACATGTTGGTCAAAACGGACATTATTTGGCCTAAATCAGACATCACTTATCCTAATCAGATCCATTACAAACTTAAAAATTCCTTAGTTGTCCTAAGTTAACCCAATTCATGCTCAAATAATACTAATTAAGTTTTAAACTAGGTTGAATATGGCCTTATAGATCTTTGGTTCCTAGCCAGGTCATCCAAGAGCATAGGCTCTTATGTTTTGAGGCCTTTCCAACACATAGGAGACCTAAACACAATTTTGTGGTTTGTAGTCATGCTCATTAATGACTAAGGATGTAATAATGATAATAATATTTATATTTTTATTTCCTATTTCACATTTATGTCCTTAGATATACATTTTTGTTTATGTTCATCTATGAAGGATAAAAAGATATGGTCCAGAGTGAGTATGTAATTTACATGTGAAGATGACTAGGCATATAATTTGTTTGCTTTAGCATAGAAATAAATTAACGTCAAGGTAGCTAGGCAGTCTTCCACAACCATGGCGAACCTATATAGGAATTATACGCACTTAGATTTTTCTAGAAATTTTAATTTTCTTGCATATATTTGGTTAGTCTTACACATCTACATTCAGTGGTATTTTAATACATCACAAAATCCATGTATAATAAGTTAGTAGTGATCTTATTTAATCCCTAGTTGAGATAAAGCACACATAACATGACCTAAGTAAGACCAAATTGATCTAAATATGACCTACTTGGCCAATATTGGCCCAAACTCAAAGTATTATGCCCTTATTTTGATCAAAAGACCTAATTTGGCATAAGATAACTCTTTCAGACCCAAAATACCCAAATTTTCCCTGAACTAACACAAGACAAACATATGTTGGTCAATCCGACTTTATTTGGGAAGATCATACCTTATTTGTCCTAAAACATACCTTACTTCTCTAATTCTTGAAATGACCAAATTTGGAGTAAGATGACCCTTTTAAACCCATTTTCCTCAACTTTACCTGAAACAGAGCAAAATAAAACATATGTTGGTCAAATCATATATTATTTGGCCTAAATCAGACCTCACCTATCCTAATCAGACCCATTACAGACCTAAAAATTCCTTGGTTGTACTAAGGTAACCCAATTCATGCTCAAATAAGACTAATTAAGTTTTAAATTGGGTTGAATGTGGCCTTGTAGGCCTTTGGTTCCCAGCCAGGTCATCTAAGGGAAATACTATTATGTTTTGAGACATTGCCAACACATAGGAGACCTAGACACAATTTTTTGGTTTGTAGTCATGCTCATTATTAAATAAGGATGTAACTATGATAATAATATTTATTTCTTCATTTCCTATTTCACATTGGTGTCCTTAGATATACATTGTTGTTTATATTCATCTATGAATGACAAAATGATATGATCCAGAGTGAGTATGTAATTTATATATGAAGATGACTAGACATATAATTTTTTTTCTTTAACATAGAAATCAATTAACGTCAATGTGACTAGGCAGTCCTCCACACCCATGGGGAACCTATATAGGAATTATACACACTTAGATTTTTCTAGAAATTTTATATTTTCTTGCATATATTTGGTTAGTCTTACACATCTACATTCAGTGATATTTTAATATATCACAAAATCCATGTATAATTAGTTATTAGTGATCTTTATTAATCCCTGGTTGAGATAAAGCACACATAAAATGGCCTAAGTAAGACCAATTAAATGGATCTAAATATGACCCACTTGGCCAACATTTTTCCCAAACTCGAAGTATTATGACCTTATTTGGCTTAAAAAGACCTAATTTGGCTTAAGATAACTCTTTCAGTCCTAAAATACCTAAATTTGTCCTGAACTAACATAAGAAACATATGTTGGTGAATCTAACTTTATTTGGGAAGATCATACCTTATTTTTCCTAAAACATACCTTACTTCTCGTGAAAAGACCAAATTTGGTGTAAGCTTAGCCTTTTAGACCCATTTTCCTCAACATTACCCGAAACAGAGTAAAATAAAACGTATGTTGGTCAAATCATATATATTTTTTGGTCTAAATCATACCTCACCTATCCTAATCAAACCCATTACAAACTTAAAAATTCCTTAATTGTCCTAATTTAACCCAATTCATGCTCAAATAAGACTAATTAAATTTTAAATTGGGTTGAATGTGGCATTATAGGCCTTTGGTTCCAAGCCAGGACATCCAAGGGCATAGGCTATTATGTTTTGAGGCCTTTGCAACACATAGGAGACCTAGACACGATTTTGTGGTTTGTAGTCATGCTCGTTAATGACTAAGTATGGAATAATGATAATAATATTTATATCTTTGTTCCCTATTTCACATTACATCCTTAAATATACATTGTTGTTTATGTCATCTATAAATGAAAAAAATATATGGTGTAGAGTGAGTTTGTAATTTATATATGAAGACTAAGGAATTTTTATGAAAATCTATTAAATAAATTTTACAAAAATATTATTTATATCTTTATTTCCTATTTCACCTTTGTTCATGTTCTTAAATGAAAATTCATTAGTTGTTCTAAGTTAACCCAATTTACGCTCAAATAAGACTAATTAAGTTATAAACTGGGTTGAATGCGGCCTTATAGGCTTTTGGTTCCCAGCCAGCATCCAAGCGCCTAGGCGCTTATGGTTTTAGGCCTTGCCAATGCATAGGAGACCTGGACACAATTTTGTGGTTCCTAGTCATGCTCATTGGTCACTAAGGATTTTATAATGATACTAATATAAGTGAGTAGTGATCTTAATAAATCCCAATCTAAGATAAAACACACATAAATCGATTAAATAAGACCAAGTTGATCCTTATTTACATATTTGATTAATTTTTGACCTAAACATAAACTAAGTTGCCCATATATTGATAAACAAACCTAATTTAGTGTTATGTAACTCTTTCAAACCTAGCATACCCCAATATACCCTGAATTAAGAAGAATTAGAAGTAAGTGCTAAGCACATCTTTGTTTGAAAATTCATACCTTATTTGGGAGGATCATACATTATTAGTCCTAAAATAGACCTTATTTCTCTTGAAAAAGACTAAATTTGGTGTAAGATGATCCTTTTAGACCCATTTTCCTTAACTTTACCTGAAATAGACAAAAAAAAACCTAAGTTGGTCAAATCAGACTTTTTATTGAGATAATCATACCTATTTGCACTCGAGATGGGTTTATTTGGCGGAACAAGGTCAAATTGGGTATAAGATGACCCACTCAGACCCAACTTGCCAAACTTTTCCCTAAACACACCAAAATGACTAATACATTGGTTAAATCAGACTGGTCAAACTAGACATTATTTTGTCGTGTAGGTACAGCTCTGCACCGAACAGAGAATATATAAAATGTTCTTGTACATATACAAAATCGTGAAAGAGAGTATGATAGTTTTTTTTTTTTTTTACTATTAGAGTATATCGGTTTTGGTTTTATGTTCAGTCTCATACTAGTAAATGCACGTGCTTTGCACGTGACATTTACCAATGTATGGTCATTATTTATGTGTTTTCTTATGACATTTTAGTTCATTTGTGATAGTGTGATATTAAATGCATCAGTCAAATAGGAACAACTACATGAAAATTGAAGTTCTTTTTGTCTTCCTAACAATATGTCCCACTATGAATAATGTCAATAATAAAAACCATATGTATTTGGGTATTCTTTGATCATAACTTAGCGATGTGTGTTACAATTTTATTGATCATTAAATCTAGTATTTATTTTTAGGAAAACCCAATCATACTGATGATCACATACTGTGGTATATACAAGAGTATCGTTAATGAATCCAACTGTTAAGAACTTGGTAAAATTTGTATATATTGCAATAATACATACATATATATTATTGTATAAACATTTATTTTTAGTGTAAAATCCAATTTATAAAAGTTTGTTCATTTTTTGTGACATTTATTTGGAATCATGTGAATTTCTTTCTTTCCATTTTTCTAAAGATAAAATTCATATTATTCATATAAATTATATAAAAAAAATAAAAAATATAATGATATAATGAAGTAGGATAGTTTGATTTTTTTACTTATAGTAATTGATGTAATTGATTAGTAATAGGACACGATATGCTTCATATGTGCACTTGTAATTTCCACTATTATGGTTCAATTAACAGAAAGTATACAATTGATTCCTACCAATTAGTTAGCCTTTAAATAGATGCTTGTGTGTTATACTATTATAGTTTTCATATATTCCGTTAAAGAATGTAACTTATTAGTGACTTACATTTATTTGTGAATTATTATTTATACATAAAATAATTTCCTTATATCCCTTTTAGTTAATTGTGACCAAGATATACGTGCTTAATGCTATTGAGATAACGTGGACATTGTTAATAACACCTGTCAGATGAGGTAAAGAAGGTGGCTAAAGATTGCTACATGTTTTGTGACTGCCATTATCTATTTTGGATTTCTATTGATCACAAGGAGCATTATAGTGCCAACATAGTAACAATAAGGAATAAAGGTTTATAGGTAATAATACCGTACATAATGTACTTATGATCACATCAAAGTTTTTATTAGATAAAGTGACTAATTTCACAATGCTTCAATGTCATTATTAGACGTCATTTCATACTTAGAGTAAAATATAATAAACACATTCTCCATGCCACAAAATTCAATAAGTAACTCTAGTTACATTTTGAAATAGAGACAAATTTCAATTTAGTTGTTTTCCATTATAATCTAATAGGTAAAGGTAAAATATTGGTCTTTTAACTATTCATATTTGGTGTTTTTATAATGGTCATTTTCTATTAATGATATTGTTTACATCTCATTGAATATATTTATGAAACCTCAAATAGTGTTTCCTTCATTTGTCTTCTAAAAAAGAGACAAAAATACATATCGTTATGATAGTTTAACACATCATGAAAATTCTATACAAAATTTGAGCAAGTTCTTCATTATAAATAAGTTGAAAATTAATTTATCAATAAAACATGTGGTGTAGTTTTTTCCAATACCGTACATAATGTACTTATGATCACATCGGGGTTTTAATTAGAGAAAGTGACTAAGTTCACAATGCTTCAATGACATTATTGGGCATCATAATTAGAGTAAAATACAATGAACACATTCTTGATGCCACAAAATTCAATAATCAACTCTACTTAGATTTTGAAAGTAGAACAACATTTCAATTTAGTTGTTTTCCTTTATAATCTAACAAGTAAAGCTAAAATATTGGTCTTTTGAACTATTCATATTTGGCATGTTTTATATTTGTAAGGTTCTATTAGTGATATTGTTTACATCATACTGAATATATTTATGAAACCTCAAATAGTGTTTCTTTCCTTTGTCTTCTAAAGAAGGGGAAAAAAATACATCTCATTATGATAGTTTGATAGATCATGAAAATTCTATATAAAATTTGAGCAAATTCTTCAGTATAAATAAGTTGAAACTTAATTTATCAATAAAATCTATTGTGTAGTTATTTCCAATAGGTTTACCATGCTGAGGTCACCCGGGTGGGTTCTCTTCGTCATAAAAAAAACATGTATTGAAATGTTTTAGTTAAACAAACTCCTGCATTGTTTTTTTTAAAACAAATAGTTTTGTACATTTTTATTACAATCTTTGAACCTTATTTACTATTTTTTAAATATGGAATTTTTTTTGTCAAAATAAGGAACCGTAATATTTTACCAGTTATCTGCTCTATATTTATGTGTATTCCTAAAGCATTCTTATCCTGAACATACATGCTAAATAAGTAATGACATTGGGGAATAAACAAGGTTTGACATAATTTACTCACATTTTCAACATAATTGATAGTCTTAAACAATGATAAGTAAAGGTGTATTATTACATAACACATTATAAAATGTGTATTTGATATTGGATAAGTCAGAAAGAACACACTTATATTGTTAAAGAGGATATTTATATCAACAAATAAAAGTAATAAATTATATATTGGTGTTATCATATAACTTATGTTAACAAACTTAATGAAACTCCATATTGTTTTCCCAAATGTTAAACATCCTTGTTCTTGATAAATTAATTAGCAGCGAATAAATTTGTATCCAAGGATATATGATTTATGGATAAAAATATATTAGCATGGAAATTTGATAACTCAATATAAGTAATTGTTTTGTAAATATAATAATTTTCAACACGAAAAATTGATTCCTCCAAATTCCAAATAATCTTTCCTGACTATTGGTACGCTACCTTAGAATCAATGTGGATGTCTCATTAGATAAAATTTAGAATATGTAAATGCAATTTATTTTTCATGTCAGTATTCAGGAATCCATATGTAACGACCCTACCTCTCGGTAACCCCCAATTAAGGGAGACCAAGAGGTCAGAGCCATTATCCCAATAAACCAGATCAAAAGTTCGACAATTAATCAATAATAATTATGAAATTCTACCAACTATATTGAAATCTAGTATAAAATAAAACTTTGCATACCTTTTAAAAACTTTGGAAATCTACTTCTATCCACAGCTTGAATCTATTTTATCTAATCCTCCTTGTACTTTATTTCTTGTTTTCACAATGTGTCACTTTACTGTTTGTTCTTTTCAGAGTTGCACCTAAAATGCCGACAAACAAAACATCGGTCAGCATATAGGAATATGTCAGTATGTGGGGACAACCAAAATTTGACAAATATGCTAACAATCTAAATATCACAATCAAGTTAATTAACAAGCCAATTTACGCTTTCAATGTGACATTTCCACCACTTTTACCCTAACCCTGGAATACCCTCCTTAGGGTTTCTCTTTTGCCATTGACTTAAGGCCACCTTCTCAAACCTGAGCTTGGTGCTTGGGGTCACCTCTCATGGTGCCCATTAGTCATGCAATAAAGACTACCTTCTCATTCCCGAGCATGGTGTCTGGGGTCACCACTCATGGTACCCATGAGTCTTCCCTCTTGGGCTTGACCTTTTGGCATCATCCATCTGGGTGGCATGTAGGTGCGTGAATACAAACTTATATTATATTTTTGATAATCGTAGTGACTTTATAATTTGTAAGTATGAACATCCATACTCATAGGTTGCATTCAATGTGATTAATAATCTGGAAAATCTTCATGAAACTAAGGCGATTAACCATAATTAACCACATACCTGTCAGGCTATCATGAGTGCAGAAATAATCCAGTAAACAAGCAAGCACACAAGATGATCCTGAAGATATGCATCCAATTTTTCTATCATTGATCATTCCATCAAGGCTTAATAAGCCTAGTCATTTCCTAGGGTTACTAGTCTTTTTTAGGGTTTCACTTCATTTTTACTAGTTTAAACCCAACTTTATAAAATTACTCACAAACCCTAATTATCTCATCTACTCTTCATGAAAGATATTAGGGTTACCTTTTATCCACATATAACCCTAATTTCAGATTAAAGGAACTTTTCTTTCCTTTTTACCCTATTTAGGGTTTCTAAGGATATTAACCATTATATTAGGTTTAAAACCCTAAATATCATATTTTCATCTTCAAAACAGGTTAAGATTTATCTTTATCATTAAACAAGTTAACAATACTTGAATCAACTTATTTGCACTATTAAATCTATCCTTTATCATCAATTAGGTTTTCTAACCACAAATTAATACCTTTTTCATAAAAATTATATACTTTTGCTAAAAGAGACAAATTAAGGCTTTCAAACTATTTTTAACTCATTCCTCGTATTTGTCTGATCAACTTTCATGTATTAAGTTTGTTAATCTGAGATTCCCAGCGATTTCTATGAATTTCACAAAAAAAAGCCTTTTTCTGGATTTTTGGTCAGAGAGAGGAGTTTACCAAAAATCGGTGGCCACCCGATCAATAGTCTGCTGGTCTACCCTTTAGATCCAATGCTCCACATTGCACACGATCCAACTTTTTCGGCCGCTCCTCGAATCGTCAGATCTTCACGTGGGATCACAATGAATCTCAATCTGACGGTCGTTGCTACTCATCCTCCTCCTTTCCTCTACTTGAACTTGCGGCAGTATTGTGGTAGTTCTCTTGCCGGAGATAGATCAATCTTGAGAGAGAGACAGAGACAGAGAGAGTTGGAACTCGGGAGGCCGTCGTCTGGATTTGCGAGGGTGTGAGGAATCGAGAGGGGGATCTATATATAAGATGTGGGGGCTTCTTTAGGGTTTCTCCAACCCCACCGCCACCCTAGATCTCAGCTGAATTGGGCATTCACTACTACAGAAGTGCCTTTTAGTGTCGGTTGTTTAACCCCCTTTGGCGTCGGTTTCTGAACGACGCCTATGTGGGCGCCGCTAAAAGGTTGGAAACTTCAGCGTCGGTTAAAAAACTGACGCCTATTTAACATCAAGGCGTCGGTTTATTATAAAACACCGACTCCAAAAGGGTTCGCGCCACAGAAAACGGCGTCATCTAGGGCGCTTTCTGCGTCGGTTATATACTAAAAAACCGACACAGAAAAGTGTCCTAGATGACTCCCATTTCCTGTAGCGTGAACACTTTTGGCGTCGGTGTTCAACAAAAAACCGACGCTGTAAGTCTGTGCTGACGGTTATCGGTAAATAACCGATGCCTATATCTATTTTTTTTTATAAATCTGTTTGCAGGCCTGCTGTGGCTGGTCAGCAGGATGAGAACCTGCAGTTCAGTTTTCTGAACTGCAGGTTTACGACATCCATTGATATCAACCTACAAACAGGCCACAAACCTGCAAAATTAACATAAAAAGATTCACACAAGTAGATACATTCAGACATCAATTAAATTGTCACGTTCACACATATAGAATCATTCAAATACATGTTTTAACATTCAGAAACATTCATTTACAAAGTATCATTCATCATCACTATCAACATCCCAATTATATCTTACAGTTTATGACCCCACATGCCTTCCTCCCCAGTTCCTGCCGCTAGACAACCACACAATGGATCCAAGAGGATATGCAGGCGTTTTCCAAAGACTATAGGCTGAGTTAACTATTGAGTTAACTCAGCCTATAGTCTTTGGCGAACGCCTGCAATCCTCTTGGATCCATTGTGTGATCGTCTAGCGGCAGGAACTGAGGAGGAAGGCATGTGGGGTGATAAACTGTCAGGACTAGCACATCAAGTTGCGATGGAGGTGGAGACGACGACGACGGTGGTGCTTCAGGCGACGCCTGCTTGGCCGGGTAGGGCTCGGCGAAAGGGTTCAACTGCGGCATGGCTTCGATGTAGTAGAGGGAAGGGAGGGGTTCAGAATCCTACGAGAAACGTTTAGAGATGAGGATATTACTGCGGAGGAGGAGGAAACGGTAGACGATATCTCGAGTTGGAATGTCCTCTCCGCGCATCAAGTTGCTCCAGTGCTTCAGTGGGTACATGTGCATCATCAACCTAAAATTTGACAAAAATAAACACACTAAATTAGCATTTGTATTAAAAAAGCAAACATTTGGATATATGACATAACTAGAAGATAATGAATTTTATAGAAATACAAGATATGTTTTTAGAACTTACATTGGTATCCTCGCCATGCTCGTCATGGACAACATGCTCATCATGGACTTCATGCTCATCATGAACATCATTCTCATCATGGTCAGCCATCTGAAAATGTCATTAAAAAGGCAAACATTTAGCATTTGTATCAACTAGAAAAAGGAAAACATTTAGCATTTGTATAAATTAGAAAAAGGAAAACATTTACCATTTGTATAAACATACATGTCTCTAAAATTGTGATCTTTTATCAATTAACAATCCTTCATTGTGATCTCCGCGCACATATAAGTCATCATTAGCTTCAATATTTTGTGGAGTTGGCAACCCAACTGAGAATGGACTGGAGTCATCATACTTATCATAGTACTCTTCTTCATCTATAGGATCTTCAATGAACTGTCTTTTACCATGAAGAACAACCGACCATTTATCATTTGCAGGATCATCGATATAGAATATTTGTTTTGCCTGTGATGCCAATATGAATGGTTCAGCCTTCTCGCCAATCATTTCAAAGTTCACCAAAGTGAAACCCAATTCATCCACTATAACTCCTTTGGTGTTATCAACCCAATTACATTTAAAGAGCAAAATATTGAAATCTATGTAGTCAAACTCCCAAATGTCTTCAATGACACCGTAATATGACATTTTAGCTTCACGTGGACTCTTATCCTTTGCACTTGCAAAGTACATAGTTGACGCTTGAAGAGTGACCCCACTATTTTGGACGACACTCTTATCATCTTGGCGCTTTGTGTAATATGTGAATCCATTAATGTCAAACCCTTCATAAGACATAACATTCGGTTTTGGTTTAAAGGCGAGACATTTGATAGTTTCTGTAATATCATTTGGTGTTTGAGATAGTTGATGTAAGACTTTATCTTCAAACCACTTAGTAAAATTCTTATTATGCTCTCTAGCAAGCCACATTGAACTTGCTCGAGGATGTTGTCTCTTTATGAAATTGGTATGTTCCTCGATATAAACACTCACTTCGTCCATATTATGTAAAATATACAAGTGAGCTTGTTCCAACTGCTCACGGCTGATTACTTTCACCCGTGATCCCAAAATTCCTTTGCCCTCCTCAATATTCTTGTCATTATCAGGAGTGTCATTACCACTAAGAAAGTCATTGCAGAAATCCATAACCTCTCTCGCCACATAACCTTCAATAATACTCCCTTCAGGACGATAACGGTTTCGAACATCACCTTTAAAAACGCTCATGTATCGTTCAAAGGGATACATCCAATGCAAGAAAACCGGTCCCAAGATTTTCACTTCCCTAGTCAAGTGGACAACAAGATGTACCATGATATCAAAGAACGAAGGAGGGAAATACATCTCAAGCTGACATAGGGTAACAACCACTTCTCTTTGCAAATTATCGAGAGTATCAGGGTCAATAACTTTGCTGCATAGACTGTTGAAAAAGAAACAAAGTCTGGTAATTGCAAACCTTACATGCTTCGGCAATATAGATCGAATTGCCACGGGCAATATTTGTTGCATTAGAGTGTGACAATCATGAGATTTAAGACCTATCAACTTCAGATCTTTCATTGATACCAATCTACGGATGTTGGATGAGTAACCATGTGGCACCTTAACATTTACCAAGCATTCACAAAAAGTTTTCTTCTCCTTTCTAGACAACGTGTAACAAGCGGGAGGTAAGTATGTTCTTTTATTACCCATTTCACGTAATTCTGTTAATTCTGACCTTATTCCCATTTCACGTAATTCTGACCTTATTCCCATTTCACGTAATTCTGTTAATTCTGACCTTATTCCCATTTCACGTAGGTCCAGTCTGGATTTTATCCTATCTTTAGTCTTACCTGGTATATTTAATAGAGTACCAATGATGCTATCACAGACATTTTTCTCAACGTGCATTACATCGATACAATGCCTGACTGACAAAGAACTCCAATAAGGAAGATCCCAAAATATTGACTTCTTTTTGAATGAAGAATTGTCACTCCGTGTGGCCATACTACATTGTGATTTCTTACCAAATTCATTGACAATGTCTTTTACTCTTTCATAAACAACATCCCCTGGTATAGGTTTAGGTGCACTCCGTTCATCATTCCATCCATTGAATGCTTTGCGCTTCCTACGATACGGATGGAATTTTGAAAGAAACCTTCGATGACCAAGATATACAGTCTTGCCGCCATATTTTAGTCTTATTGAATCAGTGTTTTCTTCACATATAGGACACGCTTTAGCTCCTTTGACACTATATCCAGACAAATTCCCATATGCCGGAAAGTCATTAATAGTGCAAAACAACATAGCATGCAAATGAAATGTCTCTCTTGCTGAAGCATCATAGGTCATCACACCTTCAGCCCAAAGTTTCTTTAAGTCATCAATCAAAGGTTCAAGATAAACATCGATATCATTTCCGGGTTGTTTAGGGCCCGATATCAACAATGACAACATAACGTACTTATTTTTCATACACAGCCAGGGAGGAAGATTGTATATAACAAGCATGACTGGCCAAGTGCTATGTTGGCTGCTCAATGTCCCGTACGGATTCATCCCGTATGTACAAAGCCCAAGTCTTAGATTCCTGACTTCTTCACCAAATTCAGGGAACAAGACATCAATCTTCTTCCACTGTGGGGAATCAGACGCATGTCGTAGGATCCCATCATTATTTTTCTTAACATCTGCATGCCACCTCAAATTCTTCACATCTTTCGGATTTGCAAACAAGCGTTGAAACCGTGATGTTATAGGTAGATACCACAACACCTTGGCAGGAGAACCAGTTTTGGACTCCCCCGAAGTCGTCAATTTATATCGTGACGCACCACATTTTGGACAATCTTTCAAATCTACATAGTCCTTTTGAAATAATACACAATCATTCGGGCATGCGTGTATCTTTTTGGCCTCCATTCCCATTGGGCACAACATTTTCTTTACCTGGTATGTTGAGATTGGCAGCTCGTTTCCTTCAGGAAGAATTTCTTTCAACAAAGTCAACAATTCAGTGAAGCTTTTGTCACTCCATCTATTGTTAGCTTTCAACTTATACAATCTCAGCACAGCACTAAGCTTCGTAAACTTAGCACAGCCTGTGTATAACGGTATCTCAGCATCATGCACAATGTTTGTAAAGATAGGAGGTGGATCGGTGTGCTCTACCCTACAACTATCCAACATCACATCAACAATGTCTGCTGGAACTGGTTCGTTCACATTTACGTCATCGGAGGCAATTTCTTCTTCCACCCAAGCACTGCTATTGACATCTACTGGATTCGATTTTGAAATCTATCCATGCCAGTGCCATTCTGTATAGCCTTGTACAATCCCGTTGCACATGACATGACTTTTGATTTCCTCACCAGTGTTGACTTTCAAGTTGTTACCGCAATGCCTACATGGACAGTAGAACCTATCTGTAGGTTTTTTCCTATGTTCCTCGGCAAATCTAATAAACTGATCAAGACCAGATATAAACTCTGGGGTGCAATGATTACGAATGGACATCCATGATCTATCCATTCTATGATCAGAGAAAGCAAGTATATATTAGGAAAGCAAGTATATATTAGGAAACAAGTATATAAGCAAGTATGTCGTATTACAGTTCATCATTAAGAAAGATATAAGCAAGTATGTCGTATTAAAATAGACTAAACAATAAATTTTTTTTTTTTGAGGCAAGACAATATGAGAAAACAGTAGTGTAATCATGTAAATGGGAACATTCATGGGAACACACACTTCAGTTATAAGCATTCATGTAGCAACTTACATTTCCATTCATGGGAACACACACTTTAGTTATAACAATAACTAAACAAAGGGGTTGGTGTACCCCTAAACATGCGCATAATTAAAAAAACTATTAATACAGACAAGTCTAGATAGATAGACAACTAAATACTACACCAACATGGTCCCACATGCATCAATAACTTCTTTTTGATGATGAAGCTGTGTCACGAAGCTCTCCAATCCAATCACGCCTCAGATTCAGATTCCTCATAGATGATATCCGACGCCGTGCGCTCATACCGCAGAAGATGATTGGGGGTCTCGCAGTTGTTGTTGGTTATCCAAACTTTGATGGAATTATCGCCAACTGGACGGAGAAAAAGCCTTTTCCAACGGACCAGATACAGCTCTCCAATCCAATCACGCCAACCAGATTTTGATACAAGATTTCCTGCCAAATCATACTCAACCTCGATTACATGTGAATAATTTCCAAAAGTTAGGGTCACTTTACCAGGCATGTAGTGTCTTCCTTTTAGAAAACGCCAATGTTTGGGTATGACCAATTGGTTTAAGGAACGATCATCTAGGATGATGTCCAATTGTTCTTCAATAGGGAACGTTAACATTGACATAGAGGCCCAATTCATAGTCATTGTTATGGGAAGACAGAGACTGCACAATATTAGTATTAACAAAGTGTAAGTACATATAACGATGTTATATATTTTCAGAAAAAGTTGTATAACATCAGTTAACCTTTTAAACAAGTATATATTAGGAAAAAAGTATATATTAGTCAATCTTAGATGGGTTTCTAGGCCAACAAACACATTTGATGTCAATCTTATATATAATAAATGTGTACCACCTATCCCATCCTTGAACACCTAATCTCACTAGTAAGTGTATAATGTGTATTTGGTTTTCAAGAAAGTTTCGGCAGCATTTCCCCGTTGTTCTCTAAGTACATATGTACTTAGAGAACAAACTGGGAAATGCTACCGAAATTTTCTCGAAAACCCAATACACATTATACACTTACATCCTAAGTGAGATTAGGTGTTCAAGAACAGTCCCAAACTGGGGACTATCCAAGATTTACTCCTACTGAGTAAATCTTGGACGTGTTTCTAGGCCAACAAATACATGTGTTGTCATTCTTATATAAACCCTATAATTCATGAAATCATTCTAATTCAATTTAATATGTTGGGATCACATAATTATATAATGACATCAGAATATATAGAAGAATCATAATTAACATGATTAACAACATGCTCATCAAACTAGGGTTTTCTTGAATATCATCTAATAAATCAAGAATTTCATAGTTTCAAACATGCAATAATTCACAATGCAATGTTATAAACTATAGGCAACATGGATAGATGAAATAAATAAACATCCATCATCTATCACTTATTCAATCTTCAAGAAACCTTGACAAACATCCAACATCTATCACTTATATAATTTGCATGTATATACACCCTAAACTGCCACAAATCATATAATAAAACTATCATGTTATGATATTAGGACCACTTAAAGCAGATTAGGCACATTAAGCAAGCAGAGTAGGGAGCCAATTTCGTGCAAGCAGATTAGGCAAGCAGATTAGGTCAGCACATAAAGAACCAATTTCGCGCCTGGGTAGGTCTGCAGGTACCTGGGCAAGAAGAGTAGGGTGAGGTCGAGCTGGTTGAGTACGTGGGTGGCGGCCGACGAGCTCCAGAACCAGCGACAGTGACTCCGACGAGCAGGAGCGTCAGCCGCAGCAGGCAGGAAGGCGGCCAGGCGGCGGCAGGCAGGCAGCGGCCAGGCGAAGGAGAAGGAGAAGGGGGTACGGCGGCGCCGGTTCTCAGTCGTGGCGGCGGCGCAGGCGGTTGGAGCAGCAGGGCGGGCAGCAGGGGTGCCAGAGAAGAAACATGTCGGAGAGGGGCGCCGGAGAGGGGACACCGGAGATGGGGCACCAGAGATAAGTGCCGGAGAGAAGCGCCAGAGAAAAACTAGTAGCAGCAGCAGAGAAATCGCCGGAGAAATCGCCACAATAGGGAAATAGGGTAGCAATGAAACATAAGAAAGGGGAAGAGTCGGGCGATCGAAGGTTATGAAGTTCCCAAATAGCGTCGGTTGTTTAAAAAAACCGACGCCTAAACATCTTTACCGTCGGTCGTTCGCAACATCCGACGTCCATTTGGACGATATTTTCGTGAAAATGTTTGGCGGGAACCACCTTCAGCGTCGGTGATTAAAGGACGACCGACGCGGAAAAGGACACTTTTCGCGCAAATTTCCATCACACATAAGCGTCGGTGTTTTAACTACAGACTCGACGCCGAAAGTGACATTATTTTTTTCGCTCGAAAATTGGATGACATTAGGCGTCGGTTTTTTATAAACAACCGACGTTGTATACAAAGCGGTACCCGTGTTTGGCTGGTCTTTGAATATAGACGTCGGTTCTTCTAAATAACCGACGCCTTTAATATAAGGCATCCGTGTTCCTTAATAACCGACGCCCAGAAAAGCGACACTGAATGCTATTTCTGTAGTAGTGATTTCCTCTAGAAACCTCGACAGCTCAACAAAATAGGGTCGAGGAGGTTCGTAACTCCCTCCCGAACTCAATGGAATTGTTTCCATGAGTGCATGTGCACTGGATCAAGAGGAAATTGAGGGGAAAAGTTCCTCTATAACTTGGCTAGAGTCATAGTTCCTTTGGAACAACATGATGAGTGGCGCTCATTGGTTCAAGATCCAACGACCCTCATCCCTCATGCTCAACCAAAAAGGAAAAGAATTCCTATTTTCAAGATAAATCCATATTTTTAAAATAATTTGAGAAAATCATAACTCTTAATCTGTATGTCCTTTTTATCTCAAATTTTAAGGGAAACTCATTAAAACCTTAATATTTCATCATGCCAAAATTTGGATTATAATCTAAAAAAATCAGGTCCTTTTCTATAGTTTCAAGTCATCACTTAAATATATATATTTTTCACATATTTTCTTTTTCCCTTGATATTCAATTATCATATTCGATTCCTTAGACCTCAAGGAACCTTAAAGGCATGAAATCTCACCTTGGGAAATATTCCTTTGCCTTTTCCTTTTATTCTTTTATCCCTTTTCTTATTTATCCCTTTATTCACTTGAATTCCTTTTTCTTTTCTTTTTCTTTTTCTCTCAATTGGGCTCAATAGCCAGTAAAGCCCATTAAGAAAACAAACAAGGCTATTATGCACAAAAATCATTCAATTCAAAGAAATAAATCAACCTTTGATTTCATTTATCTTTTAAAAGGAGATTTACAAATCTCATTACATGGTTTAGAAAAATGAGGTTATAACATCCTACCCTCCTTATAGGAATTTTGCCCTCAAAATTCCAAGAAATCAAACAAACAAATCAGGTTATGCTTTCTCCATGTCCGCCTTCATCTCCCATGTGGCCTCATCCTCTCCATGGTGCCTCCAAAGAACCTTTACCATCTCTATATTCTTGCATCTGAGTTCTTTCACCTTGGTATCTAGAATCCACAAAGGTGTCTCAGGATAACTCAACTTCTCTTGAAGCTCAATAGGTTCAATGCTCAACACATGGCTCAGATCTTGCACATATCGCTTCAAGTTGGACACGTGAAACACATCATGCATCATGCTATAATGAGGGGGTAATGCCAAATGATATGTAGCTTCACTAATCCATTCTAACACCTCAAACGGACCCATGTATCGGGGACTCAGCTTTCCTATGTTCTTAGCTATAGCTTGGAGCGATCAGATTTTTAAAAACACATGCTCTCCTATAGTGAAATGCACATCAGTCTGCTTTGCATCAGCATACGACTTCTGTCGATCCTGGGCTCTCTTTAGCCTTTGCTTGATCAAAGAAAATTTATCAGCATACACTTGGAGTTCATCTGACCTCAACAGGGTCATCTCACCCACATCATCCTAGTGAACTGGTGACCGACACGGTCACCCATACAAAGCTTCATACTGAGGCATCCCGATACTGGCTTGGTAACTGTTGTTGTAGGCAAACTCGGCTAAAGGTAATTACTGCTCCCATGAGCCACCCCAGTCGAGTACACAAGCTCTCAACAGATCTTCTAATGTATAGATTGTCCTTTCTGATTGACCATCCGTCTGGGGGTGATAAGCAGTACTAAACTTCAACCTGGTACCAAGTTCCTCTTGAACTTTCTTCCACAACTTGGAAGTAAACTGTGACAAAGTGAGTTTTTATAGTATTTTCTCTCTCTTAAATTTTATTATCAATTTTGTGGACCAATTACCCCCCATATACTTCCCTCACTTAATTGGACTAATATGAGTCACAAATTGCAAAAATATGCAAACCCTAGTATGCTTTTATGATAAAATACATATGATTATGTTTTTAGTAAATAAACACATCAAACCTTTGAATTTGGGTTTCACATTTATATCATAGTAGCATAATGACCTTATGAAGCTACACCTCAAATTTCATTAGAATTGGAGTTACCAATCAAGAGTTATGGCCAATTTAATAAATCACCTTAGATTTATGTCCTAGACCTAAGTTTCCGTTTTAATCAATGATATATATAGGTCACGCCTGCCTTTGATAACCCGACCCCTCTCCTAGCCGTTAGATCGGGCGATCCACGGATCTGCCCTGATCCAACAATGGAGACCTTGTCTCCTACCTCCCGCAAAGGGTGGGGAGGCAACAGGAAACAGAGCCCAGCTAATCTCGCCACCTCACACCTCCTCTCGAACTTTAAACCCAACGATCATCTCTTAAACTTCGCGGCGACCCCGTCAAGCCTTATCTTGACCCCCCTCGCTCTCGGAGTAGGGAGAACTTACCCCCGCTTCTCCGCTCTTCTCACCCTAGTGGCGACTGAGTTTAGGGCTTCATCGCCCAGTCTACCAAATGTCTATTTAAACCCTCCTCTAGCTACGCCTGTTCCCCTTTAACCATCCCGCAACCCCAATTTCAACTGAGAAACCTCGAGCATACACCTCCTTTCCATCTTCGTCAATCTCCAGCCACCACCACCAACCAAGTTCTCCAGCACCTCCTGCTCCTTTCTAATCTCACCTTCACCTTCGCTGCACCACTCCATTTTCCCCCGTCACAACCTCGAGGTTCCAAAACGCCTCCCTCTCCTTTTCGGTCCCAACTCCGGCGAGCTTGCCTAGCCACGCGGCGGCAATGAGCTACATGGGGCGTTACACCCCGACCAGACCCTCCTTGGCATGGATCGAGCTACCGGACCCAGCTCAGCCGTTTTCCGCTAGCGAGCAGCGCCAGGGAACAAGCTAGACCTCGCCGGAGTTCCTCCTTCTCTGCTGGAGCAAGCTGCAGACCTGCGGAGCTAGCCCGAGCCGTCCGATCGAGTGAAGACCAACCCTGATCGTTCGATCAGGTGCAGACCGATCCTGAGCACCCGATCAGTTTAGATCGATTTGAGACATTATCCAGTCGGATCCGGCCGTCGATCGGGGGTATTTTTCTTTTCTTTTATTTTGTTAATCTTTTAGTACTCAAGAAAATACCATACCTTAGAAAAATCATAATAAATGATGGGATTATCAGAATATAGCAAACCAATATACCATTTTGATCAGAAAATTATGCTCTATCCATATAAAATATTATCAATACCTGAATCCGTTCCATATTTCAAAAATAACTGTCTAAGGACTAAAGGACATCCTTGATCATAATTATTTATTAATAATGTTTTTCTTGATGATATACGATTTCAACAGTGTTGTTAACCACTATGTTAGACCCTTACTTCTAATTAATCGAAATGGCTTTCTATGTTGATAAGTGATCAAGGAATTAGAAGAAACCCTAATTTCAACTTTCTCTTTCTACATGAAATTATAGGTATATCTTTATACGAAATCTGATATCACTAGATGACGATTAGTGATCATATTTTTTTTCCCGGAATTCTAATTCAAAACCTGATCTTATGGAACCATTAATATCTTAAGGGTTGTATTTCCCCTTTTATTCCAATCATATTAGAAACCCTAGTTTTTGGAAATCTGTTAATTGATGAATTAAATGCTATCTTTTAAGTAAACAAAGTAATGATGGACCAAACATGATAACATCTCTAAACTCAAATAAAATAGGGGAAAATACCTGATCTGAATTAGATAACATAAAAAGGAATTATAACTAATAGCATATCTTAGTTTTGGTCACATGGACCAATAGTAATGTTGTACCCTTGCTCTCTTCGCAGGGTGACTTAATCCTTGATTGATTCTAGATCCTTGGAATATCTGATCTAATTAAGCAGGTACGTGGGCGTATAAGTATATGACTAGATTTCTGGTTGCCTATGATATGTATACCTTGAATGCTCATATTTGAATATTATTGCTTGGTTGACTAGTATGAGTTATACTTTGCCAAACCTAAGGAAACATAAATGGTTATGATGGGTTGTAGCTACTAGAGCACATAGCCTGGTGTGGATGTATGTTGCCTAACATGGATGTATGTTTTCCTTGGCCCATTTTAGATGTATGATGATATTATGTTGCCCACACTAGATGTAAGTTAAGTGCTATATGTGTAGAACAACTGCATCAAAATGATTGTAATAAAAAGGATGTTTACCTGATTTTTCGCCTTAAGAAATGGTTTTATTTCTCCTTTCTTCTTGTTCAAATATTTTCCTTTATGCAACCTTATTAGTGTAACTTTTACCACGTACCAGCTCTGCTGATGTTTTGTTTCTCGTATTTTCTAGGTGCAAGGAACAATTGACTACAAAATGAAATGCATGCTGAAAGTACCCGAAGGCACAAATAATAAACTTGGAGGATGTAATAGATAGATTCTTTACCTCTTGTCTCATTTCTTGCTAGATGTTAGTTTATTTCTTTCCTTAGTGATCTTGAGGATGATTGAGATCCTATGTAATAAAGTTAACTTTCTTTAGAACCATATCTTCTCTCCATATGTAATGACTTTATTATCCTTATGAATGAATGTGTGTGTGGCATTATCCGATGATGTGGACTAAATCTTGGCTTAATCTCTGTTTTAGTTGACTACCTTAATCTCTTATATTTTCCCTTTTGACATCTATAGATATGAGTGCACGCATATCTAGGAATGTCACTATGGAAAGTATATAGAAATTGGGGGACGTCACAGTTGGTATCAGAGCCAATGTTCACACATCAAGTCACATGAACTTCATTCACCCTATTTGATTCTAGGGTAGTCCTTGAGTTAGGGATATGAAGGGTGGTGGTGTCTAGGATAGCATCTGCCATGGGTCTGACTAAAGTCTCTGACCCACTTAGCTTGGCAATCACGAGGCTACCTTTATGGCAGTATAAGTCTACCTGGCCGATACTCTAAGTGTCCCCTATTCTTGGGTGTACCTTAATTTAGGAACCTTCTCATCTATAGATGTTCCCTCTCATCTCTTCTATAGGAAAAAAAAGTCTCCCTCTCATCTATGTTTTAAAATAAATTAAGTTTTCCCTCTTACCTCTGTTATAAGGTTAGGTAGGAGTCTCTCTATTTAGAAAGTCCTAAGGATCGACTGATAAGGATTTTAGGATATCCTCCCTAAATCATAACATTCAGAAAAATTAATTATTAAATAATGAGAATAATGAAATATCATGTGATAATAATAATGATAATGATGAGAATAATTGTTGAAGTAATAAATCTAATGCGTGCAAATTAATTACAGGATGCCTCCTAAGACTCGCAGCTCAGGGGAGTCATCATCTAAGAAAAGAAAAGAACCTGAAACCTCTGAAGTACCTGATCCTAATGCTGAGGCCAAGGAAAGATGGGAGGAACAGAAGAAAATCCTTCTAGACTTTATGGAAACCCTCGCCACCAAAGGAACCCCTGAACCTAGCTCCTCTAGGAAAAAGGAAGTGATGGTGATAGACTTCATTAAGCTCAACCCTGATAGATTTTGGGGGGAAGACCAACCCGAAGTCATGGACAAGGCTGAGGCCTGGGTCCTTTCCATAGAGAATGCCTTCCGTACCCTAGAAGTACCCAAAGAAAAGAAGGTTAAATTCGCCACCCATTTGCTTAAGGGAGGGGCGAATATCTGGTGGGAGAATTATGGTGGGAATCAGGGAGAGGAAGTAGACAACTTGGTATGGGAAGCCTTCAAGACCCTCTTCACCGACCGTTTCATGCCCATAGCTGAGAGGAAGAGGAAAGAGAAGATGTACATGGAGCTTAGACAGGGTAGTCTCTTAGTGGCTGATTATACTCGGAAGTTTCATCTTCTGGAATGCTATGCCCCTATCTGGATTGAGGACCGCCTCACTTAGCACTATGTAGACTGTCTCTCCGCACACCTAAAAACCCTAGTTATAGCCTCTCATACCCGAAGCATTGATGAAGCCCTAGACATGGCCCTTAAGCAGGAAAGGGAGCAGGGATTACAGAAGCCTTCTAGCATGGGATATTTAGGGTTGACCACCACCGAGGAAGAGAAGTTCAAGAAGTTCCACCCCAGCCATAATAAAGGATCAGGGAAAGGAGGAGGTTCAGGGAAGAAAGGACCAAAGAATAGCAAGTTGATGGATTACCGCAGCAAATGCAAGACTTGTGGACGAGGACATGACAGGCCTTGTCGCTACACCAAGCCGATCTGCTACAACTGCAAGAAGGAGGGACATTTCCTTGCCAAGTGCCCCAATGCATCTATCCTTGGCAAACCTCCAGTAGGTGCTCCACCCCCTCAGGGACACCGTAATGCCAGGGTGTTCGCGGTAACAACAGAGGAGGCTAGGGCAAATCCAAACCAGCTTGTCGAAGGTAACCTTAAATCTTTTTCATATATCTAATATCTTGTTCAATGCCTTCAATTATTTACAATGTAATTATCATGTGTCGGCATTGTTTTCTTGAATGGACATCCTGTTAAAGCATTGTTTGATTCTGGATCCACAAATACGTTTATTTCACGAAATCTGGCATCAATGTTACACTTACATATAAGGGACTTGGGATACATTCTGGATGTGTCAACTCCTAGTGGCAAAATATTCACTACATTGCAGAAAACTGATGTTCTCTCTCTAAAATTTGAAAATCATGACATGCCCTTTGAATTCATTCTCTCAACTATGGAAGACTTTGATGTTATTCTTGGCATGGATTGGATGTACACATATCATGCTTATATTGACTGTAGAAATAAGATGGTAGTTCTCTCTCAACCTCATTCCTCTCCTGTAGTGATCCCTCGGGGAAGCGGATTCTGTAATAATATAATAATTTCCTCTCTTAAAGCTAAAAAGCTCATATCTAAAGGATGTAAAGTCTTCCTCGCATTCATCTCAGAGACCAGTCCTGACAACGGGCTTGTAGAAAGACTGGAGGTGGTACGTGATTTTCTTGACATATTTCCAGAGGAGCTTCCTGGGCTGCCTCCAAACTGAGACATTGAGTTCTCCATAGATCTTCTTCCTGGAACCACTCCGATTTCTAGGGCACCGTATAGGATGGCACCTGCTGAGCTTATGGAGCTAAAGAAACAATTACAAGAACTTCTCGATAAGGGTTTTATCCGCCCTAGCGTTTCCCCTTGGGGTGCACCTGTCCTTTTTGTTAAAAAGAAAGATTGCTCAATGCGGATGTGTATTGACTATCGCATGTTGAACCAAGCTACCATTAAAAACAAGTATCCTCTCCCTCGTATTGATGACCTCTTTGATCAACTTCATACTGCTAAAGTTTTCTCAAAAATTGATCTTTGTTCTGGCTACCATAAACTTAAGGTCAAGGATTCAGATATATCCAAGACTGCCTTTCGAACTCGTTACGGGCACTACGAATTTCTGGTGATGTCGTTCGGGTTGACCAACGCACCTGGCGTATTCATGAATTTAATGAACAAAGTCTTCCAACCTTATCTTGATGAGTTTTTGGTCATCTTCATTGATGATATTTTGATCTATTCTAATTCTATGGAGAAGCATGGAGAGCATTTGAAGTTTGTCCTTGAGATTCTTCGAGCCCAGAAATTCTATGGCAATATTTCTAAATGTGAATACTGGATTGACAAAGTTACGTTTCTTGGTCATGTCATTTCTGGGGGTAACATATCTGTTGATCCCGCTAAAGTATCTAATGTACTTGATTGGCAACCTCCTCGTAATCCTTCTGAAATCTAGAGTTTCTTAGGTCTGGCTGGATATTATCGTCGTTTTATTCCGAATTTCTCTAAAGTGGCACTTCCTCTCACTAAGCTTACTCGAAAGGACGAGCATTTCATCTGGTCAGCTGCTTGTGAGTCTAGCTTCCAAGAGCTCAAACGGAAGTTGACGTCAGCACCTGTCCTTGTTTTACCCTCTGGTAATGAAGGATTTGTGATATTCACTGATGCTTCCCGGCATGGTCTAGGTTGTGTCCTACAGCAGAATGGGAAAGTAGTGGCCTTCGCTTCTAGACAGCTGAAACCCAATGAGTTGAATTACCCTACACATGATTTGGAGTTAGCTGCCATCATCCATGCTCTCAAAATATGGAGGCACTACTTGTACGGGGCAACATTTGATATCTTCACCGACCATAAAAGCCTCAAGTACATTCTGACGCAAAAGGATTTGAATCTCCAACAACAACGGTGGATTGAGTATTTGAAGCACTACGATTTCACCATTGGCTACCATCCAGGTAAGGCCAATGTGGTTGCAGATGCTCTTAGTAGGAAAAGAGCTATTTGTGCATCCTTGTCTGTACCCGAATGGAAGAACATGGAGGACCTAGCAAGCTGGAGACCACAATTCCTGGTTGATCGTATGCATGTCAACAACATCTCTATCACATCCAACTTGCATTCTAAACTTCTGGAGGCACAAAAAGTTAGTCCCGAGCTTGCAGAGCTCTTCTCTCTCCTGGCTAAACCTCATACACATCTGTGAGTGGGTCTTGATGGTGGTCTTTGATACAAGAACCGTATGTGGGTCCCTGAGCAGTCAGCTATAAAGACACCCATTCTTAGCGAGGCACATGGGTCCAAGTACACAATTCATCCTGGCACGACAAAGATGTACAAGGATCTACAACGACAATTCTGGTGGAGAGGCATGAAGCACGACATTGCAGAATTTGTATCCAGGTGTCTGACATGTCAAAGAATCAAGGTTGAGCATCAAAGACCAGGTGGTCTACTGCAACCCCTCGAGATTCCGGAATGGAAATGGGAACATATCACTATGGATTTCGTAGTGGGATTACCCAGGACCAGGAAGGGGTACGATGCTGCATGGGTCATTGTGGATCGTCTCACCAAGTCAGCTCATTTTCTACCTGTGAAGACTACTGTGAAAGTTTCTGAGTTGGCTGACCTTTATATACGGGAGATTGTACGTCTGCATGGAATTCTAGCGTCCATTGTCTCGGATCGGGACCCAAAGTTCACTTCAAAGCTATGGAAACAGGTTCAAGAAGAATTGGGAACCAAGTTGAATTTCAGTACAGCTTATCATCCACAGACTGATGGACAGTCAGAACGAACAGTACAGATTCTGGAGGATCTTCTACGAGCTTGTGTGCTTGACTGGGAAGGCTCGTGGGACCATTACCTGCCTTTAGCTGAGTTCGCCTATAATAATAGTTATCAGGCGAGTATTGGGATGCCACCATAAGAAGCTCTCTATGGCCGACCGTGTAGATCTCCATTACATTGGGACGATGTCGGAGAACATACCTTGATGAAATCCGAGGAGATGCAACTGTATGCAGATAAATTTGCACTGATCCGGCAGAGAATGAAGCAACCACAGGATAGGCAGAAATCATATGCAGATGCTCACTGGCAGGAACGTCAGTTCAAGGAAGGTGATCATGTCTTTCTGAAGATCCGACCAATTCGACCTTTGGTCAAGAATAAGGGAAATCCCAGTCCTCATTATGTGGGACCCTTCGAGATTCTTGAAAGGGTTGGAGAATGTGCCTATCGTCTTGCTCTGCCACCGCAGTATAGTGCCATGCATAATGTCTTTCATGTATCTAATCTGAAGCCTTATGTCAAAGACCCCAGTCACATTCTGAATCACGAGCCTCTTGAGCTGAAAGATTATTTGATGTATGCTGAGTCACCAGTCAGAATTCTTGATTTCAAGGCAAAGGAGCTTCACAATAATCGGCGTATAGATATGGCGAAAGTTCTCTGGAGCCACCATGATCAAACCGATGCTACATGGGAGCTCAAGTCCGAAGTCGAGCGGAAATATCCACATCTCTTTCAGGCTGCTTGAATTTTGAGGGAAAAATTCTTAAAAGGAGGGGAGAATGTGACAAAGTGAGTTTTTATAGTATTTTCTCTCTCTTAAAGTTTATTATCAATTTTGTGGACCAATTACCCCCCCATATACTTCCCTCACTTAATTGGACTAATATGTGTCACAAATTGCAAACATATGCAAACCCTAGTATGCATTTATAATAAAATACATATGATAATGTTTTTAGTAAATAAACACATCAAACCTTTGAATTTGGGTTTCAAATTTATATCATAGTAGCATAATGACCTTTTGAAGCTACACCTCAAATTTCATTATAATTGGAGTTACCAATCAAGAGTTATGGCCAATTTAATAAATCACCTTAGATTTATGTCCTAGACCTAAGTTTCCATTTTAATCAATGATATATATATGTCACGCCTGCCTTCGACAACCCGGCCCCTCTCCTAGCCGTCAGATCGGGCGATCCACGGATCTTCCCTGATCCAACAATGGAGACCTCGTCTCCTACCTCCCACAAAGGGCGGGGAGGCAACAGGAAATAGAGCCCAGCTAATCTCGCCACCTCACACCTCCTCTCGAATTTTAAACCCAACGATCATCTCTTAAACTTCGCGGCGACCCCGTCAAGCCTTATCTTGACCCCCCTCACTCTCGGAGCAGGGAGAACTGACCCCCGCTTCTCTGTTCTTCTCACCCCGGTGGCGGATGAGTTTAGGGCTTCATTGCCCAGTCTACCAAATGTCTATTTAAACCCTCCTCTAGCTACGCCTGTTCCCCTTTAACCATCCCGCAACCCCAATTTCACCCGAGAAACCTCGAGCATACACCTCCTTTCCATCTTCGTCAATCTCCAGCCACCACCACCAACCAAGTTCTCCAGCACCTCCTGCTCCTTTCTAATCTCACCTTCACCTTCGCTGCACCACTACGTTTTCCCCCGTCACAACCTCGAGGTTCCAGAACGCCTCCCGCTCCTTTTCGGTCCCAACTCCGGCGAGCTTGCCTGGCCACGCAGCGGCAACGAGCTACATGGGGCCTTACACCCCGACCAGACCCTCCTTGGCTTCGGATCGAGCTACCGGACCCAGCTCAACCATTTTCCACTAGCGTGCAGTGCCAGGGAACAAGCTAGACCTCGCCAGAGTTCCTCCTTCTCTGCTGGAGCAAGTTGCATACCTGCGGAGCTAGCCCGAGCCGTCTGATCGAGTGAAGACCAACCCTGATCGTCCGATCAGGTGCAGACCAATCCTGAGCGCCCGATCAATTTAGATCGATTTGAGCCGTGATCCAGTTGGATCCGGCCATCGATCGGGGGTATTTTTCTTTTCTTTTATTTTGTTAATCTTTTAGTACTCAAGAAAATACCATACCTTAGAAAATCATAATAAATGTTGGGATTATCATAATATACAAAACCAATATACCATTTTGATCAGAAAAATATGCTCTATCGATATAAAATACTATCAATACCTGAATACATTCCCTATTTCAAAAATAACTGTCTAAGGCCTAAAGGACATCCTTGATCATAATTATTTATTAATAATGTTTTTCTTGATGATATATGATTTGAAAAGTGTTGTTAACCACTAGGTTAGACCCTGACTTCTAATGAATCGAAATGGCTTTCTATGTTGATAAGTGAGCAAGGAATTAGAAGAAACCCTAATTTCAGCTTTCTCTTTCTACATGAAATTATAGGTATATCTTTATACGAAATATGATATCACTAGATGATGATTAGTGATCATATTTTTTTGCCCTGAATTCTAATTCGAAATCTGATCTTATGGAACCATTAATATCTTAAGGGTTTTATTTCCCCTTTTATTCCAATCATATTAGAAACCCTAGTTTTTGGAAATCTGTTAATTGATGAATTAAATGCTATATTTTAAGTAAACAAAGTAATGATGGACCAAACATGATAACATCTCTAAAATCAAATAAAATAGGGGAAAATCCCTGATCTGAATAAGATAACATAAAAGGAATTATAACTAATAACATATCTTAGTTTTGGTCACATGGACCAATAGTAATGTTGTACCCTTGCTCTCTTCACAGCGTGACTTAATCCTTGATTGATTCTAGATCCTTGGAATATTTGATCTAATTAAGCAGGTACGTGGTCATATAAGTATATGACTAGATTTCTGGTTGCCTATGATATGTATACCTTGAATGCTCATATTTGAATATTATTGCTTGGTTCACTAGTATGAGTTATACTTCGCCAAACCTAAGGAAACATAAATGGTTATGATGGGTTGTAGCTACTAGAGCACATAGCCTGGTGTGGATGTATGTTTCCTAACATGGATGTATGTTTTCCTTGGCCCATGTTCGATGTATGATGATATTATGTTTCCCACACTAGATGTAAGTTAAGTGCTATATGTGTAGTACAACTGCATCAAAATGATTGTAATAAAAAGGATGTTTACCTGATTTTTCACCTCAAGAAATGGTTTTATTTCTCCTTTCTTCTTGTTCAAATATTTTCCTTTATGCAACCTTATTAGTGTAACTTTTACCACGTACCAGCTCTGCTGATGTTTTGTTTCTCGTATTTTCTAGGTGCAAGGAACAATTGACTACAAAATGAAATTCATGCTCAAAGTACCTGAAGGCACAAATAATAAACTTGGAGGATGTAATAGATAGATGCTTTACCTCTTGTCTCATTTCTTGCTAGATGTTAGTTTATTTCATTCCTTAGTGATCTTGAGGATGATTGAGATCCTATGTAATAAAGTTAACTTTCTTTAGAACCGTATTTTTTCTCCATATGTAATGACTTTATTATCCTTATGAATGAATGTTTGTGTGGCATTATCCGATGATGTGGACTAGATCTTGGCTTAATCTCTATTTTAGTTGACTACCTTAATCTCTTATATTTTCCCTTTTGACATCTATAGATATGAGTGCACTCATATCTAGGAATGTCACTATGGAAATTATATAGAAATTGGGGGACGTCACTTTGGGTCTCTATGAGAGATGATCGATCCTTGTACGCCATGCAAACACACTATCTCTCTAATATACAACTCAGCTAGGTCTGACACCTTAGTAGTGGTCTTTAAGGCAAGGAAGTGTGCTGACTTGGTAAGGCGATCTACCATGACCTTTGCTGGTCTGGGGTAGACCTACCACAAAATCCATGGTGATCTGCTCATATTTCCATTCTGGAATCTCTATCGATTGTAAAAGTCTTCCGAGACATTGGTGTTCAGCCTTCACCATCTGGCACGTAAGACAACTGGCCACACATGCTGCAATGTCTTTCTTCATTCCTGGCCACCAGAAAAATCATTGTAGGTCCTTGAACACGTTAGTAGTTCCTGGGTGCACTATGTATTTGTATCCATGAGCCTCTTGCAGGATACATTCCTTTATCGATGAATCCACCGGAACCCATATGTAATTCTCAAACCTAATTCCTCCATCTACTCCCACAGATAAACAAGTCTATGGTTTCATCATCAAACCTTTCATCTTGTCTAGCTCCTCACTGGTCAACTGTGATGCTATGATATCACCTAACAACTCAGATTGGATTTGGATGTTGGCCAATCAAACTTGATCTTCTAGCAGTTGTGGAGTCCACTCCACCAACTCCTCCAAACTCTTCCACTAACTGAACAAAATAGCTACACACTTAAGTTGTTTCTGACTCAAAGCATCCGCTATGACATTCTCCTTACCAGGATGATAGGCGATGGTGAAGTCATAATCCTTCATATACTCCATCCATCGTCGCTGTCGTAGGTTCAGTCTCTCTATGTTAGCAGGTACTTTAATCTCTTATGGTCGGTGAAGATCTCGAAGGTAACACCGTATAGGTAATGCTGCCATATCTTCAAGGCATGAATAATAGCAGCTAACTCGAGGTCATGTGTCGGATAATTCACCTCATTGGGCTTGAGTTGTCAGGAAGCATATGCAACCACATGCCGATTTTGTTCCAACGCACAGCCAAGTCCCATCTTGGAAGCATCGATGAATATCATGAAACCCTCTTTGCCATAAGGTAGAGTCAATGCAGGGGCGGTGGTCAACTTCTCCTTCATCTATTGGAAGCGAGCTTCACATATTTCGGACCACACAAACTTCACATCCTTCTGGGTTAACATGGTCAGCGGCAACGTAGTCTGTGAGAAATCCTTGATGAAGCAACGGTAGTATCCGATCAACCCCAAGAAGTTGTGAATCTCAGAGGGGTTCTTTGGTGCCGGCCAGTCTCAAACTGTCAATACTTTGGCTGGATCTACGACGATCGTTCCTCCTGAGATGATGTGTCCAAGAAACATGACTTGGTCTATCCAAAACCCACATTTTGAGAACTTTCCGAAAAACTTGTGCTTTCTCAGGATATCAAGGACTCTACCCAGATGGTCATGGTGTTGGTCTAGGTCATTAGAATACACCAAGATGTCATCTATGATCACTATCACAAAAGAGTCAAGGAAAGGTCGGAACACACTGTTCATGAGGTTCAAAAAGACACTAGGTGCATTGGATAGTCCAAACGACATGACCACGAACTCATAGTGGCCATAGCAGGTTCAAAAAGTCGTTTTAGGTATATCCTCACTTTTCACTCTCACTTGGTGGTATCTTGAGCTCAAATCAATCTTGGAAAAGACTCGAGCCGATTTGAGTTGGTCAAATAGGTCATCTATTCTAGGCAAGGGGTACTTGTTCTTAATGGTTTCCTGATTGATCATCCGATAGTCAATACACATCCGAAGCGACCCATCCTTCTTTTTCACAAAGAGGACTGGTGCTCTCCATGGCGATGTACTAGGTCAGATAAAACCTTTATCCAACAACTCCTACAACTAGGTTTTCAACTCAAGGAACTTGGCTGGCGCCATTCTATAGGGTGCCTTAGATATAGGGTTAGTCCAAGGAGCTAACTCGATGGAGAAATCTACCTCCCTCTTAGGGGGAATCCCTAGTAGATCATCCAGAAACACATCCGCATACTCCCGTACCACCTCTATCTCCTCTAAGGATCTCCCCTTAACCTCAGGTTTGGTAACTATGGCTATGTAGGCTCGAGAACCCTTGGATATCATCTGCTCAGTTTTCAAGGCTGACACATAAAGGTTGGTCGTCGCATCCTTCCTCCCTCGAATGGTGAAGTGTGGATGGCTAGTTTTCATAATAAGGATCTTCTTCTCTCTACAGTCAATCTGAGCTCGGTAGATGGAAAGCCAATCCATAGCGATGATTACATCAAAATCATTCATATCGAGAAGGCTGAAGTCAGTGGGAAGCTCATGGTTCAGATACTTAACTGACAAGATAGGGGTTTTCAAAAGAGTTGTATAGATACGACCAGTCGAGGTTGTAACATCCAAAACATAACCCAAATCCTTGATATCCAAACAAATCATAGTTTCTAGATTTGTCGAAATAAAAGTATTAGTAGAACTAGAATCAAAAAGTGATTTTACATTGTGTCCCATGACTTCCAGCAAGCCTACATAGTTCATACCACATCAGAAAGCTAATACATGATCTAATGGACTAAAAGGAAAACTCTAGGGGTTATTACCCTCGATCAGCCTATTAGAATTTTCCTGGGCTTCTTCATTGTTGATGGCGATCACTCTAGCTTGTCTCCTCTCTCCAGCTGGGGGTGCTCCGGCTGGTGCTCCTACTGGGGGTGCTGCAGCTACGAATTGTGTTGCCACTGGTTGTGACCCCAAAGGTCCTCTTGGGCCAGACAGGGGGCAGTTGGCAATGAAGTGTCCTTCTTGTTGACATCGGAAGCACACCGTCTTCTCAAAGCGGCACTTCCCAGGATGTGTCCATCCGCAGGTGCGACACTGCTGGAGGCGATTATGAGGCTTGCCTTTGTGTCCATGCTTGCCTTTGTTGTGGTTGTGCCCCTGTCCCTTCTTATGCTCATTCTTCTATCCCTGAGGTCCTTCAATGAAACCCATGTATCCTTTGAAGGGATTCTGTGCAGGCATCACCATTCTTTCCATGTCCAAGGCGGTGTTGTAGGCTTCAGAGAAGGTTTTCGGCTTACTAGCCATCACATGAGGCTTGATGGCAGGGTGCAAGCACTCTATGAAGTGGTCCACCCTCCTCTCTTCATCCATCATGTGTCTGAAACCTTCCAGGATGCGGAACTTGCAACCAAAGTATGCAACTGACGATCTTCCTTGAGTCATGTTGGTGAACTCTCGCTCCTTATCCTTCTTAGATGAGATGGGGATGAATCTGGCGGTGAAGATGGTCTTGAAATTGGTCCACGCCATTGGTTCTTCACTTAGATCTCTTCCCGTGATATGGTTCTCCCACCATATCTTGGTTGTACCTTCCAAGAGGTGAGCAGCAAAGAGAACCTTCTTGTTTGGCTGCACCTCAAGCATACAAAATCCATTCTCAACTGCAAGCAGCCAAGCCTCCGCCTTGGCGACCACTTCTGACTTATCTTCTCCCCAGAGCTTCTCGATGTTTAGCTTGACGAAGTCCAAGATGGTGGCTCCCAGTCAAGGATGAACAGGAAGTGACTCTCCATTCTCATCCCTAGCTATATCCCTGAGGGCCAGGGCATGAATAGCCTCAATCAGCAGTTTCTGTTGCTCCATCCATACCACATCAGTAGTGTGAACTACCATAGTCAGTTCCGGACCACTAGACTGGTCCTCCTCCATCTGGGCTACCTCCTCGTACACATGTTGCTCCTCATATCCCTGTCTCTCTCCTTGTTCGAGGTTGCTGAAGGGTATTGGTTCAGGGTTGGGGACCTCATAAGTAGTTTCTTCAGGTCTCTTCCTCTTCTTTGAGGATTCACCACCATGGTTTCGCTTCCTCTTCTCAGAAGACCCCTTCTCCTTGTGAGGAGGCCCACCACTATTGGAGGCAACTGGGACAGCAACAATCTTTGTACGAGCCATCTACAAAAGCATGCAAACAGACCTTTAGTTTATACTCGACTAATTATTCTTATGTCAATGACATCTTAATTATGTATCTTTTATTAATTTGGTGGAGGATTCCTTAAACCTTATCAATCTTACCCATACCTCAAGAGGGTGAGAAAGAGAGAGAAAACCCTAATCTGTAAAATCCTAAACAACATTTGAGTTGAGAAGGGATGGACAAGATGAGAGAGTCTAAAGGTATCTTATTTCGAGTCAAATCCTGAGACATTGGCCAGACAGTCACACAAATCTGGGAGTCCTCGTATTCCGACTAGCGTTGCGGAGGAAAATATTGCCAGCCCCCAGACGTGATCCTTTTCTAGACACCTCTATCTTTTAGAAAATCCTCTAATAACTCCCTCGATTCTATGGAATTTATAAAATTTAATAATTATTAAAGATTAAATGAGGAACCTATGCTCTGATACCAAATTGTAATGACCCCACCTCCCGATAACCCCCAATTAAGGGAGACCAAGAGGTCAGAGTCGTCATCCCAATAAACGAGATCAAAGGTTCAACAATTATTCAATAAAAATTATGAAATTCTACCAACTATACTGAAATCTGGTATAAAATAATACTTTGCATACCTTTTAAAAACTTTGGAAATCTACTTCTATCCACAACTTGAATCTATTTTATCTAATCCTCCTTGGACTTTTTTTCTTATTTTCACAATGTGTCACTTTACTGTTTGTTCTTTTCAGAGTTGCACCTAAAACGCTGATAAACAAAATGTCGATCAGCATATAGGAATATGTCGATATGTGGAAATAACCAAAATTTCAAAAATATGGCTAACAATCTAAATATCACAATCAAGTTAATTAACAAGCCAATTTATGCTTTCAATGTGACATTCTCCATCGCTTTTGCACTAACCCTGCAATACCCTCCTTAGGGTTTCTCTTTTGCCATTGACTTAAGGCCACCTTCTCAATCCCGATCTTGGTGCCTGGGGTCACCTCTCATGGTGCCCATTAGTCATGCAATAAAGACCACCTTCTCATTCCCGAGCGTGGTGTCAGGGGTCACCACTCATGGTACCCATGGGTCTTCCCTCCTGGGCTTGACCTTTTGGCATCATCCATCAGGGTGGCATGTAGGTGTGAGAATACACACTTATATTATATTTGTGATAATCATAATGACTTTATAATTTGCAAGTATGAACATCCAAACTGATAGGTTACATTCAATATGATTAATCATCCAAAAAATCTTCATGAAACTAAGGCGATCAACCATAATTAACAACATACATGTCAGGCTATCTTGAGTGCAAAAATAATCCAGTAAACAAGCAAGAACACAAGATGATCCTAAAAATATGCATCCAATTTTCCTATCATTGAGCATGCCATCAAGGTCTAATAAGCTTAGTTGTTTCCTAGGGTTACTAGTCCTTTTTAGGGTTTCGATCCAAATTAGGGTTTCCATTCATTTTTACTATTTTAAACCCTAACTTTATAAAATTACTCACAAACCCTAATTATCTCATCTACTCTTCATGAAATATATTAAGGTTACCTTTTATCCACATATAACCCTAATTTCAGATTAAAGACACTTTTCTTTCCTTTTTACCCTATTTAGGGTTTCTAAGGATGTTAACCATTATATTAGGTTTAAAACCCTAAATCTCACAATTTCATCTTCAAAACAGGTTAAGATTCATCTCTATCATTAAACAACTTAACAATACTCAAATTAACTTATTTGCACTATTAAATCTATCCTTTATCATCAATCAGGGTTTCTAACCACAAATTAATACTTTTTCATCAAAATTATATACTTTTGCTAAAAGAGACAGAGTTAGGACTTCAAACTATTTTTAACTCATTCCTCATATTTTTCTGATCAACTTTCATGTATTAAGTTTGTTAATATGATATTCCTAGCGATTTCAATGAATTTCACAAGAAAAAACTTTTATTTTGTATTTTTGGTTAGAGATAGGAGTTTACCAAAATTCGATGGCCACCTGATCAATAATCCGTTGGTCCGCCCTTTGCATCCAATGCTCCATGTTGCGTACGATCCAACTTAGCCAACCGCTCCTTGAATTGTCGAATCTTCGCGTGGGATCACAGTGGATCTCAATCTCACGGCCGCTGCTACTTTTCCTCCTCCTTTCCTCTACTTGAACTTGCAGCAACGCCATAGAGATTCTCTCCCTGGAGAGAGATCAATTTAGAGAGAGAGAGAGAGTTGGAACTCGGGAGGCAGATGTATGGATTTGCAAGGGTGTGGGGAATCGAGAGGGGGGGTCTATATATAGGATGTGGGGGCTTCTTTAAGGTTCCTCCAACCCCGCCGCCACCCTAGATATCGGCCCAATTGGACGTTTCCTCTAGAAACCTCGAGAGCTCAACAAAATAGGGTCGAGGAGGTTTATAACTCCCTCCCGAACTCAATTGGAATTGTTTCCATGAGTGCACGTGCACTGGATAAAGAGGAAATTGAGGGGAAAAGTCCCTATGTAACTCAGCCAGAGTCCTAGTTCCTTTGGAGCTGGATGATGAGAGACGCTCGTTGGATCAAGATCCAATGACCCTCATCCCTTGCGCTCAACCAAAAAGGAAAAGAATTCCTATTTCCAAGATCAATCCATATTTTTGAAGATAATTTAATAAAATCATAACTCCTAATCCGTAGGTCAGTTTATCTCAAACTTTAAGGGAAACTAATTAAACCCTTAATATTTCATCATGCCAAATATGGGATTATTGTCTAAAGAAATCGGGTCCTTTTCTTTAGTTGCAAGTTCCCACTTAAATATATATATTTTTCATATATTTTCTTTTTCCCTTACTATTAAATTATCATCTTGGATTCCTTAGACCTCACGGAACCTTAAAGGCATGAAATCTCACCTTGGGAAATATTCCTTTGCCTTTTCCTTTTATTCTTTTATCCCTTTTCTTATTTATCCCTTTATTCACTTGAATTCCCTTTTCTTTTCTTTTTCTTTTTCTCTCAATCGGGCTCTATAGCCAATAAAGCCCATTAAGAAAACAAACAAGGCTATTATTCACAAAAATCATTCAATTCAAACAAATAAATCAACCTTTGATTTCATTTATCTTTTAAATGGAGATTTACAAATCTCATTACATGGTTTCAAAAAATGAGGTTATAACACCATATGTTTCATGTAGTACTCCAATAAAAGTTTTGAACATTTTGGAGTAACTGTTCATCATAATTTAGAGATGAAATTGTAATAATATATTTATATATTATTACAACTATTATAAAATAATAATTTAATTTTAAATTTCATTAGTGTGTGTAGACGAAAACTATTTCCCAATTACTTTCATCCAATAAACTATTCATAATCTTTATACTTTAATGGGGTAAATGAGATGAATACTTTGATGTGTATATTAGTGAATGAATTTCATGTTATAATACCTCACATTTTAATACAAAACATGTATATCCATATTATGAAAAGATGACCACCATTTTTTTGTTGTTGAATTATTGTTGGTGTGTTAATAATAAAATCACCACATGACAATACACATTAACATTGTCTTTAATTTCTTTGCTAAAGGAGAGAATTTAATAAGATAATTTCTTTTAAATCAATTAATAAGTAATTTTTTTTGCTAGAAATTAGCAAAATCATCGCATACATAATAATTTATTTAATACTACCATATGTCACTATAAGAACCTATTAGTATATATATAATGATTTTCTTCTCATGTTATTAAAACATCAAATATGCATGCCACATTTTTCGTAGTACTAATAATAATTCACTACATTTTAAAGAAAAACATGAAGTGACAAATATTTCTTAAAACAACATTACCTTCATATAATTAGAAATCTATATTTCTTAAATTGAAATTTTTATACTCATTTCGTTAGATAAATATGTACTATTTATATTTATTCCTTGAGATTTTGTATTCAGTTCATTATTTTTTTAGAAAAATATTATTTTTTTAGAAAACTGTATTTTCAAGGTGAATTTATCAAACTATAATTTAACTTTTAACCAAACAATAATATATTTATGTTTATAAGTATATATAAATATTTTCCAAATAAATGATATTTTAGTCTTATCTTTTTAAGACACATTGAATTTTTTAAGTAATTTAGTCTATTTAGGGTCAAGAATTTTTATCTTATCTTATATTATATTTCAAAATAAGAACAAAAAGAATTCAAAAAAATATACCACATACATTAACATATAAAATTTCATAAAAAATTATCGTATATCTTTTCTTTATTAATAAAAATGCATGTTAAGGATGACATTTGTCTTTAAATGTTGAAATATATTTATCATAATTTTAGATTTTGAACAAACATATAAAAGGTGCATGAAAATTCTTCTACGCCCTTCCATTATGATGATGATATGACGTCAATATAAATATGCACACACAATCTATTGTGGATATATATCTTGGATATATATCACAAAAATAGAAAAGTATATGTATACATCAAGTTAGAGGTATAACAAACATGTAATATACAAACAAGCAAGCATACATGTGTGCAAATACACACATATCATGAAGTAATTTGACATGACAGGAAAATGTTATATATGATTTTGTGGATGGCTTATGTGAACCACAGTGGTTAGATCTTTGGTTTGTTACCAAGAGGTCTTAGGTATAAGCCATGATGATGGAAAGAATAGAATGACCAATTTAAAAAAGAAATAATATTAGTATAAAGTGAGATTCTAATAATATAAGACACTTGTTTATGTATTACTTTAATGATTAGAGTACATTCACCAAGAAAAATAATAAGAGAGAATCAGAGCAAAATGGTAGTGTTGAAATAAAATCTAAAGATGTTATGACTAATGCATCAGGACATGATGAATAAATAAATAAATGTCAAAAGAAAAAGTCAATCTAAATGTGCATAACAATAAAATGGGAAAAAAGTTGGACATATGATAAATACCAATTATTAAGACATTAATGTAGAAAATAAGTGACATTAAAAGATGTGGGCATGTTGATTATGCTTAATGATATTTTCTCAACATCAAAGAAAGAAAGAAAAATGCAAAGTAATGATAAATACAAGTTCAACCTATTGATGAAATTATTTTATACCATGCACACACATGATAGTCTTTTATACTTGATACAAGAAAGATATAGTTTTTAGTGTTGGTTTTTTAGTATGTAATGGTCACTTCATATAGTTGTAGCTAGATGGTTCCTTATTTGTGACAATAATGCACAAAATCTTCAATGTCTTTACAATTCAATATTCAATAATTTGCATTGTGGATAAAAGAAATGATGAGAAGACATTATTTAACACATTTAGTACAACACATTAGTATTTATACAGAGTTTGGAAAAGATATTACATTCATTCACAATTTTCATCTCCTATTAGTCATCACAATAATTTCTCATGATGAGAAAAGAACAATTGTATAGTTTATCAACCACTGCGGATAAAGAAAATAATATAAGATAAGAGCGGTAACAATTGACCATTTCTTATTATCACTTAAACAATTGTCATTGCTTTGCCAAAAAAACATTACAAATGGTGTGCTCAATAGTTGATTGTAATGTCCATTATTGAGCAAATGAAAAAATGTAAGGATAGAAAGTATGATGTTCCACCAATGCCCTCAATTTATAAATTACATACTTGGGACATTTTTCACACGATCTGATAAATAAAGCTCATATATTCTGATAAGACATAATGCATGTGGTGTTGCTCAACTATCCTTGAATCTTGGTTTCATAATTGACACCAGCTCTAAGTGACTTCACAAAATTATTTACTTCTGTTGAAGGGAAATCAATGGTGTGTTTCAAAATGGATCTGAGGTCGATGAACACTCTGGTATCAAATATTTATACTTTATACTATAAGAAAAAGACCCCAAGCGACCAATTTTCACTTAAAAATACAAAATTTAATTATCAAAAAATATTAAATAGGATGTTATATTGTGACAACACATTATCACATTGAGACACTTTCAAGCGCTCACAAAAATTCCCATTCGAAACATTTTTTTTATTATTAAGGGAGCCACCTCCCTAGACAACCCTTGTTACGACCCATATCAGGGTTAGTCAATAAATACCTCGAATTACGTGAAACACCTCAATTAGTGTTGAGTATCAAATTAAACATCATGGTTAATCAAATAAGTTAATATGTGAATCAATAGTTGAGTTTGAATCACCTGAGGCAATTAATGATATCAATGTTGATTATTTAGTTAATTAAGTTGAATCAAGTAATCACAGTTGCAATTAGAGCTTTGATCTAGTGAAACAGTCTAATCAGTATGTTTTCATGCTTTTAGTTGGTAAAGGAGTTTGTGCTTGAGTGGATGCAAAAGAAATCATCCAATTTGGACCTCCGAGGAAATAGTTATGGCATTTATAAGTCCCTTGGGTCAATTTTGTAAATTACCATTACTAATTGGCCCCTTGCCTTATCTTCTTCCTCTTTAACCCAATAGAACAGAAACAACCGCTTAAAGCGGCGCTCTGTAGCAGGTCCCGACCGAGCAGCTGAAGGAAATCGCTCAGGGCGATTTTAGGTCGATTGAACCAGCGACCAAGCTCCCTCCATCCCTGACCTTCCATCCCTTCTTCTTCTTTGCTAATCGAGGTCGACGCTGGGTGGCGCCCTACCTACAGCCATACCGCAGCACAGAGCTGCGGCCAGCAGCAGGTGGGTCGACCTGCTAGAGAGGAAAAGTGGGCGAGCTTGGGCTTCCATAGCTTCAGCTAGCAGGCGCCATCCCTTCCCTTCTCCTACCCCTTCCTTTTCCCTCCTTTTTCCCAGTCAACCGAGCCCTATAGGAGCCTCCATCTGTGCCCGATCAAGCAAGGGCGGCGCCGGCTGACCTGCAGCAAAGGCTAGCTTCGTACAGCAGCCATAAATCATCTGGGGTCGCTCAGCAGTAGGGAAAAACTCCCTTGAGCTCCGATTTTGAGAACACAGCAAAGGTGTGCAATTCCTTGCCACAATTTAGCTGTTGATTTAGCTTTAGATCGAGCCATGTTTAGATTTTCATTTGGGTTAAGATGCTAGTTACTGTTTTATTGCAGGTCAGTGTCTTGGTCGGCCGAATTAGATATGATTCGGCCGAGTTTCCTTTATAAGGAAATCTAATAGGGTTTTGATCGGCCGAGTTGCCCAGTGGATCGGCCGAGTTTCCGGCTGATCGGCCGAAGCTGGTCGGCCGAGTTTCAGAAACTGTGAGGTGATCGGCCGAGTTCCAGACCGATCGGCCGAGTTTCCAGCAGTGAGTAGTAGTTCATTTAGAAATCATTATTTAACTCAATTTAAATGCTTAATTACTTCTGTATCAGTTAGTATAACTTTTAAACAGTGTAGTACATACAATAGAGTATGTTAGATTCATTGGAACTTGAAATACTTGATATGCTTAATGTAAATGATGAAATTTCCTGTATTATAGTTGTAATGTATTTGCTGATTTAAAAGTAGATGTTTAGCATTGAAACTGGATAAATGATACTGAATCATGTTTAAGGATGACAAAGGATATACATGTGTTTCAAGTGAATATCCAGAATGTGCAATATGCATGAAATGTGATATTCCTGTTTATATGGTTATATGTTAATCAGTTAATAGACTTAGGTGCCCTAACACGGTAGAACCCCTTTGACAGGTCTGCTTCTTAGGGGTGAAACTCGTGTTGCAACATTATCCGTGTGGAGTCATGGAGACACGAGGACAGAGAGGCAGTGTACAAAAACAATGCGTGCGATGTCACGGTGGCATTGGAGAAAACATTGGGGGTTATTGCAAAAAGATCCGTGCCGAGTCATGGAGGTAACCCCGTGAGACTCTCCGCCTGTGTACTCAGGTTAGAGGAGGAGTCTAGAGCACTCGATGTAGTGCAGTGAGGCCGATGAGCCTGAAGGCCGATGAGCCTGGGGTCCTGTGGCAGAGTAGGACTGGCGTCAGACTTAGCATTTCCCGGGTGTGTCGCTAAGTCTTGTACGGTGGGATCGTAGTTCGCTATGGATCTTTATATGCAGGGTACACTGCATATGATTAGGGCATAACAATAATATAAATATGTAATCATATAGGATCATAGTAAATTAATATATTTGAACTTTTGTGCCAATTCTATATATATGTGTTTATTTTTTTAAATACCTGTTGTTGCATAGAAATGTGATTATTATCTGCAAATCTGCTATGTCATTAGAACTGCCCTGCTTGTACTGTATATATGTTTTATTTCAATTTTATAAACCTGACGAGTTGTTTAGTGATAGCTAAATGAAAGGCTATTCATTGAGCGAGTAGGCTCATACCTCTACTCAAAACATTTTCAGGTCATCAACAGCAACAGGAAATCTGAAGGATCCTTTCATCCTAACGCTTAGTATGTAGAAGGTATACGTAGTTAGTAGTTAGAGGTCTCTTAGTCCTTTCCCCTCGATCTTTGGGACAAGGTGTGGGTGAGAGAGAATGTGTATAAAGATGTAAATTAACTATTATGCTTTGTTTTATGTCGAACAATGTAATATGTTGTAGACTATGTTTTTATTGCTAGTCAGTTTAATAAAAATGCTTCCGCAGTTTGTTTAGATTTAGTTTACAGTATAAATCAGGTTAACTTTTAATGTCTTTAAAAATGTTTTAAAAGCTTTGAGTGGTTTGGCTTGTGTGTAATCCCTCCGTCGCACCCTAATCTCGTGATTTGTGGGTAATGCGAGATCGGGGTGTGACATCTTGGTATCAGAGCATAGGTTGAGTAAAGGGTTACTCTAATTCAAGGTCAGGGGACGATAAGAGACCAATAGGATTAAGGTTTAAGAGTTTTTCTTCTGTCTGTAATTTTCTAACAGGAAGTGTTTTGTTATACTATTACAGATGGCAGGAAAAGGATGTGGTCACGAGAACCAAGTAAAGAGTTTAAGTGGAGTCGTTAAGAATCATTAAGATCAAAAGATAAAGTTATAAGTGAGGCAAATAATAGCTGATGTGTTTTAGCTCTGGGAGGTCTGAGTGTTTAGATACCCTGGCCAGGTGTCTGAATACTTAGATTGACCAGTATCAAGCTACTCTGTCTGTTCTTCTCTGGATGCCCTGGCCAGGTATGCAGAGGAAGGATAGGCTAGAGAGAAAACCCTAGAAATCTTAGGGTTAAGAGATCAGAAATTAATGTAGGAATAAGAGATTACATATAAGATGCGATTCAACTCTTGTCTATTATTGTTTATTTGATTTAAAGATCACTATAAATGCTTTCATATGCATGAAATGAAATTTTCAGTTTGTAAAGTAAACATGATTCTTTTATATTGTTGTGTCATGAAGTGAATTGTTAAGTGTTTGTTTTCTTAGTACTAAAGTAGACCCAAATTTATGTTTAAATGAGTTTGCTCTGAGTGGATATTCATTCCACATGTTTAAGATTAATAGGGGTAGATTAATCCCGAGTAGCTCTTGGCTTCAGGACTACAGGTTTGGCCTGGTCCGGCTGGCAGGATGCGTTACTGGGATCTAATGACTCCTATTAACAATAAAATAAGAGTAGACTCTGGATGAATTAGACCCGTAACATAGTGAGAATGTATATACACTAGGATGTTTTAACTATGATAAGAAGTCTAAATGTTCTTTTGTCTTGAGAATTAGGGTTTGAGAAGCATAGACCCTAATCGGCCCAAAATAGGGTTTTGTTGATACATAAACACAAAATTTGATAAGTAAAGTGTCTCAGTAAATGATTTTTAGTATTTTATGTGTAACTATGATTTAGCTCAAATTTGGATATGATTTGGATATATAAAATGTAAACAACATTGGAAAATATCAGAATTTTTGAACAATGTTCTGACTTGTTTATCGGCCGAGTTTCAAACTCGACCGATCACATTTTCAGAATGATATAGCAGTGTGGTAATTGAATTTTATCTTTTTATTTGTATATCCAATTGATCTCAAATTTTAACTACGCTTGAAAAAAAAAACACAATTTTAGACACTCTGTTAAATTGGCGTAATTTTTGGATGACTTTTGATCTCTACAGCGAGGGTGTCGGCCGAGTTTACAACTCGACCGAATCTGCTGCAGACTGCAATATAGCAGTGCACTGTTTGATTTTTAATTATTTATTGGTAATTAGAAATGATCTCAAGTTTTTACTGGAGGTCTGAAACTTCATTAGGTATAACATATAAAATTTCCAGAATTTTGGAGCTTCTGTTAGCTATTTAATAAATGAATTACAGAAACTATTGTGAAAACTGAATTTTCAGCCAGTATAATTAAAGTTGAGTGTTGGGTTAATATGCTATTGACCCAAGCAGCTCAAATTGATCTATATGATCGACCACACACACACAAAATAATGCTATGATACTGATATGGACCAAAACCCTAGAATGATTAAAGTTGTAGTAGTTTAAGGGATATCACTAGTGATGTAACCTTGAGTACTAGTATCTTTGTAAAATAAGACCTTGAGATTTGTTCTATGAAAAGTAAACTGGCTTTGATAGTGATCTAGGGTTTTGAGGTAGATAATCTGAACGGTACATGAGCAACATGTAATGACTTAGAGAAAAGAGTAAGACATAAACTTGAAATGTAACAATAAGAAAGTAGCATAGAAAGCGGAGTATTACCCGATATATGATATGAAGATAGCTGATGAAGTTCATGTTTTTAAGACATGGCGTCACCATCTTTATGATGTGATGATAGATTATCACCCTGGTAAAGAGAATGTGGTGGCTGATGCTTTCAGCAGAAAGTCAAGTTCAACGGCTAATGCATTCTCTATGGCAGGTTTCAATAGAGACCTGTTAGTAGAAATGTGGAAGTTGAACTTAGACTTAGGAGTGACGGCACAAAGTGGTTTGATTGTACAGACGCAAGTCAAGCCTACTTCTTATGAGCAGATCAAGGAACTACTAAAGGGTTATAGTGAGTTAAACCAGACCATGCATGACATGATAGGAGGAAAAGAGACCAAAGTTTAATTTTTTAGATGATAAGGTGTTGTATTAGCATGACATGTTGTGTGTACCTCGAGATAGTGATTTGAAAGAAAAGATTCTTATGGAAGTGCATGTATCGATGTATGCTATGTTCTCAGGAAACACTAAGATGTATATGAATCTCAAGGAGTTGAAACAGATGGTCAGATAGGCAGAAGGATGTAGCTGAGTACGTGGTTAGAAGTAGTGTGTGCCTGTAGGTTAAGGCTGAACCCTAGAAATCTACAGCTACCTTGTAATCTTTTTCTATGCCTGAATGGGAATGGGAACATATCACAATGGATTTTGTGATAGGGTTGCCCAAGACACCTAGAGGTTATGACTCGATATGAATGATTGTGGATAGACTAATTTAGTCTGCTCACTTTCTTCATATTAAGTCAACCTTTGATGTCTTGAAACTTGACTAAGATATACATGGATAAAATAATTAGGTTGCCTGGTAATCCAGTTTCAATCATATCATATTGAGATCCTAAGTTCACATCTAGGTTGCAGAAATAGTTGCATCGTGCTTCGCGCACAAAGTTAAGATTCGATACAACCTTTCCACCCGCAGACGGATGGTTAGTCTGAGAGAACCATTCAGACTCTTGAGTACATGCTAAGAGCATGTGTTTTGCTTTTCAGTGGAAGTTGGGAAGAACATTTAAATCTTATAGAGTTTTCTTAGTGTGAATGTTGAGTTTAGAAATACACAAACGATAATGGTACGGTTTGGGTATAAACCCGAACAATACAGAATTGGTAAATCATAAGATGCATGATTTCAAGATAATAAGATAGCATTAAAATATGCAAATAAATCTAGTTGCATGCTTCCTGTTATGTTAATGTGTGTGACCTAACATTTACATGAATTGGCACATTTCTCTGAGATATTATTAGAAATTCTCAAGTACTATTAAATATTTGTGATATGATATGTAAATAACTCTTAATTGAGTTATGTGATGCATAAACCAGGATTTGGGGTTAATATGCACGTACTTCGAGAAATTTCAGACAATTGATAAATATTACAGATGGTTTCTTATAGGTGAAGTAAATTACACTTATTGGTGTAATAAGATGTTCAATTACATGAATTCAGTATGTATGTGCCAAAATTGATTTGAGTTTGGAATATTTATGAATTTTAAATCTGCCTGCATGCATGATATAAAGATTACTCAGTAATTACAATGATTTTGAATATACTGCTCTACCAGTTCTAGAATGATACCGTATTGTGATTTGAACTGCAATCAAACAGATGAGATAACTGAAACCCTAAGAGTAGGGTGTTGGCATGTGATGAATGAATAAGGCAAATGAAACCCTAAGGATAGGGCGTACGATGAATCAAGTATTTTGATATCAATTCTCAGTATGAGATGTAGTGATGTGTAACAGTTAAATTGCATGATTTTATTTTAGTACCAAGTTGACATGCATTCTATTTATTTAAGAATTTGTAGTTTGTTTGCATGTATAGTATAATAATTCCTCGGTAATTACCGTAATTTGAGATACTGTTATAACAGTTCTACAAAGACAATGTTTTGTGGTTTGATCTGGAATCGGATCAGATGTGTCCTAGGTTGAAAGACCAATGAAGATAGTTGATTAGAGGATCAAGAAAACTCAAAATCGTGAGAAACCTTTAGAGAAGGTTTTGTGGAAAAAAAACATAACCTAGAGGGAGCCACATGAGAAGTTTTGGGTTTGATGTGCGTAACAAGTTTCCTTTTCTCTTTTAGGAATTTCGGGACGAAATTCTTATAAGGGAGGGAGATTGTTACGACCCATATCAGGGTTAGTCAATAAATACCTCGAATTACGTGAAACACCTCAATTAGTGTTGAGTATCAAATTAAACATCATGGTTAATCAAATAAGTTAATATGTGAATCAATAGTTGAGTTTGAATCACCTGAGGCAATTAATGATATCAATGTCGATTATTTAGTTCATTAAGTTGAATCAAGTAGTCACAGTTGCAATTAGAGCTTTGATCTAGTGAAACAGTCTAATCAGTATGTTTTCATGCTTTGAGTTGGTAAAGGAGTTTGTGCTTGAGTGGATGCAAAAGAAATCATCCAATTTGGACCTCCGAGGAAATAGTTATGGCATTTATAAGTCCCTTGGGTCAATTTTGTAAATTACCATTACTAATTGGCCCCTTGCCTTATCTTCTTCCTCTTTAACCCAATAGAACAGAAACAACCGCTTAAAGCGGCGCTCTGTAGCAGGTCCCGACCGAGCAGCTGAAGGAAATCGCTCAGGGCGATTGAACCAGCGACCAAGCTCCCTCCATCCCTGACCTTCCATCCCTTCTTCTTCTTTGCTAATCGAGGTCGACGCTGGGTGGAACCCTACCTACAGCCATACCGCAGCACAGAGCTGCGGCCAGCAGCAGGTGGGTCGACCTGCTAGAGAGGAAAAGTGGGCGAGCTTGGGCTTCCATAGCTTCAGCTAGCATGCGCCATCCCTTCCCTTCTCCTACCCCTTCCTTTTCCCTCCTTTTTCCCAGTCAACCGATCCCTATAGGCACCTCCATATGTGCCCGATCAAGCAAGGGCGCCGCCGAATGACCTGCAGCAAAGGCTAGCTTCGTACAACAGCCATAAATCATCTTGGGTTGCTCAGCAGTAGGAAAAAACTCCCTTGAGCTCCAATTTTGAGAACACAGCAAAGGTGTGCAATTCCTTGCCACAATTTAGCCGTTGATTTAGCTTTAGATCGAGCCATGTTTAGATTTTCATTTGGGTTAAGATGCTAGTTACTGTTTTATTGCAGGTCAGTGTCTTGGTCGACCGAATTAGATATGATTCGGCCGAGTTTCCTTTATAAGGAAATCTAACAGGGTTTTGATCGGCCGAGTTGCCCAGTGGATCGGCCGAGTTTCCTGCTGATCGGACGAAGCTGGTCGGCCGAGTTTCAGAAACTGTGAGGTGATCGGCCGAGTTCTAGACTGATCGGCCGAGTTTCCAACAGTGAGTAGTAGTTCATTTAGAAATCATTATTTAACTCAATTTAAATGCTTAATTACTTCTGTATCAGTTAGTATAACTTTTAAACAGTGTAGTACATACAATAGAGTATGTTAGATTCATTGGAACTTGAAATACTTGATATGCTTAATGAAAATGAAGAAATTTCCTGTATTATAGTTGCAATGTATTTGCTGATTTAAAAGTAGATGTTTAGCATTGAAACTGGATAAATGATACTGAATCATGTTTAAGGATGACAAAGGATATACATGTGTTTCAAGTGAATATCCAGAATGTGCAATATGCATGAAATGTGATATTCCTGTTTATATGGTTATATGTTAATCAGTTAATAGACTTAGGTGCCCTAACACCATAGAACCCCTTTGACAGGTCTGCTTCTTAGGGGTGAAACTCGTGTTGCAACATTATTCGTGCGGAGTCACGGAGACACGAGGACAGAGAGGCAGTGTCCAACAACAACGCGTGCGATGTCACGGTGGCACTGGAGAAAAATTGGGGGTTATTGCAACAAGATCCGTGCGGAGTCATGGAGGTAACCCCGTGAGACTCTCCGCCTGTGTACTCAGGTTAGAGGAGGAGTCTAGAGCACTCGATGTAGTACAGTGAGGCCGATGAGCCTGAAGGCCGATGAGCCTGGGGTCCTGTGGCAGAGCAGGACTGGCGTCAGACTTAGTATTTCCCGGGTGTGTCGCTAAGTCTTGTACGGTGGGATCGTAGTTCGCTACAGATCTTTATATGCAGGGTACACTGCATATGATTAGGGCATAACAATAATATAAATATGTAATCATATAGGATCATAGTAAATTAATATATTTGAACTTTTGTGCCAATTCTATATATATATCTGTTTATTTGTTTAAATACCTGTTGTTGCATAGAAATGTGATTATTATCTGCAAATCTGCTATGTCATTAGAACTGCCCTGCTTGTACTGTATATATGTTTTATTTCAATTTTATAAACCTGACGAGTTGTTTAGTGATAGCTAAATGAAAGGCTATTCACTGAGCGAGTAGGCTCATACCTCTACTCAAAACATTTTCAGGTCATCAACACCAACAGGAAATCTGAAGGATCCTTTCATCCTAACGCTTAGTATGTAGAAGGTATACGTAGTTAGTAGTTAGAGGTCTCTTAGTCATTTCCCCTCGATCTTTGGGACAAGGTGTGGGTGAGAGAGAATGTGTATAAGATGTAAATTAACTGTTATGCTTTATTTTATGTCGAACAATGTAATATGCTGTAGACTCTGTTTATATTGCTAGTCAGTTTAATAAAAATGCTTCCGCAGTTTGTTTAGATTTAGTTTACAGTATAAATCAGGTTAACTTTTAATGTCTTTAAAATTGTTTTAAAAGCTTTGAGTGGTTTGGCTTGTGTGTAATCCCTCCGTCGCGCCCTAATCTCATGATTTGTGGTTAATGCGAGATCGGGGTGTGACAACCCTCTTAGTGACCCCCTGCTGTAAATCCATTGGGCCTGCTTTTGTGACCCTTAAAAAAATAAATCTTTTTTAGGGTTGTATATCAGTCCCAACTCAGACCGTGTCAGATGGAACTGGACCTAGATAAGCAAAAAAATTAGACTAAGGACTTGAGTGAATAAGAATGGGTCCGGGCCAGACCGGATCGGAAAAATTATAGATCGGACGGGGACAAAAATGAGACCAACTAAAATTCTATCTATTTAAAAAAATATGGAAGAATCTTTTATTGTCATTATTAGCATTTATTTTAACTACATTGTTGTATTGATAAAAAATAAAAATATAACTAATGTATTTCTCTGGTTGTTTTACGATTCAACTATTTTATGTAATAATTCTCATTTTCTATCCACACATATTTGTTAACGGATACCTCATAGAAACTAATAATATTTTATTTAATATTTTAATATTAATACAATTAAGTGTAACTATTATCCATATATCTTTATCACTTTTTCTCATGTCAAATTCTAATAAATATATACTTTGAATTCTGGAGGTAATAATATTTCTATAAATTTACATATAATTTGTTATTTCTACAATTCACTATCATGCACTCCACTCCTAACAACTATTCATACACATTAATAATACTATAAATATCTATCATATTTAGCTCATAACACAAAGATATTATTTTATGTTAATTTGGTACTCTGGACTGGCAAGATCGGTCCAAGAACCGTAATCCTAAAAAATAGAGGATCAAGTTCGGACCAAATTTGAGTCTAGGACTTGACTGGACCAAATTGTCAGTCTGATCCCATCCGGTCCACCAGTCTGGACCAATATATGTAAAACTTTGCAATTCTTGCCCAACAACTGGTTGAAGAGCAAATTTGATTAGTCTACACGCGAGTATCATTTTTGCAAAGTAACTCTTGGTGGCCCGTATACATACTTGGATATGAAATACTTGGATATGAACCTTAGTAGCATTCAAGAACGTGCTAAATGCATGAATACAACTATGAGAAGCACACAACCATAACTAATAGGAGAAATAGTCTAACTATCCATTGAAAATGTAACAAGCTACTTCGATTGAATGATATACTTTAGTGTTTAGATTTCTGGGTGTAAACTCTGAGTAGTTTCTATATTTCATCATAAATAACGTTTATTATCATGAAACTAACATGAGAAGATTAACGTATAAGAAGAAGTGTTCATCAGTCTTACACGACTGCATATAGAAATGCCACCGATTAGTCCATGCCCAGGCCGAGACTTGGCTTGACGACCTGATTGGAGTACTGGAATCCAAAACAGCTCTTGCTCTGTGAACTTCCAAAGCAGCTCTTGTTTCGTTAAGTTCACAAGAAAATTAGACAATTGATGACAATAGACCGAGTTCACCAACACGATTCTCATTGCATGGACAGGCGTCCTTTCAGAGCACCAAGTCACAACCATCAATACCAAGAACAGACATTTCAAAGCACCAAGAAGTCATAACCATCCATATGAACTATAATTGCCATATCCGTCTTTGTTAAATCCCTCTTTGGCAAGGAAAGTAATATCAATTTTAGTGTGGCCACTCCCGTTAAACACATATGCCCCCTTACACCGTGAAGACCTCAAAGAATTGTCGGCCCTTCCACCCCAACAACCACCGGCACAGAGCATCCTTATGTCCTTAACAGAACCCACCTCAATCCTTTCTGAAGACACAGACCGCACCGAAACTAAATCAGATCAGACTGCGAATCACCATTGTAGCGCCGGTAGGCCGGTGTGGAAATTTGCACACAAGAATAGAGAGCCTTAACCTGCCGCCATCCCTAATCGATCGTCTTGTTGACCTCGGCAGGCTGCCAAAGGTGTAGGAACATGTTTCTTATCGTCTAGGCTTTTTATAGATTGTATATTTGTTAGATAGTCACAAGGATCAAGCGGTAGAGTTAGAGTTTAACGGAAGGAGGGATGCGAAAAAGTAAGAGACCGAGCCTTTCACGTATTGGGAGGACGTAGACGGGTTTCGTGTTTAGTATAGTAGATTGTATCAGGCTACAAACATTAACCCATGATATCTTCACGGCCTTGCATGCAAAAATACAGGTAATACCATCTGCTTTGAAGAAGTTGTGGAGGGGATGGGATGCATAATTTTTTTTTGTGTGATCTGGCTAAGTGCCATCGACGTACATGAAGCAGAGAGAACAAGTTAAAATGGTCCTCTTGGCCTTGGGCAGCCGCCTCTACCGTTACTATGCATCATCATTGAAATTCAAGAATCAGAAGGAAAGACGGAAAAGAAAGTCATGACGTAATTGGCATGGCTGTAAACATTTATTGGTGGTATTGTCATGAATCTTGAAATACAAGCACGAGAATTAGGACACCTCACGTACATGTCAATTAATAGGACGGAGGCGATTGTTTGTGTTTTAAGGAGAAAAATAACACTGGTAGTTTTAATTATAGTAAAAGAGTCCAAAAGGTACATGTCAATTAATGGGACGAAGACGAGTATTCGTGTTTAGAAGAGTAGAATAGTAGATTGAGGAATATAGGATCGCTAACTTCTCTGTACTCCTATTTATACAATTCATGCAACCACTGGTCGAGATATCTCAATATAATCATAGTAACCATTCTTACATGGTCTTAAAGAGAGAAAAGAAAAGATACTCCTAGCTGGTAGGTGCGACCCTATATCTCTTAGTATGCGGTCAATATTCTATTTTTTTGTTTTTCTCTCTCTCACTTCATCTCAATAACTTTCGTTTTGATTTGATAGCATTGTCAGTTTCTTCCCGTATTTGTTATTTTCTTTATTTATTATTAGCTTCTCATCGGTTTCCTTTCTTAATTATTAGCATTTCATCTCTACTTTTTACCCCTCGTTCGTTTCTTTGCTATTGTTGTCTATCTTTCATGCTTTCCCATTAAACCCCCTTTCAATCCAAGTCAGCCATTCTCCTTCTTCTCCAAGTCATCGAGACGCCTTTTTTTCCTCTATGGTAGCAACCTTCCTTCTTCTCTAATTGCTTTGTTTTTTTAGCTTGTTTCCTTTCAACATTTTTTTCTTCTTCTTCCACTTCCATTCTTTGCTTTGTAAGTCCATTAGATTCCAATTTTCTTTTCAATCCATCTCACCGTTTATGTTTTTTTTTTCTTTTTCTTATTAATTTCTCTTCAACTTTGAGCTTCATTGGACCCTTGCACTTCTTGACCTGGACATCCCGTTGTTTGATTTCTCTTTCTAGTTTCTAATCATTTCTAGTTCCATTGCCGATCTCTTCTCCCCTACTTTCTCAGGCTATGCATCTCGATCCACACACGACAAAGATCTATCTTTCCCTTACCCCTCCTCTGCCATGTACCCTTCACTTTTCTCCTATCCTCCTCACCTTTCGAACAAAGTTGCCATCTTCTGCTCTTCGACTCATATCTTCTCATCTCTGACGGGATCACCTCAACCTCTGATTTCTTCTTATCCTACCTCAAGCCCTGCACCCGTATCTCTTTTGAGTAGCAAAAGGAAATGTATAATATCATGCCTTACATGACCATTATTGTCGACCACTTTCTTGTCCTCATCTATGAGTTCCTCACATTCCAAGACAAAAGAGGAAGCTCAGATGCAGATCACGATCAAGACCAGGACTTCTCATCACTCTTCCTCCTCGGCGTCCATGTCACCTCTAGCAAGAAGATTATGAGACTTCCCATCCTCTTATGTAATATTCCAGCAAGAAGGTCTCTTTGTTGCCTCTTAGATGCAACAAATTCAAATATTATGTTGTTACTTGGAACGTTCCCAAAAGGCTAACAAGATAGAATGGGAAGAAAACTAAATAAATGAGTTTTTGTATGAACTTAGTATATCTCTTTCTTTTTATATTTTGAATTTGTCTTGTCGGATATGTGTTTCACACATACTCTGACTTTAGAGGTAGTAGTAGAGTACGTTTGTTATAGTTACGTGCATAGTCCCATATTGAGGTGTATAGGAGCACTACCTTGTCCATACTCCTCTTTATACAAGTCATCTAACAACTTGTCAAGATATCTCAATATAATCATGTTAACCATTCTTACATTTATGATCAATGATCTTGACAAATAACGTCCATGGTTTCTTCCTGAGTAATATATTGTGGACATGTTTATATTCGCTTTAAAAACTTGGGTGAAAAATGACTATTTGTTTGGCATATAGGATTTACCCATTATGGAAGCAAGAAATGTATTATCGTCTCATCAACATTGCATAAGAAAGAGTGTTAAAGTGGAACACATGCAGCTCGTAGAACTTGAGGTTCAAAGAGAAAACAAATTGGATAGCGAGTTCAATCTTTGATAAATATGAACTTGTCCTCAACATGAAAATTTAGAGTACTTCCATGACAGAGATAGTAGAAACATTGGCAATTCCATGTTGTTTGATTGTAAGGTGACTCGAGGGTATTTTGCCTGCAAATTAGGTGCCCCTTTCCCATTATTTGTTTCTGGGGTAGTGCCCAGCTTCCCATATTTGAATTGGTAAAATTTTATAACCCGAATAATTAAAGTTGCATACAATTTAAAATTCACAAACCAATATAGAACCTTTTAATCCTAGTTACCATAATAATATTTTTAGGGGACAACATTTCTCTATGTAGCACATGATTTATGCATCCCGATTTCGGATACACTACACAACATGGGCCAACATGGCCTAGGATGGGATATTTTGTCCTCAAAGAGGGGCTATGTGTCCTAGTCGGGACGAATTTCCATAGCCCTAAACAGTGAGGAGTTCAGATTTACTACTTCCAGTGTACGTTATACACTTTTGGTTATCTTTAGACATGTGTAAATGTAATCAAATATATTGGTTTAGATTAAATGTTCATGACACATACCTTAATTTGATAGTGGGTGTAGGACACTCTGTATTCACATCAGACGTCAAATAACAAATCCTAAATCAAGAATGAGTGATGGAAAATGGTGTAACAATGAATACAGTGACTATGGTTGTGGCAATGAGGTTTCCCTATGAGATAAAACATCTCTATTGTGGACACATCCTTTAAAATATAATAGGGCCAAACAACCCTACTTCTCTACTAATATCTCCCTTTGTTTTTTCCAACATGTAGAGCTCTCCATTTGTTATATTGATTGTGAACTTAACTTCTGGTATTTATTCATATTTGGAGTGATATTTGTAGAATGATTATATGAATTATGGTTATATTGACTTCGAGTTTTTATAATGATTAGTTTAGTGATATGGAAATAGTCAAGAATTTTTATTGTAATTAATGATATTATATAAGTTTTTGTATTATTGATTAGTTATGACATACAATTTAGAACATTACTTCCTTTTTTAGAATAGTTAGCTATCAAGTAAGAAATTCATTGTAGTTAAGTTAGATTTAAAATTGTTTCGTAGGCTATTTATCTTCTTCACATAACATATTAAGTAAATTATTTATTAATTATGATGGTGATAGAATGTCTCCATAAATACACATAAAACTAGAAATGTCTATTTGAAATAAAATCTATAACTAGAAAAAGTTACACATGGAGTGAACCATATATCTTAACATTAGCAATAGAGAATGTTGTTTCGCATACACAAATGGTTAAGACGTAGTCTGATTCAGCCCTATTTTAGGGCTTCATCTAATGTCATTTTGCATTTCAATCACATCTATACCAATTAGATTACATGTTATTCCCCTCAATATGTATATTTGTGTAAAATGCACTTATGGACATTATTTGCATGTTTTCAGGCATTTGGACCACGTTTGATGGAAGAGAGAGAGGAGTGATCCTAGGGTTTCTCTACCCTTAGAGAGGCCCAAAGTGAAGTCTGATGCTCCCTCAACCTACCCCTAGTAGCCAAAGACCCATAGAAGCAAAGATGTCTAAGGAAATACGAAGAATCAAGCCGAAGTGAAGTAGCAGACAACACCACAGACGTGCAACAAAGAATGGCCATGCAAGGGATATCCACCACGTCTGTGCCACTTAGCACAGTTGTGCTACATACCACCATCACCTTGGTCACCACAACTGCGCTACCCTTACCCCACCTCAGCTGTGGTGGTCAGTCTCAATGCAAAAATGACCATCAATATATGATTTTGACATTTTAATTCACACGATCATTTTATCCCACCACGACCATGCTCACACCTACTCACCACATCTGTGGTGATCCACCACAGCCGTACTACTCACAAAACCTAGCTACTTTTTCCGCTGCATTATCCACTTTGCCCCTACTTGACCTTTTGCTTCCCCCACACCTATATATATGGGGGTGGCAGTTGTAGGTCGAGGTTAGCTACCTTCAACCACCTCCTATCTCCCCATTTTCACCCCTTATCCATTTCCACCTCCATTCCACTGCATTTCACCATTTCCACCACCAAAAAACTAGTTTGACCTAGTTTCTACCCATAATCCCCTTCATTCCACACCCTTGCACCTTGTAGGAGAGAGGAGGACATCTTGTAGTAGTTGGAGAGGAGGATTGCTCCATCTACACTGAGCTCCATGGCTTCTTCTACATGTTTCTCCTTCCTTTTTATATTTTGCTTTGTTATGAGTATCTAAGCCCCTTCGGTGGGCTGTTTGGGGTGTAAAATGTTACTTTGATACCATGTTGGGGGAAAATGACATGTAAACTTTGTAATTCCATTTTTTAATGATTATGTTCTATTTGCATCTTATTCTCCATGAATTTCTTGTTGGTTTGTGTGTGAAATCACCTAGGAATTTAGGAAATTGCTTATATATGTGAATTTTGGGATTTGCCCCTAGGTCCAATTCTTGGTTCCCTAGGCTGCCTCCCATCTTTCTACATCCTAATCAATCTTCCTAAGCCTAAGTGAGTGATCTAAGTAGCTAGTTTAGGTGATTCTAGTGCAATTATCATGGATCCTTCTCAAGGCTAGAATGTGGGGGAATTGGGGTCTAAAGCCTTAATTTCACCTCCCCAATCTTTTAAAAAAATTCAACAAAACTAATCTTATTCACTAATTTAACTTATAAGACCATTACACCCAGTTCAAATCCACATATTTGTGTTTTACTCCCCGTAACTCTTCCTCAGCCAGGCTTGGGAAGAATAGGAGGGTTAACATAAATTTTGAAAGGTCCACACATGTGTTCGAGTTCCATGGAGTGCATCTAGTCACCTCTTGTTGGCTAGTGTGAACACCTCTAGCTCGACACACCAAACTTTTTGGCGCCGTTGTCGGGGACATAAAGCACCATAGCTACCTAGTAGTTGTGTGAGTGGGTAAGACCTTGGTGAAGGCTGAAGACTCAAGCTAAGTGGGCAAGTTCCTTATTAAGGTGGAGATCTCCTTGTGGTTGGATGGGTAAGTCCTTTGGTGGTCTATTGTTGTAAATCTCTGTAGTGATATAATAGAGAAAAGTACTTGCAAAGTCCTAGAGGCTGGCCTCTCTAGGTAGTGGACTGAATCACTTCTAGTTTGAAGTGTAGAACCACTCTATACATCCCTTTGTCAAGTGCTTTCTATCAATCTCTCTCATCCTTTCTATGCTTGTTTAGATAGGACTTCAAATTATCTTTAAGCTATTACTCAAACTTGATATAATTTGAAGGTCTAATCTATTTTGTGAGAAATTGTGTAGCTCTATTCACCCCCCCTCTAGAGCCCTTAGATCCAACAAATGGTATTAGAGACTAGGATCTTCTCCAACAATCTCCCATGAGATAAGAAGATGAGCGACAACCTACTTGGTTCTCTCAACCTAGAGGGAATCTTCTCCATGTTCCCTCCGGTCTTTGACGACACCAACTTCCTCTATTATAAGAGATGGATGCAGTTCTACGTTCAAGGGATGAACTTTGATATTTGGAAGGTGATGGTCACACCTTACAAATAGCCATTTGGATCTGTTGCAACATGGAGTGAAGCTACTCTCAAGGAAGCTCAACTCAATGCAAAGGCTATTAGTATCCTCTATGTAGCCCTTACTCCCACAGAGTTCAACTGGATCTCATCATGGGACACCGCCTATGAGATTTGGGACTATACATCACATATGAAGGAACAAAGCAAGTCAAGGAGGCAAAGATCTACATGTTGAACAACCTCCTAGAGTACTTCAAGATAGGAAAGAAAGAAGGCATTGTAGAGATGTATTCAAGGCTCAATGTCATCATCAACGGGATGGCTGCATTGGGCAACACTTTAGATAGAGGTGTCATCAACTCAAAGATCTTGAGAACTCTTCCAAAGATATGGGAGTCAAAGGTCACCTCCATTTAAGAAGTGAGGGGATGTCCCAACTGAAGAACTCATTGGCAATCTTCAAGACCATGAGCCTAGACTTGACAAGTAAGGAGAAGAAGCTAAGAAAGAAGAGAAGGAAGCCAAGAAGATCAAAGATAGTACTTTCAAAGCACAAGTGGTGGTTGTCATCCTTCAACAACAACTTTCTTGCCGGACTTCTCTCTCCTACTCTAGTGAAGATGAAGGCCCTAGTGAGTATGAAGCCAACTACATCAAGGGAAAGTACTTCAAGGGAAAGCAAGCCTCCTCCTCCTCTACTCTAAGATGGTATAAGTGTGGTCAAAAGGGGCACTACAAGAGTGAATGCCCAAACTCAAGAAAGTCTCGCCACAAGAGAAGTTCAAGGAAAGAAGAAGATTACAAGAAGGAGAGCAAGCACAATAGGAAGGACAAGAAGGAGAAAACACACAAGAATGCAACTCATGTGGCTTAGGAAGCTTCATCTTCAAGCAACTCTAGCTCCGAAGAAGATGGAGACTGCCACCTTGCTCTCATGGCCTCTACAAGTGAATACATTGGTGAGGTAAGTGAGGTAAGTTTGTATAAATTTCCTAAAGAAGCTATTATTGACATGCTTGTTACTAGTCGTTCTTCTTTTGCTAAATGTAAATCTAAAAGAAAATAGTTAGGAAAAATTATTGATGATCTTTATGCTAAGCTTGAAATTTTAGAATTGAATGAGAAAACCAACCTTGAGAGTATTGATAATTTCCAAGGGAAATACCTTGATCTTGAACTTCACTTCAATGGGGTTGAAGTTGAGAATAGTATCTACCTTAAGAACATTGAAAATCTTAAGTAAGAGAACCAAAATTGCCTAAAAGAACTTGAATTGCTTAAAATTGAAAATGTTGAATTTAAGTTGCTTATTGATGCTCGTAGAGAAGAGAGATATGTCTATGTCAACGAGATTCAAATGCTAAAATAAAAAAGTGCTAGGTTGGTTAGTCAAGTAAATGATCTATCTTCTAGACCTTTGTTGCCTAGTGTTAATGTTGCTTCTATCTCTCTTGAGAAGGATTCATATCTTACTAAAGCTTTATGTCTTAAGGATGATTTTGTGCATGCTAGGGATGACATATCTATTTTATCTTCTACTATTATATCTTTGAATGATGATAACCATAGATTGAGAGAATCCCTATAGAAATTCCTCAAAGGGAAGAACTCCCTAAATGAAATCCTTGATCATTCTACTAAACAAAGTGGTACTAGTGGTTTGGGATTTGTAGGGGGATCCTCAAAGGGAAAGAGTAAGGCCAAAGGTAAGAAAAAGAGCAAGGAGATCTCATTCTTTAGATGAGAATCTTCGGGCACTAAAAATCTGATGGTTTGTTCTTATTGCAAATGTGATGATCAGTATTCCACTTATTGTCCTTACAAGCCTAAGGGGATCAACCCAAAGATGAAATGGGTCCCCAAGCTAACTCCGGATTGCAAAGTTTGAGTTGCGAACTGATATTCTCCTTTCATGTAGGGAAAAGATAGATGGATTGTTGATAGTGGCTGCACAATGCACCTGATTAGTGACATAAGCCATTTCAACAATTTCACAAAGAAGAAAGGAGGATCTGTAACCTTTGGGGACAATAAAAAAGGTAAATTCAAAGGTGAGGGTGATGTAGGTAAATCCATATGCATCAAGAATGTTCTTTTTGTGGATGGCCTACATCACAATTTAGTAAGTGTTAGACAACTTTGTGATAATGGTTACCTTGTACTATTTACTGCTTTTGAATGTTTGATTTTGGATTCCCTCACCTACCAAGTTATATACAAGGGAACTAGTAGTGGTAATCTTTATGTTATTGTTCTTAACTCTGTTAAGCATGTGGTTGGTAGATGCCTTGTAGCCAATTCAAATGATATTTCTCTTTGGCACCGCCGACTTGGTCATGTAAATATGCATCAATTAAAGAAGTTGAGCAAAAAGGACTTAGTCAAGGGACTTCCTAAATTAGATTTTGAAAAGGATGAGTAATGCCAACCTTATAGACAAGGAAAACAAATGAAGTCCTCCTTCAAATCCAAAGGAATCCTTAGCACTAAGAGAGCTCTTGTGCTTCTTCATATTGATCTATTTGGACCAATGAGAAAACAATCACTTCGTGCTTCCAAGTATTGCCTTGTTATTGCCGATGATTTCTCTAGATATACTTAGACCTTCTTTCTCATTTCAATGAGTGATACGCTTGATGTTTTCTCTAGTTTTTTCAAATGAGTTGAGAATGAAGCTTCTTGTCAGATTGTTTCCATCTGTAGTGACCATGGGGGAGAATTTGAAAATAAGCTTTTTGAGCATTTTTGTCAAGAATCAGGTTATGCACACAACTTTTCTTCACCTCAAACACCTCAAAAATGGGGTTGTAGAGAGGAAGCATAGATCTCTACAGGAGATGGATAGGATCATGCTTCTTGAGTATGAAACTCCTAAGAAGTTTTGGGATGAAGCTGTCAGTATCTCTTGTTTTGTGCAAAATCGTGTTTTCACTCATCCCTCGCTTAATAAAACCCCCTATGAGCTATGGCGTGGTAGGAAGCCTTCTATCGAGTATTTCCATGTTTTCAGATGTCCTTTTTTGTTTGGAATATGAAAGATTCTCTTGACAAGTTTGATCTGAAATCGTGTAAGGCTTTCTTTCTTAGCTATAGAACTACTAGCAAGGCATAACGAGTTTTTAATGTTGATATTGATAATGTAGAAGAATCTATTAATGTAAAGTTTATTGAGACTAACCCCTCTATTCTCAAATATATTGTTTCAAATGATGATGTTCCAGATGAAGTGATTCTTATCCTTAAAGAACTCAACATCAACCAAAAAGGAAAAGAGGTGGATGCTCAAGAAGATGATAAAGATGATGAAAAGAAGGATCCAACTCCCTAGTTTGCAAACAATCATCCTTAGGAGCTAATTTTAGGTGATCCATTTAAGAGAGTGAAGACGCGGGCTGCATTCAACAAAAAACAAGCCAACATCGCCTTCACCTCACAACTAGAGCCTAAATATGTCAAGGAAGCTCTTGGGGATGAAGAATGGATCCTTGCTATGCAAGAGGAGCTGGAACAATTTGAGAAGAACAAAGTTTGGACCCTTGTGCCAAAACTAAGTGATAGAAAGATCATTGGCACCAAATGGGTCTACCGCAACAAGCTAGATGAAAGCGACAAAGTGGTAAGAAACAAAACAAGGTTAAGGGCTCAAGACTACAATCATTAGGAAGGTATTGACTTTGTGAAACATATGCACCTGTAGCTAGACTTGAGTCCATTCATATGTTGTTTGATTTTTCTAGTCATAAAAACTTTCTTTTGTATCAAATGGATGTTAAAAGTGCATTTTTAAATGGTACAATTGAGGAGGAAGTGTATGTTGCACAACCTCTGGGCTTTGAACATGATAGTCTACCTAACCATGTTTATTTGTTACGAAAAGCTCTCTATGGACTCAAACAAGCACAAAGGGCTTGGTATGATAAATTAAAGAACTTTTTGTTAGATCATGGTTATATCATGAGCAAAGTGGGTTCTACCTTGTTTCTAAAACACACTTCTAACAATTTTCTTATTGTACAAATATATGTTGATGATATCATTTTTGGAAGAACTAACCTTGATTGCAAAGAATTTAGTGATCTTATGGAGAGTGAATTCTAGATGAGTATGATGGGTGAACTCACATTCTTCCTCAGCTTTCAAATCAAACAAACAAAATATGGGAACTTCATCAACCAAGGCAAGTACACAAGTGAACTAATTAAGCGCCTTGGGATGGAGAACACCAAGACGATGGATACATCCATGTCAAACACCACCAAACTTGATAAAGATGAAGAAGGTGAAAAGGTAGATGAGAATCTCTATAGGGGTATGATTGGAATTTTACTTTACTTAACTTCCTCTAGACTGGACATAATGTTTAGTGTTGGCTTGTGTGCTAGATTTCAATAAAATCCTAAGAAATCTCATCCTATAGCTATTAAGAGGATTCTAAGATAGTTAACCAAAACTATAAAATTTTGGACCATGGTATCCCAAGTCAAGGGACTTTACTCGTACTACCTATAGTGATGATGATTACGTAGGCTGCTTGATTGATAGAATGTGCACATGTGGAACTTGTTTCCTCCTAGGACCATGCTTGTTGTCTTAGTTCTCCATGAAATTGAGCACCGTGGCATTATCAACCACCGAGGTTGAGTACATTGCAGCCGAGAGTTGTTGTGCCCAAGTCCTATGGATGAAGCAAATGCTCCAAGACTTTAACATTCATTTTAATGCTTCTCCTATCTATTGTGATAATACTAATGTAATTAACTTGTCTTACAATCCTATATTGTATAGTTGAGATAAACATATAGAAGTTCACCATCACTTTCTTCGTGATCATATTTCCAAGAAGGATATTTATATAACACATGTGGACACAAAAAATCAGTTGGCAGACATTTTCACTAAACCTCTAGCTAGAGAGCAATTTAATTTTATTACATCAAAATTGCTTATAACTGCTTTGAATGAATTTAATAGGCCTTCTATCTAGTAGTTATATATCCTATATATTTTGCATCTATCTTGATCATCTTTACTTTCTAATATGCTTAAAATCGGTTTTTCATGTTCATTTTACCTTAATTTTCTCTTATTTTGGGGTATTTTTCACAAAAGCTTGTTTTATCACAAAATAGTACCCAATGACGAGTGATGTGTGCCTAAGTACGTTTAATATACATAATGGACTTGAAAAATAAATTCAATTAGTACTAAAATGGATAAAAATTAAGTTTGATGGTTTTAGGTCAGGTTGACCACTGGTCGAGTTTCCCCAGGACAAACTTGACCGATCCATGGCCGAGAGCTTTTTTAAAAAAGGACCAATCGATTGAGTTTGCACCTCACAGAACTTGACCGATCGGTGGGCTGAAGCCAACTTAAGTTCGGTTTGGCTGACTATTCTCCCTCTCAACTAGAGAATAGTCGACAGATTCCTCTCCATCTAGCCCTATGCTCTCAACCCTTTACCTTCCCTTCCCTAATCTAGCCCATATCCGACCTAGGGAGACCTTCCTAGACCTTCCCCCTAGCTTAACCTACGTGTGTGAACGATTTTTGTGGAGTAGTTTGTGGGTTTGATCTCTTCTTCTTCTTCATTTCACCTCCATGGCTTTAAATAGAAGAAAGAGAGATGCCCCTAGAAATGCACCATCCTCCTCCTCATCTTCACACTTGATTCCTTTTAATGAGACCCTTTTTGTCTCAATTGAGGTTGTAAATCGGTATAAGGACCTTCTTCCTTGGAGTCCTTTTCCTTTTAGATACCTTTTTGAGCCTAGCCCTAGTCATCAAGCTATCACCAATCAAGTGGCATGATTGCTTTCTATTTATCACCTATCTGCCCTGGGTGTCAAGCACGAGTTCTTTCACAATTCGATGTCTAGCATAAAAGTTGTTCTTGAATTCTATGCAAATTTGCGTTGGAATTACGACTCCCGTATACCCCTTCCGAATACTCAAGTTATCCTTACTTACTATGATCGTCAGGAAGAAATTCCAAGTCTCAGAGGATATCCTGAATATCTTCTTTTCAGGAGCCGATGAGAATGATATCTGGCGTAAGGATTATGGTGAGCATTTCGACATGCATGACACTGAAGGTTTCTACAAGCAAAATGAGATCACACTTCCTGATATCCATTGTTACTTGAAGAAACTTAACGTTCCCTATAAGAATAAGAGAACCCTACCCTCCTCCTCCTTATATCTCAAGAAACATATGTTAGCCCTAGTGGTCAACTACATCATCCATCCAAAGAAAAACCAAATGAATATTGCAGAGAACACTGCGGTGATAATGTACTACAACTAAGAGAATGTCAGAGTCAAGTGGTCTAGATACATCCTCCACTACATGACTTTCTTTGACTTTGGAAGGAACACCTGTGGCACCCATTCTCCTTATCCTGCTATGATATGTTGTCTTTTCCAATTTGCCACTAAGAAATCACTCTTCTCTAACTTCCGCTACAGACCTTCCAAGAAAGGAGTGTGTATTAGTAATACCACTATTCAAAAATCTATGCCTATCTTTTCCTCCACCACACCCAGTGCCTCACCCTCTACTTTTGCCTCAGATGCACCTACCTCTACCTCAACCCGAGCTCCTCCACCTCCTCAACCTACCTGACCTAGCCATGCCTCATTCCGTGTGTCCAATGAAGCCCTCATGGGTTATATGATACACCAACATGCATACAACATCCAGGTCTAGGAGCATCTACACTAGGATTTATGATCAATCATGTCTAACATGAAATTATCCTGTACACACCCATACCTCACCTAACATATGTACCCAGGTAGTGATTATGCATGCTATGCATACAATCACTTCTACCCTACACCTGAGCCTTCCACTGCTTCTCCCACACTCTCTGCTACTGGTGGACCTACTCCAGCCATCCTACCTCTTCCTGTTGGCCTCCTAGCCACTCTTCTTGCTAGGCTTGGCAATTCTGCTCCTTCCTTCCCTCAAGCCAATGAGATCTATGCTCTTGGTATGACTTGAGATGAGCAGAATGCTCATTAGCCCGGTCGTCGCTTTGGTCCTTCTATTGATGAGGAGACTGCCTTACTAGGGTGATGATGTTGGTAATGGTGAGGATGATGGTGCTGCATATGATAATGGTGATGGCTCTGGTGGTTCTGGTGGTGACTCTAGTGATGAAGGTGATGCTGATTCACCTTCAGACGGAGACAGTGACTACAAGCCTAATGTAGAGGATGATGATGATGATGTGGATATAGATAGCTCAGATGTCTATATGATCTTAGTTTTTAGTCTAGTTTGCTGATCATATATATCTTTCTAGGCTATTTTGTATTAAAACCATCTAGGCACATGATCTGAGATGTACTATTTTATCTTTAGATTTCATCAATTCTCACTTGTAGTTGTTTTGATGAGAACATGCTTCATGAGTTGTAATCTATCTTCTGTGCACTCTTACTCTTTCATTAGCTATATCTTATGAGTTGGTGTCATATTTCACCATATTTTGATTATGACCTAGCTTGTGTGTTTCTCTCGTCTCTGTTTGATGTATGTTATGAGATTGCATGTTTGAATATCTGCCTAGTTGTGCTTGGAGAAAACCTACTTTTTATGCTCTTCTACCCCCTTACTTTTTGATAATGTCAAAAGGGGAAGAGAAATTCAATGTCTTGAAACTCAATCATATTTCTATTATAGCTTATGTGGTCCTTTTCTTGTCCATTATATGCTTTATCACGTGACTTGCTAAAGGACCATATAGTACATGCATGTTATATTGATTTGTGTAGAAAGACTAACTATGCAGGTTAAAGTAATATTGGATTGAGGGGGAGCAATTCATATTGTTCAAATCTTGAATCCCCCTAATTCACAAGGCAAAGGTATAATTTCAATATCCTTTTCAATATGTTTGAGGAATGGTTTGTCATTGTCAAAAAGGGGGAGAATGTTGACCTAGAGGTCATACATTGTCAATATTTTGATAATGACTCAACCATTCCATTCATATGTAACTAATAGGTATATTCAAGATTGATCTCAGGTTTTAGGTACATGAAAAGGATGAAATTTACACAAGCCCTAGCTTGTCAAAGTTCAAGTCAAAAGCAATGCAAGTGTGCTAATAAGGAAATCCCCTCAAATGACCTTAGAAGAATTTTGTAATCTCGAAAGATTGGTTACATCATGGGAAATGACAATTCAATCATCTTTATAACACACACTTCAAGTGACTTTCTTATCATTCTTGTATTTGTTAATGATATTATTTTTAGTGCTATTAATCATGATCTTTGCAAGGAGTTTCCTTCCCTCAAAAATAGTAAATTTGGGGTGAGAATGATTATGATATTACATTCATCTTGGTATTCATAATTATAAAAAAATGATAGAGATTCATTAACCAAAGAAATTACACTGGTGGACTCATGAAATACTTTGTGATAGAGAACCACAAATAGATTTTAATTCTATTTTAGACAGGGTTAAAATTGATAATAATGTAGAATGTGAGAAAATATATGAGAATATCTATATAAGTATGATTCATAGACTGATTTACAATTTCACCTCAATAATGGATATAATGTTAATATAGCCTTATGGAATTGTTGCAATCAATTATTCAAAGTTTGCATCTTATAATGATGAAAAAAAATTCTTAGGTATATTGTGGTATATGTTACCCTAAGCATATTAACTTTACTCCAACCACTGAGAGTGAAGATAACTAGGCCACATGATTGATTGATAGGAAGCACATTAGTATTCTCTTCACACCATGGTTAGTATCTTGATTTTTGAGAAAGAAAAGGAAAGTGACATTATCAAAGAACAAGGAAAAATACATAGAGTCACATATTTAGGAATCAAAATCTTGAAACTCCCCCCTATGTATGAAACAAATGCTTAATGATTTTTATGTCTCCTTTGATGGTTCTTCTATCTATTGTGATGGTGTTAATGCGTCATTTAGCACTTACAATCACTAAGATAATTATCCTAGAGTTTAATCCTTTTTCAACTTTCAGATTAAGTCTAGTATAGAAAGGATCGATCCCACAGGACAACGTTTTGAGATTGTTTCTTTTTATCCCAATTGTTTTGAAGAACTTGTTATTTGTTTTTGGTATTTTTTTAGATTTGGAACAAAAACTAAAAGTCGAGTTTTGGGGTTTGATGAATAACACTAAGGAAAGAAATGCAAGAATGGAAACACACTTAACAAGAATGTAAATTTGCCCCGTCACAAGGAAAATTAAGATTGTTGTTAGTGTAAGAAAAACTATTATGAATGAAAAGACTATAGAGGAAGCAAAGCAAGCGGTGATTAAATCAAGAGATGAGAATCGAAGCTTTAGTGGTTTTCACCACCTTAGCCTAGGCAAAATCAAACAATCCTTTAAAAATGACAGATTCGATGAAGGCAAGTGAATTATTGAAAATCCACTAAAGATGGACTCCACATGAGTCCATTGGTCCTGGTGCTCATGCTTCTCAGTTCATCATTCTAAAAGAAGAGGATCCACAGTCATTTTAAAACTTCTATGCGATTGGGTTTGTTGTTCTAAATGTGAACTTCCATGGTCATATCCATCCAAATTAACTTTTGATCAAATCAATTAATTACTTTGATAGATCAATTAGTTATCAAACCCAAAAGCCATCTAGAATCATTTTTTTAAGGAAAAGTTGATAAAGCCATTGTTAAGGGGCTATTCCCCTTGCCTCGATAAAGAACTACTCACACATGGAGAAGGAACAGAGAGAGACGGAGGAAGGAAGTGATCTATCCATCTTCGAGTCTTATGACTACTGATCCTCAATTAGAGACAATGAGGATGGTTGTCTCTTCCTACCTTGCTCGATTGCTCAAGAGGGGGAAGGAGGAGAAAAACAAGTACTAGATTTAAACACAACGGAATAATGGAATAACATGTAATAAGATGCAAGCCACTTTATTATGATCTAGAAGGAGAATACAAGGAAAATTTCTTCAGAGCACTTAATATAAGGAAACTTGAGATGCCCCAATGAGGAGGAAGTGCCCCTCCTTTTATAGGAGAAGGAGGGGGTATACATTAGGTTTAGGGTAAAAGAAATGGCCGTCGGGTGGCTTTTTGGCTGTCTGTGGGCTGCCAAATGACTGGTTCAGAAGTGAACCGATTGGCTAGACGCTGGTGGATGGCGGCCGCCAAGCGATTGGCTGCCAACCCTAATTAGGGTGGTGGCACAGTGAAATGTGTGTTTCTTCCCATTAATAGGGCTTGGCTCGAGCGTTTGAACTGGGAATCGGGCGATCTGGCTGGTCATCTGGTCAAGAGAATTGATCAACGCTAGAACGCAAAATGAGCAGTTGAACAACTGAGACGATCAATTTGTGATAGTGAAACAATCGGTTGGTGATATCAGACGATCGGTTCAGCTCTTAAAACTACAATACAATGCAAATGATTGTTAGATTCTTGATAAAATGAAAAAATGTTAATTTGTGCAATTTCAAGAGATGAATTGAGTATTTCTATGTGACAAGCTTAGTAATTTGTAGAAAAAGAAGTGCTAAAATAGCATTCATCAAAATACCCCGCACTTAACATTTTGCTTGTCCTCAAGCAATTGAAAAACCAAAATGATTCAAAGATTTTGTAAATCAAGTTCATCCTCCCTAGATTAGCAATTCTTCTATCCTTTTCATGGCCAAGAGACCCATCTCCTAGAACCACAAATTGCAAGCTCTTTGTTTCTTATGAAAGCATTTTTCATAACTTAATTTTTAAACTTATACTTTGTAAAGACAATCTTGATCTAACTTGCGCTTCGACACTCAATTTTCAATTTTTTTTATTTTCATTCATGGGAATGAGAGAAGTGGGGGTGTGGAAGATGGATCCCTCCTCTATTCGACTTGGGATATTATTTATGGACTTGCGGTTACATTGACCACAATTTTTTTTGGCATCTTTTGGCAGTATGCCCCTATTACATTTACAAGGGGTAAGGAAGAGAGAGGGAGAAGGGGCTTGCCACCCCAGTCTTAGGGTTTGTCAAGCAGATTTATTTGTCCCCATGTGTGAATTTCAAACTTTTTTTTAGTGTTGTTGCATAAGATAGAAGAGACCTGTAGCTACATTATATAAGAGTAAAAAGAATACGTTAATCTAATGCTAAAAATAAGAAAATCTGCATTTGATTCTATTTGATACTCTAAGGCTTGCCACCATTTCCAAGACTTACTTTCATGATCATAGGGAACTTGATATTTCAAAGTTTTTTGAATAAGTTTGAGAATGCAATTGTTTTGACAAATTTCATTTTTGCAGATAAAATCCAACATTCGGACGACTAGATAAAGGCCTATGTTTGAAAGAAAAATAGTGCAATACAAGATAAAATGCAAAGGAAATGTTGAAAAGAGAAGATAGAGGGTGGATCACGTACCACCCACCCCCACCCCAGACTTAGAAATTTGCTCGTCCCGAGCAAACTCTCAGAATGAGATCGAGGGAAGATTTACTGCGGTGGAGGGTGCTGATGGTGGGAGTAGTAGTAGTTTCGCCAATAAGGAGAGTCAGGACCGGGATAACTTTGTTGTGCTCCGTACTCCTCATATGTCGGTCGAGTAGGGGGATAGTGATCGCAATCCACATGCCAAGACTCTTGCGAATGCTGCATCAGGTACATGTAGTTGAGCTGGTGGCCCTGTCTCTGCTGCTCTCGCTGAATCTCATCCAGCTGAGTCTGGACCTCATAGAAGCCGTAGGGGCCAACGTCGTTGTCTTCTCAACGCCTAGTGTGACATCTGGAAGGTGGAGGTGGCGGTCCAGTGTCCTCGTCGTGAGCCTCTAGAGAGAGGATCCTCCTGTGAGGTTGTGGTTTGAGGATGGTGTCTGGGTCAGGATGCTCCAGATTGAATCTCTGTATATGGCCTGGTAGATCAGTTAACTCATTGATATAGTTTGCTGCCACAAACCACAAATGTAACGGGAGCTGGAGGACCACCTAAGTGTCTTTAAACAAAAGGTAATAAACGCCCTAGGTGCCCAAATAGATAAACCTACTATTCTTCAAATAGTAACTGTTGATGAGGTGATTTTTGAGCTCAATCGGAGGAAAGGAGATGTGGGTGTAACCCAAAAAGATTGCGAGCTGGGTGACATAATGGCCGATACAAAAGGAAGAGGAAGTGGCTCAGCTGGCTTGCATACCAAAGTGCTCAATAATAGTATTTCCCCAGTTAAAAGGCTCTTCATGTAAAAGACACCAGAGAGCATAAAGTTCTACCTGAGTGATTGCTCCCTGAGTACTTTCTTGACTGAAAATGGTACAGGCTAAGATGCGGTGAAGGTAATGGACCACCGAGTTGTGGATGCAAGAGGCCTTGGGCCCATTAGGAAGATGGGGTACAAGCTCGGTAATCTCAGCCTAAAACTTGTCTCTGTCATAATTGTCTGGGTAAGAGTCATGAGAATGTGCCATACATCATTCTAGCCAATAATCATCTCTGCCATAGAGGAGAAAGGAAGTGATTTGCCTGGCAGAAGACTCCAAATTTTCCCCAAAAATCCGGAATTTGCAACTCGAGTTTCCAAAAGAATAGTGTAACCTGTGGAAAGTGCTACAAACTCAAGGGTAAGATCACCGTAAACAGAGGTGACATGGTAGGGAAAGGTAAGGATGTGGTTTTTGTGTAGGATATTGTCGGTAGCGTCACGGATGCCCAAATCATCTAGGGTTGTGTCGCATGCCCAACGGGGAAGGGAAACACCAATTGCATCCATATCTTCATAATGTTGTCGGTGCTCGGTGCTAGTAAACTGGTCATAGCTACCCGAAATGGGAGCTATGCGGGATGAACGGGGGATGGTGGAGTCCGGATCGTTGGTGGCCTTCTGAGTGCCCTCCATCTCACAGAGAAGCTCATCCAGCTCATCGATGTCATGGCACATCTCTTCGGCCAACTCGGGGGAAGACTCGCCAGTAGGGGAGGGTGTGCGGAATTGAATTCTGGGATGAGAACTGGAACGATGAGGAGGGTCCCTAGAAGAGGATGCAGGGGCCTTGCCCTTGCCCTTGCAGAAGCGGCTAAACATGACTACTGCAGAGACAAGCCGATCAGTTGAGCAAGTAAACCGATCGTCTGGAGCAGACCAATCGATCGTCTGGCTAATGAAATGAGCATTTTGTGTGTCTAAGACGGGTGGCTGGTAGACCAAAGTTGTCGACTAAGTCTGGATCTGAGCACTTGGCGGAGCAAGCTGATGGCCGACTAGCTGGAGAGACGGGCGACGTCGTAGCCAGGCGGCTGGCTGAACATATCAGGAGAAAAGAAAGGGAAGTGGTGATGTAGACAGGTTGTTGGTCATCTAGCATGCGAAACTGGCAGCGTCGGAGCGAGGCAGTCGGTCGTCTAGCCAGGCGGGCGGCTGAACAGATCCAGGAGATGGAGCCAAGAATAGTAAGAGCAACAACTGCAATGGTGTGGCCGAGCAGCTGGGTTGAGTGGGGAGCTTAAGCCCTGAGAGGCAGAAGGGCTAGCCGTCCGGCTGAGAATCATGTCGATCGTCCGAAGAGGCAGAAACGATGAGCGCAGCGTCGACAAGCTCGAGTGAGCTAGTGAAAGTGAGGGTGGCAGTTTGGGTAAGCGAGGAGATGAGAGAGAGGTCTTGCGTTGGGTGTGTTAAATAGAGCAATGGAGCAACGAGCCGATCGGTTGGGTATCCAACCGATAGGCTGGTTTGCCTAGGGCACCGGATAGAAGAAGTAAAGGGGTGGCGGCTGCATAAAATTATTGGGGAACAGTCGGGGAACGAGCCAAGAGGATGGATAACTAGACGATTGCCTGAGATGTCGAGGCATAAAAAAAAACAAGCTTGAGCCGAGCGGCTGGTAGTGGTAACAGGTCGGATCGAAAATAGATAAGAACGAAAACAGAAGAAAACAAAGAAAAATAAACAAAAAAGAAAGAACAGAAGGGAAGAAAGTGTTGGGCTGCCTCCCAACTAGCACCTTATTTTACGTCGTGGGTCGACAAGGATCATATTATTTAGATTCCAGGGAAGTTGTGGGGTCGGTGAGGTTTAGGTATGACAATGGTGGATAATTGGTTGAGTCTGAGGCAATGACATCTTCAGTAGTGATGTATCTTTTAAGACGATTCCCATTGACCTTAAATTCACCTAAAACTTTATCCCAGAGAAGAAAAGCAACATGTGGATAAGCACACTTGACAATGTAAGGGCCATACCATCTCGACTTGAGTTTTCTTGGGAAAATATGTAATCTTGAGTTAAAAACTAAAACTTGACCCCCTTCTCTAATGTCTTTGTGCTTGATAGACTATCATGCCACATTTTGGTTCGGTCTTTGTAGATTCTTGCATTTTCATAGACAGTCATCCTAAGTTCATCAAGCTCATTCATTTGGAGAAAATGATTCTCTCCGGCCCTGGAAAGGTCAAAATTCAAACTTTTGATGGCCCAACTGGATTTGTGCTCTAGTTCTATTGATAAGTGACATGACTTACCGTAGATCAGTCTAAAAGGGGTGGTACCAATGGGTGTTTTATAGGCAGTACGATATGCCCACAGAGCGTCATTGATTTTTAACGCCCAATCTTTCCTAGTGCGTCCAATAGTTTTTTATAAAATTGATTTGATTTTTCTGTTGGATACTTCTACTTGCCCACTGGTCTGAGGATGATAAGGAGTGGCGACTTTGTGGTAAACTCCATATTTTTTCAAAAGAGCCTCAAAACTTTTCTCCAAAAAAAAAATGGGATCCCCCGTCGGAAATGACGGTGCGAGGGACTCTAAATCTAGGAAAAATGATATCTTTAAAGAGTTTCTTAACAGGTTTAGAATCACAGGTTTTAGTGGGTATGGATTCAACCCACTTTAACATGTAATCAAATGTGACTAAAATGTAAGAAAACCCATAAGAAGAAGGAAATGGGCCCATGTAGTTGATTTCCCAGACATCAAAGATCTCTAATTCTTGCCAAGATGTTAGGGGCATTTGGTCACGTTGAAATTTTTCTTGTCCTTTGACATTGATCACGAGAAAGCACATAGTCATAAGAGTCCTTGAAGATGGTGGACCAATAGACACCGCATTGCAAGACCTTTCTAGCGGTTTTTTGGGAACTCATATTTCCACCACAGGGGTCAGAGTGGCATTGTTCTAGGATGTCAACGCTTTCTTCTTACGAAACACAATGATGATACAAATCATCGACGCAATGTCTGAAAAGATAAGGTTCATCCCAATAATAATTTTTGACGTCATGTAAAAATCAGCTTTAGAGTGTCCCTTATATTCAGAATGCAATACACATGTAGCTAAATAATTCACAAAATCAGCAAACCAAGGGAATTGGGAGTCTACCTTGATAATTGGTCATCAGGTAAGGATTCATTTATGGGATTTTCATCAATGGGGCTGTAGCTAAGTCTACTTACGTGGTCAAATACGACATTTTTAGATCCCTTTTTGTCTAGGATTTCCCAAAATCCATCTTATGAGTCTAGGCTTGGCATCTTTCCTGGTCATGAGGTAGCGAATGGCTGCATGATTAGTGTAAACAACAACCTTTGAACCAACAAGATATGAGCAAAATTTATCGAATGCATAGACAATTGCTAGCATTTCTTTTTTAGTGATGGTGTAATTTCGCTAAGCCTCATCTAAGGTCTTAGATTCATAATAAATGACATGGTGTTTCTTGTTAATTCTTTGTCCTAAAATGGCACATACAGCAAAATCACTAGCATCACACATGATTTCAATGGGTAAGGCCCAATGAGGAGCACGGATGATAGGAGTGGTGGTGAGAGCATCCTTCAACCCTAGAAAGTTGTCCATGCAAGCTTTGTCGAAATTGAAAGGAACCTCCTTTTGAAGGAGGTTGGTCAGAGGTTTTGTGATTTTGGAAAAATCACAGATGAATCGCCGATAGAGCCCGACATGTCCTAAGAAGGCTCAGATATCTTTAACAGAGGTTGGGGAGGGTAGCTTGGTGATGACCTCAATCATAGCTTGGTCTACTTCAATGCCCTGGTTGCTCACCTTATGGCCTAGAACAATACCTTCCTTGACCATGAAGTGACACTTCTCCCAATTAAGGACTAAGTGTGATTCAATACATCTATCAAGGACAGGAGAGAGGTTTTGAAGGCAAGAATCAAAACTATCTCCATAGATGGAGAAATTGTCCATGAACACTTCCATGATAGTTTCAGTTAACCCTGAAAAAATAGCAGACATACATCTTTGAAAAGCGGTCGGTGCATTGCATAGGCCATAGGGCATTCGTCTAAAGGTGTATGTACCAAAAGGACATATGAAAGTGGTTTTCTCTTGATCTTTAGGATGGATGGGAATCTAATAAAAACCTGAGTAGCCATCTAGATAACAAAAGTATTATTGATGAGATAAACGTTCAAGAACTTGATCTAAGAAGGGGAGTGGGAAGTGGTCTTTCCTAGTTTCTTTGTTGAGTTTCCTGTAGTCAATGCACATCCTCCACCCTATGACGGTATTGGTGGGGATGAGCTCATTCTTCTCATTCTTAATGATTGTGGTCCCGCCTTTTTTGGGGACGAATTGGACAGGGCTAACCCAAAGAGAGTCAGAGATGGGGTAGATGATCCCTATAGTCAAAAGTTTAATCACTTCAAGACGGACAACTTCCTTCATGTTTGGGTTGAGTTTCCTTTGTGGATCTCGGGAAGGTTTGCTATTTTAAATCATTGGGATTTTGTGGATGCAAATTGATTGATCTATCCCAACTAAATCCGTCATTTTGTACCCTAAATCTATTTTTCTTTTCCTAAGTTATCCCATAAGCATGTTTTCCTGTTCAATGGTAAGATCAGAATTGATAATAACATGGCATAATTGTTGTTCATCAAGAAACACATATTTCAGGCCTATGGGGATAGTCTTCATTTATGGGGCCTTTGGTGGTTCAGGCTTTTCTTCTATGATGGAGATCATCTTAAGGTCTTCAATTTTTTTATTGGGGATCTCCTCAAAGTTATCCAAATGAATCTTGAGTTGGTTTAATGGTTCATTGTCAAAATCATATTCGGTAGGGATAGTGGGGGCAGTGTGTAGATGGTCATCAACTAACTCCCATTCCTGCCTTAGTTGGGATAATTCATCAATGAAATCAAGGAGGTAGACTTCTTCCTCAAGGCTAGGGTACCTCATGCTTTCAAACACCCTAAACTCAAGGTTTTGCTTCCCTAGCCTTAATAAAATAGTGCCAGCCTCGACATCAATTAAGGCACGAGAAGTGGCTAAGAAGGGACGTCTAAAAATGAGAGGGTAGCGTAAATCTTCCTTGATGTCCATGATCACAAAATCACAAGGGACATATGCATCATTTCCAACTTTTATCGGAATGTCTTATATGATTCCCATGGGTTTGGTTGTGGATGAGTCTACTAGTTGGATGGTCATGGCTATGGGTAACATGTCATTGAATCCTAATCTTTTGCAAAGGCTATAAGGCATGATGGATATACTGGCTCCTAAATCTGCTAACCCTGTTCTACAAGCATTGTCACCCAAGTAGCATCCTATTCCAAAAGAACCTGGATCCTTCTATTTTTTAGGCATCTTACTTAGGATAATGTCTGAAGTGGTCCTAGCAAGTTTAACAGTCTCGTATTCTTTAGTGATAGTCTTCCTAGTCAAGAGAGATTTCATGTACTTGGACCACGCGGGCATGTCAACCAAAGCATCAAGGAAGGGAATGTCGACATGTATTTTTTTCATAGCATCGCTAAATTTCATGAAACGAGCATCAAGTTTTGTTTGTTTGAGGCGGGCTTGGTAGGGAGGTCAGGGTTTGTAGATTGGTTCTTTGTCTTCTTCTTGAGGGGTTTCAGGGGTGGGGGTGGATGGTTTGAATGTAGCTTCAGGATCGACCATGACCATGTCATCATCCTCAAATTCTAGAGGTGGGTCTGGAGATTTTTCAGGAGATGGAGGAGTTTGCACTTTTCCCGAATGAGTAGAGACAACCTTGAATTGTTTGGGATGTTTGGGGTTGTTTTCAGGCTGCCCTACAAAAGTCCCGATAGGGGGTTTCTGTTGGGCAAATAGACGAGCTAGCTGGGCATCTGTCACCATTTGATGAACTTGTTGAGCAACGATGATGTGCTCCAATGTAGCTATCCTTTCGTCTGATGAAGGGGTGGTTGTAGGGACATTTGGTTGAGGGGGTGGTTGATTGTGGTTTTGAGGAGGGAGGTTTAAATTTTGAAATTGTTGTCCTTGATATGGTGGTCAGGTTAGGTAATTTCCTCGGTAATTTCCTTAGTTTCCAAAGTTCCTTTGATTGTTGTATGGGAATCTAGGTGGTGGTCGATTATTACCTTGAGGGTAGGGAGGCTTTTGTTGGGTTTGGAGTTGGCTAGAGTTCTCGGCACTAGAAGGGTTCCCATATTGGAAACCAGGGTGGTTTCTAGTTTGGTTGGGATTATAGTAACCTTGGCCAGGTATGGTATGGATTGAATTGAGGTCCTCTGGTTGTTTCCTATTTTGGGTTGCATGGGCATGTTGTAGAGATATTGACAGTGGAGGGTGGTATGGTCATATCCTTGAAAAATACCACGAAGAGAATCCATGGCTTTTAGTTATCGGGGTGACTCCCTAAGGGAGACCAAGGATGACTCTAACTAATCTTGTTTTAAGGCAATTAATTTGAGGCTTTCTGCTATGCTTTGGATATCATTATTAACTTCTTCTTTAGCTACCTTAAGGATTCCACCAATTCCTCTTCTAGCCCTTGTTTCAGAAGCCCGTTTGACTACTTCCCATGTGCTAGTCAAGCTTTGATAAATAAAATTTCCTCCAGATGAAGAATCAAGAAAGAATTTGGTATCATCATCAACACCACGGTAGAAGATCTCTATGAGTTGGGCTTGAGAGATATCATGGTGGGGACACTTCGTAAGTAAATCTTTGAACCTCTTCCAGGCTTCTCCTAAAGACTCTCTTGGGGACATGCAAAAATGAGTTATTTGACCCCTAAGTTCGTAGGTGAGAAACGGGGGGTAAAGATTTTCAAGAAACTTGCTTTGTAGAACTTCCCAAGTTGTAACATGGTCTTCTCTCTCCATAGTGTTGTACCAGCTACTAGCTTGGCGGGAGAGGGAATACTTGAACAACCTAAGGCAGATGGCATCTTCAGAGACACGAGGAAGTTTATTCAGGGAGCAAAGGTCAATGAACCTTTGTAGATTATCTTGGCAACTTTCTCCATTGTTGCATGAGAAGGGGTTGGATTGCATCATGGTGATCCATTGTGTTCGGATCTCAAATTGTGGAGCAATGATGTCAGGAGGTATGAAAGGATGTTGTGCATAGGCGGTTTTTGGAACAGAGAAATCTTTTAATTGATTTTGCCTTTCAGCTTCCCTCCTATGGGCTTCTATGGCTTCTTGTTCAGCCCTATAGGCTGCTCGTAAAGTGGCTTCTCTTTCCACTTGTTCGGCTTGGATGAGCTCTCTTTGAGCTGTGAGAGCTTGGTCGATTCTACAAGTGACTTCTTCTGCATTCATTCTTGCTAGATTTTAAAGGTTTAAATGATGAAAAGTCCTTTCTATTTCCAGATCAAACGGTTGAGAATCAACGTTCGGGTGACACATGCATAAATGAAACAGTTTATCGTGTGTAGAAAAAACGGACTGTCAGAATGGAAACACGGCAGAAGGAGGAGTAACACTTCCATAATGTTACTCGGAAGGCATAAAACAGGAAAAAAAATCAAAAATTTTGGGAGTTCGAGAAAACAATCCATTGTCCCCAGCAACGATGCCAAATTGTTAATGCATCATTTAGCACTTACAATCACTAAGATAATTGTTCTAGAGTTTAATCATTTTTCAACTTTGCGATTAAGGCTAGTATAGAAAGGGTCGATCCCACATGACAACTTTTTAAGATTGTTTCTTTTTATCCCAATTGTTTTGAAGAACTTTTTATTTGTTTTTGGTATTTTTTTAGATTTGGAACAGAAAGTAAAAGTTGAGTTTTTGGGGTTGATGATTAACACTAAGGAAAGAAATGCAAGAATGGAAACACACTTAACAAGAATGTAAATTTGCCCTGTCACAAGGAAAATTAAGATTGTTGTTAGCACAAGAAAAACTATTATGAATGAAAAGACAATAGAGAAAGCAAAGCAAGCGGTGATTCAATCAAGAGATGAGAATCGAGGCTTTAGGGGTTTTCACCACCTTAGTCTAGGAAAAAGCAACCAATTCATTAAAAATGACGGGTTCGATGAAGGCAACTGAATTAATGAAAATCCACTAAAGATGGACTCCACATGAGCCCATTGTCCTGGTGCTCATGCTTCGCAGTTCATCATCCTAAAAGAAGAGGATCCACGGTCGTTTCAAAACTTCTATGTGATTGGGTTTGTTGTTCTAAATCTGAACTTCCACGATCATATCCATCCAGATTAACTTTTGATCAAATCAATTAATTACTTTGATAGATCAATTAGTTATCAAACCCAAAAGACATCTAGAATCATTTTTTTAAGGAAAAGTCGATAAATCCATGGCTAAGGAGCTATTCCCCTTGCCTCGATAAAGAACTACTCACACATGGAGAAGGAACAGATAGAGACGGAGGAAGGAAGTGATCTAGCCATCTTCGAGTCTTATGACTACTGATCCTCAATTAGAAACAATGAGGATGGTTGTCTCTTCCTACCTTGCTTGATTGCTCAAGAGGGGCAAGGAGGAGAAAAGCAAGTACTAGATTTAAGCACAATGGAATAACGAAATAACATGTAATAAGATGCAAGCCACTTTATTCAGATCTAGAAGGAGAATACAATGAAAATTGCTTCAGAGCACTTAATACAAGGAAACCCGAGATGCCCGAATGAGGAGGAAGTGCCCCTCCTTTTATAGGAGAAGGAGGGGGGTATACATTAGGTTTAGGGTAAAAGAAATGGCCGACTACTGGCTTTTTGGCTGTCTGCGGGATGCCAACCGACCGGTTCAGAAGTGAACCGATCGGCTGGATGCTGGTGGACGGAGGCTGCCAACCCTAATTAGGGTGGCGACGTAGTCAAAAGTGAGTTCTTCCCATCAATAGGGCTTGGGCCGAGCGTTTGGACCGGGAATCAAGCGATCTGGCTGGTCATCTGGTCAAGAGTAATGATCAATGCTAGAACACAAAATGAGCAGTTGAACAATTGAGATGATCGGTTTGTGATAGTGAAACGATCAGTTGGTGATATCAGACGATCGGTTTAGCTCGTGAAACTTCAATACAATGCACATGATTGTCAAATTCTTCATAAAATGAGAAAATGTTTATTTGTGCAATTTCAAGAGATGAATTGAGTATTTCTTTGTGACAAGCTTAGTAATTTGTAGAAAAAGAAGTGCTGAAATAGCACTCATCGGATGGTACTAGTGAAATTAACCTTTTTCACAATTTTATAAATCATTGTATAGAAAAGTATATAGTTGTGAACATTTATTTACTCTGGGACTAGATTGTCAAGAAGGATATTTATATCACACATGTGGATAGGAAAATCAATTTGTTGATATGTATCCAAATCCTGTACTATGGAACAACTTTGTTTCATTTGATAAAAGTTTCTTATCACTTTCTATTTATAATACATATATGTGCCCTATTTAGACATATTTTATGCATCTTACATGCTTGTTAGAATCTGTCATGATTGTCTAACTACATAATATCAAAGTTAGTATGTATTTCAAATTAGGAGTTTTCACTCAATTTTCACTTGTTCATTGAAGTCGTTCTAAAAAATGGTTAACAATGGGTCAAAAGTGAATTTCTTTACTAAACAGTCCATAGGGTCATTTTTTGAATATAATAAGGCCTCCAAATGTATTAATAAGTTTTTATAAGTTTCAACAAAAGATACTATCAACCTAGTTCATCTGAAGAAAACCTGACCATAAGGCTATCAGAGGGAATAACCAATAGCTACATTCGGTCAATTTTTCACCCTAGAACTCGATTGAAGATATTTGTTGTGAGCTATTAGAAAACACTATGAAATTCATTTTTCTTGACAAATAGTTGTTCCTATGTGCTTGTTCTAATATTCTCTCCTGTTTCAATCTTAACCCTTGCCCAAATCTTGACCTAGAAGGTCCACTCCACCTCCTTTCCTCTCTTTCTTTCCCTAGGCATCTATATCTAGGTATTCCTTCTTACATTCACAATGGTATTTGTATTGGACAACATAGTAAGATCAACCCTAGTGCAACTCCTTCAGAGTCATGATAAGAAAACATTCCCCCAACTCATAGAGATGACCTCATTTGATGGAACTTCATTCTTTCATACACAAACTTCAAAACAAAAAATATACTACCTAGGGCTCCCTTCCCATTTAGATCTAATGAAAAATCTTGTTTTAAGGAATTTTCTATTCCTAAGAACTTTAGTTAGCATCAATTTGATGTTCTTTTCTTGTACACAATACAATTCATGAATCATTAATGTATCAAGAAGTCAATAGACAATTATATGATAACCTCACCAAGAATTACACCTACTTTGTTCCCTCATCATTCCACAAAATTATTCTCTCGTCTGTGAATACCGGTGTTTGGTTTCAATTTTCCAATGATTGTGTCAAAAACTAATAAAATAATTTGGGTACAGTGAAGGCTTGGTCTACAATATGTGAGTGCTTTGGACATCATTAATATATATATCTTCTACAAGAAGAAAGACCCTCAAACATAAATCCATGACATGCATATGTCTCTATAGAAACCATGGTATACCAACTCAAAGAGATCCACATTTCCCTCCCCTTCCCTAGAATAGAAACAATAAATCATTGTCATAATTGTCAAATTTCAATGTCCATCATTGACAGACTCTATCTAACATTGTCATAAATATGTCCATGATCAACTACTTCCTTTTCCATTATGTCAAATCAAAGTGGGAAAAGTATGTTATACACTATATAACTTTCTTTGACTATGTAAAAGCAACCATATTTCCTTCTTCCTTATCACAACTTGATTTTTAATCTCTTTGAGTATCACATTTAGAAGTTTCTCCTCATTTATTTTGGGTACTCCACCAACCACATAGGTAATATTATCAGTTAAACCTTGATAAAATAAAATATCATGAGTATCCAGACTTTTCTTCTACCTCAAGCACATGCTCTAGATCTTAACATCCACTAATCATCAAGCCACTACTTTATTTTCCTACCCCTCCACCACCTACTCAGAACAAATATCATCATAATATTAATTATTAGATGGATGACATGAACCTCTCCAAAACCTCTACATATCATGCATATCCCATTTAGTATGAACCGTTATGTTCTTCCGCTGACTATGCTTCCTATGCATATTACAAGTTCCACCATTATACCACCACACTCCTATTGATAGTATGTCCTGGGAGCCAATCATGTCATGATTGTAATGACATAGTTTGTAATTTATTTACTTATCAATAAAGGCAATTCCAATTATTATTTTTACTTCAATATGGAATAATGAATAGATATAGTATTATCCATGAATGTTTGACTCAATGACATGTGATTTGTTTCTTGATAACTTGATCCTGAGATCATGTGTATGCTAAAATTATTCATTACAATCTAAGTGCCTAGGCAGATATCATTATGAAAATTAGGACAACAATAATACATTAAGACTAGTAAGTGTATTGATTTATTACTACAACTCATTAATCATGATATTATATATCAAGTAAAAACACATGGGAACTTGTTAAAAACACTTGTACTAGATAGACCCAACTATGATAACTTGGAACATCACCTTTAAACAAGACATGAAAATTGGAACTCTCTCTTATTCTCACCTTAAATTCCATGTTTGGATGTATTTTATGCACAATTTGTCCAACAGTATACATGTATCACTATAGAGTTAATCAATTTTAAAAAAAATCAAGTCTAACTTCACATCACACCTTATCATATTTTCCTTGAATTATTGATCATATCATGGTGTACATATATACCCTTTTCATGTGCTCAGGTTTTAGAGATCTCTATCAGATTTGAAGCACACCTTATTTCACTCAATTCTGAGCTAAGACGAGGGTCTTATGCTTGCTCAAAACTATATGCTCAAACCCAAATTTATAGCATTTAATCTCATATTTCAAAGCTTAGGTCAACACCTTTTGGGACCCAAAACTATGGTAGAACCACATGCCCCGTGACCCCCTTTCTCCTTTTTCCTTATTTGTTTAGCCCTAATCTATTCTAACCCCTCAAGCAATCACGTACCCTTAGATCTTGGTGCCATGGATCGACGACCAATCCAATGACAGTGAAGTTCTCCACTTCCCTGGGTTTGACATTGTTGTTGACAGTAGCTATGTAGCTGCTTTATGACCACCGATCCCCATGCTATGTACCTATTTAGAAAAGATTTCTGCTATTTTTTGTTTCTTAGTGACCCCCTCTTATTGTTCCCTTTCTTTTTGCCTCTTTTGTGCACCCTTGCTCCTATCCTAATTCCTTCTTCCTTTGACACCAGCCAAAACCACCATGCATGCCTGATGCATTTATTTAAAGGCACTTTTCATTGGCTATTTTCATATGCTTTTTGCCTTCTAATTGGTGATTTTGATAACTGTTAGGCATAATTGATCATTTCTATCATTTGAAACCATAAAACAACAAATATTATCTATTTTCAAAAAAGGTATACTGATTTATCATATTTACTTGTACTTATGGTTGTTTTCTTCATATTATAGGAAATTTGAGCAGTTCTAAGTTAGCTTGGTGCTACTGACATTCATGTCAGTGGTAACGACAAGGATAAATGGAGTTAAGATTGTGTGAGGAGTTTCAGTGCTACCAATCATTAAGTCAGTGCTACTGATTTTTAGGTCAGACACCTTGCCAATATTTGTAATCTCAACTTATCATCAGTTAAGGATAATCTAGAAGAATAAAAAGTCAACTCGATGCTACGACATATTCGTCAATAGTACCGACACATATGTGGAGCCTAAAATTTAGTAGAAGACTTGGTGCCACAAATTTTGTGTCAATGGTACCGACTTCGTGCATCTAGAAAAAAATGAAGATCTAAGTTAATCTGATAATTATGACATAATGCTGGATGCTTACCCTATTTTGACCTATGAGGAGTTTGACCAAACCTATTATTGTCGTTCTATTCCATTGTAAGAGAGAATTGATATGGGATGGGATAAAGAGGAGGAGGCGTCACATCTCGAATGACTCAAACACCTTGGGAGAGCAGAAACTAGGGCTCCCGGAGGCATCAGTACAAAGAGGACATATCCATAGTGCATTGGACCTCCCTCATTTGTAGGAAAAGCACAACATATCATGTTGTTCATTAGAGGGAGTCATCTGGAATACCTTTTTATAAGGGGTTTTCACTAGTTCCCCATGTTTTCCACATTTTCACTTATTCCATACATGTATGCAATGGTGGAAATCATACAGGGTTAATCCCCTAGTTCCTTAGGACCTGGGAGTAGCCTGGTTTTGCATTTTAATAGACATTATGATTGTACATATATATGTATATATGTTTTGAACATAAATATATGATTGCCTCATGAACTTCCTATGCTTGATCACCATAGTTAATTTCTCAGACCATTAATTTCTCTGAGAGAGGGATGAAGGGTTGGACAAATTGTAAATTTACACAACCTAGATCAAGCCTTGAGAGAGGTCTTACAACTGTGCAGGGTATAACCTATAGGTTCCACTAAAACACCTAGCTGATAATTAAATTTTTGCAAGAGTGGGTTTTATACTTGATTATGTAGTGAATTTCACTGGTAGAGTAGGTAATTCTTACTATAGGTCCCTTGGTCTAGGATTTAGAATAAATAAATATTTATAAAATGATGTTAATTGCAATGTGAACTGTGGTAAAATGGTAACCTAAAGGAATCCTTCCAAATTGATATCACAAACCAATTTATTTTGTTCTCAATTATTGCAATTAGTTTTAATTAATCAACCAATCACTCTTTCTCTAGGGTCCACCTAATCGAGATTCAATTAGTAGTAGTTTCGAAATTAGCATTTCCTGGAATTTGATATTTGGCATCATAGACCTATACTACTTGATGCATATACTTGCTTTCATATGTATAATTTTCGTGTGTCTGGTTCTTGACATTGTTTTTAGGGAAACGACAACTCTATAACCAGGAGAGATGTGTCCGGCAACTCTAGGCCACACTTTTATTTTTTTTTGTCTTTCCTTCATTTTTCATATTCAAATTTTCATCAAAGTGATTAGTATCATGTTCTTACATTTTCCGATCATTTATAAGTACTAGTGCATGGTTCAAACTAGGACCATAGATTATGGAGAAGAAACTCCACCGTCTATAGTGCAAGAGGAACTTATTTGTAGGGCACTTGAGTTTAGAGCTTTAGTGTTAGGACTCATTACAACCCCACTACTACAGGAGACATAACTAGACAAGGCATATATGGGAGATGCTAACTTGGAAGGTGAATAGTAGATGGTTTATGAGAAAATCAAGGCATCGTCAGCCACAACACAAATAGGACCCATACAAATGAATGTTGTCAATGTTGGGAGTTAAAAAATTGATCATGAAATACTGCCATTTATCAAATCTCAAGCCTTCCATGGCCACAATGGGGAGGATCCAATGGCTGACATCAACAACTTTGTGGAAAGTTGTGATGTGTTGAACATCGAAAAGGTACCAAAAATAGTAATATACTTGAAGTTATTCTCTTACTAATCAGAAGATAAAGAAAAATGCCATGGTTTCTAAGCCTACCTCTAGAATCCATTGTGACATCCACGGATTTTCTAAAACATAATCTGATGTGTGACGTCCAAACTGAAACCCTCACCTCAGCGATAATCCTAATTTAAACCACACACATTAGGCTAAGAAAGAGAAAATCAAGGGAGTCAGAAGGAAACAATCAGTAGCACATGTACATGAACAATAATAAAACCATACACACATGTTCACCATTCAACATATAATTACAACATGAATTGTTACAACATTTGATATTACATATTGAACAACAAACTATATGTATACATGTACTACATCTAAACAACAAGATCTTAAGACAACAGGTCCACCTGTACATCAGCTCGCTATAAAACTCTCACTATCCCAGATCTTCAAGAGCATAACCACAACCTAAACAAAAGATTACATGTGGTACACGTCAGCACAATATTCAAGAATATTGTACTGAGTACGCCTACGTGTCTTTTATATACCTCTCATCATATCTTGGCAATAACATAAAACTAATATACTTGTCAGTAACAGAAGAATATAAGAAAAGCGTATACTTGCACAAAGATATTCATTAGCAAAAGAGAACACATATTTTTAATCACATTTCCATCATATATCTCATACATCTGCCCCTAGGGCTTTGATGTTTTTAGGCCATGTCATATAACTCGTACATCTGCCACCAAGACCTTTGATGTTACATCTACCACCAAGGGCTTTGATGTTTCTTCAATGCACTGTACTACCAAAGAGTTTAGTGCTATCATATGATGGATCAGATACTTTATGTTTCATGTGTTCATAGCCATAAGTAAGGAAAATCATGCAATATATCATACAAGAACAATCATTTCATCCAATACCATATGCCAAGTATTTTACTATGCATATAACACAAGCATATTGTATAATAAGCCAAGTAAGAGGTAATGGCGTACCTTGATCAAGACAAACCTAAACCACATTCCTGATGTCATCTACATTCTTCTCAACCCTGATTAAGACAAGATCACATACTGTCATCAGATTCTCAACATCTTACATCTCATCTTAACCCTAATCGTATTCATTAGAGTTTCTCTTAGTTCATTAGGATATGTGTATCATTACTTGTCTTATCTTCTTGTAATTAGGCTACTGATCATATATTCTAGATTAGGATACATAATCTAATTACTTGGTTACATATGCTTATGTACACATGTTACGAGTATTAATAATACTAGGGGTTATATCACATTAAGAGAAAACATTATCGTATAACATGTATTATGTGTATCATCCTGATCTAATATTTAAATATGAGGTTCCAGATACTGATATGAGCTTACTCTGTGAATTTCATCATTTATTTAGAATGTGTGCATTTATTGCATTTTATTTAGGGTTAAAATCCCTAATTAACCATATGGAGTAAATTACATGATTCGTGCATCATCATCATAATTACTGACATCCACTGGATTATAAGCATGAATATTGATTTACTGACATGTTATCATAATTTTAGTACATCGCTTGATATTTATTATCCATTAAACAAGCACTACACATATTACATGATGTCACTAAGATTAGTGCTTTAAAAGACAGATATTATTATTCTAATGTATTCTACGCAATTTTCGGAACATTTGGGTACTTTATTTGTATTTTTCTGACTTCGGATGTATTTACTACCTGAGAGTTGAATGCATTAAGGCTTTTATGATCTACTACCAAAGAGTTGGATCATTTCACAATGTGATCTACTACCAAAGAGTTGGATCACTTCCAAGTACTTTACTACCAAAGAGTTGAAGTACTTATTTCCAACACTTTACTACCAAAGAGTTGAAGTGCTTAGATATAATGGAATAGATATATTATGTCCTTGGTCAAACCTAAATAGCTTCGTATATGATGCTCTAAAATTCATATAAATTTAACCACCACTTTATCATACCTAAAGGCACAACCTATTCAAATTTGGTACCATAACTCAACTATATGGCCAATCAATTAAATACCTCAAAAAGGCATATAAACAAGGGTATGCCAACATAATATTATTGTCACATAAAATCTAAACTTATCTAAATCGTGTGTAACTCATACTATGCCCAATTGTAATACTTTGATTATCTCTCTTAGGTATTTAAAATCCTTAAAAGTTCACTCCATCACATCCTACACACCTTAAAAGAAATGTTGTCCTCAGAATTAAACCAGAAAACCACTTTGTCACATCATATACATCTTAAAAGAACTTTCATCCTCGAAAGTAAGCCATACTCATACTTCCAGGGAAAACTACTAGGTCTTCATCAATATTTGGTGCACAAACACTCCATTCAAGGTTAAACTCAGGGTTTAGAAACTTAGGTTATGTCATTACATAACTCATATGTTAGATTTTCTTCCTTATCTTTAGTCATGCATTAGGGTTCCCACATCATATTATCATGTTCTAAAGGAGTTAACTAATATTAACTCATACATCAAGGTTTCATCAACATTTCATTGAGCTCATTATTAGAACATGTTCAACATTAACATATGCCTTTTAGGTGGGAGTTAACTAAAGTTAACCCACTTTATCCATCTAAATCATATCCAGATGTCATCATCGTTATGTTGTGCTAACATTAAAATTACATTTTGCATCTTTATTAAGCACTAAGATTAACACCTCATGTAACATGTTTCATTCATGTAGTCTTATTTCATTGTTTATGATAAATTGTAACATTTACTAGTGATTTCATGACAAAATTAAACAACAGTTTCACATTAATCATCATTATTCATGTACATGGTTAACCAATTATGCCTTGATATCTATTAAACCATATCAAGGTTTTCATCATATCATATCCATATCTCAAGATTAGATCACCATATTACGATCAGATCTACATATATTATATCATGGTTGTGCTAAACAAACTTATGTGAGTGGCTTATTAAACATATATCAAAACTTTATCTAGCCCAATTGAGGTTCTCCTAACCCATATCAAGAGGGCATCACCATGCTCAGTCTCTCTGAGAACTCAACTCTATGAGTATCTCGTATGCACATACTTTATCTTTCCTCTCTTAGTCTAGGGTTCTCAGATTACCTCATTGGAACTAGTGATAGCCTTACAAGCTCAAGCCACATAGGCACAAACCAAAACAAGCTATGACATACTCTTCATAGGTCTATACCCATGAAACACTATATCTCAAAACTCTCTTATATACACCACTAGATTCCTATGTGGGAAAACACCAACCCGAGCATGAGGTTTCACAGAAAATAAAACATAGATACCTCCTCCAGGGTCTTGGGATCTCTCCCTCACCCAGATGGCAGACACTCATATTGATGTTCACATATGCATATGTAACCAGCCTCTCTCTGACTCTAGGGTTTGGTCCTCCCAAGGACATCTAGGGTTCAACAAGACTATAGTAATCATACATAAAGCAACTCATCTCAATCACTCAGGAGTAGTCTAGTTTAGGACATATCATATCACATATCTCATATTTCTCATATCGTGGAGTTTAGGTTCTCTAACCTTCTCCCAATGGGTCTCACTCTCTTTGGAGTTAACCCCGAAACTGGTCCTAACACTAGAGGTCCTCCTTCATAATAGAGATTGAGGCTCATGCTGACTCACATCTTGTTTTAACTTAGCTTATCTTATCTCATAAAAGCCTAGTTACTTACATCATCAAAACTTATCTCAAATCCTCAAACTAAACTTGAGTCCTCAAAGACAAACATAAATCATCATATATTATCTTATGGCATCTATATAAGACCTACATCATATCATCAAAACTTATTTCATCTATTTCTTCTATCGAAAATTCCAAACAAGGCTCTAGACATCTAATCTAGAACTACTCTCTCTTCTAGACTGATGTCATTCACTTTCACTTAGGTTGCATGACCACCTCCTACTCGTACATGTGTGGAGACACATTTTTATAATACATATACATATTAAAATATTATATAGTTTTTCTCCGATAAAACAAGCGTCAGAGAAAACTATCGAGGTCCGATCCATTTGGAATCAAAAACCAAATCCTGAAAACGAGTGTCCCACACATAGTAGAGAGTCTAGTGTCATGAAAACTAGTGAAAAGGGTGAGAACATGGTGTAGACTAGTGTAGCTACTCTAGACAACATGCACAATATGTCTAGGGTTTCTCTTCCCTTGATGCACGTCATTTCCAAATAGTGCAATGTCCCATACCGCTGCACTACAGGGAAAGAACGACATCTAAGGACTTGCTACTCAACAAGCACTAGTCTAGACCTAGTTCTCCGACATCTAGGTGCTAACCTAGAGGCAAGGTCAGATCTAGTCTCTAAAAGACGACTAATCTAACCCTAAAGATTATTAAGTTCAAGGTTCTTTAGTTTTGTGTTGCATAATGAGAAAATGTCCGGATTTGCTATTGTTCATGCTCTGATACCACCTGTGACGTCCCCGGATTTTCTAAAACTTAATCTGATGTGTGACGTCCAAATTGAAACCCTCACCTCAGCGAGAATCCAAATTTAAACAGCACACATTAGGCTAAGAAAGAGAAAATCAAGGGAGTCATAAGGAAACAATCAGTAGCACATGTACATGAACAATAATAAAACCATACACACATGTTCACCATTCAACATATAATTACAACATGAATTGTTACAACATTTGATATTACATATTGAACAGCAAACTATATGTATACATGTACTACATCTAAACAACATGATCTTAAGACAACATGTCCACCTGTACATCAACTCACTATACAACTCTCACTATCCCAGATCTTCAAGAGCATAACCACAACCTAAACAAAAGATTACATGTGGTACACATCAGCACAATATTCAAGAATATTGTACTGAGTATGCCTACATGTCTTTTATATACCTCTCATCATATCTTGGCAATAACATAAAACTAATATACTTGGCAGTAATAGAAGAATATAAGAAAAGTGTATACTTGCACAAAGATATTCATTAGCAAAAGAGAACACATGTTTTTAATCACATTTCCATCATATATCTCGTACATCTTCCCCTAGGGCTTTGATGTTTTTAGTCCAAGTCATATAACTCGTACATCTGCCACCAAGGGCTTTGATGTTACATCTGCCACCAAGGGCTTTGATGTTTCTTCAATGCACTGTACTACCAAAGAGTTTAGTGCTATCATATGATGGATCAGATACTTTATGTTTCATGTGTTCATAGCCATAAGTATGGAAAATCATGCAATATATCATACAAGAACAATCATTTCATCCAATACCATATGCCAAGTATTTTACTATGCATATAACACAAGCATATTGTATAATAGGCAAAGTAAGAGGTAATGGCATACCTTGATCAAGACAAACCTAAACCACATTCCTAATGTCATCCACATTCTTCTCAACCCTGATTAAGACAGGATCACATACTGTCATCAGATTCTCATCATCTTACATCTCATATTAACCCTAATTGTGTTCATTAGAGTTTCTCTTAGCTCATTAGGATGTGTGACAAAGTGAGTTTTTATAATATTTCTTTCTCTCTCTTAAAAGTTTATTATCAAATTTGTTGACCAAATTACTCTCATATACTTCCCTCACTTAATTGGATAAATATGTGTCACAAATTGCAAAAAAAAAATGCAAACCCTAATATGTTATTATGATAAAATACATATGTTAATTTATTTAGTAAATGAACACATCAAATATTCGAATTTGGATCTCAAATTTATATCATAGTAGCATAATGACCTTTTGAAGCTACACCTCAAATTTCATTAGAATTGGGTTTACCAATCAAGAGTTATGGCCAATTTAATAAATCACCTTAGATATATGTCCTAGACCTAAGTTTTCATTTTAATCAATGGTGAATAAATGTCATGTTTCCCTTTGATTATCCCAGCCCCTCTCCTAGCTGTCAGATCGGGCGATCCACAGATCTACCCTAATCCAACAGCGGAGACCTCGTCTCCTACCTCCCGCAAAGGGCGGGGAGGTAACAGGAAACGAGGCTCGTCCTACCGCGCCACCTCACGCCTCCTTTCGAAATTTAAAGCCAACAAATATCTCTGCCTCGCCAAGACGAGGTCAACCGGACTTACCTCTACTCCCCTAACCCTTGGAACATGGAGAACGACCTCCCCTTTTCTTGCTGCTCTCACTCCGGTGGTGGCTGTAAAGCCTGGGACCCTCCAACCAACCCTAAACCTACCCAAAGGCCTATAAAAGACCCCCTCGACGTCGCCGCCACCCTCTTTTACCACAACCCTCTACTTCCCTACCCTCTTTGACACCGGAGACCCCTACCTGACATTTGATTCTCAGCAACGCCACCACACTGCCTTTGGGCCAATCTCCTCCGTATCGCCCTTTTCCTCCACATCCTTGCCTCACCTAGTACCATGAGGTCACAGGGAGCTTGGGCGGCATCTTTTCCGCCCTCATGGGAGCCTGCTGCCCCTTTTCCAACTCGGCTCTGGTGAGCTCCTCCGCCACATTTTTCATGATTTGGAGCTTGCTCGTGTGAGGGAGCACTGACCAGACCGGGACGTAGGGCGCCAGGTGGACCGCTAGTCGATCGCCTCATCAGCCAGGTCGCGGGCCAGCAAAGACCAAAGGGGAGCCAACTCGCACAGACACCCCAATCAGAGAACGCCACAGTGACAATCCGAGTTTGAACTCGTGAGGCCTTGGATCTACCTGAGCCTTCGATCCAGTCGGATCCGGCCGTAGATCAAGGTAAACATATTTTCTTTTATTTTTCTTTATCCAAAGAAACTAATTTTCTTAATAAAATCCTAGAAAATGCTAGGATTATCAGAAAATGTCGAACCTATATACCATTTTGATTAGAAAACTATTCTCTATCAAAATAAAATGTTACCTGGACCTAGATCAGTTGAATTTTTAAAAAATAGTTGCCTAAAGCCTAAATGACTCCCTTAATTATAATTAATTGTTGATAATAATTTTCCTTGATAATATCTGACTGTCTACACTATAATTAACCCTAGACGAAACCCTATTTTCTAAATAACTTGAAATACTATTCTAAGATGATAAATGATCAAAGGATTAGGAGAAACCCTAGATCTAGTTTCTCTTTCTACATGGAATGAAAGACATATCTTTATAACAAAAATTAATATCACTAAATGATAATTAGTGATTATGATTGGTCTAAATCTTTAAAATGAACCCTGATGTTATGAATGGTTAATATGTTGAGGGTTACTCTCCCTTTTTGATCCAACCATCTTAGAAACCCTAATTTTTGGAAATCTTCTAATTGATCAATTAAATATTATCTTTTAATCAAAATAGTTTATGCTGGATTAGACCTAATGCTATCTCTAATCCCAATTAAAATATGGGAAATCCCTGATCTGAATTAGATAACATAAAAGGAATAATAATGAAAAACATATCTTAGTCTTGGTCACATGGACCAATAGTAATGTTGTACCCTTGCTTTCTATGCAGGGTGACTAAATTCCTGATTGATTCTAAATCTGTTGACATCTGATTTGAATAAGCAGGTACGTGGTCTTATAAGTATAAGACTAGTTTTCTGGTTGCCTATGCTATATAATATCTTGAATGTTCGTATTTGGATATGATTGTTGGTTGAACTAGTGTGAGTTATACTTCACCAAATTTAAGAGAAACATAAATGACTATGATGGGTTGTAGCTACTAGAGCACATAGCTTGGTGTGGATGTATGTTGCCTAACATGGATGTATGATTTCTTGGCCCATGTTAGATGTATGATGATATTCTATTGCCCACACTAGATGTAAGTCAAGTGCAATAGGTGTAGTACAACCGCATCAAAATGAATGTAATGAAAGGGTGTTTACTTGATTTTTGCCTTAAGAAATGGTTTTATCTCTCTTTCCTTCTTTTTCAAATATTTTCTTTTATGCAACCTTATTAATGTAACTTTTACCACGTACCAGCTCTGCTGATGTTTTGTTTCTCGTATTTTCTAGGTACAAGGAACAATTGACAACAAAGTGAAATGCATGCTCAAAGTACATGAAGGCATAAAATAATAAACTTGGAGGATACATTAGATAGATCATTTTTTCCTCTTATCTCATTTCTTGCTAGATGTTAGTTTATTTCTTTTCTTAGTTGATTTTTTAGGATGATTGATATCCTATGTAATAAAGTTAACTTTCTCTAGAACAATATTTTCTCTCCATATGTAATGACTTTTATTATCTTTATGAATGAATGTTTGTGTGGCATTATATGATGATGTGGACTAGATCTTGGCTCAATCTCTGTTTTAGTTGACTACCTTAATCTCTTATATTTTCCCTTTTGACATCTATAGATATGAGTGCACGCATATATATGAATGTCACTATGGAAAGTATATAGAAATTGGGGGACGTCACAGTTGGTATCAGAGCCAAGGCTCACACATCAAGTCACACGAACTTCATTCACCCTATTTTGAGTCTAGGGTAGTCTTTGAGATTGGGATGTGAAGGGTTGAGGTGTCTAGGATAGTATCTTCCATGGGTCTGACTAAATTCTCCGAGCCACTTAACTTGGCAATCATGAGGCTACCTTTATGGCAGTATAAGTCTACCTGGCCGATATCCTAAGTGTCCCCTATTCTTGGGCGTACCTTAATTTAGGAACCTTCTCATCTATAGATTCTCCCTCACACCTCTTCTATAGGAAAATTTCTCCCTCTCATCTATGTTTAAAATAAATTAAATTTTCCCTCTTACCTTTGTTATAAGGTTAGGAAGGAGTCTCTCTATTTAGTAAAGTCCTAAGGATCGACTGATAAGGATTTTAGGATATCCTCCATAAATCATAATATTCAGAACATTAATTATTGATAAATGAGAATAATGAAATATCATGTGACGATAATAAAGATAATGATGAGAAAATTGTTGAAGTAATAGACCTAATATGTTCATATTATTTACAGGATGCCTCCTAAAACTCGCAGCTCGAAGTCCTCAGGAGAATCGTCCTCTAAGAAAAGAAAAGAGCATGAAACCTCTGAAGTACCTGATCCCGATGCTGAGGCCAAGGAAAGATGGGAGGAACATAAGAAAATCCTTCTAGACTTTATGGAAACCCTCACCACCAAAGGAACCCCTGAACCTAGCTCCTCTAGGAAAATGGAAGTGACGGTGATAGACTTCATTAAACTCAACCCTGATAGCTTTTGGGGGGAAGACCAACCCGAAGTCATGGACAAGGCTGAGGCCTGGGTCCTTTCCATAGAAAATGTTTTCTGTACCCTAGAAGTACCCAAAGAAAAGAAGGTTAAATTCGTCACCCATTTGCTTAAAGGAGGGGCGAAGATCTGGTGGGAGAACTATGGTGGGAACCGGGGAGAGGAAGTAGAGAACTTGGGATGGGAAGCCTTCAAGACCCTCTTCACTGACCGTTTCATGCCCATAGCCGAGAGGAAGAGGAAAGAAAAGATGTACATGGAGCTTAGGCAGGGAAGTCTCTCAGTGGCCGATTATACCCGGAAGTTTAGGCTTCTAGAACGCTATGACCCTATCCGGACTGAGGACCACCTCACCGAGCACTATGTAGACTGTCTCTCCGCACACCTGAAAACCCTAGTTATAGCCTCTCGTCCCCGAAGCATTGATGATGCCCTAGACATGGCCCTTAAGCAAGAAAGGGAGCAAGGATTGCAGAAGCCTTCTAGCATGGGATATTTAGGGTTGACCACCACCGAGGAAGAGAAGTTCAAGAAGTTCCACCCCTGCCATAATAAAGGATCAAGGAAAGGAGGAGGTTCAGGGAAGAAAGCACCGAAGAATAGCAAGCTGATGGATTACCGTAGCAAATGTAAGACTTGTGGACGAGGACATGACGGGCCTTGTCGCTACACCAAGCCGGTCTACTACAACTGCAAGAAGGAGGGACATTTCCTTACCAAGTGCCCCAATGCGTCTATCTTTGGCAAACCTCCAGTGGGTGCTCCAACCCCTCAGGGACACCGCAATGCTAGGGTGTTCGCAGTAACAGCAGAGGAGGCTAGGGCAAATCCGAACCAGCTTGTCGAAGGTAACCTTAAATCTTTTCATATGTCTAATATCTTGTTCAATTGCCTTCAAACATTTAAAGTGTAATTATATTGTGTAGGCATTGTTTTCTTGAATGGACATCCTGTTAAAGCATTGTTTGATTCTGGATCCACAAATACATTTATCTCTTAGAATCTGGCCTCAATGTTGCACTTACATATAAGGGACTTGGGATACATTCTGGATGTGTCAACTCCTAGTGGCAAAATATTCACTACATTGCAGAAAACCAATGTCCTCCCTCTAAAATTTGAAAATCATGACATGCCCTTTGAATTCATTCTCTTAACCATGGAAGAGTTTGATGTTATTCTTGGAATGGATTGGTTGTACACATATCATGCTTACATTGACTGTAGAAACAAGATGGTAGTTCTCTCTCAACCTCATTCCTCTCCTATAGTGATCCCTCGGGGAAGCGGATTTTGTAATAATATTATAATTTCCTCTCTTAAAGCTAAAAAGCTCATATCTAAAGGATGTAAAGTCTTCCTCACATTCATCTCAGAGACCAGTCTGACAAAGGGCCTGTAGAAAGACTGGAGGTGGTACGTGATTTTCTTGACGTATTTCTGGAGGAGCTTCTTGGGCTTCTTCCAAATAGAGACATTGAGTTCTCCATAGACCTTCTTCCTGGAACCACTCCGATTTCTAGGGCACCATATAGGATGGCACCTGCTGAGCTTATGGAGCTGAAGAAACAATTAGAAGAACTTCTTGAGAAGGGTTTTATCCGCCCTAGAGTTTCCCCTTGGGGTGCACCTGTCCTTTTTGTTAAAAAGAAAGATGGTTCAATGCGGATGTGTATTGACTATCGCATGTTGAACCAAGCTACCATTAAAAACAAGTATCCTCTCCCTCTTATTGATGACCTCTTTGATCAACTTCGTACTGCTAAAGTTTTCTCAAAAATTGATCTTCGTTCTGGCTACCATCAACTTAATGTCAAGGATTCCGATATATATAAGACTGCTTTTCAAACTCGTTACGGGCACTACAAATTTCTGGTGATGTCGTTCGGGTTGACCAATGCACCTGGCGTATTCATGAACTTGATGAACAAAGTCTTCCAATCTTATCTTGATGAGTTTGTGGTTGTATTCATTGATGATATTCTGATCTATTCTGATTCTATGGAGAAACATCGAGAGCATTTGAAGTCTATCCTTGAGATTCTTCGAGCCCAGAAATTCTATGGCAAGCTTTCTAAATGTGAATTATGGATTGACAAAGTTATGTTTCTTGGTCATGTCATTTTTGGGGGTAACATATCTGTTGATCCCGCTAAAGTATCCGCTGTACTTGATTGGAAACCTCCTGGTAATCCTTCTGAAATCCGGAGTTTCTTAGGTCTGGCTGGATATTATCATCGTTTCATTCCGAATTTCTCCAAAGTGGCACTTCCTCTCACTAAGCTTACTCGGAAGGATGAGCATTTCATCTGGTCAACTGCTTGTGAGTCTAGCTTCCAAGAGCTCAAACAGAAGTTGACGTCAGCACCTGTCCTTGTTCTACCCTCTGGCAATGAAGGATTTGTGATATTCATTGATGCTTCCCGACATGATCTAGGGTGTGTCCTACAACAAAATGGGAAAGTAGTGGCCTTCTCTTCTAGACAGCTGAAACCCAATGAGTTGAATTACCCTATGCATGTTTTGGAGTTAGCTGCTATAATCCATGCTCTCAAAATATTGAGGCACTACTTGTACGGGGCAACGTTTGATATCTTCACTGACCATAAAAGCCTCAAGTACATTCTGACGCAAAAGGATTTGAATCTCTGACAACCACGGTGGATCGAGTACCTGAAGGACTATGACTTCACCATTGGCTACCATCCAGGTAAGGCCAATGTGGTTGCAGATGCTCTTAGTAGGAAAAGAGTTGTTTGTGCATCCCTGTCTGTACCCAAATGGAGGAACATGGAGGACCTAGCAAGCTGGAGACCGCAATTCCTGGATGATCGTATGCATGTCAATAACATCTCTATCACATCCAACTTTCATTATGAACTTCTGGAGGCACAGAAAGCTAGTCCCGAGCTTGCAGAGCTCTCCTCTGTCCTGGCTAAACTTCATACACATTTGTCTGTGGGTCTTAATGGTGGTCTTCGATAAAAGAACCGTATGTGGGTCCCTGAGCAGTCAGCTGTAAAGACAACCATTCTTAGTGAGGCGCATGGGTCCAAGTACACAGTTCATCCCGGCACGACAAAGATGTACAAAGACCTACAACGTCAGTTCTGGTGGACAGGCTTGAAGAACGACATTGCAGATTTTGTATCCAGGTGTCTGACATGCCAGAGAATCAAGGCCGAGCATCAAAGACCAGGTGGTCTACTGCAACCCCTTGAGATTCCAGAATGGAAATGGGAACATATCACTATGGATTTCATAGTGGGATTACCCAGGACCAGGAAGGGGTACGACGCTGCATGGGTCATTGTGGATCATCTCACCAAGTCAACTCATTTTCTACCTGTGAAGACTACTGTGAACGTTTCTGAGTTGGCCGACCTTTATATACGAGAGATTGTACGTCTGCATGGAGTTCCAACATCCATTGTCTCGGACCGGGACCCAAAGTTCACTTCAAAGCTATGGAAACATGTTCAAGAAGAATTGGGCACCAAGTTGAACTTCAATACAACTTATCATCCGCAGACAGATGGACAGTCAGAACGAACAATATAGATTCTGGAGGATCTTCTACGAGCTTGTGTTCTTGACTGGGAAGGCTCGTGGGACCATTACCTACCTTTAGCTGAGTTCTCCTATAATAATAGTTATCAGGCGAGTATTGGGATGCCACCATACGAAGCTCTCTATGGCCAACCGTGGAAATCTCCATTACATTGGGACGATGTCGGAAAACACACCTTGATGAAATCCGAGGAGATGCAGCTGTCTGCAGATAAAGTTGCACTGATCAGGCAGATAATGAAGCGAGCATATGATAGGAAGAAATCTTATGCAGATGCTCACCGGCAGGAACGTCAGTTCAAGGAAGGTGATCATGTCTTTTTGAAGATCCGACCAATTCGAGCTTTGGCCAAGAATAAGGGAAAGCTCAGTCCTCGTTATGTGGGACACTTCGAGATTCATGAAAGGGTTGGAGAATGTTCCTATCGTCTTACTCTGCCACCTCAGTATAGTGCCATGCATAATGTCTTTCATGTAACTAATCTGAAGCCTTATGTCAAAGACCCCAATCACACTCTGAATCATGAGCCTCTTAAGCTGAAAGATGATTTAACGTATGCTGAGTCACCAGTCAGAATTCTTGATTTCAAGACAAAGGAGCTTCGCAATAATCAGCGTATAGATATGGTGAAAGTTTGCTGGAGCCACCATGATCAAACCGATGCTACATGGGAGCTCAAGTCTGAAGTCCAGCGGAAATATCCACATCTCTTTTAGGCTTCTTGAATTTTGAGGGAAAAAATCTTAAAAGGAGGGGAGAATGTGACAAAGTGAGTTTTTATAATATTTCTTTCTCTCTCTTAAAAGTTTATTATCAAAATTGTTGACCAAATTACCCTCATATACTTCCCTCACTTAATTGGACAAATATGTATCACAAATTGCAAAAAAAAATGCAAACCCTAATAGGTTATTATGATAAAATACATATGTTAATGTATTTAGTAAATGAACACATCAAATATTCGAATTTGGATCTCAAATTTATATCATAGTAGCATAATGACCTTTTGAAGCTACACCTCAAATTTCATTAGAATTGGGTTTACCAATCAAGAGTTTGGCAAATTTAATAAATCACCTTAGATATATGTCCTAGACCTAAGTTTTCGTTTTAATGAATGGTGAATAAATGTCACGTTTGCCTTTGATTAACCCGACCCCTCTCCTAGCCGTCAGATTGGGCGATCCACGGATCTTCCCTAATCCAACAGTGGAGACCTCGTCTCCTACCTCCCGCAAAGGGCAGGGAGGTAACAAGAAATGAGGCTCGTCCTACCGTGCCACTTCACACCTCCTTTCGAAATTTAAAGCCAACAAATATCTCCGCCTTGCCAAGACGAGGTCAACCAGCCTTACCTCGACTCCCCTAACCCTCGGAGAAGGGAGAACGACCTCCCCTTTTCTTGCTGCTCTCACTCAGGCGGCGGCTGTACAGCCCGGGACCCTCCAACCAACCCTAAACCTACCCAAAGGCCTATAAAAGACCCCCTCGACGTCGCCACCACCCTCTTTTACCACAACCCTCTACTTCCCGACCCTATTTGACACCGGAGACCCCTACCTGACATTCGATTCTCAACAATGCTTCCACACTGCCTTTGGGCCGATCTCCTCCGTCTCGCCCTTTTCCTCCACATCCTTGCCTCACCTGGTACCACGAGGTCACAGGGACCTTGGGCGGCATCTTTTCCGCCCTTGTGGGAGCCTGCTACCCCTTTTCCAACTCGGCTCTGGTGAGCTCCTCTGCCACATTTTTCATGATCTGGAGCTTGCTCGCATGAGGGAGCACTGACCAGACCGGGACCCAGGGCGCCAGGTGGACCGCTAGCCGATCGCCACATCAGCCAGGTCGCGGGCCAGCAAAGACCAAAGGGGAGCCAACTCGCACAGACACCCCAATCAGAGAATGCCACGTCATCGATCCGGGTTTGAACTCACGAGGCCTTGGATCTACCTGAGCCGTTGATCCAGTCGGATCCGGCCATAGATCAAGTTAAATATATTTTCTTTTATTTTGCTTTATCCAAAGAAACTAATTTTCTTAGTAAAATCCTAGAAAATGCTAGGATTATCAGAAAATGTCAAACCTATATATCATTTTGATCAAAAAATTATTCTATAGCTAAATAAAATGTTACCAGGACCTAGATCCGTTTCCTATTTCAAAAATGGTTGCCTAAAGCCTAAATGACTTCTTTAATTATAATTAATTGTTGATAATAATTTTCCTTGATAATATCTGACTGTCTACACTATAATTAACCCTAGACAAAACCCTATTTTCTAAATAACTTGAAATACTATTCTAAGATGATAAATGATCAAAGGATTAGGAGAAACCCTAGATCTAGTTTCTCTTTCTACGTGGAATTAAAGACATATCTTTATAACAAAAATTAATATCACTAAATGATAATTAGTGATTATGATTGGTCTGAATCTTTAAAATGAAACCTGATGTTATGAATGGTTAATATGTTGAGGGTTACTCTTCCTTTTTTCTCCAACCATCTTAGAAACCCTAATTTTTGGAAATCTTCTAATTGATCAATTAAATATTATGTTTTAATCAAAATAGTTTATGATGGATCAGACCTGATGCTATCTCTAATCCCAATTAAAATATGGGAAATCCCTAATCTGAATTAGATATCATAAAAGGAATAATAATGAAAAACATATCTTAGTATTGGTCACATGGACCAATAGTAATGTTGTACCCTTGCTTTCTATGCAGGGTGACTAAATTCCTGATTGATTCTAAATCTGTGGACATCTGATTTGAACAAGCAGGTACGTGGTCTTATAAGTATAAGACTAGTTTTCTGGTTGCCTATGCTATATAATATCTTGAATGTTCGTATTTGGATATGATTGTTGGTTGAACTAGTATGAGTTATACTTCACCAAATTTAAGAGAAACATAAATGACTATGATGGGTTGTAGCTACTAGAGCACATAGCCTGGTGTGGATGTATGTTGCCTAACATGGATGTATGATTTATTGGCCCGTGTTAGATGTATGATGATATTCTATATCCCACACTAGATGTAAGTCAAGTGCAATAGGTGTAGTACAACCACATCAAAATGAATGTAATGAAAGGGTGTTTACTTGATTTTCGCCTTAAGAAATGGTTTTATCTCTCTTTCCTTCTTTTTCAAATATTTTCCTTTATGCAACCTTATAAATGTAACTTTTACCACGTACCAGCTCTGCTGATGTTTTGTTTCTCGTATTTTCTAGGTACAAGGAACAATTGACAACAAAGTGAAATGCATGCTCAAAGTACCTGAAGGCATAAAATAATAAACTTGGAGGATACATTAGATAGATCATTTTTTCCTCTTATCTCGTTTCTTGCTAGATGTTAGTTTATTTCTTTTCTTAGTTGATTTTTGAGGATGATTGAAATCCTATGTAATAAAGTTAACTTTCTCTAGAAGAATATTTTCTCTCCATATGTAAAGACTTTTATTATCTTTATGAATGAGTGTTTGTGTGGCATTATATGATGATGTGGACTAGATCTTGGCTCAATCTCTATTTTAGTTGACTACCTTAATCTCTTATATTTTCCCTTTTGACAACTATAGATATGAGTGCACGCATATCTATGAATGTCACTATGGAAAGTATATAGAAATTGGGGGACGTCACAATATGTTTATCATTACTTGTCTTATCTTCTTGTAATTAGGTTACTGATCTTATATTCTAGATTAGGATACATAATCTGATTACTTGGTTACATATGATTATGTACACATGTTAACCCTATGTTACGAGTATTAATCCTACTAGGGTTTATATCACATTAAGAGAAAACATTATCGTATAACATGGATTATGTGTGTCATCCTGATCTAATATTTAAATATGAGGTTCCAAATACTGATATGAGCTTACTCTGTGAATTTCATCATTTATTTAGCATGTGTGCATTTATTGCATTTTATTTAGGGTTAAAAGCCCTAATTAGCCATATGGAGTAAATTACATGATTCATGCATCAGCATCATAATTACTGACATCCACTGGATTATAAGCATGAATATTTATTTACTGACATGTTATCATAATTTTAGGACATCGCTTGATATTTATTATCCATTAAACAAGCACTACACATATTACATGATGTCACTAAGATTAGTGCTTTAAAAGCCAGATATTATTATTCTAATGTATTCTACGCAATTTTCTGAACATTTGGGTACTTTATTTGTATTTTTCTGACTTCAGATGTATTTACTACCTGAGAGTTGAATGCATTAAGGCCTTTATGATCTACTACCAAAGAGTTGGATCCTTTCACAATGTGATCTACTACCAAAGAGTTGGATCAATTCCAAGTACTTTACTACCAAAGAGTTGAAGTACTTATTTCCAGCACTTTACTACCAAAGAGTTGAAGTTCTTAGATATAATGGAATAGATATATTATGTCCTTGGTCAAACCTAAATAGCTTCATATATGATGCTCTAAACTTCATGTAAATTTAACCACGACTTTATCATACCTAAAGGCACAACCTATTCAAATTTGGTACCATAACTCAACTATATGGCCAATCAATTAAATACCTCAAAAAGGCATATAAATAAGGGTATACCAACATAATATTATTGTCACATAAAATCTAAACTTATCTAAATCGTGTGTAACTCATACTATGCCCAATTGTAATACTTTGATTATCTCTCTTTGGTATTTAAAATCCTAAAAAGTTCACTCCATCACATCCTACACACCTTAAAAGAAATTTTGTCCTCAGAATTAAACCAGAAAACCACTTTGTCACATCCATAGTCCTGGAACAAGATGATTAACATCGTCATTGAGCATTACTGTCTACCTCAAAAGCCAAAGGAGATAGTGGGAAAGATTTACAACTTCTAGAAGTAGGTCGAGGAGTCATATTATGAAGCTTGAAAGAGGTTTCAAAACATGCTTAGGAAGGTTCCTCATCATGGGATTGATCTTTATGGCTAGGCTAAGACATTCTATTATGGCCTTCATAAAGGTGAGAGTAGTACACTTGATAGTGTACGGGGAGGATTCTTATTGAACATCAAGCCTACTAGGTATCATGAGATCCTGAACAACATGGCCAAATTCCATTCATGGGGGAAAGAAAGAGCATCATTGGCTACACTTATGAGCATCATTGAACCAAAGGAGGTTAATGAGTTGATGGATCATATGGCACAACAAATGAAGAAACTTGAGAAAAACCTAGAACCTCATCTAGAGGTGAGGAGAGGGAGTGCATGTACATATAGTAGTAGAAAAAAATGGAAGCAATGAGTATGATTGGAAGAAGGATCCCAAATTTTCTTGAAAATATACAAACATTTTTCACAAGGACCCATCACAGGCTCAGCAATGCAGACAACAACATGGCAACAAACCTCAATAGTATTAGTAAGATAGAGGCCCAAACAAAATTTTACCGAACTGAAGATAATTTGAGTAGGCTGGTTATTTAGAATGAAACACTTTTGATCCATACAAAGATGGAATAATAGAATCAAGGGAAAATTTGAAGCATTAAGACACATATATATTAGTTGGAAGCAGAGGTAGTATCTCTAGAAAAACCCATTCAACAAGGACTTCTAAGAAACACATATATCATTTCCACAAATTAGCAAATGAAGGTAGTGTTAGCCAATAGTGGAAAATTATTGTTGAAAGGATAGAAGACAACTCTAAGGAGTGGTGACAAAGTAGGTGATATAAAAGCAGTCTCAGCTAGTGACCCTATTAAGAAAGACATCATACCATATGAGAATAAACTACAGAGGAATTTGATGGGCTAACTAAAGTTAGGCAGGAGTGTTATGTTCCACCTGACCAGAGAAAGATAGTGATTCTAGTACCATTCCCCAAGAGTATGAAGGAAACGAAGGTTTTCCAGCATTTCAAGAAGTTTTTAGACACATTCAGAAAACTTCATGTCAACATACCTCTTATAGATGGCATAGAACAAATTTCATCATATGGCAAACTTTTGAAGGGCATAATCAAAAAGAAAAGGAGGTTATCTTATTATAGTTTGGTGGTATTGAAGGAGGAGTTCAGTGCACTAAAACAAAGGAAACTTCCAAAAAAGAGGCAAGATCCGCGTTGTTTTAATGAAGTCAAATTTGGAGAAGCCTTATTTGACTCTGGGGCAAGAATAAATCTCATGTCTTTGACAACATTTAAGAAATTAGGGATGAAGGAATCTAGGAATAGAAACATGACCATACAATTGGCATACAATTCTATGGTAAGGCCAATAGGCACTTGTGAGGATGTGTTAGTAAAGGTTGACAAATTCATATTTCCAGTAGATTTTGTAGTCATGGAAATGTAGGATAATTATGGCAATGATCTACTCTTAGGGAGGACATTCCATGCTACAACATATGTAATTCTAGAAATGGGAAGACGAAGATTAATACATTCAGGATGACAACTTTGAAAAAAAAACTTACAGTCTGTCAACAAAAGGCTATGAAAAGGCACAATGTCATATGTAGTAGCAATTGAACAATGAGGTACCTTTGTTCTTGGGAAAGCCATTTCTAGGTATAGCTCATGTCATGACAAAGGTGAATAGGGTCACACTAGAAGTGGACATCATGGAACATACTAAGAAGGTATCCTTGATGAATGTTGTCAAATATCCTGACGATTTAGAAGAGGATGTATACCCAATGACAATTGTAGAGGCAACATCTTCCCTATCACACAGGCATACACATAACTAACCCTAAATGTGTGCATCATGAATTTGGTGGATGATTGCACACACTGTCATTCACTCGAGGAATACACCCTTTTTCTGAAAGCATTGACATGCTTATACTCAAGGCAATATGAGGATTTGGGACCACCTCCACCATCGTTGATCATGTCACTTTAGTGTTCACCTAATCATGAGTTAAAGTCGATTCCTCCACATTTGAAGTACATTTTTATGGTGATAGACAAGAATCTTGCCATCATTATTTTCATCCTCACTATGCACACTTGAAGAGGGGCATTTTCTTGTTGTGTTAAAGAATCACTGGGAAACATTCGGGTGGTCTATTGCAGACATAAAGGGGATATCTCCCATCTTTTTCCAACATAAAATTATAATCAAGGAAGGAGACAAGTCGATATCACAACCTCAGTGCTGTCTCAATCCCCTAACAAATGATGTAATGAAGAAAGAGGTAGTAAAGCTCCTATCAGTAGGTATCATATATGCTATTATTTATGATAACTAGGTCAGCCGAACCCATGTTGTTCCTAAGAAAGAGGAGATCATTGCCACCATGAGTTCAGAAAGTGAGTTAATTTTGACTAGGTTAGTGATTGGATGTCATGTGTGGATCTATTATCTCCAATTGAATGGTGCCAAGCTAAAATATCATTCCACTCCCTTTTATTGACCAGATTCTTGAGAGGCTTGTAGACTGATCTCAATTTGTTTTCTAGATGGGTATTTCACGTACAATCAATTTTTAACTAACCACTCGATCAAGAGAAGTCCACCTTCACTTGTCCTTGTGGAAATTTGTCTATCATTGGTTTCCTTTTGGCCTTTTAAAGCTCTTGCTAAATTTTAGAGATGTATACTCGCTATTTTTTCAGACATGGTAGAGTGATGTTGTGACGCCCCGATCCCCGTGACATCTCTAATGACCCCAGAGACTGGGGAGTCACCCTCGGTAAACCACCCTTAACCTTTTCTTTACTTAGTTACTTAGAATTAAATTAAAAGGAAAAACCTAATAGCTTGAATAATATCAAAACGTAATAAAACTGCGGAAGTAACTTACCATTAACCTTACTAGGTAGATAAATCAGATTTACACATCATATTACATTTTTCATGTTGAATATAAAGCACAACAAATAACTTAAAACTAGTTTACATGTTACATTACATTCTCTCTCTATGACACCACATGCCCAAGGACCGAGGGGAAAGGACTAAGAGACATCTATCTATCTACGAACTACCTTCTAAAAACTTGGGTGATATGATCCTTCAGCTTCCTCGTGCTGACGATGACCTGAAAAATGATTCAGTAGGTTGGTGAGCTACTGGCTCAGTGAATAGAATTTCACCCGACTGTCACAGATAACTCATTTTATTTTTATTAATTGGAATAAAATACAAGATAATACTATACTGAGAAGATCTAAACAATATAATTTAAATGACAGGAGATGTCAATATTTGATTAAGATAACAACTGCTGCAAAGTTGTAGATACGATTAAATAATAGAGAATACTAAAATTTCATTTAAAGGACAACTACTGTGAAACTAGCTAAAATATTTCTAAACTCTTTAACTTATAAGAAACTATGTGAAACCTATATGAACATATTTTATCTTATGCCCTGATCATATGCAATGTACTCTACATATGAAGACTCGTAGAGAACTAAGATCCCATTGTACAAGAATTAGCCGACACCCCGGGATAGCTAAGTCTGACTACTCTCCTGGTCTGCAATAGGGAAGCTAGCTCTCTGGCGTCGACACTCCTATTGTGCCGTAAACTGGAGTCCTCGTCTAACCTGAGCACACAAGCAGAGAGACAAGCCATCTATTGGATTTTTTGTACTCTAGTGCCACCAGGACTTCTGGTTGATGTTGGACATGCTTTTCTGTACTCTAGTCCCACCAGGACTTCTGGTTGATGTTGGACACTGCAAACTATAATTTAAGGAGACTTCCACTAGGGCTTCATCCCCCGTTCCACCTGATCACACGTTCTAACCCCCATATACTAGATACTGCCAGGGTTAGGTCGTTTCACCCCCTAAGGCGTAGACCTCACATAGGGGTTCTACAATGTCAGGACCCTTAAATCTATAATTTTATTTTTTCCTAAAAAACTATTACTATGTTAAAACTTTTTCTTACTTATACACGACTCTGATATTTCTATGGCATCTCGTCTATTTAATTTCAGTTCAAATCACAACATGAATATCATTCTAGTTCTGACAGGGCAATATAGTAAAACACATTGTAATTTACTAAGTAATCCATATACCATGCATGCAGACAAATTGAAATTTCTTTAATAAACTATACTCATATCAACTTGGCTCATATATGCTGGAGTTATACAATTGATCATCGTAACACAGTAAGAATAGTTAATTACTCAATATATTAGAAATCATCAGTAGCACTTGTAAATTATATGTACTTCCTCGATAATTGAGCACATCAACCCAAATTCTAAGTTATGCATCACATAACTCAATTAAAAGTCAATTATTTGTCATGGCATGAATTATTAATATTAATTGAGAATTTCAAATGATTTCTTTGAGAAATGTGTCGATTCATATAATTATTAATACACTCACATTAAATACAACTGGGGGTGTGCAACTAGGTTTCTATTGAACCTTTTCATGTCATTGCCATTTCTTTGAAATCGTACATCTATTAAATTACTAAAAAAATGTACATGTTTGGTTTATACCGAAACCGTACAACTACTGGTCGTATGCTACTGATTCAAACTTTTAAACTGAGAAAATTAGGTTCTAATCAATCATGCAGTTCCAGTAATCCAAATCACACATATCAATCAAACAATTAGTGTCGTGCAAACATAATTAAGAAATTCATGCAAATTAGAAATCTGGAGACGTCGTCACTACATGACACTTGGGTAAGCATTGTTACCCCGAATAACACCGATTCAACCAAAACACCTGATTGTTGGAGTTATACATGCTTAGTGAGTGAAATTATACTCATAGCGGTTCAAGATGTCCAAATATGACTGGAAACACGTCTAGAGTCCTGTTTCCAGACATCCACTGGGTTGTCTTCAACCTCTGGTTTAGCCCGATTCAGACCGTCTTCACGTACAGGTTGAAGAGGGGGATGGACTAGCTACTATATGTGGCTATTGGATGGGAATCCTTATCTTGGATCAAGGACGAACTCAACGAAGATGCTTGGTGATGCTGCTCATGCCCTAGAAACCCATGGCCGCTGCTTTGTGCAGCAGCTGCTGCTGCTAGGTAGGGGCGCCACCCTTACTAGCTGGGCACCGAATGGAGCAAGGAGAAAGGGAAAGGAAGGAGGAAGGAGATGGGAAGTAGGGCGCCACTGAAACGACCCTCTCAAGGCCCTATTCAGCTGTCGTTGCTTCTGCTTGGTTGATGCAGCACCGGCTGCTGGTCAGGTGGCGCTAGGGTGCCACTAAGCGAGTAAAGGGTGAAGGAAGGAAGGGGAAGAAGGTGGATAAGGGTGGGCGCTATTGGTCGGAGGTGAAGGGTCCCAAAATCGACCATCACTTCTCCTCTTTTGCAGGTCGATCGGGCGTTGGGCGCCACTTAATGAATGTTGGGCATCAGTCGGTTGGGGAAGAAAGGGGATACAAAATAAAAGGGGTGAGGGGTTATTGAGCCAATTAAATGGAAAAATTGTAGCCAAGTCCAAGAAAACTAGAAAATGTCATATCTTTTACCTCAGAGGTCCAAATCAAGTGATTTCTTTTGTAAAATTTCAAGCGTAGAATCCACTACAACCTCAAGGCAAGAAAGCATGCTAATTAGCTTATCTCAACTGGTCAAAGAACTAATCGTATCTATGAACACTTATCTTAACTTAATCATCATGGTGATGCACTAATCTCTACACTTACTAGTTAAACTCAAAGTGGGTCATAACAATCTCCCTCCCTTATAAAAATTTCGTCCCGAAATTCCTAAAAGAGAAAAGGAAACTTATTACGCACCTTTGACTCAGAGTGGGTCATAACGCTCCCATGTGGCTTCCTCTTGGTTGTGGTTCCTCCACAAAACCTTCACTAATGGAATCTCACAATTCTTGAGCTTCTTGATCCTACGATCAACTATCTGTACTGGTCCTTCAACATAGGACACATCTTTTCTTAGTTGTGCAGGTTCTGGGTCTGCTGTGTTCTCTGTACTAGGGTAACACTTCTTCAGCATCGATACATGAAACACATCATGTAGATTACCCAACTCGAATGGAAAATCCAACATGTAGGCTACAGGTCCAATCCTCTCAATGAAAGGATATGGGCCCATAAACCTATGAATCAGTTTGTCTCTCTTGCCAAACCTCAACACTCCTTTCCATGGGGAAACTTTCAAATACACTTCATCACCAACCTCAAACTCAAGAGGTCTATGTATCTTCTCAGCATAACTCTTCTACATGTCCTGTGTAGCTTTCAACTGTTCTATGATCATTGTAATCTTTTCTATAGTCAAATCCACTATCTCTGGTCCACGAATCTATTTTTCACCCACCTCGTACCAACATATGGGTGATCTACATTTTCTACCATACAGAGCTTCATACGGGGCCATACCAAGACTGGAATGGTGACTATTGTTGTATGCAAACTCTATAAGGCTCAAGTGTTCTTCCCAACTTCCATTGAAATGCAAGACACACGCTCTCAGCATGTCCTCAAGAATCTGAATGGTCCTTTCTAACTGACCATCCATCTGCGGGTGAAAAGTTGTATTGAATCTCAACTTTGTGCCTAAAGCATGATGCACTGATTCCATAACCTGGATGTGAACTTAGGATCTCTATATGATATAATTCAAATTGGAATACCATGCAACTTGACTATCTCATCCATGTATATCTTAGCCAACTTCGAGACATCAAAGGTTGACTTAATAGGAAGAAAGTTAGCAGACTTAGTCAGTCTATCCACAATTACCCATATTGAGTCACAACCTCTAGATGTCTTGGGCAACCCTACCATACAATACATTGTGATATGTTCCCACTTCCACTCTGGTATAGGAAGAGATTGCAAGGTACCTACAGGTTTCTGATGCTCAACATTAACCTACTTGCACACACTACACGTAGCCACGTACTCATCTACATCCTTCTTCATGCCTGACCACCTGTACAACTCCTTAAGATTCATGTACATCTTAGTATTGCCTGGATGCATAGCATACATCGATGCATGCACTTCCTCAAGAATCCTTTATTTCAAATCATTGTCTCTAGGTACACACAACCTATAATGCTGATACAACAAACCATCATCTAAAAACCTAAACTCTGGTCTCTTTCCCTCTGTCATATCCTGCATGATCTGTTGTAACTCACTATCACTCTGCTGTAGTTCCTTGATCTGATCATAAAAAGTAGGCTTGACTTGCATCTATGCAATCAAACCACTCTGCTCTGTCACCCTTAAGTCTAAGTTCAACTTCCTCATCTCTACTAGCAGGTCTCTATTGAAGCATGTCATAGAGAATACATCTACTGTTGAACTTGAATTCTTGATCAGGGCATCTACTACCATATTCACTTTTCCAGGATGATAATCTATCATCACTTCATAATCCTTAATCAATTCTAACCATCTCTGTTGTCTAAGATTCATATATTTCTAGGTGAAAATATATTTCAAACTCTTATGATCTGTAAACACCTGACATGCCTCATCATAAAGATTGTGACACCATGTCTTAAGATCATGAACTACAGCAGCTAACTCCATATCATGTGTTGGCTAATTCTCCTCATTCTTCTTAAGCTGTCTAGATGCATAAGCTACTACTTTGCCTTCCTACATCAACACACAACCTAAGCCTCTCCTGGAAGCATCACAAAACATTGTGTAATGTTTACCTGTCTCGGGCAGGATCAACACTGGTGTTGTAGTCAACCTCTTCTTCAAGATCTGAAAACTCTTCTCATAGTTGTCTAACCAGACAAACGATGCATACTTTCTCGTTAAGTGTGTCAAAGGTGACACTACAACAATGAAGTTCTGGATGAACCTCCTGTAGTAACCTGCCAATCCTAAGAAGCTTCTGACATCAGTAGGAGTTTTAGGCTGCTCCCACTGTAGAACAAATTCAACTTTCTTAGGGTCAACACTTACTCCATCTCATGAGATGACATGTCCAAGAAAAGACACCTCAGCTAACCAAAACTCACACTTACTGAACTTAGAATTTAACTGGTGTTGTCTCAACAACTATAATGCTATCCTCAGATGCTGCTCATGCTGCTCATCATCTCTGGAATAAATCATAATTTCATATATGAAAACTATTATGAATTGATCCAAGAACGGCTTGAAAATCTGGTTCATCATATCCATGAAAGTTGTTGGGTAATTACTCAGTCCAAACAACATGACCAGAAACTCATAATGCCCGTATCTTGTTCTGAAAGCTGACTTAGGAATATCTGAAGCCTTTATCCTCAACTGATGATATCCAGATCTCAAGTCTATCTTAGAAAAGATCGCCTCTCCATGTTGATGATCAAACAAATCATCTATCCTTGGAAACATGTACTTATTCTTGATGGTGATCTTATTCAACTTTCTATAGTCTATACATAGCCTTATAGTACCATATTTCTTTTTCACAAAGAAGACTAGAGCTCCCCATGGTGAAGAAATAGGTCGAATGAAACCCTTATCCAATAATTCCTGTAACTAAATATTGATTTCCTTCAACTCTGTAGGTGCCATTCTATAGGTTAGCAGTGCCATAGGTTGACTACCTAGTAACACCTGGATCTCAAAGTCTATCTCTCTTTCAGGAGGTATACCTGGCAACTCATCTGGAAAAACATCTGGGAACTCATAGACCACTTGCACATCCCATAGGTTGACTGTGCTCTTCTCTGCTCTGGTATCTACTACATGTTCTAAGAATGCCTTACAACCTCTCTGTAACATCTTATCAGCTACAACAGCTGATATGATACATGTAGGTAAAACTTTCCTGTCTCCAGAAAAAACACAAGAAAATCCACCCTGTTGAAAGATAGCCTCCTTCTTCCAACAGTCGAGCTGAACTTGATACGTCTCTAAGCAATCCATACCCATGATAACTTGAAAAGAGTTAACATCTAGGGGTATAAGATTAACTGCAATGGTGTAACCACCAAAGGTCAACAAACATTCGGGACAAAACTCTGTCAACACTGTCAGTTCACCTAACAGAACCCTCAACAATAACTCAACCGAAAACTCTTGGGTTAACAAGTTAAGCTCACAAGCTAAAGAACTCTGTATAAATGAGTGAGTAGCACCCAGATCTATCAAAACTGTAACTGAAATGCTGTTGAAGAAAAGCATTTCTCCTGTAATTAGAGAAGAAATAATACCTTCTTGTGGTGTCAAATAAAAGAAGTGTGTTGAAGCTCTTCCTCTCCTACAATGTCCTCGTTGTCCTTCCCTAGCACTGGGTGCTGCACCATCTCGGGAACCTGAAGATATAGAGGAACTGGTTCCTCCAGCTGGAGCCTCTTGGGACATTCTAGTACCATGACTGGGAACCCTGTGCGCCACTTGATGAAGCTGAGGACATTGCCTTCTAAAGTGTCCAAACTGTCTGTAGTTGTGACAACCCTGAACATCTACACCCCAACACTAACCAAAGTGTGGCTTCCCACAGATTTCACACCTCAGTACCTCTCTCCATGGTGGCCTTGTCACTGAAGCCGATGATCCAGATGACCTTCCTCTTGGCATATTGCTCCATCTCTGGACTAGATCTTCCCCTACTATGAGAAGATATCACATCCTTAGATCCTTGTTTATTGAAACAACCAAAACCACGTTCAAGCTTTTAGAAGAACCCACCATCACTTCCTCAGTGACCACTACTAGGTTGTCCTCTACCAAAGTCTCTGGGTCTCTTTCTATTCTCATAATGCTTATTAGCATTCACATACTCCTCTACTCATCTTGTTGCCTCAAGAAATTCTCTAAAGTTCTCTCTATCTCTTTGGCCAATTGTAGCTATACTATGCCGACTTTTGGGCCTCAATTCTTCCTGGAATCTTCTACACTTTTCCATGTCGTCTGGGACGAGCTGCGGGCAAAAATTGGCCAACCTGGTGAAATATCCCTCATACTCTCCCACTGACATATTCCCTGCCTTCTAAAGTGTCCAACTTGTTCGCAATTGTGACAACCCTAAACATCTACACCCCAACACTACCTAGAGTGTGGCTTCCTACAAATTTCACACCTCGATACCTCTCTCCATGGCAGACTTGTCACTGAAGCCGATGATCCAAATGACCTTCCTCTTGGCATATTGCTCCATCTCTGGACTGGATCTTCCCCTACTCTGAGAAGATATCACATCTTTAGATCCTTGTTTATTGAAATAGCTAAAACCACGTCCAAGCTTTGAGAAGAACCCACCACCACTTCCTTAGTGACCACTACTAGGTTGTCCTCTTCCAAAGACTCTGGGTCTCTTTCTATTCTCATAATGCTTATTAGCATTCACAAACTCCTCTACACATTTTGTTGCCTCAAGAAATTCTCTAAAGTTCTCTCTATCTCTTCAGCAAATTGCAGCTATACGATGCCGAATTTTGGGCCTCAATCCTTCCTGGAATCTTCTACAGTTCTCCACGTCATCTGGGATGAGCTGCGGGAAAAAATTTGCCAACCTGGTGAAATATGCCTCATACTCTCCCACTAACATATTCCCTTGTCTGATGTTCTGCAACTGTCTTATCTTCTCACTCAAAAAGGTAGGTGGGTAGTACTTAAGATGGAATTTATTAATGAAATCCTTCCAAGTCAATACTGTGTTCCTCCTCTTATCTTCCACTCCATGCCACTAGAGATCTGCATCACCTTTAAGCAAAAAAACTACGTGATTGATTTGTCTTTCCTCAGACAGCTCCATTAGATGGAACACTTTCTCTAACTGTCTCAGCCATTCATATGGCACTGTAGGGTCCATTTTTCCAATGAACTCGGTACCTCCAAGCTTCTTAACCAGCTCATAGGATCTCATCAGGTCCTTGTTGCTCAAGGTAGAAGCTCGCCTCTCCATCTTATACTTTTCCCTGGTCTCAAGAAACATCACGTACATCCTTAATGCCTCATCCACATCATCTTCACCACCTAGACCCATCTCTTGAGAATCAGGTCCACTGTGGCTCTCAGCTTGGTCCTCATGACCACATCCTCTTCCTGCCATCTACAATAGTATAATAGAACACTTCCTGTTAGAAAATTGCAGTTAGAAGGAAAACACCTAAGTCCTAATCCTATTGGTCTCTTATCATCCCCTGACCCTGACTTAGAGTAACTATGTACTCAAACCTTTGCTCTGATACCAAAAAACTTGTGATGCCCCGATCCCCGTGCCATCTCTAATGACCCCATAGATCAGGGAGTCACCCTCGGTAAACCACCCTAAACCTTTTCTTTACTTAGTTACTTAGAATTAACTTAAAGGAATACCTAATAGCTTGAATAACATTGGATCGTAATAAAACTACAGAAGCAACTTACCATTAACCTTACTAGGTAGATAAAGTAGATTTACACATCATATTACATTTTTTATGTGGAATATAAAGCACAATAGATAACTTAAAACTAGTTTACATGTTACATTACATTCTCTCTCTACCACACCACATGCCCGAGGACCGAGGGGAAAGGACTAAGAGACCTCTATCTAACTATGAACTACCTTCTATGAACTTGGGTGATAAGATCCTTCAGCTTCCTCATGCTGACGCTGACCTAAAAAATGTTTCAGTGGGATGGTGAGCTACTGGCTCAGTAAATAGAATTTCACCCGACCACCACAAATAACTCATTTTATGTTTATTAATTGGAATAAAATACAAGATAATACTATACTGAGCAGATCTAAACAATATAATTTAAATGAAAGGAGATATCAACATTTCATTAAGATAACAACTGCTACAAAGCTATAGATATGATTAAATAACAGATAATACTAAAATTTCATTTGAAGGACAATTGTTGTTAAACTAACTCAAATCTTTCTTAACTCTTTAACTTATAAGAAACTCTTTCAACCTATATGAACATATTTTATCTTATGCCCTGATCATATGTGGTGTAGTCTACATATGAAGACTCGTAGCGAACAACGATCCCACCATACAAGACTTAGTCGACACCTTGTGATAGGTAAGTCTGACTACTCTCCTGGTATGCAATAGGGAAATTATCTCTCTAGCCTCGACACTCCTATTGTGTCGTAAACTAGACACCTCCTCTAACTTGATCACACAAGCGGACAGTCAAGACACCTATTGGCTTTTCTGTACTCTAGTGCCACCAGGACTTCTGGTTGATGTTGGACACACTTTTCTATACACTAGTGCAACCAGGTCTTCTGGTTGATGTTAGACACTACAAACTATAATTTAAGGAGACTTCCACTAGGGCTTTGTCCCCCATGCCACCTGATAGCACATTCTGACCCCCGTATACTGGATGCTTCCAGGGTTAGGTCATTTCACCCCCTAAGGCGCAGACTTCACATAGGGGTTCTATGGTGTCAGGGCCCTTAAATTGATAATTTTATTTTTTCCTAGAAAACTCTTACTATGTTGAACCTTTTTCTTACTTATACTCAACTATATTATTTCTATGGCATCTCGTCTCTTTAATTTTAGTTCAAATCATAACATGAATATCATTCTAGACCTAACAGAGTAGTATACTCAAAAACATTGTAATTTACTGAGTAATCCATATACCATGCATGCAGAAAGATTGAAATTTCTTAAGTAAACTAAACTCATATCAACTTGGCTCATATATGCTGGAATTATACAATTGATCACACTAAGAAGAGTAAATTACTTGATATATTAGAAATCATCAGTAGCACTTGTAAATTATCTATAATTCCTCGAAAATCGAGCATATCAACCCAAATTCTAAGTTATGCATCACATAATTAAAAGTCAATTAATTGTCATGGCATGAATTATTAATATTAATTGAGAATTTCAAATGATTTCTTTGAGAAACGTGTCGATTCCTATAATTATTAATACACTCACATTAAATATAATTGGGGGTGTGCAACTAGGTTTCTATTGAACATTTTTCATGTCATTGTCATTTCTTTGAAATCATGCATCTATTAAATTACTAAAAAAAATGTACAACCTGGGTTTATACCGAAACCTTACAACTACTGGTCGTATGCCACTGATTCCAACTTTTAAACTGAGGAAATTGGGTTTTAATCAATCATGCAGTTCCAGTAAACAAAATCACACATATCAATCAAACAATTAGTGTTGTGCAAACATAATTAAGAAATTCATGCAAATTAGAAATTTGGTGATGCTGTTACTGCATAACACTTGGGTAAGCGTTGTTACCCGCGAATAACACCGATTCAACCAAAAACACCCGATTGTTGGAGTTATACGTGCTTAGTGAGTGAAATTCTACCCACAGTGGTTCAAGATGTCCGTATACGACTAGAAACGAGTCCAGAGTCCTATTTCTGGGCATCCACTAGGTTGTCTTCAACCTCTGGTTCAGCCCGGTGAGGACCTTCTTCACGTATAGGTTGAAGATGTGGCTGAGCTATCTACTAGCTGTGGCTATTGGCTGCAAATCCTTATCTTGGCTCAAGGATGAACTCAACGATGATGTTTGGTGTTGTTGCTCACGCCCTAGCAACCCATGGTCGCTGCTTTGTGCAACAACAGCTGCTGCTAGGTAGGGGCGCTTCCCTTGCTATATGGGCACCAAATGGAGTAAGGATAAAGGGAAAGGAAGGAGGAAGGAGATGGGAAGCAGGGCGCCACTAAAATGACCCTCCCAAGGCCTTAATTGGACACCGTTGCTACTACTTGGTCGACGCAACACGTGCTGCTGGTCGGCCGACACTGCTACTAGTTGGGTCACACTAGGGTGCCTCTTGGCAAGGAAAGGGTGAAGGAAGGAAGGGGAAGAATGTGGAGAAGGGTGGGCCCTGCTGGTCGGAGTTGAAGAGTCCCAAAATCGATCGTCGCTTCTCCTCTGTTGCAGGTCGATCGGGCACTGGGCGCCGCTTAATGAATGCTGGGCGTTCGTCGGTTGGGGAACAAAGGGGATAAGGAATAAAATGGGTGAGGGGTTATTAAGTTAATTAAATGGAAAAATTGTAGCCAAGTCCAAGAAAACTAGAAAACATCATATCTTTTGCCTCGGAGGTCCAAATCGAGTGATTGCTTTTGCAAAATTTCAAGCACGGAATCCACTACAACCTCAAGGCAAGAAAGTATGCTAATTAGATTGTCTCAACTGGTCAAAGAACTAATCGTATCTGTGATCACTTATCTTAACTTAATCATCATGGTGATGCACTAATCGCTACACTTACTAGTTAAACTCGGAATGGGTCATAACAGATGTCTTGAGGTTTTAATGGATGACTTTTTCAGTGTATGGATAATCATTTGAGGATTTCTTTGTTAATCTTGATAAGGTTTTGCAAAGGTGTGAGGAAACTCATCACGTTTTGAAGTGGGAAAAATGCCACATGATTGTGAGTGAAGGGATTGTTTTTGGACACCAGGTGTCTAATAAAGGAATGGAAGTTGATGTGGTCAAGATAGAGGTAATCTCTAAGATTCCTTCACCATCATTAGTGAAAGGGGTTAGGAGTTTCTCAGGATATGGTGGTTTTTATTGATGATTTATAAAGGATCTTTTTGATGGTCGCTAAACCTCTTTGTGAACTACTAGAGAAAGATGTTTAGTTGATTTTAGTGAGAGATGATCGAGGGATTTTGAGGTGTTGAAGGGGAAATTGGACTCCACACCTGTGATATTGGATCCAGACTGGAGCTGACCATTTGAATCAATGTGTGATGTATCAAACTATCTGGTAGGAGTTATTTTGGGTCAACGCAAAGATAAAGCCCTTATTGTCATATATTATGCATAAAAAATTCTTCATGATGCCCAAATCAATTACGCTACCACTGAAAAAGAACTTTTCACTGTGGTTTTTGCATTTGAATTTTTTTTCAATACTTAATTGGGGCAAAGTGAAAGTTTGGTTTGACCACGCAACTTTTAAATATCTTCTATAGATGGAATATGCTAAACCTAGATCGATAAAGTGGATTTTGCTGATACAAGAATTTGATATAGAAATCAAGGATAAGGACAGGGAACTTTTTTTAGTAGATCATCTGTCTAGGTTGGAAAGAGTGAATGTGATTTAGTGATACCCATTGTTGATGAATTCTTAACAAACAATTGTTTGTTATGTAGGACAAGGATCCCGGGTTTACACACATAGTGAACTATCTAGCATGTAACCAGAGACAAGAGGATCTAGGGTATCAAGAGAAAAAAATTTCCACTCCTTGAGATTTGATGTGTGGGATGATCAAATTTTGCTAAAGCAATTTAGGGATGAAATTATTAGGAAATGTGTGCTCGAATGTGAGTTTGAGAGGATACTAGTGCATTGTCACTCCTTATCTACTATGGGATGATGTGCCAGCTCAAGGATGTCGAATAAGGTATTAGAAAGTGGTTTTTACATGTTGTCATTATTTAAGAATGCTTACCATTAAGTGTAGAAGTGTGATGCATGCCAGTGAGCATGAAATATATCTAGAAGACACAAAATACCCTTAAAAGCCTTTCAGGAGATAAATGTTTTTGACTTATTGGGGAATGATTTTATGGCACCCTTTGTGACTTCTAATTCTAACTTGTATAGTTTTATTGTAGTGGGTTATGTATCTAAGTGTGTGGAAATGATTACAACCCAGACTAATGATGCACATGTTGTTTGCCAATTTGTGAAAAACCACATATTCTACATGTTTGGGGTGCCAAGAGATATTATTAGTGATGGGGGATCTTATTTAAAAAATAGGAAATATGGAGCTTTGTTGAGAAAGTACAAAGTGAGGCACATGGTAGGAACACCATACCATACACAGACTCAAGGTCAAGTTGATGTTTCAAAAAGAGAAATTAAGAAAAGTTTAGAGAAGACAGTCTCAACAAACATGGCCAATTTGAGCATGCAGTTGAATGATGCTCTCTTGGAATATAGGATAGATTATAAGAGACCTATAGGTACCATTCCTTACATGGTAGTCTATGGGAGAGCCTATCATTTACATGTAGAGCTAGATCACAAACCCAAGTAGGATTTGAGAAAGTTGATGTTTGATCTTGATGACGCATGGAAGAAGCATAGGTTGGAACTTAATAAATTCGATGAGCTTAGGCTATATGCCTATGAAAGTTCTAGGATCTACAACAATAGACCAAAGAATGTACATGACCAACGTATTCTCCATAGGTGTTTAAACTAAGGCAACAAGTATTTTTCAGAATGAAGTTGCATTCTAGAAAAATAAGATCGAGGTGGAGTGGCCCATATGTGGTGGTCAAGGCTTTTCCTCATGGAAAGTTGTAATTAGTGATGGCTTTAGATCATTTCTGGTAAATGAACAACACATGAAACACTACTTAACAGGGGACTTAGTCCTTGATGAGGAGGAGTTGAAGCTCATTGAGCTTTTGCATGACAAGATCATCGAGCCTAGGACATAAAACAAGGGCACTTTTGGAAGGAAACCCATTTTTTTTGTCTTCTACATTTTGTAGGGCTTTTCATTGTTTTAATATCAAAATTTTATTTTATTAGAAGTTAATTGATGTAAAAGAAAGGTACCTTAATATTCTTTCCATGGTGTGTAGATGGAATAGAGGTTGCTACCACCGATGTGGTGGTTGGTTGTACTGATAGGTGGCAAACAAATTGATATAAATCTAGTAGTTGTGCAAATATGTTTTGGTACCACTAACATTTATGTCACTGGAACTGACTTTGTATCAGATTGACACAAGAAAAGTCTATATAATTTCACTTACACTTTTGAATAAAAAATGCATGGCCTAGAAATGTACACTGAGAATCCAATTGGTTTTACCGACAATAAAGGAGAAAATCATCAAAACTTGGTACGACTAACTCTTATGTCGGTGGAACCAAAACTTTTCACAGACGCACCTCAAAAATGAATCGGTACCATGAGAAGGCGGGTCAGTGGAACCAATACTAGAAGAGAAACATCTTTGGACAGCAAGATCAATGACAGAAAATCATTCATATTTGACGTCTATGGTACCAATATGGTGAAATAATAAAAACGTTGGTACCATTGACATGCCATCGATACTACCATCTCAGGGAAGTTCTTGTGTCCATACATCAATAGCTGTGAGTAGTCAGTACAAACAAATGATACCAACACACATAGATTGGGATACATCTTGGAACCACCGACAGATGTGTCAGTGGCACCAACACAACGCGCCTGGGAAATTCTATGGCTATATAAGGGAGGTGTGAGGTGTTATTCAAACACACACACATCACCTCCCTTGCAACCTAGGAGGCATCTAATGATATAATACACCTCAAATCTTCATTGAGATCTTCTTTCATTCCCCTTTCTCTCATCAGAGTCCATGGCTTCACGAAGGGAAACTTCATCAACAAGAGGAGACAATCATATGGTGTTGAAGCCGACACAGGTTGTGTTTGTCAATGAAGATCACAAGAAGCTCTTCTCCAATATGATGAAGAGAGAAATCATACCCATGTAATATGGTGACAATGTCTTCCTCAATGACACATGCTTCATAGATCGTCTTTTTTTATGCTGTGTTGGGCAAAGTATGGTGGGTTACTAGTGCATTTCTCAAACTTAACAAAAGATATTGGAAAAACACAGTGCCAAATGGGAGAGTGAACGCCACAACTACTAGGTAGCTATGGAGATTTCTATCCCTAGAAACGGTGCCAGAAAGGTTTGGGCATTTCTCAAATGTAGACAAGTAATTGGTAAAATATGGTTCCAAAGGGGAGAGTCAACACCACAACTACTAGGTAGTTATGGCACTTTCTGTCCCAGGAAATGACATTGAAAAGCTTGGTGTGGTTTTCCACACATGTGTGATCTTTCAAATTTGTAAAGCCCCAAACAAGATTCACTCACAATACAAAAGTTGAAAGAGTACAAGGTCATGTCGTAGTATAGGTGAGAGGCAAGTAAAGAGGTTGATCCATAGAGAAAGAGGGGGCACTAGGTTAAGGTAGCTACATTACAAAAGTAGAGAGTAGGGTTTTTAGTGTTTAGAGGTGATTTTGGTTGATTTCTCTAAGGTTTCAAGGAATTAAGGGCAAAAAGGAAACTAGATTATCAAAAACCCTAAATTATCCTAAACAAGTTAAGTCTAAGAAACTAGGCAACACAATTAACTAGAAAGAGCAAATAATTACACTACACTAGCAATGCAAGTTTACACCTAAGAAACAAGTTAAGAACTAAAGAAATTAAGGACCTACATTATCAATAACTAACAAGGGAAAAGATAGCAAGTTCAAAAGATCATTAAATACTCAAGAAAAGTCTAACTAGCAAAAACTAAGCAATTAATTAATAAGAAATTAAGAACAAGCAACCAACTAGCATTAACAAGAAAAATCAACAAGGAGGGTTTTAGCAGTGTTGTATATAGGTGGACTGTTTGGGAATGATATTAAGATTCCATTTGAGGGGGAGATGGAACAAGTAAGAATAACCATCCATTCTAGATTATTGAAACCAAACAACTAGTCAAATGCTAAGAAATCACCCTACACTATTAGTTAACCTAAGGTATAGGTGGGATATCACTAGGATTTGACTAATCTTGGTTTATAGCATAGAGTTGCTTAATGTAATTGGGAGCCAAAGGTATAATTGTGGAGTAGAGGTGAGGGTGTTTCACCCCATATTACTCACCACCTAGCTTTTATCAAATTCCTAGGCAATTGCACCAATCAACCCTATACTAGCTACTTAGATCACACATCTACGAGTAGGAGAAGGACTACATGTAGGGGAGATGGGGTGCTATCTAGGGATTCACTAATTATACCTAGGAGATGGGGTGATATCTAGAGATGCACTAATTGGACCTAGGAGCAAGTCCCAAGGAAGCCCCACATTTGCTATCTTCTCCTAGACTTAGGTGGCTTCAAGCACACAAACACAAAAAAATCATAACTTTGGATACAAATCACAAGTAGAGATGGGGTAAATGAGATTTAAGTAGCAAAATATCATCATAGAATGAAATCATATAGTTTACAAATGATCTTCCCACAACATGGTATCAAAGTATCTTTTTTGCCCCAAATAGCCCACCACAAGTGGCTTAGCTACACATGACTAAACAAAAAAGCAAACAAAAGAGAAGAAAGACGTATAAATCCATGGATCTCATGTTAGATCTTCCTCCTTCACCTCCTAGAAGTTGTAGGACATGGAACCTCCTCCAAGATGGATGAATAGCATGACAATATGGGGGATTATGATGGAAAACATAGAAATTCGGGTTCTATGGTGGAAATGGAGTGGAAATGGAAGGTCGGAGGTAGGTGAATGGATTGAATGCAAGGAAATGGATAAGGAAGCTCTAGAGAAGATATAGGGGTGCTAACTTTGGTGCTCCAAGTGCCACATATGTATATATAGGTGGTGGGGGAACACTAGGGTAAGTGGGGGAAAATAGGTAAAATAGTAGAGAAAATGAGTAGGGTTAGGTGGTCACCAAGGCCGTGTTGAGGTCCCATGGTCATGGTGGAGATTAGGCGACACGGTTGTGGGATGTGGGAATAGCTGAGGTGGAAGATGGAGGTGAAGTATAAGTATAGGAATGAGTGGCATGGTCGTGGCGGGTGCCACAGTTGTGGTGGGTAGAGGGGGCCACCACCGTGTTGGGTAGCACATCCGTGTTGGAGGAGGTTTCCAGAGGTGTGCCTGCTCTGGGGGTCATCTTGACTTCATTTTGCCATGGTCGTTGAGGTTACCACATGCAAGTTGGACTTTAGGTTCCATGGTCGTGCTGATGGTCACACCCGTGGCCATTCATGTGCAATTTGGGCTGTGCTGTTGTTGGTTTTTAGGTTCTTTGGAGATTAATTCTCCAAAGTCTTGGCAGAGACCATGGGTGAGGTGTAACTCGTCACCCACAATAGTTTTTCTGACCACTATCATTTTTATAACCACAATTGTGGTCATTCATGTACAATTTTGGTGAAGTTTATGTAAGTTTTGAAAATTAAATCACCACAACCGTGGTGGTTTCCCATGATCATTTTGGTGCTTTAATCTACGAACTTCAACTTCAACTCTTCATTTAACGTCCTTTTGATTTGGATTGATTCTTGTGCATCCAAGGGAGATAGAGGAATAGTTAGGTCCAATCTTGCAGTACAAGGAACCAATGATGCTCTTCATCTCTCTCCCTTGCATCAATGCATGCATAAGTGAAAAACACACAAAAGGAGGTATAAGTGTTTTTGACATGAAAATTCACATTGAAGGAAAATGACTTGCAATATATAATGTTTATACGTGATTATAATACAAAAATTACATAGGATGAAGCCCTAAAATAGGGATGCATCACCACCCAAAACTTAAAAATACTTGTCCTCAAGTATACTCCAACTTAATATCTCTGTTCATTTTGTTTCAATCAAAAAAATAATGATATATGCATTGCAAAAGATGATTATTGACTAAATGGTCATAGTAGTGACTAAGTCCATGTGTTCCACCTCTCTCCTCTTCATTTTCACAATCTAATCACGAAAATAGCACTAATCATACAAACATCAAATATAGAGCATAGAATACGCAAGCTTTCCATATGTTCTTCATGTAATTCTGAGTAAATTGTTTCATGTTGGCATTAATCAATGATGACTAGGAGTGATGTTTCACTTTCATGCATTCAATATTTTGGTTCAAACCACACCAAATGACCCACATGAATGTAGAAAATGGTAAAGTGAGCTAGGTTTGATGTTTTCTAGATTAAAGGGTATTAAAATGGAAGAAATGATTGTGGTAAGAAATTGGAGTATTTTAACACTCATGTTTTATTTAGATGCTCTTAAATAAGAGCATCTTTTATTTTCTTTTTTCTTTTTCTTTTCTTCTTTTCTTTTCCTTATTGCTTTTTCCCTTATCATAGATAGGGCATATGGTGGAGATAGTGAAGAGGGGAGATGTAGATATGGCCACCCCAAACTTGTGGAGGTAACCTAGGCTAAATATGTGCACTAAGGCATCCTTTCATGAGGTGGAGATGTATGAAGATGGTGAAAGAAAATTTGGGTCAAAGAGGGGTTATTAGTGTGTTCTCAACATAAAAGCTCATGCACAAAAATTAATCCAACACTTAATCAAATGATATCACACCACATGAGTGAACAACATGAGATTCATATTTATATAATGTGATTTTGTAGGCTCTAAGCATTCATATCTTGCCCAATTCATAATTCAACCAAAACATTCATAAGCATGAGAGAGGTGATGCACATGTAAAAAGTCAACAATGAAGACCATTTGGCAATAAACTCTGGAAATATGGCATGTATTTGTCCAAGATCAACAATCTTCAATTCAGAAATTAGAGATTTAAGTTGAAACAAGCTTTTGGATAAGGAATTCTAAATTTGGGCAAGATTGGCCAAAATGGTGCCAATTTGGATTTTAATCACATATAAACCTTATTTAGGGAAATTAAAGCATAGAGAAGCAATTCTATCTAAAAACAAACAAAAATTACCGAAATCTACATGAAAATGCAATTCATGGCATCAATGAGAAAAATGAACAATTTTTTTGAAAAAGTACTCAAAAATGCATGAAATTAAACTACATGTATGCATGAATGCAAATAGAAGGAAATATACACTAGATAGGGTGAAATCAATCAATCCCAAATTAGGTGAAACATGCACAAAAAATACGAGAGTGAGGGTGGTGCATTGATGCGATGATTTTGAGTCGCATTTAGAGACCTATTTCATATGTGTTTTGTGCTTTAATTACTCATTTTCATGGATATTATTACATAATTCACTTTATTTGGTCTTTGCCATCATTTTATATCAAATCCCCTTTGTTTTACTATTTTGAGCATTATTTATCATCTTATTATAAATTGTGTGGATTTACTTGGGCTTGTTGTGAAATTTCAGGAAAAACAAGTATATGCTTCCGTCGATACCATCGACGGAAGTCGATACCATCGACCAAGCCACAGGTTGTCAGCCGAGAAGAGCAATACAGTGTCGATACCATCGACGAAAGTCGATGCCATCGACACAAGGAGAGCTACAGCGTCGCTAAACGACAACAACCGACGCTAAAGGAGTCGATACCATCGACACCCAAGTCGATGGTATCGACTTCACCACAGGCGCTCAGAATAAAAGAAAGGAAAGCTGCCGCTAATCCGCTGGGTCGATACCATCGACCCGCGTCGATGGTATCGACGCCGGCATATATGCGTTGGATCTGTTTTGATCTCAATCGGACGGCTGTTGTTATTTGACGACCTAATTAGGGACTTATACCTAATGACGGCCGCCCAGACGAGAGGATCATCTGGTTTTGGATTGCACGAGTGCCGAGAAGGAGAAAAAGGAGAACGGAGGCCGAGAAGCTCATCCCGGGTGATTTGGACGCTGCCGAAGACGATTTCCACCACCGACAGGCGGGGAAGCTCGTGTTCTACACCAAGGATCCACCGGTTCTTCTCCGTTCAGGGGTTTTCCCATTTATTTCCCGTTTTTCTTATGAATTCCCCAATTTCTACCATGTATTCGTGTGAGATGAACATGAGAGGCTAAAACCCTCAATCTTTAGGACCGGGAGTAGCCCGGGAATGCATTGTATGACATTTTTATATCAATAATTCATATTTTTCTCTCAAATCCGTGGTATAGATTCGTTTTCTCCATTTCTATTGTTATGCTTGATCACCATAATAATAATTTAACACCCTTAATCACTTCGACAGAAGGATTAACGGTTGAAAAGAGACGAATTCTACATTAATCAATAAAACCCTTGACAAAGGAGTTGTAAAATTAATGGTGGAAACTGAGAGACCGTTTATAATGCACTTAGTTTAGGGGAATGATTACTACGACGGTGGAATCAACCTAAATCTAAGTAGTGAATTACACCACGACAGTGGGTAATTCTGTTTTCAGGCCACTACCCGGATAGAGAGAGAAGTGTGAGGAATTATATGAAACCTAATACAATGTTGACCCGCGATGAAACTGCCATCCTAAAGATATCCCTTTAAATTGATTAAATTAACCTTTAATCGATTGTTTTCTTTGTTTGATTTTTATTTTCTTTTTAATTTGAACAAAAAACCCTACTTTTTTAATCGGTCTAGCTGATTGCGATTAGTTAGTAGAAGTCTCCAATAATTAACGTATCCCTGTGTTCGACTCGGGCCTCATAAGGCCTATATTACTCGACGCGTATACTTGCGTTTAAGCGCGTGGTAAAATACACGTCATGCATACCTCCCTACCACCCCAAACTTTTGAATCATGTTGTCCTCAGCATGAAACTAAAGCTTAGGGAGAATAGGGTAAGAGTCATGGTTGATCAAAAGGTAGGTCTCCCCAGATGTGGCGGGTCTAGCTGGTACTGGAGGGTCTAGATGGTACTGATGAGGGCTTTCTTGAGGAGGTGGAGGACCTAGGTGGGCTGGAGGGAACTGATAGTAGAGACCCTTATAAGCAACTTGAGGAGGAGGGTAAGTCTCTTGATAACCCAAGATACCACTCCATAAATCTTCACCCATCAGGGTTTCTCTGTGCCTGAGCATGGTGGTAGTGATACATGTGGTTGACCTGATGATGCATCTATTGTTGGTCATGCCACATGTATTGTTGGGTGAGCTGCATATCTTGTTGTGTCTTTCAAATTCCTTCAAGTTATGCCAATATGCATGACATGTCATAGGAATTTAGTGAAGGCTCCTGCACTTAGGATGTTGCCTCATCCCTTCTGCTCACCATTTGGGCTTGTTGTTGCTGCTCTTCTTCTTTTTCTTTTCCCTATGCATTTGATTCTCCCACCTATTCATGTGCAGCAGTGGCATTGTAGTTTTCCCTAGGGTTCCTTTTCTCCCATTGCATCAACCGTAACTTCACATTGTTAGCAATACCAATAGCAGTGAGGGGTGGGAAAACATAGTATGGTAGCTCAACATCTGTTGCTACTTATCCAAGCTTCATATTATACTTCATATTTTTATCTTTTATTGTGATCATTTGGGAGCAAATGATGTATTTTAGAATAAGAAATTGAGCATCCTCATCCTCTGTGAACCTGAAACATGACATCCTAGGGCTATTGAAATTGAGGTTATGATTCCTCCCATGACAAATGGAGTTTTGCTCATGGAAGGAATTGATCTCATATAGTCTCTCAACAGTGCCACTTGATTGTGATAGTTTCTTTTAATAATCATATCTAACACAAAGAGGTCTTTCTGTGAGATGCTCCCCTGATTTTCATATTTTCCCATGATTGTATTAGCAATGACTTACTGCACATACCATACAAAAGGGTTGCTAATTTCCATGTTTTTTAACTTTCTAGTTGTGTATCCTCGAGTGATGTCAGTTCATACTGGAAGTCATAATACTCAATGTTAATTTCCTTCTCAATCCATCCATCATTCATCTTCTTGGCTTCCTGATGGTCCACAACAAAAATGAAATTCAACTGAGATGTCGTAAGAGGGTGCATCTTATTCAGCATCCCAAACTTTATTGCTTTTTCTCCTTTTATGTTGACCTTTTCAAGTGTGGCGAAAAACTACTGAGTCAACTCCAAGTAGGTGGTTTGTTCCATGAAAAGCACCTTCTACAAATCAGTTCTCTTCAGCTTGTTCTCCACCTCTATTTTAATACCCAGATCATCCATCACTTTCTTGCACCCATACCTCATGGAGATGACTCTCCCAGTCATGCATTCAGGGTAGATGGGGTGATTTGCATTTTTCTTTTGCCTCTTCTATAAGATGTCCCCTCTACAGATTTACCGAATCCTTTCAATTTGTCCTCCGGCTGAGAGACGTGCTCCTCCTCATCACTATCATCGTCTTCATCATCAACCTGATATGATCTTGACCCCAAGCTTGTGTCAAGATTGAGTAGTACCCATTGCTTGGGGTATTGTGGTGGTGCGTACTCTTCATCAATGATCAACTACCACCTTACATGTGGTTGTTGTTGTTGTCTCTGCCCTAGTGAAGAGGTGGAGTGGAAAGCTGGTGTGGGCGATAGAAGGACCTCGGCGAAGATGTGGTTGTTCCCCCTTACCTCTCTTTGTGCCATTGGTGACCTCTTGTTCCACCTCATCGATCATGGCATCAATGTTCTCCTTAGATGCCTCCTCCTCCTCCACATAGATTTCGTCAGTGATGTGATGGTTGTCCAATGATTAGATGCGGGATGCACTCATAGATGCTGAATGAAGGAGTGATTAGGAAATGGAATTTGATGGCGATGGAGTGTGGAAAGGCATGGAGACTTGAGAAGAGGTCCTCTTGGTGCACACTTTGCCTCTGGTGATCACCTCGAGGCTCTTTGGAGCTCCCTTCTTCACAGACTTCCCTATCTCCTTCATGGTGTGGAGGTGATGGTGTCTTTAAGGCTATGATTTTTGGAATTTTTTTTGTGAGAGGGTGAGATGGAGGTTGAGGGATGGGTAGAAATAGTTAGAGTGGTTGTTGTGATGGTGGGGGGTGGATTAGCTTATGATTTTGGGTGATATTTTCTAGATTTTCATGGATCTTTGCGTGGTATGGATGTAGATGATGTGAAGAACAAAAATGGAGATTGGGTCTGGATTGGTTGAGGTTTTGGGGTGGAAATGGGAGAGGGAGAGGGGGCAGATGTAGGCGGTGATTGGAGGTTGAATTTGTGAAGGATGAGTGCTGGAGGAGGAAGATCAGAGGAGAAGGGAGTAGTTGTTCATCACCATGGGAGAGAGGATGCATGGAGAAGGAATATAATGGGGTTGGATTGTGTTAGAATAGGTAGTTTAAGTAAAACAATTAGGTGGGGTCGGCCCCCACCACGGTCGTGGTGGCTAGCCATGGTCGTGGTGGGGGTCAGTTGAAATGACAATGGTAGGCTCCACAGTCATGGTTGGTAGAGATGATGTCTACATCTCGACCCTCACCATAGTCATGGTGACTCTATCTTTCCTCGGCTGTGGTGGTCGCCACGATCGTAGACGTTCATGTATAAAATTTCCTTCATCCCTTTCACTTTCTTGAACTTTTGCAATTAAAATCCTCATGGCTGTGCTGCCATCATGTCATTACAACCGTGGTATCTCCCACAACTGTGTTGTCTTGCGCTTGCCTCGACTGTTTTGGTTGCCATGACCATGGACATTCTTTCACAAAACTTCACATGTTGTTGTAACATTTTCAACTAATTCCACCACGACCATTTTGAAACACTGCAAATGTGGTGGGCCTTTACTCTATACTTTGTCAATGCAACTTTAAGAACATTGATATTTTTGCATCCCTTAGATACTAAGCCACATTTTAACCTCAACAGCTATGCCTTGCCCTCTTTTTACTCTCTCTCTTCAACCTACCACTTGCATCTCATCAAAACATAAACACAAACTATCAAGCACAAGTGTGTGTGTGTATTCTTGGAACCATGTAAAAATAAAGTAGAAGTATCAAAAAGTGAAGGTTGGGTGCAAAAGTTCCCAAACCTAGGTGGGTTGGCTCTCACTAGCGCTAAATTTTATGCCTTTAGGCAGGCTTATGGATTCTTGACTAGATTATCCTTGCAGAACTTTGCAAGCATCTTTGTAGTAGATGTCTCTCTCATGTGCATTTAAGGACACCTATTCATCAAGTGGGTGTTCCTCACTAGTATCACAATGTCAAAACTTTGGTTTTCTTCATCCAGACCTACTTAAACAATGCCTTCATATATTTTCCCATTGATAGTGAACTCTTTTGCTCTATCCTTTTCACATATCACAACCGCCCCAGATGGATATACATTTTTTTATATAAGTCCCTTCCCATCTAGACTGAAGCTTTCTAGGAAAGAACTTCATTCTAGAATTGTATAGCTGTACCCATTATCTGGGATCAAAGTCCTTCTTGATGAAATTATCATGTGAAACTAAGACCTTTCCTTATAACTCTTTGACATCTCAGTACGCCTCATGTCTCATTTCTTCTCGCTCTTGCATCTACAATTTTCTTCTCACTCTGATAGTGTCTCCATCCATGTTCTTGGCTTTCAATGCCCATAGTGCCTTGTGTTTCCTTTCCATCGGTAGATGGAAACTCTTACCATACAAAAGTTTAAATGGTGTGGTGCCAATTTTGGATTTAAATGTTGTTCTATATATCCACAAAGCATCATTTAGACATAAATACCAATCCTTGTGGTCCAACCTCAACATCTATTAAAGAATGAGCTTTATCTCTTGATTAATTAACTCAAGTTGACCACTCGATTGATGGTGGTATGGAGTATCCACACAATGATTCACACCATGCTCTTTTAGCAATCCTTTAAAGGTCCTATGGATGAAATGGCTTCCACCATCACTAATCATCGCTCGTGGTATACCGAAGTGGATGAAGATGTTTGACTTGATAAAGTCACAAACTAATTTGTTATCATTTGGCCTCGTGGAAATTGCTTCAATCCACTTGAACACATAATCAACGTCCATCGCGATGTACACATATCCAAAGGAGGGAGGAAATAGACCCATGAAGTCAATCCCCCAAACATCACACACCTCAACCACGAGAATGGGTTATAGAGGCATTGTGTCCCTCTTAGAGATAGTGTCCACCTTTTGGCACTTCAAACAAAATTTTCAATATTCATTAGCATCTTTGAACAAGGTTGGCCAATAAAATCCACTTTAAAGAACTTTGGCAGTTGTGCGTTTTTCACCAAAATGACCTCCACATACGCCAAAGTGGCACATGGATAGGATCTCATGCTGCTCAATTTCCATAATACATTTTTGTATGAGTTGGTCAAGACAATACTTGAATAGATGCGGGTCAACCCAAACATAATTCTTCACCATAAAAAACAACATCTTGGTTTCTTCTCTAGTCCATGTGCTCAATACTCTTCCACTTGCCAAAAAGTTGGCTATGTGTTTGTACCATGGTCTTTGAGTTGAGTTAAGAAAAAAATGTTGCTCATGGCATATTGTCTCCTTGATCTGGATTACTTAATCATAAGATGCTTCAATGTGGGAGAGATTGTCAGTTGCAAAATTTTCCACTCCCTTTTTGTCAGCAATTTCCAAATCAAATTCTTGAAGCAAAAGAATCCAGCGGAACAACCTTGGCTTGGAATCTTTCTTAGCCATAAGATATTTCAAGGTTGCATGATCTATGTATACCAACACCTTGTTTTGCAAGAGATCAGAACAAAATTTGTCAAGAGAAAAGATGATAGTGAGAAGTTCCTTGTCAATAGTGGTGAAGTTTCTATGTGTTTCATCTAGAGTTTTTTTTGCATAATAAATGACATGTGGAACACGACCAATCCTTTGGCCCAACATAGCTGCACTGCCATATCCTATGCATCAGTCATGATTTCAAATGGCTAGGAAAAATTTGGGGGCTGAATAATAGGAGCAGAGATGAGATTATGATTCAAGTGGTTGAAGGATTCAGCACAATTTTCATCAAAGTTGAATTCCACATCCTTTTCAAGTAAGTGGCTAAGCAACCTCGAAATTTTACTTAAGTCTTTGTTGAAATATAAGTAGAAATGTGCATGCCCCAAGAAAGATTAGACATGTCTTACGGTGGAAGGAATATTGAGAGTGGAAATTAAGCCCATTTCGTTCTTATCAACCTCAATGTTAGCCTTATAAAATCAGTGACCCAAAACAATGCCTTTAGAAACCATGAAGTGACTCTTTTCCCATGATAAGACCAAATGAACCTTGAGGCATCTTTCAAGCATGACTACTAGATGTATAAAACAATCATCAAATGTCTTGCCAAATACTAAAACATCATCCAGGAAGACCTCCAGAGACAAAGCAAGCATGTCAGGAAAGATGGATGTCACACATCTTTGAAAGGTAGATGGGGCATTGCACATCCCAAATGGCATCCTTCTATAAGAAAAAGTACCACTTGGAAAAGTGAATGTCGTCTTCTCTTGATCTGTAGGAAGAAGTGCTACCTGGAAGTAGCTTGAGTAACCACCAAGAAAATAGTAAAATCTCTACCCTACAAGTCTTTCCAAGATCTGATCAAGGAATGGGAGGGGAAAGTGGTCCTTCTTTGTCTTCTCATTCAACTTCCTATAATCCAGACACATCCTCTGCTTTGACTGTTATCTCATTGGCATCAACTCTCCATCCTTAATCTCAGCTAATGTGACCCCACCCTTCTTGGGAACAACTTGGATGGGACTCACCCAAGGGTTATCAAAAATGTGGTAATCTAAAGTGTGACACGATGCTAGGTCACGGAGTCTGTGGTGGCGGTCGTGGTGGCCGTGGCGCAGGGCGATCGACACCCCCTCAACATCCTCGCAAGCCTGCAACTGATCAAGGCATTGACAACCCTACCCATGCTGGCACTCCTGCCAGTTTCGACACATCTCACGAAGCCGACATCCCCATGGAGGAAGTAGCAGCCACAGAAGGAAATCCTACTATGACCTACAAAGACATGTTGACAGGTCGGACTAACAAGATACATGCTTTGCTTCCGCAAGTTTCCCCAGATATGCTTACCGTGGAGGATATCCGGGTGGACAGGAGCGGCAGCGTTCCAGCCTTCATTGTTAACCCTGAGCACCTCCCCCTACTCCTTGAGCCATGGAAGTTCACAGTGGTCGTCAAGGTCATAGGAACTAACATCGGCTTCAAGGTTCTAATGAACATGATAGAAATCCTATGGCAACTGTTCGACGAGTTCAGAGCTATCGACTTGGACATGGGCTACTACATTATACAACTTGAGAACAATGACAACTTTGTCCGAGCCATGACGGGTGGCCCTTGGATGGTCTTTAACCATTACCTCTCGGTGTAGTCCTGGTCATCCTCGTTCAGACCCTCAGATCCTATCCCTCGAAAGCTTGTCGTCTGGGCAAGGATTGTGGACATGCCAATCTACCTGTACCAGAATCTGCTGCTTGAAAACATTGGAAACTTCATCGAAAAAACTATTAAGATAGATACTACCACACAGTCCGGACATCGGGGGAAATTCACACGTATAACAGTGGAAGTCGACACCAACACCCCCTGCTTCCGACAATCTTCCTCAATGGAAACCGTTACAGATTGGAGTATGAAAATCTTCCTACTTTTTGCATGAAATGTGGTAGACTGGGTCACGCAGAAGCAGATTGCAAGTTCATCCCAAAATTCCCTGGTGGAGACCCCTCAACATCTACCACGACTGTCGTTGTACTACCACCGACATACATAAGCGAGATCCATGCTAAGATGCCCGATCGCAGGACTGCCCCTCCCAAAAAGGACAATCCGGGATAGGTTGGCAAACTGGGCAGCACAAAAGCCACACAAGAAGCACCACCCAGTACCATCCCGCAGCCTACCAATCCGGAGGACAACAAGGAGGACTGGAAGATGGTGGTGAATTGTAAGAAAAAAAAGAAACAACAAAAGGACAAGACCCCCCAGGCCTCCGCTGGACCCCCAAAACCCCCATCCAATGAAACTCAGAGCACAAGGAACTCTACCCCTAATGACACCACTATCATTCTTGTGGATGACGAGACATATACGGGGAGACCCAGCGACGTGGAGATCACTTCATCTTTCCATTTCCAGGCAAGCGTTGAAACGGGGACAACTGACCTTCTCTCCCCCTTCAACTGGGGGAACAACTCCAGTAATGGTGGCGTCATCCTTCGGAACCGCAAGGTCGTATACCAGACCATCAGCCCCGGAAGAGAGCGGAAAAAAGGTAGGCCAGCTCAACTCGTCGAAGGCCAAAGCCCCCGGACAGAGGCGGCAAGGTCACTCTCCTTCTCTGGAGGTGAGCCACCACCAGGGCCCAGCACAACTGAGGTCCAAGACGCGAGACTCCGCGTTGTTATCAACTGAGCCCTTGAAATGGCCACCTCCATCAGATATGTTTCTAAATGACAAACATACTCTGTTGGAATATCCAAGGAGCGCACTCCAAGGATAAAATTAATCTTCTCTGATAATTCAAGCAGAAATACAAAATTCATGTCCTTCCTATTGTTGAACCCCGTTGCAACGGCGTCAAGGCTGCCAACATAATCAAAAAACGTGGCTATAACTCCTCCCACAGAGTTGAAGCTCTCGACTTTTCTGGCGGTGTGTGGGTCCTCTAGGACAACCATCGGTGCCAGATAGAAGTCCTCCAAAGCCACCGACAATTTATTCACTGCAAGGTGAATGATTCTTGGTTCCTTACTTTCGTTTATGGCAGTCCCAACCCGCAGAAACGAGATTTTCTCTGGAATCGTCTATGCTCCTTATCATCCTCTATCAACGCAGCCTGGGCTGTAGCCGGTGATTTCAATACCATGCTAGATACAAGTGAAAAGGAGGGAGGGAAAGGTTTTGATAGGCGTTCCTGTCGAAAATTCCACTCCATGTTGCTTTCTACTGGCCTGGCCGACACTAGTCCATCCAGGCAGTTCTCCACCTTCAAAAGGGGTAACCTGAGAGAGAAACTCGATTGTGTAGTAGCTATTAATGGTTGGCTTTCCATCGAGAATGGAATGAATATTAGAATCCTTCCGCGCCTCTACAGTGATCATAATCCCATCTTGATCACATGAAACAAATCCACTCACATACGATATAACCACTTCCGGATAAAGGCGAGTTGGAGCCTCACTCCATATTTTCAACAGGAGTTACTCCCTAGCTGGGACAATTCAAAACCCTTTGTTGACGCTCTTTAGAACTTCCAGACTATTGCGACCAGGTGGGAGTCCAAACACCTAAAAGCCTTACACAAAAAGAAGGATACAATCCTATGCAAACTAGATGATCGTCAGGTACAATCTCTACCTCACTATTGTATATCTAACGACATTTACTATATCCATTTGCAAGAAGAATATGAAATTATTCTGCGATGCAAAGAAGTCGACTGGCAGCAGAAGGCCAATATAAATTGGCTACAATATGGAGATGGAAACAACAAATTCTTTCAGTCTTATGTCAAATCTAGAAGATCCCAGAATCAGATTACTAGCATAAAAACTGAAAATGGGGAATGGCTCACTGACGCTGCCCGCATTCACAACCATGTGCATACTTTCTTCAGCAACCTGCTTACTGCCCCGGCCTCCTCCACCAACTCACTTGCGGTGATCACAGAATATATTGGGAACTTTCCTGGCATTCACAACCCGCAAGATCTTGTCAAGACTCCGTCCGCAGATGAAATCAAACGGGTGACCTTCCTTATGGCACCGGACAAGGCACCCGGTCCCGATGACGTGCACAATGGCTTCGTCCAGACGAACTGGCACCACGTCGGTCAGTCCATCATCCACCAGGTTACTAAAACTTTTAGCACTGGCATTATAGACCCCCGCCTAGCAGAGTCCTTCATGGTGTTGATTCCTAAAACGCAACAACCTCAAAGGTGCAGTGAGCTCTTCCCCATATCCCTTAATAACTGCTACTTCAAAATTATCTCAAAGATCATTGTGGAACGCATCAAACCTTTCCTCAATAGCTGGATCTCCGAACACCAATCCAGTTTCATTCCTGGTTGGCACATATGCGACAACATCCTTCTAGTCCAAGAAGTGATTCATTCCATGAAGAACAAAAAGGCAGGCAAGAAGTGGATGTGCATCAAGCTCGACCTCTCGAAAGCATTTAACAGAATGCAATGGCCTTTCATTAATGATACCCTCACAAAGGTGGGGCTCCCAAATAAACTTATCTCGTTAATTATGCAGATCATTTCTTCTGGTAATACCTGCATTCTTTGGGAAGGTATTCCAATGGAACCTTTCAAAGCCGGCCAGGGTGTACACCAAGGAGACCCCATCAGCCTGTATCTCTTTGTTCTGTGCATGGAGAGACTTAGCCAAGCCATTTCTAGGGCTGTAAACTCCGGCAAATGGAAACCAATTCGGATTTCAAGAGGAGGTGTCCCTCTTTCTCATGTGATGTTCGCAGACGACATTCTAATCATGGCTGAGGCATCCACGCACCAAGCATCTACAATCTTGAGTATCCTTGAAGATTTCAGCCTCGTGTCAGGCCAGTTACTATCTAAAGAAAAATCTCGATGCTTCTTTTCCCCGAATGTACCTACCTTAGTAAGACGCAACTTTTTCTGCAAAATCGGTATCCAACAAACGAAGGACTTGGGGAAATACATGGGTGTCCCAGTACTTCATCACAGGCTCAATAAGACTACACATGCAAGTATCACCACTTCCATCAAGGGGCGTATGAATAGCTGGGCTGCTAAGAACCTTGCTCTTGCAGGCCGCATCACCCTTGCAAAAAGCACGCTGCAATCAATACCGTCTTACACGATGCAGTCTGTAAAACTCTTGCCTAGCCTATGCGATGACATAGATCGGCATATTCGTAATTTCATTTGGTCTGGAGGACGCACACAAAGGATACTTTCAGCAGTTTCATGGAAAAAAGTAGCTCTACCCACCTCCCATGGTGGCTTGGGTCTCAAATCAGCACAGGAACAAAATGAGGCCCTCATGCTTAAGAATGCTTGGCATTTCATGACACACCCATATACCATGTGGGTCAGAGTAATGCGGGGCAAGTACATGCAAAATGACACCATTAGAAAGAAGCCTTGCTCCTTGGCTTGGGCGTTCATCAAGCACAACTTAATAAAACTCCAAGAAGTCAGTCACAAAACCATCGTCTCTGGCCATACGACTAACGTTTGGACAGATAGATGGATTCTGGGAAAGTCACCTCTCGAATATCATCCATCCCTTATCATCTCTCCAGGTCTCGAGGACTTGTCAGTAAACTCAATGAAGCATCCTGAAGCAGGGTGGGATTGGAGCTTTATCAACTACTATCTACCCCAGCCAGTACAACAAATTCTTCACTACATCAGTGCTCCTGAGCACACAAATGGCGATGACACATGGGCATGGCCGTTCACCGTCTCAGGGGACTTCACAGCAAGCTCCACTTACAGTTGGCTCAAGAACCAATATCCAAACACTTCCTCAGCTGTGTGGAAGGGGATATGGTCTGCACATCTTCGGAACAAGATCAAAACCTTCTTATGTCTGGTCTTCCATGGCTCGCTCTTGACAAACCTCGAGCTGGTTTGAAGACATATAGCTACGGATGACAGGTGCCCCCTCTACAGCAATGCCCAAGAATCCATCTTGCACTGCCTTAGAGACTGTCAATTTGTTAAGGATTCATGGAGAGAACTGAACATGCCTGACAGATTCTTTCAGATAACGGAGCAAGAGTGGTTACAGAAGATGATATCCCCACACTTCTCACGTGAATAGCGGACTGTACATTGTGTAGGCAGCTGGTCGATCTGGTGTCGCCGCAATGACATCACCCCTGGAGGTCAACCAAGTCACAAATCTGTGTTAGCCATCTTTATCCGGGAGAGGACAACTACCATCCTCAGTCTGAAGGATCTACAACATCCCCAAGACAACCCACCCGTTATCACTGAACGACCACCTCCAGGTTGTGACGTTATCATCTTTGCGACGCTGCTTTCCAGGAGCACTCCAACAAGGCGGGCATTGGTCTTCATGAGGTGACTCACTCTGGTTCATGCATCGCAGGTATTGGACTACCCACCATGGCCTCATCAGTCCTTGAAGCGGAAACCTTGGCTATAATCCAAGCACTCCTTCTGTGCAAAAAAAACCATTGGACCTGTCCTGCCATTTACTCGGATGCATCTTCGGCTATCAAGGTTCTGCAATAAAAAGACCGCTCTACACAACGGTTGGAACAACACCGGAGACGTTATGCCTCTCTTTTGTTGGAGGTTACCATCATACATCTTTCTTACATCCCTAGAAGTTACAACTTCGTAGCGGATAGCATTGCAAAACATTCCTTATTTTCCTTTTCCCCGCATGTATTCCACTGCAATAAACCACCATGGCTGTCCAAGGATATCCATGTCAATATTCCATCTATTTGGCCCGTAATAGAGAATGGGATGAATAACATATAAATCTCTATGCCTTACAAAAAAATGTGGTAATAATCCCAACATCTAGCAACTTCATTACTTCTTGTGACATGACCTCTTTCAGCTTTGTATTCAACCATCTTTGCATTTGCCTTGTTAGCCCAACATTATCTTCAAGGTAAATCCTATGAACACAAATGGAAGGGTAAATGACCTACAAATCAGCAACGAACCATCCAATGGCTTGAATGTTTTTCTTCAAAATTTCCATCAAGGCATCATCTTTTTCTGGAGAAATAGAGCAAATGATCATCAAGAGGGATTCATTTAAACCTAGGAAAGCATACTTTAGTCCTTCAAGAATAGACTTGATCTCAAGGACTGGAGGTTCTTCAAGGGAGTTCTTTAACAGTTCATAAATGGATGGGAGGTCCTCACTTGCTGCCACTATGGGTAGTTCCTCTTCCTCATCCTCATCATCACCATCATCGGGGAATTCCACAATAGGCTCTAGACCTCTACCCTGAGTGGAAGTCTAAATCCATGTAGGTAGGCATTCCTCTACGATATCATCAAGACATTCAATAAGATAGAAATCTTCCTCTGTAGGACCTATCACCTCAGCCTTAGCAGAAGACTTGAAAATGTTCAACCAGATCTTCATGTGCATGAAGGTCACATGCATGATACCATTCCTCACATGAATCATGGCATCAGTTATAGACAATAAGGGTTTCCCAAAGAAATAGGCACCTTTCTTGAGTCTTTTTCCATATCCGACACAATGAAGTCACCAGGGAAGAATGAGGATGTCTCACCAATACATCATCAACATGCCCTCTAGGCATTTTACAGCTTGGTAAGCCAATTGCAATGTGGAGTCACTTGGACCTAGTTTTCCCATTAGCAGTTCATCAAACACATCATACAACATTAGATTCATACTAGAACCCAAGTCAAGAAGAGCTTTGTCTATGTGATGTGCTCCAATGTAGCAAGAGATGATGGGAGCGAAGGGATCTTTCCATTTTCTTGGCATAGTGTGTTGTAGAATTGAGCTCACTTGCTCAGTGAGATTGAATTTCCTTGGTGTGCTTCCTGTGATTCTCTACTTGAATGTGCACAAATCTTTCAAGAACTTGAAATAAGATGGGATTTGCTTGATTGCATCAAACAATGGAATATTGATCTTCACCTGATTAAAAGTTTCCATGATGTCTTCAGTGTGCTTCTTCTTCCTTTTTTTGATGGATGGTTCCTCAAGTTCATCTAGGAAGGGTGGGAGTTGGGCTCCCGACTGAAACATCAATCGATATCACAAGAATCACAATATCATCATGTGCATCACACTATCGACCCGAGTGCCTGTCACAGTATCCTCAACCTGAATCTCAATATCACCATCTCTAATCAAAATATCAATTTTGTCAACATTGGCTGCATTATAAAACAAAGTGCCTCGTGGCTTCTCCAAGGTCAACAACTCCTCACCGCTGTCACTGCTTTCACATGTTCATGGGTTATAGATGAGGAATCTTATGGAGGTGGTTGTGGTTGTTGAGGTAGTGGGTGGTCTTGGGTGTGGGGGATTCGGGTTTTGGAGAATGAATTGTGGCTAATATTGTGGTTGTGATTGTTGTGGTGGATGGGGTGATATTGTGGTTGTTGGTATGAGTGAGGTGGAGGTGGAGTGTATTGGTAGTTGAGTGGGGCTGTGGAGGTGAATGAGCATAAGGGTTGAGTGTTCCTTGGTATTGTGGTGGAGCATAGGCACTTTGGATTAGGCATAGGTTGAGATAGGAGCCTTCCTTCTTCATGATGAACAAGAAAAAGAGATATCTAATCAAGCCTTTTCTCGAGGCGGCTAATCATTTTCCCATGGGAGGACACATCTTTCTTTACTACATCTAGGCTCCTTAACTTTCCAAGAACCTCATCTTCAAACTTTGAGTTTTACTTAGGGCCTTGATGTTGCCTTGGCTGTCATTGCCCTATTCACTTTGTTGTTTCTAAGAGAACTTAGGATGGTTTTTCCACTCTAGAGCATAAGAGTTGGACATAGGACCTTGATTGTTCTGGTTTTCCAAAATTATGAAAATAATTCACTTCTTCACCAACAATATCAATTGCCATGGTAGATTGGCTAGGAAAACTCTCAGCTTGGTTCTTCATCATGCTCATCATATCAGCCATCATCTTCTTCATTTGGGGGTTAGCCTCTGTTCTGATTGAAGCTGTAAGTGGGGGTGGAGGAATGTAGTTCTGATGATAGTTCTACCATTTACTTGAAGATCGGTGGCAAGATTGCTCATTTAGGTTCTCAAAAAGGTGCAAAAGATTACTCAGATGGTTTTACCATGAATGTACCTCCATAAGAGGAATCAACAGTAATCTAACTTAGCTCAACCATCCCCATGTCGAACGTCTATACAAGCTTCCATAGAGGTACTTCATGATGAGGGCAATCACATAGGAGTTTCTAAAATCATTCGCATGATTCATGGAAGGGTTCATTCTCCCTCTAGGTGAAGGAGGTGATTCACTTTGTATTTGAGTCAGCTTTTCTATCTGATAGAATGTCTTGAGAAATTCATTCTTCACCACATTCTTGGTTACTAACTCAGTCTTGCACATGTACCACTCCTTAGATTTATCTTTTAGTGAAAGGTAAAGAGGGTTCTTTGGATTGACTCATCAGTTGTGGCAGGTGTGTAGAATGTGGAGAAAGTTTTATGAAAAACATCTATGTGGTGGTAGGGATTCTTGTTATCCATCATGTAATAAGAAAGAAGGAATCTGAGAAGGGCCGGTGGAATGGAGAGTAGTTGACCTGGCATTTGGCCAACAAGGGTGGCGATTGGGGAATTGTAGTTCCCCAGGGTGAAGTACTCATGGAGAGGGTAGTTGGGTTGTTGCAAAACATCCATGGGAGGGATTTGAGCTTTTGGGCCATCCAATTCAGATTCTTGGTGTTTCTTGCACCAATGTTGGCATCTTCTTCTTCCTATCTCAGGGTCGAAAGGAACCAAAGAAATAGAAGTAGAACGCCTACCAAGCATGTAAAATTGTCACCTACACAATACATAAACAAACAACAAGAGACAAGTTTAAAGGCAAGTTTGTAAGAGTAAACAAAGAATAAAGAATAGAAATAGTGAGTGTAGTAGGAAAATCTAAGATACACTAACTATCTAGTCTGAGTTCCTCTACTCCCTGACAATGACGTTAGAAATCTCAGTGTGTTTCTCAAACACAACAAAACAAAACAAACTGGCAAAAGACGGTGCCAAAGGGGATAATCAACCCCACAACTACTAGGTAGCTATAACACTTTCTATCTGCGGCAACAGTGCCAAAAACCTTGGTGCATTTCCTAGGTTAAGGTAGCTACGTTCCTAAAGTGGAGAGTAGGGTTTTTAGGGTTTAAAGGTGATTTTGGTTGATTACTCTAAGGTTGCAAGAAATAAAGGGAAAGAATGAAACTAGATTATCAAAACCCTTAAATTATCCTAAACAAGTGAAGTTTAAGAAACTAGGCAAGACAGTTAACTAAACAAGGGAAAAGAACTACTCTCCACTAGAAATGCAAGTTAACACCTAAGAAACAAGTTAAGCACTAGAGCAATTAAGGACCTAGGTTATCACTAACTAACCAGGGAAAAGCTAGCAAGATCAAAATAGCATTACTACTCAAGCAAAGTATAACTAGCAAGAACTAAGTAATTAACTAAGAAGCAATTAAGAACAAGCATCTAACTAGCATTTCCAAGCTTAATTAAAAAGGAAGGTTTTATCAAGGTTATGGATAGGTGGGCCATTTGGGAAGGATATTAACATTCCATTTTGGGGGAAGATGGAACAAGCAAGGTTAATCATCCATTCTAGATTACTTAAACCAAACAACTAGTCAAATGCTAAGAAATCACCCTACACTATTAGTTACCCTAAGGTATAGGTGGGATTTCACTAGGATTTGACTAATCTAAGTTTCTAGGATAGGGTTGCTCAGTGTAATTGGGAGCCAAAGGTAGAATTTGGGAGTAGAGGTGAGGGTGTTTCACCCCACATTACTCACCACCTAGATTTTATCAAACTCCTTGGAAATTGCACCAATCAACCCTATACTATTTACTTAGATCACACACCTAGGAGTAGGAGAATGACTATATGTAGCGGGAGATGGGTTGTAGCTATGGATCCACTAATTGGAACTAGGAGCAAGACCCAAGACTACTCAACATATGCTATCTTCTCCTAGACTTCAGGTGGCTTCAAGCACACAAACACAAGCAATTCATAATTTTAGATACAAATCATAAGTAGAGATATGAAAAATGATATTTAAATATCATGCAATCATCATAGAATGAAATCATATAATTTACAAATTATCTTCCTCCAACATGGTATCAATGCATCATTTTTGCCCCAAACAACCCACCACAAGAGGCTTAGCTACACATGACTAAACAAAAGAGCAAAGAAAAGAGAAGAAAGAAGTAGAAATCCATGAATCTTGTGGTAGATCTTCCTCCATCACCTCCTAGAAGTTGTAGGACATGGAACCTCCTCCAAGATGGATGAATATCATAGAAATATGTGGGATTATGGTGGAAAACCTAGAATACTAGGGTTCTAAGGTGGAAATGGTGTGGAAATGGAAGGTGGGAGGTAGGTGTATGGATTGAATGTAAGGAAATGGATAAGGAAGATCTAGAGTAGTTGTATGGGTTCTAACCTTTGTGCTCCAACTACCACCTACGTATATATAGGTGGTGGAGGAACACTAGGGTAAATGGGGGCAAAATGGGAAAAACAATGGAGAAAATTGGTAGTGTTAGGTGGTCACCACGACCATGTTGAAGTTTCATGCCCGTGGTGGGATTAGGTGAAACAGTCGTAGGCTATGGGAATGGATGAGTTGGAAGGTGGAGGTGAAGTTTAAGTATAGGCATGAGTGGCACGATTGTGATAGATGCCACAGTCATGGTGGGCAGAGGGGGCCATGTCCATGCTGGGTAGCACAATCGTATTGGAGGAGGTTGCCACAGGCGTGCTTTTTCTAGGTGTTGTCTTGACTTCACTTCACCACGGTTGTGGTGATTGCTACAGGTGAGTAGGAGTTTTGGTGCCATGGTCATGTTAATGGCCACGACCATGGCTATTCAGATGCAATTTGGGGTGAGTTTCTATTTGTTTTCGTGATCTTTGGAGATTATTTGACCATAGCCATAGAAGAGGCCATAGGAGAGGTGCAACTCATCGTCCACGGTCATTTTTCTGACCACAATCGTGGTGTCTTCATTGTCCATGACCATTTTGCTGACCATGAACATGTTCATTCATGTACAAATTTGGTGAAGTTTCTGTAACATTTGAAGATTAAATCACCACGACCGTGGTGGTTTCCCATGGCCGTTTGGGGGCTCCCTTCCTCTAACTTCAACTTCAACTTCTTCATTTGACCTCCTTTTTCTTTGGATTGATTCTTGTGCATCCAAGCAAAGCTCTAGGAAGAGTTAGGTCCAGTGTTGGAGTATAAGGACCCAAAGATGCTCTTGATCTCTCTCCCTTGCATCAATGCATGCATAAGTACCTTTAAAAACACAAAAGGAGGTATAAGTGATTTTGATATGAAAGTTCACATTGGAGAAAATAACTTGCAATATACAATTTTTAGATGTGATTATAATGCAAAAAGACACATGATGAAGCCCTAAAATAGGGCCACATCAGTTACAACCCATTCTTGGGTGATTGGCCCACCTATTAGGAGATCGTTTATGAGTTACTAGAACTCTTGGAGGTCTTCTATGTCCCCATGCATGGCGAAGGCTGGTAGGAAGAATGGGTAGAATTCCACATTTACAACACCTCATATCACTTCACCTTGGTGGAATTTAATACGGTCTACGGTTGGCAAGTGGGGGTGTGTGTTTCACCCCTAACAACTTTAACTTCAGTTGGGCATGGAGGTTGTTGACAAACATGAGGCAAGGTTTTGTGATCAACTGGCATTGGTCATCTATCATGGATATATAAGATCAACTATTTTCCCAGATCTTGCATCACTATCTAACAAACACCATCTTTGCCAGATCTAAACAAGGATAGGAGAAGGTAGACCTTGACTCATTCTTTCTACTATACATGTTAGCAGTAAAGAGGCAGGTTCAAGCGAAGCCCCCTATTTACTTTGGTGGTATCATCACACTATTAGAGCTACATTGCCACCTGGATCTATTGAATTCTAATGCCATGAAGACCTCCTCCAGGTTAAACATGAAGCATTTCAAGAGGGGCCACCTTATGAGTAAGTACAAGGGCAATGTGTATGCTTGTTGCACGGTGGATGATCAATTGTAGTAAAAGATGTTTACCGTCACCCCATCTTTCATCTATGAGGGGTGTGATTATTGAGATGGCCTAAGGAGGGTGCAGAACCAATGCCATTGGAAGAGGACGACCCCGAACTGGAGTTGTTTGGAGAAGCAAACAGTGAAGACGATGAGGCCATGATGCCATTCACTCAGCGGTGGGTCATCTACATGAGTCCAAGGAGATATGCAACATCTAGCTCCACCACTCCATCATTTCTACAACATGGAGACTCTTTTTATTTGGAAGGTATGTATGGGATGTTGCTATCGATTCAACAGGGGCAACAACAAGAAGAGACCACCTTACCAGAGATTTGTGACATTCAAGAGTAGTTTCTTTAGTAGTAACATGCAAAAACATGCGGAAATCACCATAAACCACTTATTACCAAAAACACGGGTTAATTAAAACCGATTTTAGAAAGCAAATAAACCAAGAAACTATTACATCTATATCCTTTTCCTATAAGAAAATAGTTTGTAGAAACATTTACAAGCCTAGATACGTGTCCACAGCTTATCAGATCAGTTGTCTTGTCATCACATGAGTTCATCACCTGTTTATTTACATAACGGGCCACATATGGCCAACGGCGGGATATACAAAGCTTCATCAACTAAACATCGTAAAACAACGTCAAAACGCCTCCAAGGACCTGAGGGTACATGGATGACTCTTAGACTCTACTACAAAACAACCAAAACAGCAACATATCCAACTCTTGCCTTCTACTGCTCATCTTGCTGCTCGGCCGCAACCCCGCGACCACCACCACGTCTAGCGCAAACTCCTACAAAGGTTGTAAACCAACGGCGTGAGACACACAGTACCAGTGAGAAACATAACTCCCCGCCAGAACCATAAAACCTCAGAAGGTAAAGCAATAGCAGCAGTAACTGGTAAAGCGTAGCATATTGAGCAAGGTGTACGTAAGGCATATAACCCAACATTTCTTTATGGAACATGATTGACAAGATAAGATTTATAAGATCTTACCATATAACATAAGGAATGTATAAGTAATTGTAAGGTATAACAAGATTAAGTACACAAGCAGGGCCTCAACCAATGTTTCGTGCTTTTCCTTAAACAATAAATACTATTCGGCTGTATTACATATTATTATGCATTGAGGAAGTGAGTCGCACCACTCAAATCCAATCGACGACTGCAAAACCCGAAGCCGGTGCCATACAAGGTCAATGGAAGAGCTGGACTCCATGACCTCCCACCTCGTGGTCAGTGCAAGAGAACCAAAGCAGGATCGCAGTCTCATGCTTAAGTGGCCTCAGCCACAGGGTCAGCTCCCGCAAGCTACCCTTCCTCTAGCCCACCTTGGTACAGGTCTCGACGTAGTATATCTGAGCCACGTGCCAGTTCACCGTGCTCCTTGAGCCATGAACGCATTCATGCTCTATCACACTGAGCCATGGGCCTCTTCACCATGCTCTATCTATCCCGAGTCTACAACCGTAGCTGCACTCGAATCCTCTCTATTTTAGGCTAGGAGAAAACTCACATATTCAACAATATGCGCTCCGAATTAACCCGCAGGAGAACCTGTTTCACCATTACCAGCTGCTGACGATGATGGATCTATGGCCTGGGAAAAATACAGGATATGTTCCACTATGATTAGTTAGTATATTTTAAGTGGATTGTTGAGGCAACCAGGTTGTAACACATGCATAACATAAAGCTACATTATTGTTACCATCATCATGTTATTCCGGAATCTCAATCCCTCATCACAAGAGACCACTGCCTCATAAGGCATTCTCATCACATGGGATAACAATCCCAGATCATCATCAGAGGATAACACCTCAACTTAGGCACTTTAGCAAAACTCAGGTCCTCAGACCAAAACACATCATACAGGTGATGCATGTTATCTCGTCAATAAGAGTGACCATCAAAGCAGTGTTATTCAACATATATACCTCATAGCCCTTTACCTGGCTATGCATCTGTATGAAACTCCTGCATGGTTAGTATACACAATCATCATGGATTAACAAAAGGATCATATTATCAAATATATTGCAACATTGATGATTATATGCTTTATTATTCATGCCTCAACCCTGTGGCCAAAGACATGGGTCACATCATCATGTGAAGCAGCTCATATACTTCCAAGCTTATCACTTACTCATCATTATATATACATGATTCAAGATGAATATAAACACATGTAATATTATGTCATTTGAGTTTCAGATATGTCATGCTTACATATGTGTGTTCTATTATATCAACCACCTTACCATTACCAAACATGTCAAAGGTTCACGAACCATAAAGCATAACTCTTAATCAACAAAGATGGGATCGCATGATAAGAAACTAACATATGAGTTTCCGGGTGGAACATGACCCTTACTAAAAGTACCAACTACCCTCACAAGAAGTCTGACGGGTAGGGCACTCTCACTAGAAGTGGTATTGGGCAAGGTACTTTCCTCATATCGCCCAAGCGTTCTAGCCATATATCGGCCCAGCACAAAGCAAGGATGTTGGGCTACCACCTCAAGGAGTATCGTGCAACTAGAGACCCAAGGTATATTGTACACAAAGCATACCATGCAGCTAGGTCTATGGGCATGTTGTGCAACCATGTATATCGTGCATGCATGTGTCGTACATCCATGTATATCGTGCATGCATGTGTCATGCATCCATGTATCGGGCATCTAGGTTGGGGAGTGTATCGTGCAACCATAGGGTTAGGGTTTCCATATCTCACTACATCGGGCATCACCACCAAACCATGTCGCCCAACTCAAGGCTAGCCCACTGAACTCCATGATGTTTCAAGGTGTAATGGGCACCAAGCCACTACCCAAGCTAGGTGTATCGGGTAGGGCACTCACAAGGCATAACGCCCAAAGGTACCAAAGGAAGCCTATCGTCCAACCAAGCTAGTTCATCCTATCGGCCAACACACACAACAAAGGCCAAGGTGTATTGCCCAACACAACGTCATCATAACGACCCAGAACTCAAGCTCAAGAGGGGTATCGAGCAACACCATCCCAAGGCTATATCGTGCAAGCTACAACCCAACAAGATCGTCTTCATTGTGGCAACACATCCCTCTATCACACAGACAGCAAGGTACCACATGAAAACGTGCGGAAAACACCATAAACCACTTATTACCAAAAACACGCGTTAATTAAAACCGATTTTAGAAAGAAGATAAACTAAGAAACTATTACATCCATATCCTTTTCCTGTAATAAAATAGTTTGTAGAAACATTTACAAACCTAGATACGTGTCCACATCTTATCAGATCAGCTGTCTTGTCTTCACATGAGTTCATCACATGTTTATTTACATAACAGGCCACATCTGGCCAACGGCGGGATATACAAATCTTCATCAAACACATCGTAAAACAACGTCAAAATGCCTCCAAGGACTTGAGGGTACATGGATGACTCTAAGACTCTACTACAAAACAACCAAAACAACAACATATCCAACTCTTGCCTTCTATTACTCATCTTGCTGCTCAGTCGCAACCCCGCGACCACCACCACGTCTAGCACGAACACCTAAAAAGGTTGTAAGCCAACAGGGTGAGACACACAGTCCCAACGAGAAACATAACTCCCCGCCAGAACCATAAAACCTCATAAGGTAAAGTAATAGCAACAGTAACTGGTAAAGCGTAGCATATCGAGCAAGGTGTACGTAAGGCATATAACCCAACATTTCTTTATGGAACATGATTGACAAGATAAGATTTATAAAATCTTACCATATAACATAAGGAACATATAAGTAACTGTAAGGTATAACAAGATTAAGTACAGAAACAGGGCCTCAACCAATGTTCCGTGTTTTGCCTTAAGCAATAAATACTATTTGGTTGTATTACATATTATTATGCCCAGAGGAAGTGAGTCGCACCACTCAAATCCAACTGACAGCTGCGAAACCCGGAGCCGGTGCCATACAAGGTCAATGGAAGAGCCGGACTCCACGACCTCCCACCTCATGGTCAGTGCACGAGAACCAAAGTAGGACTACAGTCTCATGCTTAAGTGGCCCCAACCACAGGGTCAGCTCCCACAGTCAACCCTTCCTCTAGCCCACCTAGGTACAAGTCTCGAAACTAGTATATCTGAGCCACGGGCCTCTTCATCGTGCTCCCTGAGCCATGAACGCATTCATGCTCTTTCACACTAAGCCATGAGCCTATTCACCATGCTCTATCTATCCCGAGTCTGCAACCACAGCTGCACTCGAATCCTCTCTATTTTAGGCTAGGAGAAACCTCACATATTCAACAATATGTGCTCCGGATTAACCCGCAGGAGAACCCATTTCACCATCACCAGCTACTGATGATGATGGATCTATGGCCAGGGAAAACTACATGATATGTTCCACTGTGATTAGTTAGTATATTTTAAGTGGATTGTTGAGGCAACCAGGTTGTAACACATGCATAACATAAAGCTACATTATTGTTACCACCATCATGTTATTCCAGAATCTCAATCCCTCATCACAAGAGACCACTGCCTCATAAGGCATTCTCATCACTTGGGATAACAATCCCAGATCATCATCAGAGGATAACACCTCAACTTAGGCTGTAAGGGGGTGTGATCACCCCTTTACTAAAATATGATAATCAAAACTCATTGGAAAACAGCAGAATAAAAAAAAACTGACTGTATTCAATTTCATAAAGGTTTACAAAAATACATCAAATTCTCCCATTTAGGGTTACATCAATATACAAAACAGGATTTAGATAGAGGGAAGTCCAAAGTACTTCAAATCTTGTCTCCAAAGCAAAATCTCCAAGAGCTAGGTCCAAGCCAAAAGCTATATACTCCTTGATCTAACCTGGGGTTGGAAGCATACCCCACAAAAGAAAGAAACAACAGGAGACATCAGCAAAACCTCGATTCAGACCTCAAAAATATCACCACTGACTTAGTTAGGTTTTTCTGATTAAGAAAACATATAATTCTGTATATATTGGAGTTATGAAGGTTAAAGTGTATTTTTGGTGATTTATAGGTATTTAATTCATTTTCTAAAAACTCTTTTCGACAAAACTGAAAACCAATACTTGGAAATATTTTTATTAAAAATAAAATGTTTTTCTGAGTTCATAACATATTTTACTTTAATTTTTGGACAAATGAATCAAAAGTTATGAATTATTGAAAATCGACCGATTAGAAATCGACACATCGTCAATTTTTAACATAAGATCATGAGTTTTAAGCATGTAATAAGAAATATATGGGAAGGGGGTTACGAAGCTCATACCTAGGGAAGATAATAAGGTCTAAACAGCAATAATCCCGAGCTTATAAGGTCTGGTTGCTCCATGCCTAGCTTCTTTCTTGAACAAAGATCTCCTTCTCAACGTAGAGGTGATACACCCTAGAAAAAGAGCATGGAGATGAGATGTTTTAGGGTTCTTAGTGGTGTTTTATCATGGAAGGTCATCATTCCGACCTGGAGGAAGGTGTGAGAAATACTATCAATATGAAAATAGGAAAGTAAGGGAGGCAACTTACTAGTTTTGGTCGAATTCACCACGGAGGATCTTTAGAAACCCTAATAGAGCAATTTGGAAGCCCTAGGAGCCTTCTTCACCAAGGTAGGCTCCCTCTATTACCTTGGGGAAGCAACTTCGTGGAAACATATAGAAGGAACTATTATATAAGATAGAGGAAAGAAAAGGAGAGCAAGAGTTTCCGAATTGTGAGTTGGGAAGGGGTATACATGGCTATATATAGAAAGAGGTGAAGCATGAGGAGTCTTAAGGGACTTTCCATGTGTCTTTAGCCTAGGGATTGATGGCCATGCAAGAGGATAGCTCATAGAGGCTTCATGCATATCCAAAGTCGGTTCTAAGATCCCATAGATTATTTTAGGCCATCCCCACCATTTTGCAAGAAAGAAATAACCTCATTGCTTGATAGCTTTTAATGATAAGCATCTTTATAAAGAGGGTAATCCCTATAATGCCCTTGGAAAGAAATACCATCAAAATAAGGTGAAAATAGGTTCTCCAAAGGTTTAAAATCTCGTTAATGGTAAGGGAATATCTAAGGATTAAAATTCAGGAGATAATTTGCAAAGAAAACCTCCCAATTGGGTAAATTGCATAAAAGTCCAGAATGTACCTAAAATTGCATCACTTGCACAAACAACATCCAAATCGAACCAAACTTCATCCACAAGTTATCTTTGATGTGTAGAATATGAAATTTACATTATTTACATATTTTTAATTTATAAAATCACATTATTAATTACTTATGCCTTTTATTGATTTTCTCTCTCCTAAACTTATCCTAATATTTCAATGTTGTCCAAATTAGATGAAATTTGACATGTAGGCTAATTTTGATATGTAGATTTCAAATTTGAAGTTTTTTTCCTCTTTTGAGACTTATTTTTATGAGATATGTCATATGGCCTATTAACGACCCATTATCTAAATTGTTCATCTGATTAAGTTTCTTATCTTGATATTACCACTAAAATGAGTTATGTGGCATATGTTATGTTTTCAAATCACATCAAAAAGTTAGATTAAGGTTTAGAGCACTTAATCATGGTAATTAAGCTTTCACTGAGGTATTTGAGCATAAACCATTCCGTTTGTATAATTAGTGGATAAATGTTGACTAAACCACTATAAATTCCACTAATTAATTAAAAAGGCCAATAAGGATAGAAATGAAAGGAAAATATGGGAAAGAGTGACAAAAGACAAAATTTCAAAATTTGGTATGTTACAACACTCCACCCCTTAAAGAGGATTTCGTCCTCAAAATCACAAGCAAGAAGGGAAGGGTGAGTGTGCAACATCTCATCACAAAACTTCAGGTTATTTCTCCAACCTTAGCTTCTACCAAACAACTCATCAACATATACTCCACAAGCATCTCAACATAGGTCAGGTTCTCAAGGATCACCTAGGTTCCATTATTTAGATATTCTTTTTAGGAGATTTAACATTATTTACATTTTTGGCTTATTAATATATTTATTATGATATCACATTATCATTATTATTCTCTTAATTGTTTCATGTCATATTTACTTTGTTACCAAAAGAGTTATATATATTTCTTATTTACCTCATTTTGAGTTTTAACGCAGTTAGAGAATACTCAATTATTAATATACTTGATTATTATCCTTAATAATTGTATTTAGTCTCTATTATCAACATATTGAAATATAACAAATTGTTTTGCATGAATTAAGACATTTTATCCAACTTGTTACAAGTAATCCAATAATGTCACATTAATCACTTATATCTATATTTACATTGTCACATTAACTTTCTTGTTCACATTAATGTCATCATGAATCATTTTTTTCATATTTATTTAGTTCTTATGATTGATTATGCACTTTTATGTGAATCAATTACTACTTATCCATATTGAAGTCATTATATGTATATTAGTGATCAAGGTGGGACATATTACAAATTGATTTACATTAAGTGACTAATCATGTATGTATTAGATAACAAGGTAGCATACTATGCATTTCATATTGATGACTTGATTAATATGTGATTAGATGATTATATATATCATTTATGTGTATCAAAGTATGTTAACTGATTATTAAACCTAATGTCATTAATGTATCATAAAAGGCATTAAGGATGTATATGTTAAGGTTAGCTGATTACAACTTAGGGTTTAGGTTAATATGATCACTATATTTTACTTAGCATGTATTAAGTCCAAGATTAGGTTACAATCATCTTACTTGTCATTTGATTAGAGTTTATTGGTTTATGACATGGGCAACACCATGCATATCCATTAGGATTAATATGTGAGTTACTCATATTATGTGCATTAGGTATTCATTAGGGTTTGAACATATAAATTATTCCTCAAATGAACATTATATTTTCATTAATATATAAACAAGCATGTTAGGCTATAACTATGACTTGTTTGGACCCCACTAAGGTTTCAAGCACAACAACCTCCTATGTATGGGGTTAGGGTTTCTAAAGATAGTGTATATATATTTCAATATGTCATAGGGCTCCTGAAAAACACTAGAGGGGGGGGTGAATAGGGTTTTTAAATTATTTTAACAATTATTTAACTCAAACAACCACAATTGAAAATGGAAGAAGGAGACAAGTGTTTAGAGTGGTTCCAATCTTAGCAAATACTAAGATTGTCAGTCCACTACCCGGTTGCTTACCCAACCGGGATTTTGAAAGTATCAATTTTATTACCTTCACAAGGATTTACACAAAATACAATACTTTCTTACACCCCTTGAACAACCTTCACTTGAAGTAGATGCACCAACCCGAGGTAGCCTTCTTGAAGTAACTCCAAGCTCCCCCTTGAAGTAGCCTTCCTCTTTAGAAGTAACCTCCCGTTGCACCAGCCTTCTTGAAGTAGTTCAAGGTCCCCTTCTTCACCAAGAAGATCTTCCAACCTCTCCAATCCGCAGCCTCCAACCTAGGATTAGCAAGGAGAGTACAAACAATAATAGTGAACAAGAAAGGAAAATGGAAATTACAACTTATCTTTTGAAGCACAAGGCTTGATTTGCCTAGATCAAGGGTATAGATCTCCTAACCAATGTGTATGGAATTGTGATTACAGTGGATAGGAGATGCTAGCCTATAGGACATGAAATTTGAGCTGAGAGAAGAAGTACCAAGTTGTCAATATGCTCAATTGCTCACAAACAGATTGCTCAATGTAAATGTATGCTCAAAGATTGCTCAATTGTGGAATCAAGTAAGTTTAGGTGTCCTAAGGCATGTCCTATTTATAGGAATGTCCTACAAGTGCTTAAGGACGTTCTAGACACTTTCTAGGGGTTTCTAAGTGCTTAACTAGTTGTTAGATATAAGTTAGTTGCTTTAACAATGACTAGTTAATTAATTCTACAGTTGCTGTCAGAGACCATCTCGGTCGAGAAATGGTCGACCGAGACACCTACTCGGTCGATGTTTTGTCGACCGAAAGGCTCTCTGGATCAAGTATTTGCAACGTTTATCTCCAACTGCCAACTACCTTGTCAGCTGTGTCTAACGGCTACTTGGGTCTTTCTCGGTCGAGAAGTTTGTCGACCGAGAGTGTCTAACGGCTACTTGGGTCTTTCTCGGTCGAGAAGATGACAAACATTTCCTAAATATAAAATAAGAAAATATAAAACATGTGAGTTTCATACCTGAAGATTACCTTTGTGAATTTCTTCTCTTATTTATAAAATGTGTGCTTATTATTCCCCATGAATTATGGAACATGAAATCCAATTCTTTAGGGAATATAGCAACTTTCAATGTACAGCCAAGAGTTTATGAAACTCATTGATTGAGTTTTGCACAATTACTAAGTTTTATATTTATTTCTCCCCCTTTGTCATTTCAAAAAATATCTGTTAAAAATAAAACCCCCCCTTAACTAGATATCCTTCTTCAATAGATGGTCAAATTAGCCACAATTTTAAATTTCAGGTATTTTTCAAAGATTTCATCCTTTTTTATTTATGACATATTTATTACTCCCCTTACTTTGTATGCTCTACTAGAATAGTGTTATAATCCATGTTCAAATGATGCCATAGAGGAATACCCTAATATAATCAGTAAAGATAACCAATTCATTAGAATCATGGAATTATTACAATCATGCAAAGATGTAAAGATAACCATTTCATTACAATCATGCAAAGATAACCATTTCATTACAACTAATACAACGGACACTCCAAATCTCACTGGAAAGACTTAAGTATTACATCAATATCAGGGTCTTTTCCAAGAAATGGCTCAACTCCATAATACTTGACTAAAGTTTGCCACTCCAAAGCACCTGTCTTGGTTAAGGCATATGCTTCCAAGAAGGTAGGAACACGATCAAAGCGGAAATGAGCAGCAATGTCTTGTAATTGTATTGAGGAAAACTGAGTATGTGTGAGATCTGTAGATGGTGGAGGTGGAGTTTGGTAGTAGTTGTAAGATGGATTATATGGGTTGAGCATGCCAGGATTTAAAGAATAAGGATATTCATCTAGTTGATTTGGAGAGAGGGTTTGCATCCTTTGATTTAGGTAGGTCATGACATGGTGGCTATAATCTAATTGTCTGCTTAGATGATATTGTGACCCAGCAACATAGGTTAAGGTGTTTTGGATGGGATCATAGGATGGGTTGGTAGGAGGAGGTGGTGGTGGTATATCTTGACTAGATGTCTCACCTTCCGTCCTAGCCCTCTTGTGACCAAAATCAATTCCCATCTTTTCTACAGTGTTTTTGCTTATTTTTTGTTGTCTTCTTTCCCATGTGTACCCCATGTCCTCAATTTGTGTCTTAAGAAAGTGTTGAGTGATTTGGCATACAAAATCAGCATATGGGGGATTGCCAGAAAACTCAAGCATGTTCTTAAGGATTATGTAGATAAATTTATGGGAATACGTTTGATAATGGCATAAATTAGACACATGCGAAAAATAGGGACTTCAGACTTGTTTGCTCTAGGATGTATGTTTGTGGAAACAATAAGGTTGACAATCCTAGCTGCAGGTTTGAGATTAATGGCATAGTAGGTACCCCTATCTTCGTGACAAGTTGTATTAGATTGAAAAATGGCTCGTTTAATGTCACTAAGACTGACGGTATTATCACCTTGGGAGAATGTATTGAGTGGATTTCCAGTGGTAAGGTCAAGAGTGTCTTGATATTCATCTAAGTCGATGTTGAGCATGTCAAGAATATCCTCCTCAGTAAATCGAAAGCTATGCCCATTGACCATAGAGTAGAAGAAGTTATTTTCATTTTCAGAATGGGAGATTAGGTTTGCATAGAACTCATTTACCACTTTGGAAGAGTAGGAAGGGAAGGAAGGGTTAAGAAATTCTTTCAAATTTTCCACCTCAAAAAGATCCTCCAGGTCGATGATGCTGAGGAAGTCCATGACGTCAACCGGCCATCGTGGAAGAGGAGTTTTGGAGGAGAGCCTGAGATAGCGATCACCAGCATCTGCGTCGACGAAGGGGATGTCGTTGATGATCATCAATGGTGGAGTAGCCGCCCTTTCTTTCCTGCTAGCAACTTTCTTCTTTCCTCGTGTTGATGATGAAGCCATTTCTTGTCTTTAAGGTGGTGAAGAAGCAAGAAAGTCTTGGAGATGGAGAGGCTAAAGAGTTGCACACAAATGCACTAGAAGGAAGTCAAGGAAGTAAGAATGTGAAGGTGTAATACAATGACCCATTTTTGGTCCTTTTTATAGCAATCCAGTAACCTGGTCGGTCGACAAATTGTCAACCGACGACCGGCAGCGGTCATATCCTAGGCGCACCACTCGGTTGCCCAACGGTCGACCGGCAACAGCCATATTCAAACGGTCATATTCCAACGGTCATATTTCAACGGTCAATTCTCGGTCGAACAATTGTTGACCGACATCGGCTCGGTCAAATAATTGTCGATCGGAAGTGTGTCCGATGTAATTTTTATTTGAGGTCTGTCGGTCAAAAGAGATAGGCTGACCGAGATGTTTTCGGTCGAAGAATTCGTCGACCGACAGACTTTCTGTGAATGAATTTTTAAGCTGATTTTTAATGTAAATGATAGACTGAATTTGTAGAGCATATATATATTTTCGAAGGGAGTAATATTGTGATTATTATTACCAATATTTGGACAATTTTGTGATCATAAATTAATAGTTCTTTTGATCACAATTTTTATATAGAAAATGATATTCAAATAAGTATTGTTCCGAACTTATTTTAGGTCGACTTTGACTACGACCATAGCGCCCCTTGGTCAAGCTTGATTTTAACCAAGAGGCAATTTTGAGTGATACTCAATATGAAGATTTCCGTTCATAATTCTTCTAGAATATTTATATAAGCTTTGTTGTAGATACATAAATATCAAATTCTATTTCTTCTTGTACCCTTGTTTTCATGTAAGATTCTCCAAGAAAATATATATCCTTGAAAGCAATATCTCATGTTCTTAATTTTTTATCTTATGTGTTGCAAGCTTTAAAGTTCTTTTTCATATCACAAATGAATCATTTTGCTTGCCAATGTGTCATCAAGGATCCATGCATACAATAATCATTTTCTATCATCTTTATGAGCTGAATGATAAGATAGTGAAAGCATATCCATCATGTAATGATAGAGCATATAGTGATAATTCCATGAAATACCATGATCATTAAACTAGATGTCATAACACATGATTTTTATATGAATAGTAAGAATTATATATCCCAGTTAGATGTTTTAGATACTTGAACTAATTTGTTATCCCACTATGTTGAGTTGAGATAGACATAGAAATATGCAACTAAGGTCCTTGGTCATATCTCAACTTAATTCCGTTCATTTAATTTGGAGGTTTTGGAACCCAAACTAACCTGACATCCTTTTTCTTATAAGGACATGAAAAGGAATAGTGACCAAGGCGCAAAGAATAATGACAACATATAGAATCAACCTCATATCTCTTTCTATGATTTTGGTCTAGGTTGTTCTTGGGTATATTTGTATTTGTGCCTTTAGGTATATATATAGATTGATGTGCTTGTGTCTTTCTCCAACTAGGTTTATGATAAGATTTTCCCTTAGGCTTGTAACCTAGTCCTCTCCTTCCAACTTGATGGTAGGAATCATTTAAGATTTGATCAAGAATGCCATTATTATTTAGACTACTAACTTTTTGTTGTAACTTAGCAATCTCATCCATTCTCTTCTTGATATCTAGCTTTGCTTGATCTATATTAGATGATAATGAATTTCTTTCTTTCACGATAGTATCATAATCTAGATGTGAGCAAAAGATGGGTTGTTTTTGAAGATCGTTCACATGAGTTTGAAAATTTATCTTTTCTAAAGAGAGAAGTTTGCAATCTGCCTCTATAGATTTTATCTTAATATTATGATCTTCAATGATCTTTTTAAGATCTTCATTTTCAGATGTAATAGCAAGAAGCTTAGCATGTAATTCATCATTTGCTTTATTAGATTTCTTTAATTTCTTCTTGCACTCAATATATTTATTATGTGTCTCTTCAAGACTAGCAACTAGCTCGTCTTTAGATAAATCAAAAAGACTTACCTCTTCTTCTTCTTCACTTGTTGTATCAATAAGACAATCTTTGTGCTCATCTTCCTTCTTTGATTTCCATGGGCAGCTAGATGTTGTGTGGCTTGTTCCTAAGCACCAATTGCAACATGTTGTAGATTGGTCCAAGCTGCTCTTTTTATTGCGGTTGTAATTACCATCACCCTCCATTCTTCAAGACCTGGTTAGGGTTCCTTGAAGCCTGCTCTGATACCAATTGAAAAACACTAGAGGGGGGGTGAATAGAGTTTTTAAATTATTTTAACAATTATTTAACTCAAACAACCACAATTGAAAATGGAAGAAGGAGACAAGTGTTTAGAGTGGTTCCAATCTTAGCAAATACTAAGATTGTCAGTCCAGTACCCGGTTGCTTACCCAACTGGGATTTTGAAAGTATCAATTTTATTACCTTCACAAGGATTTACACAAAATACAATACTTTCTTACACCCCTTGAACAACCTTCACTTGAAGTAGATGCACCAACCTGAGGTAGCCTTCTTGAAGTAACTCCAAGCTCCCCCTTGAAGTAGCCTCCCTCTTTAGAAGTAACCTCCCATTGCACCAGCCTTCTTGAAGTAGTTCAAGGTCCCCTTTTTCACCAAGAAGATCTTCCAACCTCTCCAATCCGCAACCTCCAACCTAGGAGTAGCAAGGAGAGTACAAACAATAATAGTGAACAAGAAAGGAAAATAGAAATTACAACTTATCCTTTGAAGCACAAGGCTTGATTTTCCTAGATCAAGCGTATAGATCTCCTAACCAATGTGTATGGAATTGTGATTGCAGTGGATAGGAGATGCTAGCCTATAGGACACGAAATTTGAGCTGAGAGAAGAAGTAGCAAGTTGTCAATATGCTCAATTGCTCACAAACAGATTGCTCAATGTAAATGTATGCTCAAAGATTGCTCAATTGTGGAATCAAGTAAGTTTAGGTGTCCAAAGGCATGTCCTATTTATAGGAATGTCCTACAAGTGCTTAAGGACGTTCTAGACACTTTCTAGGGGTTTCTAAGTGCTTAACTAGCCGTTAGATATAAGTTAGTTGCTTTAACAACAACTAGTTAATTAATTCTGCAGTTGCTGTCAGAGACCATCTCGGTCGAGAAATGGTCGACCGAGACACCTACTCGGTCAACGTTTTGTCAACCGACAGGCTCTCTGGATCAAGTGTTTGCAACGTTTATCTCCAACTGCCAACTACCTTGTCAGCTGTGTCTAACGGCTACTTGGGTCTTTCTTGGTCGAGAAGTTTGTCGACCGAGAGTGTCTCGGTCGAGGATTTTGTCGACCGAGATAGACCATGTTTCAATGTTTCAAATGAAGACATTAAGTGTGTGTATGAGTGTGCATATGTGACACTGTTGAAGGGGATGACCTATATAAATGTGGTGTTTAGCTAGGGAAGATCTAACGCTTGATTTACATGAAGTCTAAGTACTTGTACATTATATATTTGTACAAGTTTACAATTGATTACATTTCATGACATTTACAATCATTCAAGCATATAGATTCCCTAGTGCTTTGTCATCCACCTTATTCCTGCAACACTCAAGTAGCATGTTAGATTAACAAGAATGAAATGTTTGTCATTATCAAAACAAAGGGATTTATAGATGTCCATTTAGCCAACAGCTCCATCCCCCTAAAGAGGATTTTGTCCTTGAAATCTAACCACCCAACATCATCAAACTAACTATACTCCACCCCTTAAAGGGTTCAACCTATCAAGACAAACTACACTAGGGTTAAAGGATGAGTTTAACTTAACCATGTACAAGATCCATCACACTTCCACTGCACACTCTGATAGCTCACTTAACCCCAAACTTCAAAGTCTAGGTTCTAGGGATAACTATCCAAACATGTGGTCCTATGGGTCATAAGGAAACTACTCTTGGTATCCATCCTCAACAAGTAACCATAAACCTAAAACTTAGGGTTCCCAAAGATATACAACATAGATGTCTAAGGTTATTATTGCCTAAAAGCAAACTATTTCGGACAATTCATTTCAGCTTAGGCCAGGCCAGTATCATATGGATATGGGAGTCCTCGTAAACCAAGCAAGTGGCGCAGAGGAAAATATTGCCAGCCCCCAAAACCTGATCCTTTCTAGACACCTTTGCTTCAACTTCATGCCCTAATATTTTCCTAAAGGCAAACCTAAACAACATTAGGTTATGCATATTTTAGTTATTTGTATTTTAGAGTTTTATTCATCATGATACTAATGTGGAACTATAGGGTCCTAAATCAACCTTTCATCATTTATAGATCAATTGTAGGGAAATCATGTCACCTAAAGGAACTATGTAAGGCATGTATTCTAATTAGGGAGACAAAACTGAAATAGTCAGATTTCGACTACCATGGGCTCTGATACCATGATGTAAGGAGAGTGAAATCACCCCTTTACTAAAAAAATTGAAGAATTGACATCCATTCCAAACCCTCTCAGAGGTATGATGGAATGGGCATAAAATTTCCAAATTTATTAAACATTTGTATACAAAAGACCATTAGAAAGCAACGATATAAAAAAAAAACTAACTGTATTCAATTTCATAAAGGTTTACAAAAATACATCAAATTCTCCCATTTAGGGTTGCATCAACATACAAAACAGGATCTAGATAGAGGGAAGTCCAAACTACTTCAAATCTTGTCTCCAAAGAAAAATATCCAAGAGCTAGGTCCAAGCCAAAAGCTATATACTCCTTGATCTAACCTGGGGTTGGAAGCATACCCCACAAAAGAAAAAAACAACATGAGACATCAACAAAATCTGGTATGTGCATACTAAATAGGAAATTGAGCAATATATGGAATAAAGGACATCAAATATAAAAGTCTTCCCATATAAAAGATAAGGACCACCCAAATAGGTATCAAGAGAAAAGGAATTGAAATAATATGATAACAAAAGAATACTTGCCATTATTAAATAAAAGAGTGGTGCCACATAAGCACATATCATAACCATCATCCTGCATGCAGGTGAGATAAGAATAACACTAGAATATTATAAAGACAAAGGCGGCCAAATCTCATAAACTTGAAACCTAATAGAGAAAGGAATACTTCCAATCTCCCAAATATATAAAACATGGGCCAAGAATCACACATCTTGCCCTGGGTATGAGGTTCCTTTCCATCCCAAAAGAGCAGGAAATATCACATCTGCTCGGCAGGAAATAACACTTCTTCCATAAAAACCAATGCAGTTACACTACTCTAGTGCTACTGAATCACATAGCATGTTAAATGTAAAGGCAAGTAGAAAGTATAGTCAGAATATATAAACTAGTCACCACATAAGTGACCAACATATACATCCACCTCATAAGTGGGCAAAAGACATCACATGTCATCTTTTAGAGTTCCATCATGAACAAAATGTAAGATAAGAGTTCAAAATAATATCCATGATCACATGTTCAATATCAAATAATGTATTTCACATGAACAATGATTTTCAAAAGAAAAGACATTGTGTATAGGCTAATGTCCATAGGACAAAGAGAATGAATAAGCATAGGTGAATTTCTCAACATAGTGGAATAGGGGATACAACATACCTATCTTACTTAGAGTCCTATTAACCTCTTTTCCAAACCTTTAGTTGAAATCAAGGTCCACTTGTCCTATTTCCAATTTCATATTCATGTATTAGAATAACATATATACATTAAAGAGTTGAAACCCTAATATATGAAATTTTTACACTAAACCTCGATTCAGACCTCAAAAATATCACCATTGACTTAGTTAGGTTTTTCTGATTAAGAAAACATATAATTTTGTATATAATGGAGTTATGAATGTTAAAGTGTATTTTTCGTGATTTTTAGGTATTTAATTCATTTTCTAATAACTCTTTTTGACAAAACTGAAAACCAATACTTGGAAATATTTTTATTAAAAATAACATGTTTTTCTGAGTTCAGAACATATTTTACTTTAATTTTTGGACAAATGAATCAAAAGTTATGAATTATTGAAAATCGACCTATTAGAAATCGACACATCGTCAATTTTTAACACAAGATCATGAGTTTTAAGCATGTAATAAGAAATATATGGGAAGGGGGTTACGAAGCTCATACATAGGGAAGATAATAAGGTATAAACAGTAATAATCCCGAACTTATAAGGTCTGGTTGCTCCATGCCTAGCTTCTTTCTTGAACAAAGATCTCCTTCTCAACTTAGAGGTGATACACCCTAGAAAAAGAGCATGGAGATGAGATGCTTTAGGGTTCTTAGTGGAGTTTTATCATGGAAGGTCATGATTCTGACCTGGAGGAAGGTGTGATAAAAACTATCAATATGAAAATAGGGAAGGAAGGGAGGCAACTTACTAGTTCTGGTCAAATTCACCAAGGAGGAGCTTTAGAAACCCTAATAGAGCAATTTGGAAGCCCTAGGAGCCTTCTTCACCAAGGTAGGCTCCCTCTATAACCTTGGGGCAGAAACTTCATGGAAAAATATAGAAGGAACTATTATATAATCTAGAGGAAAGAAAAGGAGAGCAAGAGTTTTCGAATTGTGAATTGGGAAGGGGTATACATGGCTATATATAGAAAGAGGTGAAGCATGAGGAGTCTTAAGGGACTTTCCATGTGTCTTTAGCCTAGGGATTGATGGCCATGTAAGAGGATATCTCATAGAGGCTTCATGCATATCCAAAGTTGGTTCTAAGTTCCCATAGATTATTTTAGGGCATCCCCACCATTTTGCAAGAAAGAAATAACCTCATTGGTTGATAGCTTTTAAGGATAAGCATCTTTATAAAGAGGGTAATCCCTATAATGCCCTTGGAAAGAAATACCATCAAACTAAGGTGAAACTAGGTTCTCCAATGGTTTAAAATCTCGTTAATGGTAAGGGAATATCTAAGGATTAAAATTCAAGAGATAATTTGCAAAGAAAACCTCCCAATTGGGTAAATTGCATAAAAGTTCAGAATGTACCTAAAATTGCATAACTTGCACAAACAACATCCAAATCGAACCAAAATTCATCCACAAGTTATCTTTGATGAGTAGAATATGAAATTTACATTATTTACATATTTTGAATTTATAAAATCACATTATTAATTACTTCTGCCTTTTATTGATTTTCTCTCTCCTAAACTTATCCTAATATTTCAATGTTGTCCAAATTAGATGAAATTTGACATGTAGGCTAATTTTGATATGTAGATTTCGAATTTGATGTTTGTTTCCTCTTTTGAGACTTATTTTTATGAGATATGTCATACGGCCCATTAACGGCCCAATATCTAAATTGTTCATCCGATTAAGTTTATTATCTTCATATTACCACTAAAATGAGTTATGTGGCATATGTTATGTTTTCAAATCACATCAAAAAGTTAGATTAAGGTTTAGAGAACTCAATCATGGTAATTAAGCTTTCACTGAGGTATTTGAGAATAAACCATTCCATTGGTATAATTAGTGGATAAATGTTCACTAAACCACTATAAATTCCACTAATTAAATAGAAAGGCCAATAAGGATAGAAATGAAAGGAAAATATGGGAAAGAGTGACAAAAGACAAAATTTCAAAATTCGGTATGTTACATATGCACTTTAGCCAAACTTAGGTCCTCAGACCAAAACACATCATACAGGTGATGCATGTTATCTCATCAACAAGAGTGACCATCAAAGCAGTGTTATTCAACATATATACCTCATAGCCCTTTACCTGGCTATGCATCTGTATGAAACTCCTGCATGGTTAGTATACACAATCATCATGGATTAATAAAAGCATCATATTATCAAATATAGGGCAACATTGATGATTATATGTTTAATTATTCATGCCTCAACCTTGTGGCCAAAGACATGGGTCACATCATCATGTGAAGCAACTCATATAATTCCAAGCTTATCACTTACTCATCATTATATATACATGATTCAAGATGACCATAAACACATTTAATATTATGTCATTTGAGTTTCAGATATTTCATGCTTACATATGTGCGTTCTATTATATTAACCACCTTGCCATTACCAAACATGTCAAAGGTTCACGAACCATAAAGCATAACTCTTAATCAACAAAGATGGGATCACATGATAAGGAACTAATAGTTGAGTTTCCGAGTGGAACATGACCCTTACTAAAAGTACCCACTACCCTCACAAGAAGTGTGAAGGGTAGGGCACTCTCACTAGAAGTGGTATCGGGAAAGGTACTTTCCTCATATCGCCCAAGCGTTCTAGCCATATATCGGCCAAGCACAAAGCAAGGCTGTCGGGCTACCACCTCAAGGAGTATCGTGCAACCAGAGACCCAAGGTATATTGTGCACAAAGCATATCATGCAGCTAGGTCTATGGGCATGTCGTTCAACCATGTATATCGTGCATGCATGTGTCGTGCATCCATGTATATCGTGCATGCATGTGTCGTGCATCCATGTATCGGGCAGCTAGGTTGGGGAGTGTATCATGCAACCATAAGGTTAGGGTTTCCATATCTCACTACATCTGGCATCACCACCAAACCATGTCGCCCAACTCAAGGCTAGCCCACTGAACTCCATGATGTTTCAAGGTGTAACGGGCACCAAGCCACTACCCAAGCTAGGTGTATCGGGCAGGGCACTCACAAGGCATAACGCCCAAAGGTACCAAACGAAGCCTATCGTCCAACCAAGCTAGTTCATCCTATCAACCAACACACAAGGCAAAGACCAAGGTGTATTTCCCAACACAACCTCATCGTAATGACCCATAACTCAAGCTCAAGAGGGGTATCGGGAAGCACCATCCCAAGGCTATATCGTGCAAGCTACAACCCAACAAGATCATCTTTAACCTCAAGCACGAGGGCACCAAACCCTAATTGGTCAAGAAGATGGCTCACCTCTCAACAATTAAGAGATAGGGGTCTTGCACACTTCTTATCACCAAATGGCAACCACAAGGATCAATCCTAACAAAGGTCTTAAACCACACAAAAGCTCACCTTTCAAGTCCATGATGAGAGGAGGGTGTTGCTTAAGCAACTAGAAAAAAAGCTCACCTCTCAACTTAAACGAGAGAGGGGTATTTCCCATATTACTAGAACTCAAGCTCACTCCTCTAGACTAAGGAGAGAAAGGAGTGTTGCTCAACAACGAAACCTAAAACATGGTTCGGCCAACTAGGTGAAACTTAAGCAAGAAGTTATCTTAGAACATACATGGCCGATATGAGCATAAGAAACATACAAGAACATAGAAGAAGGTAGTATGGTTAGGGTTAGGAGTTATGTAACCCAACTTAAGCAAGTTCCAGGCTCCTAGCTCCACCACACGAAGGAGAACAAAGCACTCTAGGGTTCGGCCACCACTAGAGGAAGCAGAAGAATCCAAGGGGGAAGTTCGGCCACCAAGCTTGCAAAGGAAGAGGTGTCGTGCAACCAAAGAAGAGGGGAACTAAGGAAATAAAGGGTTCCTTAGTAAGGGAAAGGGAACACATATATAGGAGAGGATAGATCAGAAACAAAGGTAAGACAAGGCAAGGTGTCGCCCACCTAGGGACACTTGTCCATCGGCAATGCCACCACTCTAACTTGCCTTAAACACATGTCCAAGGCCATTGCCACATGCAAGCATCAAGCTCCAAGTGTCCACTAGTGGTGACACAAATGAGGTCAAAGGGTCAAAGTGAGGTCCATGGACAACACACCCCATCCCATGCCTGACATCACTCCCTGGGCGACACACCTAGACCGACACAACCATGGCCGACACACCTAGGCTGACACTGTTGGGTTTTAGAGGAGGCAGAGAAGCAGCGGAAACAAAAAAACATTTCTCCCATAACCCAGAACAAAAGGAATTGCGTCAACATCTATATAATAGGAAAGATGGTTTGTGAATCATACCTTGTCCCGAGGCTTTCTCGGTGACAATGCCACGCGCTTTGCGCGGTCTTCACCTCCGGTCTTGGACAGTTGTCCTCCTAAGCGGCAGTGACCTCCCGCCTCTGAAGTAGTCCACACGGACCACCCGGAACTCCACTCTCCTTGTCCCACAAGGAAGTGGAAGGAGTCGCACCCTCCTGTTGACGTACTAGTCGCCAACACACTCTCCTGCTGTCGACTGCAACTGCAGTTGTCCTTTCCTTGCTGCACCTCCCTTTGCGGGAAGCACTTGCTCGGGCTCTCTCTCGGTTACCAAAACCGGAGAGAACGACAACTTTGCAGAGCAATCAACATGCACTGAGTTGTACTCTGAGAAGCCCCCAATACCCCTATATATATAGGCGGGTCATGGGACAGGGTTCTCTGTGCCCGACAATACGGGACTAAAGCAGGAGTAGAAGGGTTCGAGAATTTTCCACAAAAAGCAACCGGTTCGCAACTCGAAATGATCGGTTCACAACTGAACCGATCGGTTCGGCCATTGAGCCGATCGGTTGGACCTGAGCCGATCGTTTGGGGCACTCCAACCGATCGGTTGGTCCCCTGAACCGATCGGTTCATAGTCCTAATCCGGCTCAAAAATAATTTCCTTGTTTCGTTCCCAATTGGTATCGAATACCAATGTTATTCCCAATCAAATTGGGCAATTTGAAACCAAAGGAAAATTCTTGCCGACATGACTTTTCCCAACTGGTCGGTTGCACCAGTTGAGTCGATCAGTTCAACCCTTGAACCAGTCATTTCAACCTGGGCATGAGCCGATCGGCCTGGACACTCCAGCCGACCGGTTCAGCAACCTCAGCCAACCGGTTCATCACATGAACCGATCGGTTGGGAGCACAGGTTGGGCAAAATCAGTCAATTGCGATTTCAATCAATCCGATACTCCAATCAATGCGTCCAACACCTTGAATCATACGATATTGAGCCATCGACTGATTGAGTGTTTAATTGAACTACTATTCTCCTTTAGTAATCAATCTAAACATTGCTTTGTGGACAAAACTCGTCTTCCAGGTTAAATCCTATGTGTGTGACCCTGCAGGTCCATTTCACGTTGGCAGTGAAAGTCCATAACACTTATGACTTCACAAGTAAAGAGCGGTGCCTAGTCACACATCAGTGCTACCCAAGTGAAAGTAGAAAGTTGGAGAACAACTTTCATCCTACAATCTGTGAGTGGTGTTACAGTGAATGTATAATTCCTTTGTCACTGATATCCAGAATGAACTCGAGGCATGGAACAGTCATCCTGTCAATGTTCATTCATTTCCTTGATCTCAGAGTAGACCGAGTGAGATGTGTATGACATCAATATCACATATTGATTCACACGTGCATGCGCATGCCTTTCTCAATCCTACTCATCAAGTGGCCAAGGATATCAAACTCCCTCAGGAGGGACAAATCCCATATCTATCACTCACCCCTCAAAAGCCCCATGTGTCAAAGCCACCCAATCATCACCTTTATAACAACCCATGTTTTAGGATTGCGTTTGATGATGTCAAAGTGTACCCAACGACATGTGTTGAGTGTAGTGATTTTAGGTCTAAGAATCACACTCACCACCATCACTGTGAGAGCTGACTGTGACTACCATGCCATGGTTCCATGTGTCACTCTCACGGTGGGTTTGTCCGGTACCTTGTTCTCTAACAAGTACCTATGTGCTTGGTTTGATATCACCATATCATGACTAATGAGATTCTGTCATCAACCAACACACAATCTAGTCTTTAGTGTTATTGATGTCTATGGTTATTTCCACAATAACAACCCACTAGGGACTAAACAAGAATGTATACTCTTAACATTCATATGATCTCATCGTTTAGGTCATGAACCTAAAAGCATATGTCATTGAGTAATATAATCTTTAGACATCTATCATGTTACACCATCATCTCAGAAATAGTTTAAACATATAGATTGGAAATTGCCTTTATTATTATTCAAATCATTTACAAAGTATCCCATTACAATCATCATATGACTTGCTCTATGGGCATACATACCAACAGACTCCCACTTGCACTTAGAGCCAGTCACCAAGGAAAAGCAGTCCTTGTGACCTAGCATGACCATCATGCTTCTGCTGAGAAAGGGCCTTAGTCAGTGGATCTGCTATGTTGTCGTCAGTTGGTACTTTGCAAATCTTCACATCTCCTCGCTGTACGATTTATCATATGAGATGGAAGCGCCGCAGTATGTGCTTGGACCGCTGATGTGATTTGGGCTCCTTAGCTTGTACAATAGCTCCATTATTGTCACAATAAAGCTCAATTGCATCACAGCTACTGGGAACTACACCAAGTTCAGAAATGAACTTCCTGATCCACATAGCCTCCTTTGCTGCATGCGAAGCAGCAATATACTCGGCCTCTGTAGTAGAATCGGCAACTGGTTCTTGCTTGGAACTCTTCCAGCTCACAGCTCCATTATTAAGGCAAAACACAAATCCTGAATGCGATCTGTAATCATCTTTATCGGTTTGGAAGCTTGCATCGGTGTAACCTTTTACAACCAGCTCTTCCTCGCCGCCGTACACAAGAAACTGATCCTTAGTCCTTCGCAAGTACTTAAGGATGTTCTTCACGGCTGTCCAATGAGCATCACCGGGATCTGACTGGTACCTGCTCATCATGCTAAGAGCATACGAGACATCTGGGTGTGTGCACAACATAGCGTACATGATGGATCTGATGGCTGATGCATATGGGATCCCATTCATACGCTCCCTCTCTTCACAAGATTGGGGAAATTGAGCTCTAGAGACGGTAACTCCATGTAGCATAGGGACGTTTCCTCTCTTTGAGTTCTCCATGTTGAACCGCTTCAACACCTTGTCAATGTATGTGCTCTGACTTAGTCCGAGAAGCCTTCTAGATCTATCTCTATAGAGCTTAATTCCTAGAATGTAGGATGCTTCTCCTAAGTCCTTCATTGAGAAAGTTTTCCCAAGGCAAGTCTTTACCTTCTCTAAGGCTAAGACATCATTCCCCATCAAAAGTATGTCATCCACATACAATATGAGGAATGTGGTTGAGCTCCCACTAACCTTCTTGTACACACAAGGTTCATCTTCATTTTGAATAAAGCCAAACACTTTGACTTCCTCATCAAATCGAAGATTCCAACTCCGAGATGCTTGCTTCAATCCATAGATTGACCTTTGCAGTTTACAGACTTTATTGGCATTCTTTGGATCTACAAAACCTTCAGGTTGTGTCATATACACATCCTCATGAATATTCCCGTTCAGGAACGCGGTTTTAACATCCATTTGCCAAATGTCATAGTAATAGTAAGCTGCAATAGCAAGCATGATCCTGATGGACTTAATCATGGCAACTGGAGAAAAGGTTTCATCATAGTTAACACCTTGAATTTGTCAAAAACCCTTCGCAACCAATCTGCCTTTATAAGTTTGCACATTGCCATCCATGTCGGTCTTTTTCTTGAAGACCCATTTGCACCCTATGGGTTTTACCCCTTCGGGTGGTTCCACCAAAGTCCATACTTTGTTGGAGTACATGGATTCCATCTCGGATCTCATGGCTTCAAGCCATTTCTTAGAATCTGGTCCCTCCATAGCCTCTACGTAGGTAGTTGGATCATCATCTATGATCAACTCTCCACCTTCCTGAGTTACAAGGTATCCAAACCTCTCAGGCTCAAGGCGGGTCCTACTAGATCTACGAGGTCCTTGTATTACTTGAGGAGACTGAGATTCCACAACACCTTGTGAATCTCCATTTTCCTCTGGTACATCTACCGGTTCAATGTTCTCTTATTGGGCTTGAACCTCTTCAAGCTCTATATTCCTCCCACTATTTCCTTTGGAAATAAATTCCTTTTCTAGGAACACAGCATCCCTGGCAACAAACACTTTGTTGTCAGTTGGGTGGTATAAATAATATCCCTTGGTCTCCTTGGGATATCCAACAAAATAACATTTATCAGATTTGGGTCCAAGCTTATCAGGAAACGTTTTCTTGACGTAAGCCTCACAACCCCAAATCTTCATAAAAGACAAATTGGGACGCTTCCCAGTCCATATCTCATATGGTGTCTTTTGAACCGATTTAGATGGTACACGGTTAAGTGTAAACGCGGCGGTTTCAAGAGCATGACCCCAGAAAGAAATTGGAAGATCAACAAAACTCATCATAGATCGCACCATATCTAACAATGTGCGATTCATTCTTTCAGACACACCATTATGTTGTGGTGTTCTAGGCGGAGTCCATTGTGATACAATACCACGGGCTCGCATAAGGTCCTCAAACTCCTGGCTCAAGTATTCTCCACCTCGATCGGAACAAAGTGCCTTAATACTTTTACCAAGCTGGTTCTGTACTTCATTCATGAAATCCTTGAACCTTTCAAGGGTTTCTGACTTATGTTTCATCAGGTACACATAGCCATACCTACTGAAATCATCAGTGAAGGTAATGAAGTACTGACACCCATTTCTGGCATTAGTTCTAAAAGGCCCACATACATCAGTCTGTATGAGTCCTAATAGATCACTAGCTCTCTCACCTTTACCTGAAAAGGGAGTCTTGGTCATCTTGCCCAACAAACAAGATTCACATGTCTCTATTGATTCATAATCAAAAGAGTCTAGATAACCATCTTTATGGAGTCTAGAAATGCGCTTCTCATTTATGTGCCCTAGACGACAATGCCAGAGATATGTTTTGTTTGAGTCGTTGAGTTTTTGCTTTTTGGTGTTTACATTGTATACACTTGTCTCCAAGTCCATCAAGTATAGACCATAAGACATAGGGGCACTGCCATAAAAGATCCCATCTTTAGAAATGGAACACTTTCCATTCTTAATATGAAATTCAAATCCATCTTTGTCCAAACAAGAGACGGAAATGATATTCCTATTTATGGCAGGTATGTAATAGTAGTTATTCAACTCTATTATTAGCCCACTAGGTAGAGTTAACTCATAGGTTCCTACGGCACTGGCGGCAACTCTTGCCCCATTAGCAACACGTAGTTCAACCTTGCCTTTCCCCAAAGGCCTACTTCTATTAAGATCCTTCACATTTGAACAAATGTGAGATCCGCATCCGGTATCAAGTACCCATGATGAAGAAGTAGTAAAGTTAATCTCTATCACGTATACACCAGAAGTAGAGATCTCTATCTCTGACTTCTTCTTCCATTGTTCCTTCCATCCTCTCCATGTAGAAGAAATCGGTTTGGCGAGAGAACACTTTTCTCCCTTACCTACCCTCTTCTTCACCAACGCATTAAGCGTACATAGAGTGGATTCTAAGGCTCCTGGTATATCTGGATTGTGCAGAACACTTCTCACAATCCTCAACCAGTTATGGAATTTATTCTCAATTAATTTTCCCATTTTAAAAGATGATTCTTTTTCCATTCTACAAGAGAAAATTTGCATTTGTCAAAACCCTTTTTGATTTGATTTGAATAAAATTTGACGATAGTTAATTAGGCCTTTAATTAATTACCGCTCCCACTATTTTGACTCAAATTGATAGCCCTCACCATCAATTCGGAAGATTGCAGCGTACAATCTTCTAGTGGGTCAAGATCCTAGAATCCTCTAAGCCATGGACCAGCTTTGGCTGTCACCCACAACTCAGATCTTCCGGGTAGGCAACTCTTGCCAATTGCATCATATGCAACTCTTGATGAATGAGCATGCGCAACACCTTGCCATGAACATTCCATGCCTCTGGGCTTAGACGCTCTAAGAATCACCAGTTAAGTCAAATCCATAAGCCGACACGGTAAACATGCACCCTGCTTTGGCAGAACCTACATGTCGACCCTTCACACTTCCACAAGATAGACGGCGCACCACGCTTTGGCGTAACCTATGCTTGGTCGATCAAGTTTGCCATGTGTGTCGCTAATGAAAGGCATATAAGACTTAATATTTTAATGAGGGATTTGGTTTTTATATACATATACATATCCAATCACCACAAAATATAGTACGTATCATATACATGCTATATCCCACACAAAACATGCATAAACGATAAAAAGCAATGATTATGGCCATCCTATTTGTGATTCCTCGAGCCAAGAGGAATCACGGTCATCTAGGTCTACATCACATGCAACCTGTACAAGATGAAATCTGTGCCTGCCTTTCTGGGTTTGATCAGCTCATCTCCATGACTGATCGGCTCGCCATCAGGTTGGTTGTTTGGGTGCCACCAGCCGATCAACTGGCACCTCCAGCCGATCGGTTCACCGGTCGTCGTGCATCTCCTCAGGTCGCCACCCGCTCATCTCGTTCCTCGAACCGGCCATCTGGATCACCAACTGATTGGTTCACTCCTTGAACCGATCGTCTTCAGGTTGTCCGCCGTTCTTTGACATAACATGAAATAAAATCTATCCTATTTACAATTGAATTGTGAAACCCCGAGTTACATTCGGGGGGAGCAAAGGTAGGAAAAGAATTCTCGAATTATTTCAAGTTACATCAGGAATAGGAGAAAGGGAATCGGTGCGCAGACTGAGATGCAAGCAACCACACAAACAACCACACACAGATATAGGGGTTTATAGGCCATAATCATGCTACACATCCACCACAAAACTCGTTTAAGGGCGACGCGTATCGAGTGCATTAATATTACATATCATATATGTATATTAGGGATTTGTGGATTGGACATGTATAAAGCCGATATCATTCGCATCGCATGCAATAAATAAAGGCGACAAATCAAAATCGATCATATCGATAATCCTAAAATACAGAGAGGTTGACGTGGCTCTGATACCACTGTTGGGTTTTAGAGGAGGCAGAGAAGCAGCGGAAACAAAAAAAAATTTCTCCCATAACCCGGAACAAAAGGAATCGCGTCAACATCTATATAATAGGAAAGATGGTTTGTGAATCATACCTTGTCCCGAGGCTTGCTCGGCGACAATGCCACGCGCTTTGCGCGGTCTTCACCTCCGATCTTGGACGGTGTCTGAGCAGCTCCTGGTCGCACCGGGACTGAAGACTCCTCCTCCTACCGGACTGTCGGATGACAGTTGTCCTCCTGAGCGGCAGTGACCTCCCGCCTCTGAAGTAGTCCACACGGACCACCCGGAACTCCACTCTCCTTGTCCCACAAGGAAGTGGAAGGAGTCACACCCTCCTGTTGACGTACTAGTCGCCAACACACTCTCCTGCTGTCGACTGCAACTGCAGTTGTCCTTCCCTTGCTGCACCTCCCTTTGCGGGAAGCACTTGCTCGGGCTCTCTCTCGGTTACCAAAACCGGAGAGAACAACAACTTTGCAGAGCAATCAACATGCACTGAGTTGTACTATGAGAAGCCCCCAATACCCCTATATATATATGCGGGTCATGGGACAGGGTTCTCTGTGCCCGGCAATACGGGACTGAAGCAGGAGTAGAAGGGTTCGAGAATTTTCCACAAAAAGCAACCGGTTCGCAACTCGAAATGATCGGTTCACACTGAACCGATCGGTTTTTCCATTGAGCCGATCGGTTGGACCTGAGCCGATCGTTTGGGGCACTCCAACCGATCGGTTGGTCCCCTGAACCGATCGGTTCATAGTCCCAATCCGGCTCAAAAAGAATTTCCTTGTTTCGTTCCCAATTGGTATCGAATACCAATGTTATTCCCAATCGAATTGGGCAATTTGAAACCAAAGGAAAGTTCTTGCCGACATGACTTTTCCCAACTGGTCGGTTGCACCAGTTGAGCCGATCGGTTCAACCCTTGAACCAGTCGTTTCAACCTGGGCATGAGCCAATCGGCCTGGACACTCCAGCCGACCGGTTCAACAACCTCAGCCGACCGGTTCATCACATGAACCGATCGGTTGGGAGCACAGGTTGGGCAAAATCAGTCAATTGTGATTTCAATCAATCTGATACTCCAATCAATGCGTCCAACACCTTGAACCATACGATATTGAGCCATCGACTGATTGAGTGTTTAATTGAACTACTAAACTCCTTTAGTAATCAATCTAAACATTGCTTTGTGGACAAAACTCCTCTTCCAGGTTAAATCCTATGTGTGTGACCCTGCAGGTCCATTTCACGTTGGCAGTGAAAGTCCATAACACTTATGACTTCACAAGCAAAGAGCGGTGCCTAGTCACACATCAGTGCTACCCAAGTGAAAGTAGAAAGTTGGAGAACAAATTTCATCCTACAATCCGTGAGTGGTGTTACAGTGAATGTATAATTCCTTTGTCACTGATATCCAGAATGAACTCGAGGCATGGAACAGTCATCCTGTCAATGTTCATTCATTTCCTTGATCTCAGAGTAGACGGAGTGAGATGTGTATGACATCAATATCACATATTGATTCACACGTGCATGCGCATGCCTTTCTCAATCCTACTCATCAAGTGGCCAAGGATATCAAACTCCCTCAGGAGGGACAAATCCCATATCTATCACTCAACCATCAAAATCCCCATGTGTCAAAGCCACCCAATCATCACCTTTATAACAACCCATGTTTCAGGATTGCGTTTGATGATGTCAAAGTGTACCCAACGACATGTGTTGAGTGCAGTGATTTCAGGTCTAAGAATCACACTCACCACCATCACTGTGAGAGATGACTGTGACTACCATGCCATGGTTCCATGTGTCACTCTCACGGTGGGTTTGTCCGGTACCTTGTTCTCTAACAAGTACCTATGTGCTTGGTTTGATATCACCATATCATGACTAATGAGATTCTGTCATCAACCAACACACAATCTAGTCTTTAGTGTATTGATGTCTATGGTTATTTCCACAATAACAACCGACTAGGGACTAAACAAGAATGTATACTCTTAACATTCATGTGATCTCATTGTTTAGGTCATGAACCTAAAAGCATATGTCATTGAGTAATACAATCTTTAGACATCTATCATGTTACACCATCATCTCAGAAATAGTTTAAACATATAGATTGGAAATTGCCTTTATTATTATTCAAATCATTTACAAAGTATCCCATTACAATCATCATATGACTTGCTCTATGGGCATACATACCAACAAACACAAGGTCAAGCAAAGCAAGAGCAAGGTTCAAGCAAGGCATCTCAAGGCCCAACAAGCTTATCCAAGCCCAAAGCAACTCAAGCAATGAGCCCAACCCTTCCTCTCAACACTAGAGGAAGCAAAGAGAGAGAGGAACATCTCTCAAGGTGACAAACTTGCTCAACAACCCTAGGCTTAGGTTAATTGCAAGTAGCACCTCCAGCTCTCAACAAAGCACAAACAAACCCTAATCACCACTAAAGGTGATTAACAGGAAACTCAACATCAGGGTTAGGCAAAGCAAATAGGATAAGCCCAAAACGGAGGTCAGGATCCTTACAATCTAACACTCTACAAAGGGATTTCATCCCCAAAATCCGAAGAGAAAAGTGAGGGATACTTCCTCCTCAACTCTTCCTCAAGATCCCATGTAGCTTCCTCAACGCCACGATGATGCTAAAGAACCTTCACAAGAACCAGGTCCTTCCTCTTCAACTTCTTTACTCTTCTGTCAAGGATCATCACATGAACTTCCTCGTAGGTCACATCTTCATCAAGCTCAACCTCGACTGGGCGTATCACTGTCCTTGTATTTGGGTGACTTTTCCTTAGCATGCTGACGTGAAACATTGGATGTAACTTGTGCAACTCTGGCGGCATCTCTAACTTGTATGTTACCTTTCCAACACGTTCTATTACTAGATATGGCCCCATATACCTGGGTGCTAGCTTACCCTTCTGGCCAAACCTTAACATGCCTTTCCAAGGTGAGACCTTGAGGTACACTTTGTCTCCTACTTGGAACTCTAAAGGTCATTAGCAATTATCTACATAAGACTTCTACCTATCTTGTGCTGCTTTCAGTTGTTGTTGTATTACTTTGATCTTTTCTGTTGTCTGTTGTACTAACTCAGGACCCAAAAGCTGATACTCACCAGACTCATACCAACATAAAGGAGATTTGCACTTCCTGCCATATAAAGCTTCATAAGGAGCCATGTCAATGCTCCGATGATAACTATTATTGTAGGCGAACTCTATCAAACTGAGATGTACATCCCAACTGCCTAGGAACTACAAAACACAAGCCTGAAGAAGATCTTCCAAAGTCTGAATAGTCCTTTCAGACTGTCCATCTGTCTGAGGGTGGAAGGCGGTGTTGAACCTCAACTGTTTTCCCAACTCTTTGTGCAACTGTTCCCAGAAATGACTCATGAACTGAGGACCTCTGTCGGAAACTATCATTGCTGGCACAATGTGCAAACGTACTATCTCATCTACATATACCCGAGCGAGCTTCTCGACTATATATGTTGTCTTTACAGGTATGAAATGGGTAGACTTTGTCAATCTGTCCACTGTCACCCAAATGGAATCACGATTTCTAGCTATCCTGGGCACACCAACTACAAAATCCATAGTTATCTGATCCCATTTCCATTGCGGTATTGGTAGGGGTTTCAACATACCTGACGGCTTCTGATGCTCAGCCTTAACTTGCTGGCATACCGCACATCTAGCCACAAACTCGACTACATCTTTCTTCAATCCAGGCCACCAATACATGTCTTTCAGATTGTGATACAACTTGGTGACTCCTGGATGCATAGCATACATCGATGTGTGTTTTTCTTTGAGCACTAGCTTCCTCAGACCATCATCATCGGGGACCAGCATCCTATCGTGATAGCAAACTAGTCCATCCTCAGACTCATGGAACCCATCACGCTTTTCGCTACCGAGCTCTGACCTGATCAACTGTACTGTATCATCTATTTGTTGTACGTATTTTATCTGCTGTCTCAGCATAGGCTTGACTTGCATATATACTAAAAGTCATGCTAACAAGGAAACTCCCATCTGCACATTCATCTGCCACAAGGAGATGAACACATCTTGTCTATAGCATACCAAGGAACTCAACTGTGCCTTCCTTATAGGGAGAGAAGAAGACTTTCGACTAAGCGCGTCAGCTACTACATTTGCCTTACCAGGGTGATACTCGATGGTGCAGTCATAATCATTGATCAGCTCCATCCATCGATGTTGTCGCATGTTTTGTTCATTCTATGAGAAGATGTACTTCAAGTTCTTATGATATGTAAAGATCTGACACACTTCCCCGTGAAGGTAGTGTCTCCAAATCTTTAACGCATGAACCACTTCTGCCAACTCCAAGTCATGAGCCAGATAGTTATCCTCATGTTTCTTAATCTGTCGTGAAGCGAAAGAAACCACATGGTCTTCCTGCATCAGCACGCATCCTAAGCCCTTCTTGGAAGCATCGCAGAAAACAACATAGCCCTTCCCAGGCTCTGGCAGCACTAGCACTGGAGTTCTAGTCAGCTTTTCCTTCAAACTTTGGAAAGCTTGTTGGGAATGATCATCCCAGACAAAAGGTACATCCTTTCTGGTCATCTTTGTCATTGGCAACACAATCACGCTGAAGTCCTTTATAAACCTCCGGTAGTATCCTACTAAACCTAGGAAACTGCAAACTTCAGTTGGCGTCTTTGGCTGTTCCCATTCTGCAACCAACTCCACCTTCTTCGGGTCTACCTTAACTCCTTCTGAAGATATCACATGACCCAAGAAAGTTACTTCTTTCAACCAGAACTCACATTTACTAAACTTGGCATACAACTGATGCTGGAGAAGGAGAGTCAACGCTTGTCGAAGATGTTATTCATGCTTCTGACTGTCTTGACTGTAGATCAAAATGTCATCTATAAAGACTACAACAAACTGATCTAGAAACGAACGGAACACCTTGTTCATCAAATCCATGAAAGTAGCAGGCGCATTGGTTAGCCTGAACAGCATAACCACAAACTCGAAGTGACCATACCTCATCCTAAAAGCTGACTTTGGTATGTCATCTGCCTTAATCTTCAACTGATGATATCCGGACCGTAGATCGATCTTTGAAAATACCATAGCACCACACAACTGATCGAAGAGATCATCTATCCTTTGCAACGGGTACTTGTTCTTGATCATGACCTTGTTCAACTGTCGGTAATCTATGCATAGCCACATCGATCCGTCCTTTTACTTAACAAAAAACACTGGATCACCCCAAGGTGACGTACTCGGTCGGATGAAACCTTTCTCCAACAACTCTTGTAACTGTTTCTTTAGCTCTGCCATCTCTACTGGAGCCATCCTATACGGTGTCTGTGCAACTGGTTGTGTTCCTGGAACCAGATTGATCTCGAAATCAATCTCTCGAGGCGGAGGAACACCGGGGAACTCATCAGTAAACACATATGCAAACTCTCAGACAAATGTCACCTCCTCAAGGCTAGGGCCTTTCACCTTGGTGTCCACAACGTGAGCTAAGAACGCCTTACATCATTGTCGTAACAACTTTTCTGCCACCAATGCTGATACTAAACATGTCGGAAGAATCTTCCTATCTCCTTGGAAGATCCACTTCTCTCCACAAACCTCAAACACTGCCTACTTGGAACCACAGTCCAACACAACCTTATACTTCTCTAAGGTATCCATCCCAAGGATCACATCGAATCCATGTATATCAAGTGGTATAAGATCCACTTGTATACTGTGTCCCGAAAAAGATAGGACACAAGATGGGCACTCCTCTCGAAGCATTGAGGAACCACTAAGAGGGGTTTCTAACAACAAGCTATCTTTCTTACAGCTAATAGGTAAAATATATTTATCAAGCATAGAATGTGCGATAAAAGAGTGTGTAGCACATGGGTCGACCAAAATAGATATAAAGCAAGAAGAAGACAAATCAGAATGAGATAACTCCATCTGACCTACCACCACTCGTGGGTTGACTATTGCCTCTGGTTGACTCATAGCATAGAATCGAGTCATTGCTTGTTGTCCACATCCTCTGCTTCCTTGGGCAGACGATCCTGCTTGTGAGGCATGACCGCGTCCTCACCCTCTGCTACTACTGGGTTGTTGTCGGTCTGACCCTTGTTGATTCTACCTCAGTTGCTGTGTCACTTCAACATCTTTACTTGGGCAATTTGACTTGAAATGCCCTGTCTGACCACAGATATAGCATGTCCTATCATCAAGTTGTGGCCTAGATGTCCCTGTCACTGCTACAGAAGTTGCACTATGTGCTTTTGACAGTGAAGAAACATATCCTCTTCCCTTACTCGGAGATCACTGTGACGGTGTACTGAAACCTCTTACCGCAGAAGGTGCTGAAAATCCTCAGCTTCTTAAAGCCACCAAACCTCTGTCCCTGGAACTGAGCAGGCCTCTTTTTAGACATGGATTCTCTTTTCTACCTGACTGACCGTTTGATCCTCCAGAAAGATTCCACAAATGTGGCAAACCGTTCTCGGTTCTCCAACGCAGAAGCCAGTGTTGTCAGCTCAGCACTCAGGCCTTTCTCAAAACGTCTATTTTTCTTGTCATCTGTTGCTGCCATGTGAGGACAAAACCTCAATAGGTCCATGAACTTGGCTTCATACTCGGTGATGTTCATCGCTCCTTGGCACAGACGCTCAAACTAGCTGATCTTTTTGTCCAGATACATCTTCAGAAAGTATCTGCTGACGAACTCGCGCCTGAGGGTACATGGATGACTCTTAGACTCTACTACAAAACAACCAAAACAATAGCATATCCAACTCTTGCCTTCTACTACTCATCTTGTTGCTCGGACGCAACCTTGTGACCACCACCACGTCTAGCGGGAACACCTAAAAAGGTTGTAAACCAACGGGGTGAGACACACAGTCCCAGCGAGAAACACAACTCCCTGCCAGAACCATAAAACCTCATAAGGTAAAGCAATAGCAATAGTAACTAGTAAAGCGTAGTATATTGAGCAAGGTGTACGTAAGGCACATAACCCAACATTTATTTATGGAACATGATTGACAAAATAAGATTTATAAGATCTTACCATATAACATAAGGAACATATAACTAACTGTAAGGTATAACAAGATTAAGTACACAAGCATGGCCTCAACCAATGTTCCGTGTTTTGCCTTAAGCAATAAATACTATTCGGTTGTATTACATATTATTATGCCATGAGGAAGTGAGTCACACCACTCAAATCCAACTGACGGCTGCGAAACCCGGAGTCGATGCCATACAAGGTCTATGGAAGAGCTGGACTACACGACCTCCCACCTCATGGTCAGTGCACGAGAACCAAAGCAGGACCGCAGTCTCATGCTTAAGTGGCCTCAGCCATAGGGTCATCTCCCGCAGGATACCCTTCCTCTAGCCCACCTTAGTACAGGTCTTGACGCTAGTATATTTGAGCCACGGGCCAGTTCACTGTGCTTCCTGAGCCATGAGCGCATTCATGCTCTATCACACTGAGCCATGGGCCTGTTCACCATGCTCTATCTATCCCGAGTTTGCAACCGCAGCTGCACTAGAATCCTCTCTATCTTAGGCTAGGAGAAACCTCACATATTCAACAATATACGCTCCGGATTAACCCGCAGGAGAACCCGTTTTACCATCACCAGCTACTGACGATGATGCATTTATGGCCAGGGCAAACTACATGATATGTTCCACTGTGATTAGTTAATATATTTTAAGTGGATTGTTGAGGCAACCAGGTTGTAACACATGCATAACATAAAGCTACAATATTGTTACCACCATCATGTTATTTCGGAATCTCAATCCCTCATCACAAGAGACCACTGCCTCATAAGGCATTCTCATCACTTAGGATAACAATCCCATATCATCATCATAGGATAACACCTCAACTTAGGCACTTTAGCCAAACTCAGGTCCTCAGACCAAAACACATCAAACAGGTGATGCATGTTATCTCATCAACAAGAGTGACCATCAAAGTAGTGTTCTCATAGCCCTTTACGTGGCTATGTATTTGTATGAAACTCCTGCATGGTTAGTATACACAATCATCATGGATTAACAGAAGGATCATATTATCAAATATAGGGAAACATTGATGATTATATGCTTTATTATTCATGCCTCAACCCTGTGGCCAAAGTGATGGGTCACATCATCATGTGAAGTAGCTCATATACTTCCAAGCTTAGCACTTAGTCATCATTATATATACATGATTCAAGATGACCATAAACACATGTAATATTATGTCATTTGAGTTTCAGATATGTCATGCTTACATATGTGCGTTCTATTATATCAACCACCTTACCATTACCAAACATGTCAAAGGTTCACGAACCATAAAGCATAACTCTTAATCAACAAATATGGGATCACATGATAAGGAACTAACAGATGAGTTTCCGGGTGGAACATGACCCTTACTAAAAGTACCCACTACCCTCACAAGAAGTGTGACAGGCAGGGCACTCTCACTAGAAGTGGTATCGGGCAAGGTACTTTCCTCATATCACCCAAGCATTCTAGCCATATATCGGCCCAACACAAAGCAAGGATGTCAGGCTACCACCTCAAGGAGTATCGTACAACCAGAGACCCAAGGTATATTGTGCACAAAGCATATCATGTAGCTAGGTCTATGGGCATGTCGTGCAACCATGTATATCATGCAAGCATGTGTCGTGCATCCATGTATATTGTGCATGCATGTGTCATGCATCCATGTGTCAGGCAGCTAGGTTGGGGAGTGTATCGTGCAACCATAGGGTTAGGGTTTCCATATCTCACTACATCGGGCATGACAACCAAACCATGTCGCCCAACTCAAGGCTAGTCCACTGAACTCCATGATATTTCGAGGTGTAACGGGCACCAAGACACTACCCAAGCTAGGTGTATCGGGTAGGGCACTCACAAGGCATAACGCCCAAAGGTACCAAAGGAATCCTATCGTCCAACCAAGCTAGTTCATCCTATCAGCCAACACACAAGGCAAAGTCCAAGGTGTATTGCCCAACACAACCTCATCATAATGACCCATAACTCAAGCTCAAGAGGGGTATCAGGCCGCACCATCCCAAGGCTATATCGTGCAAGCTACACCCCAACAAGATCATCTTCAACCTCAAGCACGAGGGCACCAAACCCTAATTGGTCAAGAAGATGGCTCACCTCTCAACAATCGAGAGAGGGGTCTTGCACACTTCTTATCACCAAACGACAACCACAAGGATCAACCATAACAAAGGTATTAAACCACACAAAAGCCCACCTGTCAAGTCCATGGTGAGAGGAGGGTGTTTCTCAAGCAACTAGAACACAAGCTCACCTCTCAACCTAAACGAGAGAGGGGTATTGCCCATATTACTAGAACTCAAGCTCACTCCTCTAGACCAAGGAGAGAAAGGAGTGTTGCTCAACATGGAAACCTAAAACATGGTTCGTCTAACTAGGTGTAACTTAAGCAAGAAGTTATCTTAGAACATAAATGGCCGATATGAGCATAATAAACATACAAGAACATAGAAGAAGGTATTATGGTTAGGGTTAGGAGTTATGTAACCTGCCTTAAGCAAGATCCAAACTCTTAACTCCACCACACGAAGGAGAACAAAGTACTCTAGGTTTCGGCCACCACTAGAGGAAGAAGAAGACTCCAAGGGGGAAAGATCGGCCACCAAGCTTGCAAAGGAAGAGGTGTCGTGCAACCAAAGAAGAGGGGAACTAAGGAACTAAAGGGATCCTTAGTAAGGGAAAGGGAACACATATATAGGAGAGTATGGAGGAGAAACCAAGGTAAGACAAGGAAAGATGTCGCCCACCTAGGGACACTTGCCCATTGGCAATGCCACCACTCTAACTTGCCTTAAACACATGTCCAAGGCCATTGCCACATGCAAGCATCAAGCGGTAAGTGTCCACTAGTGGTGACACAAATGAGGTCAAAGGGTCAAAGGGAGGTCCATGGATGACACACCCCATCCCATGCCCGACATCACTCCCTGGGCGACACACCTAGGCCGACACAACCATGGCTGACACACCTAGGCCGACACAAGGTCAAGCAAAGCAAGAGTAAGGTTCAAGCAAGGCATCTCAAGGCCCAACAAGCTCATCCAAGCCCAAAGCAAATCAAGCAATGAGCCCAACCCTTCCTCTCAACACTAGAGGAAGCAAGGAGAGAGAGGAACATCTCTTAAGGTGACAAACTTGCTCAACAACCCTAGGCTTAGGTTAATTGCAAGTAGCACCTCCAACTCTCAACAAAGCACAAACAAACCCTAATCACCATTAAAGGTGATCAACAGGCAACTAAGCATCAGGGTTAGGAAAACCAAATAGGATAAGCCCAAAACAGAGGTCAGGATTCTTACAAACACCCTCTAGAGGAAGTGTATGGGTTATGAGCCAATTGGTACAAAGGTAGAACATAGACAATTTGAACTCTGATCAGCCTGACCCCCAAACAGCTATCTCAACTTCTTTAGATGCCCGTCTGGTTGCCCAAATAGGCATCTCACCTAGTGAGATGGTCGTTTGTCAGACCAGTCTGCTAATCCATCAATTCTGTTGTGTGAATGGAATACCTAAATGCTTTAGTAATCAATTCAATTGTCATTCAAGAGCAAACTCTTCTTCTCAATGAGTTCCTATATGTGTGACCCTATAGGTCCCATTCTTGGTTGGCAGAGAATGTCCATAACAAGATTATGACATCACAAACAAGGAGTGGTGCCAAGTCGCACATCAATGCTACACATGTGAATGGAAAGTTGGAGAACAACTTCAACCTACAATCTGTGTAAGGTTTTGAAGTGATCGTATGATTCCTTTGTCTCTTATATCCAGAGTAAACTCAAAGCATGGAAAGTTATCCTTTCAATGTTTGACTCATGTTTCTTGAACCAAAAGCAGACTGTTTGAGATAATGTGACCTATGTATCAGATATTGATTCACATGTGCATGCACATGCGTTTCTCAGTCTCACTTATCAAGTGGCCAGGATATCATACTCTGGTAGAGGGGGCAAATCCCATTTCAATCAGTCATAGTCTATCCCCATGTGTCAAATTCACCCAATCATCACTATTATAACAACGCATGTTTCAAGATTGTGTTTGATGATGTCAGAGTGTATCCAATGAGATGTGATGAGTGTAGTGATTTTAGGTCTAAGAATCACAATCACCAACTTCACTATGAGAAACAATTGTGAACACTACAACCATGTGTCACTCTCAAGGTGGGTATGTCTGATACAATGTTCTCTTACATGTATCTGTGTGCTTGGTTTGATTTTGGCATATCATTACTAATGAGATTTAGTCATAAACCAACTCACACTCTGAACTTATGTATCATTGTTGTCTATCAACATTCTACAATAACAACTGATCAAGGACATAATAAGAATATGTATATGTACTCTTAACATCCATATGATCTCATCCACAAGGGTAGTAAATTGACAACATATGTCATTGAGTAATATAATTCTATAGACTATGTATCCTCATCATCTCATAACTGAGTGAAACATATGAATTGGAAGCTTGCCTTTATATATGTTATTATTATTATTAATCAAATCCTTTTAGGTAATTATGCCATGTCAATCATCTTAAGATTGGCTCTACGGGAATACCTTACCAACACTAGCATGGCAAGTATATCAGGTTGTAAGTGACGAACATCATCTAGGATCAGATTAACAATGTTATCTTGTCCAATTCCACAAACTTTCCAGCATAATATACTGAACATTATACAGGATAAGATGAAAGGTCATGGAACTCCTTGTCCATTGAGATGTTGGCAAGTTTTTTATCCTTGTAAGGTGTCATATAAGGAGGATCCTTCATCCTTCCACTAGATCCTTGAACCCATCGAACAATTTCTTCAAGACTGTATTAATTATACCATGTGGTTGACCATCGACAGTTGTAATTGTGTTATCCACTAATAAGAAGCAATGTTGTATAACTTCATCACCAGAGGGGTCAACCATTATGTATGGAACACTTGTTACTTGAGGATCAATAAAACTATTTTTATTTACTCCAATATTGTTAGTGATATGCATAGAAGTCTCAAGGATGTTCAGTTGATTTTTCAGCGATATAACAATTTGGTTAGGGATTTCTTTCTTTGGCTCATCTTCGGAAACTGCAATCGATATAAAGGAAGAATGCTTCCTTTTTTTAGTCCATACCTTTGAAGATAGTAGACGAACACTACACGTGTTAGGGATACCTATCTCTAGAACTGACACATTAGGGTCCTCATCCATATCATCAAGTATTTCGAGAGATTTTTATTTGTTTGTAGGAAAATACCTAGAAGAAGCCTTGTGGTTAATCCTTCATGAATGAATATTCCATCCATATAAAATAGTCCACTTATCTTCCTCCTCATTCCACTATACCCCTGCTTCCTCCATAGGTTCGGGCGGTTGTGTATGGTCATGTATTTAAGAATGAGAAGGAGAATCTACACATCCATGTCCCATAATGCCACAAATCAAATAGACAAAAGGGATGGATTTATAATCCACTTTGTAAGCCTTGTCATTAATTATAATCGTCGTTTTAAAAGATGTAGTGGTATCCACTTCAAATTCCAGACAAGCAAACTTTCTCCTTGTGCAACTGATATTATGATCATCTACTTTAATCAACCTCCCCAAAACTTGACCAAAGCGTTCAAATATGATAGAGTTGTAAAGATGTAAAGGGAGATCCATAACCCTAGTCCAAGTCACAAAAAGTGGGGGCACATTATTAGTCAGAATGAATTCATCCGTTCATCTTTTCACAATAAGAGGACACCCAAAAATCACCCAAGAACCCCTAGTTAATGCAGGAAGATAAATTTCCTAACATGTTAGTTGTATATCAAAGTAATTCATTCTAACTTCATACATCCTCCAATGAGCAATGGGCTTCCAGAGCAGTTTGATAAGGTCCCAAAGAGTAAGATAGCCAATACTTTTGCTGAGAAGCTTAACCTTCATCATCGTTTGCCAAGGCTTATGTAGGATTGTGTATGCTTCTGATGCTATGTATACCTCAGTAAAACCATGATCACCAACCAATGATATGTCTTTAGGGTTAACTTCTTCTGTAGGGCCATCATCTAGAAAGATTATTTGTGTAGAGATGTCACCGTAGAGGTTGCATCACAGAAGGACATTGTAAACCTAGTAACTACAGACGTCGTTTCAGAAGATGAAGTAGATTGATCATGGAGATGATGATATTCGACATGCGTGATTCTAGGTGTAGATAATTCATAGGAGGATTTCACTTCCACCATTTTGTCTCCTTATCCAACATGCAATCCACTATACTAGAGATGAATTCCGACTTTCAATAGAGGATTGAGAGGTTCATCCCCATTGTTTGCTCTAGTGGATGTTGACATGTGTCAAGGGTATCTTCACCTTGATGTAGTGAAAACTCTAGGTTTTGGCAATCCATGTCCTCCCTGGAGAACAATGTTGTGTATTGTCATACTCCATGAATCCATGGCCACCCAGGACATGCTATCAAGGAGTTCCCCAGACATAACCTCCATGATCACCCCTACACACTACCGATAGTCACAGAGTAAGTTCCTAAGAAGACTCTATCTCAAAGTTTTTAAGATTGGGTTAGTTTGATACAAAATCCTATAGAGGTATCTTTCTTGGTTATGGTCTATCTAGTAGAACATTCAATGTTTATAATAGATGCCATGTTATAGTAGAAAAATAGATTGATGTGAAATATTTTGAATCTAACCCTCCTATATCCAAATCTTTTTCCAATATGTTCTATAACAATAGTAACTAGACATCATCAAAAAAAGACTATAAGAGGAGTTTAATTTAGAAGTGCAAGAAAATAAATCTGAAGATGAAGGAAAGAAGGATCCAATCTTGGAATTTGTAAAGAATTACCCAAACAAGCTCATCATGAAGACTCCTTTAAGAAGGTAAAGACAAGGGATCTATACAAGGACAAAGAAAATAGTGTTTTCATTCAAATATGTATCTAAAGTCAACAAAAGAAGATCTTTAGGATGAATATTTTATCTTATCCATGGTATGGGAGATTGATCAGATTGAAAAGAACAAGGCATAGACACATAGAAAAATGCAAACATATCATATATATGAAGTAATGTTAATTAAAACAAAACTAATTGTACAAGGTAATGTAGTGAGAAACAAGCAACTATTTGTATCACAAGGGTAAATCAATAACATGGTATTGATTTTGATGATCAAGTTTGTCATACAAAAAGCCATGTTTATAGGTGAAAGAAGAACTAATGAATCCAAGATTAGATAAGTCGACATCCAGGAGAGTAGATCTAAAGACTATGATTTCTCTTTAATTGAATCTATTAGTACCTCTCTTCTCAAAAGTAGATAGAATAGAGTTGAATTCCACACACACTAACAATGGTATGAAAATGTTTGTGCTCAACTGAGATATATGAATATAAAACATAGTACAAATCTAAGGATTCAAACTAGCATAGTCTACTGAACATAGTATGAATCATTGACGCTACAGTGAAGGAATTGTCGATGACTCTCCAAAAGTGTAATAGATCATCAATCCTGCCTCCATAATAAAAAAATACCTCTAGAAAATATGTGTGCTTATGTTTTGTGTGATGCAAAGTATCTAAGACAAAGGATAGTTGCATCTGCAGATTGTGCTGATATATGAGACTCTAAGTGTTGGGAAATAGGAACACAAACTATAGTAGCAGAAACAAAATTTTATCTATTCGTATTTCCTAGTACATCTATCAACTACTATGAAATATGAAGCATGGTTTAGTGAAGTTATACCTCGTCCTGGAGCAAGTCCAGTGACAAAACTTACTTGTTTGCAATTGCTGACTAGTTGCTCTTGGATGGTGGCTATGAAACTCCTTGTCTTTGCCACGAATAGCTATCTCCGCAACATCTACAATGACTCTAGTAGTCTGGCCATAGACGACAAGTTGACTTTGCTCTTCGAGTAGAAGCTAAAGTACTTTTCCTCTAGAGTAGTCCACACAGACCAACTAGAAATCTTATTGCTTACAAAGAACATACATGAAGGAATTATCCTTCCAAGTGAATGGAAAGTTGGATAACAACTTCAACCTACAATCTATGTAAGGTGATGTAGTGATCGTATAATTCTTTTGTCTTGGATATCTAGGACCTCAGTATCATATACTAATTCACATGTGCATGCACATTTATTTCTCAATCTCTCTTATCAAGTGGCCATGATATTATACACTAGTAGGAGGGGCAAATCCCATATCTATCACTCATAATTTATCCTCATGTGTCAATGTCACCCAATCATCATTGTTATAACAGCCCTTTTTTTAGGACTGCGTTTGATGATGTCAAAGCGTACCCAAAGACATGTGATGAGTGTGCAGTGATTTTAGGTGTAAGAATCACAAGCACCACCTTTACTATGAGAGAAGAATGTGACCACCACAACCATGTGTCACTCTCAAGTTGGGTCTATTTGATACACTATTCTTTAACATGTATTTATGTGCTTGGTTTGATATTTCTATATCATGACTAATGAGATTTAGTCATCAACCAACTCACACTCTGATCTTACGTGTCATTGTTATCAATCAACCATCCACAATTAAAATTGATCACAGATATAATGAGAATATGTATATGCACTCTTCAAATTTGCATGATCTCATCCACAAGGGTAGTAACTTGAAAACATACATCATTGAGTAATATATTATGTAGACATTCACTCTGTATGCTCATTATCTCATAACTGAGTGAATCAAATGACTTGAAAGCTTGCCTTTATATATGTTATTATTATTATTCTTAATCAAATCATTTTATGTAATTATGCCATGTCAATCATCATATGATTGGCTCTACAGGAATACCTTTTCAATAGACTCCCACTTGCACTTAGAGACAATCACCAACTAATCTCATCCTTAGTGATCTAAACATGTCCAACATGCTTCTGTTGTGCTAGTGCTGATTTTGCAAGTTAGCAACACTTTGCTTGTAGTCGGTATATTGCATGTTCCTAACCTCTTCGTTGTATGATTTTTCATATGATATGGAATTGTTGTAATATGGTATCTGATGTTCCTTTCCTAACAAGTAGCTCCATTGTTGTCACAATATTTCTACTAAGTCATCAATGGTTGGAACATCTATAAGTTCATCATATGAACCTTTAGATCCATATAGTATCACTCTGTGTTCATAACAAAAGCATACTCAACTTCTATTGTAGATTAGCATTAATGGATATTAGTTCAGAACCTTTCCAATTAATCCTCACTTATTATTTTAAATCAAACATATCTTATTTTGAGATCATATTTTGTCTTTATGGAAGCTTACATCGATGTAACCCTTTACATCCATCTCTTCCTTCTATTGACATCCTTAGGTACTTCACATGTACTAACGGATGTTTAATGACATTCCAATAACCCTTATTGGATTTGAGTAACATCTTGTCATGTCATGTCCATACATATCAGATTGTATGGGATAAACACATTTATTGCACTAATAATAGATTCAATGTTGGGGTTGGCCCATGGAATCTTATTCATGATATTTCCATTTTTAACAAGAATAGGAATATTGGGTTCATGAGAGACTAATCTGAATTTTCTCTCATTGAATCAATCAATGTTGAACTCTTTCAACAAATTGCTATTGTAACTTCCATTGAGAAACATTCAAGAACTATCTCATAGGTCTTGGTCCTTATCTTATAAGATGTTTCACCTATACCTTCATTGATGAAGGGGTTTTCATGCTAGTTCTCAATATTCACAATATTAAGATGCCATTCCTCATAACATGGGGAATATTCATATATGCTCCCACTAAATGTTTTGCAATCACATATTTCATCTTTTGTCTTGATTTAAGTCAAACTCTTTGACTATCTTGTCAAAATCAAAAGATCCCATTTTTGAGATGCTTGTTTCAATCACTAATTGAAATTTGTAGTTTATAGACTTGATTTGCATTAATGAAGTTATAAAACCCTTCAAGATGTGTCACATATACATCCTTTGATGTATTCCTTTTAAGGAATCTGGTTTTATCTTCATATGACAGATCTCTTATTCTATTTTAATAACAATCCTGACAATTGGTAAAGGAATTTCTATCAAGTTCAACTACTTATACTGATTTGAAAACTTATTCAACCAAACTGTCATTTTTATGTTATCCATGTAGGTCTTCAACACAAGACCCCAGTGCACCCTTGGAAATTACCCTTTTAGGTAGCGTTGTCTAGGTCTTGCCTTGTTAGCTTACATGAATCCCATATTACTCAAAAATAGCTTCTAGTTGACTAGTAGTCTTATTCTTTATGACTAACCCATATGAATTGTTGGATTCACAATCCTCCAAAATCATATGTGTTCAACTAAAACTAATTTATTTTGTGTTACATGATGAATCTCAGACTTCACAACAACTTGTGATTCTCGTGGTTCTCATTGTACTTTTTTTTGACCTCGAACATTTTGAGTTCTACTTTTAATCCAATTGATTCTTTAGGAACTCAGTTATCCTATCAACATATGACTTTTGTTATTGGATTGTGATTAATAGTAATCTTCAACAATCATGATTTATGGATAAACCTTCTTCAATAAACTACTTTCTCAATGTAGGTTTCAATCCTTTATGCATATTGGGATATTCCCAAATCATATCACATATGATATCTTATAAACCATTAAGATAGTAAATCATTTAGTGATGCTATATATTTATGAGGAAAGAAGACTAGATTAATTGATAATCATATCATGACTCATCATGGTGCAATCCTTTCACTTTGACACATCATCATGTTAAGATGAATTTGACTTATGATACACTATCACAGTTCCATTTAAATGGTTATCAAGATATTGATGCCAAGTATTCAACATTTGATCTCACAAAGTTTCTTAATACATTCATCAAAGTTATACTTCATTTATAGTCTCTTTGAACATTTCACAAGATTTGTATTTTACTGAGTACATATCATCATATTACTAATGAATTCATATGAGGTATAAGTAATCATCTATAGCATTCTTTCATAAGATCTTTATGCATCATATGCATGCAATCTAATGAAAGCTTCATCCTCCCACTACGTTTAGTGAAGGACGTTATGTCATATTTTGTGTGAATAAGATTTGCATGTTTCCTTAGGTACAATAACCAAGGGAATCTAAATCAACATCAATATGTATTCTAGGCATGCAATTCTCATATTCACACAAGATGACTAATTCTAATGATAGTTATTGAGTTATCAGTTACAATCCTTTGATATAAGCATTATAAATATTCATCTTTGGATCATTTCACATAAATATCCCAAGATGTGTAGGTCTAATCCCATGAAATATCAGTTATTTGAAATAGAAACACGAACAACTCTTTATTGATAATCATCCTTGTCCACACAAGATGCATTAAGAAAAAGTATCTATTCTAATAGCATAAATGAAGTAGAAGTTCTAATAACTCTATTTTAAATTTAAATGTAGACTTTGGCATCTGCAACTCTTGCTCTTCCTTGTCCATCTTTTTCCTTCTATGAGGGCTTTTACTTTTTATCAGATCCTACACATCAGTATGTCAAATCTCTATCTGGTATCATATACCAAATTTTAAGAAGTAATCAAATTTGTCTTATATTGTTTATATCTAAAGTGGAGGCCTCAATGTCAGCTTTCTTCTTCTTTAGTTCCTCTAACCAGAGTGGGGAATTTATTTTTCAATGTCCAGGATGGTGACAATGGTGACAATCACCTCTGTGTTTCTTTGCTCCACCTTTTTCCTTGAGATATGAAGACTTGGGCTTTTGGCTAGCTTTAGAACTCTTTGTAGATTTGCATTTTCTTTTATACTTTTCCTTTGTCTTGTTGATCACCATAATAGACTTGGGCTTGTCTTTCTTCATTTGTGTATCAATTGTTCTTAACATTAACAACAACTTTGTCAATGGCTTGTCAAAGTCGTTCATGTTGTAGCTCGTGACAAACTATCTATATGACTCTAACAGGGAATGTAGAATCACGTCAATGGACAACTCTTTGACCAAGGGGAACACAGTCTAGCTAGGTTCTCCACATACCCAATTAGATTGAGTACATTAGGACCTACTAGATCTCCTTCTTCCATGATGGACTTTAACAATGCCTTGGAGACATCGTATCTCTCCATTCTTTCCTGGTTTTGGTACAAGTTCTTGAGATGTGTGACCATCTCAATTACCCCCATGTTCTCATGTTGCCTGTGCAACTCATGGTTCATGGAACATAACATTAGACACTTGACATCCACAACGTCTTCAATATTCTTTTTATAAGCATCCTTGCCCACCCTTGGAGCAATTTGAGGTAGTTCCTATAATTTTGGCATTTCCAGGACATAGAGATTGCTCTCTTGCTCTCTTATATGAGAACAATTCTCAGCATCTTGAACTAGTCATGGAAATTGTTCATAGTAAGTTTATCCTTCTCGAGGACTGATCAATGAAAAAAGTGATTGTTTGTTGTTTCCATTTGGTTCTCCAAAAGAATTTACAATTTTGTCAAAACTCATTTTGACTTGATTTGATTAAATTTGGGTGACAAAAATTAGGTTTTTTATTAATTATCATTCTCATTATTTCTTTCAAATTGATAATCCTCAAATATCAATTTAGAAAATTACAACAAACAATTTTTGAATGAGCCAAGATCTGTATATCATCTAGTCATGAGTCAGCTTTGGCTGATTGCGCACAACCTGACTATTTAGGTAGGCAAACTTGCCAATTGCATCATATGCAAATCTTGGATCAATGATATGCACAAGTCTTTTCCATAATCATATGCATGCCTCTAGACTTTGACTCTCTAAGAATGACCCAATAGCTAATACAATAATAATGCACCATGCTTTAGTGGCACCTGCATTACTACCATCATACTTCCAAAAGGTAGATGATACACCACGCTTTGGCATAACTTGCTCTTAGTTTAACAAGCTTTTCATATGTATTTCTATTGGAAAGCATCTTAGACTTAATATGTTTGATTGAGGGATTCTATACATATCATATATATATACATATATGGTATCCTATCACCACAACTATAGTATGTATCATATACATGATATATCCCACAACGTAAACATGCAATATAAAACAAAAAGTGATTGTTATGGCCATGTTTACTTGTAATTCCTTGGATCCACAAGGAATTACTACCACCTAGGTCAATCATCGCATCATGTGCATGAACCTATTATTGGTGTAGACATGTGCTTGCCAATCTAGTTAGATTGCTTCAACCATTGCACCGCTCGTCTCGCCTCTTGGCTGGTTGGTTGGTCCAACTGTTAAACCGATGTTTGGACTCCTTCCAAACTATCGACTGGGCGTTCTGGGATGGTCGTTTGGCCACCTACCCAACTGATGTTTGGACACTTTCCAAACGGTCATGTTGGGTCCACCAGGCGGTAATATGGTTCCATCGTCATGTCCTCCATGGTCATGCATACGGTCAACTCATCTCACAAACTCATCATCTCAAATGGCGATGAACATCTTCAACGTCATTGCATGAAAAAAAACTATCCTATTACTATTTTATTACATTGAATAAGAGAAACATTGAGTTATATTTGAGGAGAGCAAAGGTAGGAAAGCTTTAACTTTACATTGGGAAGAGAGGTAGAGGATCAGTACGCAGACTGAGACAAACAAGAACCAAACCATTCAACCACACATAGATATAGGGTTTAGGCCATAACCAATCTACACATCCACCATCAAAACCACTTTTAGGGTGACACATGTAAATTGCATATATATCATATCATGTGTATATATATTAGTTTGGGGCTATGAGGTCTTTGATAGGATAAACATATGAGAATAGTTTAATTATTCACATTGTATGCAATAAATAAATGGCAAAACCCAAAATCCAATCATATCAATTATCCTAAAACATAGTAAATCGACATGGATCTGATACCACTATTGTGAAATGCGGGCACACAATATAGCAGTGGAAACAAAATTTTATCTATCCATATTCCCCAATACAACAAGATCGCGTCAACTACTATTAAATAGGAAGCATGGTTTAGCAAGTTATACCTAATCTTGGAGCAAGTCATGTGAAAAAACTTGCTTCTTTGCAACTACTGACTAGTTTCTCTTAGACAGTAGCTATTCATCCTGTGGTCTTCATCACAAATAATTGTTTTTGCAACCTCTACAATGACTCTAGTGGTCTGGCCATAGAATGCAGGTTGATTTTTATCTCCAAGCAGCTGCCAAAGGACTCCTACCTCTAGAGTAGTCTACATGAACCAACTAGAACTCATGTCATTCACAAAGAATGGATAGGAAGGAGTTGGCACTCTTGTTGGTGTACTAGTCACCAACCTGCTCCCCCACAATGACAACTTCTTATTTGTTCTCTCCAATTGGCTATCCCTCCATATCGGGTAGGACTTGCCTGATCTCTCTAGGTTACCACAACCAGAGAGGACAACAATTGTCAGAGGAACTAATTCTTAGTTGTTTGTGTTATATCTTGGGAAGCCTACAATACCCCTCCTTTTACAGGTGGGGTTTGGGTTAGGGTTCCCAGTATGTACGAGATTGTGTGGGAGCAGAAAGGACTCGAAGAACATAAACTTTCACAACATGCAATGACAAAAATGGCCTTATTTCACACCCAAGAAGTCATTTGGTGTGCGAGATAGTTGTCTCGCCCTGCCAGATGGCCATTTCGCAATTTCCCAATCACACACGAATTAGACAATTTTGATTCCAATCAATATACATATTAATTTTACTTTCTATCCAAGTATATGCAATCTAAACACATACCAACTCTTTATAACATATGAGCTATTAATGGAAACTATAACATAAGACCATGGTCAAACACGGAACATATGATCAAAAAGTTTATTGATTTCATGATTGTAAGATTAGGTGATTATATGATATGAAGAAAGGCCAAAGTTTCCATATAGATCAAGATACATCATGCATAACTATAAGAGAGTCATCTTTTAGCTCAAAGATAACATTTAGGGTACATCCTTAAGATTCAAAGCATAAAAAAATATGCAAGTGGATTATGTTACTAATTTAGATGTTCAAGGAAGCAAGAGGTCAGTAGAGACATGAAAGGAATATCATAGAGCATAAGGTGCATTAAATAAGCATCAAACTATCCTTCTTACATAAAAATATACCATGAGTAGATATGGGTTTTGAAACCATTTTTAGTGGATAGAGGATTATTTTTTGATAAAAAATTCATATATTATAAGTTGCATTTGGCCAAAGGAGTCAGGAGATATGAAATTTTACAAGTTCTACCTAATTCCATGTGATTTGGACCCTTGGATCAAGATGCAATGGCCATGGAGGGGCGACAGACCAGTGCTTCAGGGAATGAGGGCTCAATCTCCCATGACCTGACCCATTATCCTGTGGCATGGCTCGCTTCTTAGTCCAGAAGACCTTATAGCTACCACCCGCATCTCACCACTCAGTGGCATGCTACAGAGGTTGACATGGATAGACCTCCAGCCCACACCATGGTGTGGGCTTGCTCAAATCACAGCCCAGCAGCAGAGCATGCAGGTGGTGCTCGTCTGAGAGGGAGGAGGGATCAAGCTACAGATCATGAGAGAAGCTACAGATAGGGAATCCAAGCTCAGTACAACATGTTTGAGCTTTTCCTGATCTTCATCGATGTTAAGATGTCTTGATGTGGAATCCACTAGGGTTGGACATGGTGGTGGCACCACTGGCACACAACAAAGAAAAAGGGCAGAGGATGGAGGAACTAGGGCACAAATAGGTTGGGAAAGAGAGGAGAAATGATGGAAAATGAGAAAGGAACCCAAAGAGGGTATTTATTGAAACATAGGGTGAGGAATGAGGAAGATTGGTGGATTCACATGCATGGTTAGGTGGTAGTAGCGCCATTAGCACTAAGCTAGGTACGGAGGTAGGGGATAAAGACCCAACCGTTCGATCGAGTGTCAATCCGTAGTATGAGCATCCAATGACCACAATTGGTTGAGACAAAGACAAGGCATATCACTGACATGGAAAAGCAAAGGGGGGACTCCCCTCAATTGAGTCGCATGCCCACTCAGGCCCAATTGGGTCAAAGAAAATGAATTAAATCATGATAAAAATAAAGGTTAATTTGCAACTCTCAAAAGGTCATATCTTGGGCTATGATGGCCAGATTGAGGTGATTTTGCACCGTTAGAAAGATAACTAAATTCTCTATAACATGATATATATTTGATGCCAAGTAGAGTTCATTAAATAGGTTCAATTTTTTATTTACAAGTTTACATTATAAGCATGCCACTTAGTTAAAAATTCAAAGTACGATCATATATGAATACAAATTGTTATTAAAGCAAGATTGATTCATCAATTAAGCATAATGTGACTTAAAGTCATCAAGGTGATGGTGAGGGAGGTTGTTGAGTATAATAGAGTATATACAAAGTCAAGATGTGCATAAATTGATATCGAGAAAAAATCTAGGTTATCCCATCCTCCCCACCTCAAAAGAAATTTTGACCCCAAAATTAAATCACATCATCAATCAAGATTGAGTTATCCCATTCAACATCAAGATCATCATAGTATTGTCATAAGGTATCCTCATCACTTATCATATCCATCTTATTCCAAAATCAGGAAATCAAGCGTCATGGTCAAAACATAGTCACATCGATCATCGTATTGGAAGTATCATCACATGAGTCACAAGTTTTGGAGAGATTATTCTATGTCTCACAAAATTTGGAGAGATCACATTTCAAGTCAATTAGATAGAGTTCAAGAGTAAGGTATGACTTTATTTCCCAACATTTAGGGTTATGGCTTCTACATTGGCCTAGGTGGGGTTATACATCCATGATTTACAATTTCATATTTCAATAATTTGAGAAAAACATCATAATTCCAACATCGTGATTTCATTCTCAATGTCGATGGACGGTCCCACCCTAGTCCACATGGAGCTTAACCCAAAGTCATAAATTGAGTGAATCATCATAATCATTATTTCAAAATTTTGAAATATGGGAATATGAGAGTCATCATTCATATATCGAGTGTGATCTCAAGATCCAATAGAGTGTTCATAGGAGTCAAATCAATATCAAAATCATTAATCATGAGCCAAAATTTCATACATGAATATTGAGAGTAAAGTATGGACATCAAGGTCATGGGTTCAAACATTTAAAAGCTAGGGTTTAGGTTCCTATTTATACCTTAGGGGTGATCATTCATCCATATACATAAATCGAGCAACTATAGAGAGACATGTCATTGTATCAACATAAATTTCATTTTCATGGTATTTGTCATTGAGGAATGATATAACCGTAGGTCTTTCTAGGAATTCAACCACATGCTATTGTCAACATTGTCATATTTCAAGATCATCACCAATCAATATTTTGAGGTCGAGTGTCAATACCATCTTAATTTTGTCCTATAAGTGACATAGGTCAAGGAGTCAAATTTTAGTGGAAGGGGCTTCCTTCCCAAATTCTAAATTATCAATGAGATTAAGATTTAGCTGTTGTCATAATAGAGATGTGACTTAGGTTAGGGAAGTAACAAGTAAATTACTACCCTAGTCTAACACATTAATCTACATCAGCCATGAGCCTCAAGCATATCTGAATAGAGAGAGCATCAATTATCAAAACGTATTTCACATGATCAAGAGTTAAACATCAAGATCATTAATAGGGCTGCCAAATTTTGAGATTTTGTGAGATCAAGATCATAATTGTGTTCCCTTTGTTATATGATCAAGGTAAGGGTATATTTTAGATATCAAGAATTCAAATTGAGAACTTAATAGTTTGAGCATAATAGTATAAGATTGAGATTTAAGTCCACCATATTATTCAAATTGAGCCTACAAAGAGGAATAATGGTCAATAGGGGATTTTCCTCTTGTAACAAGTCTTCACATCATGGTCAAGGGTTCCAAAGACTTGGTCATTTTGTGGCATGATCATTTCACATATCAAATGGGGGAAAGTTTGATTAACTATGTTTTAGGTTTGATCAATAATAGGAAAATACATGTTTAGTTATTAGGGACCTCATCAAACATGAGGTCTAAAACATGAGTTCTACCTTATTTCTCCATATCATGAATTCACCTCAAACATAGAAGAACTTATAACTAATCTGTAAAATTGAGTATGCATGAACTTTACAAATGAGTACATCACTTTTAAGAGTACTTTCATTCTTCAAAAAGGTGTTTCATTTAAGATCAGATCATTGCATTATTGTCTTAATCAACGATGATATCCTAGATTTCTAGAGTTTTATAATCATCCACAATATACATGGACTAATAATGAATGATGAAGGTCGAAAAAAATACAAATCATATTAGGAGTATATGAATATCTAATGATGAGTTTGAAGTATAATGATGAAGGTCAAGACATAGGTGGCCAAATAACTCTGAATATACTTGAGGTTAATTATGAGTTTTAATGACTATTTCCATAATTATTCTTGTATTATATAATCCTTAGATTTATCCTTTTGAAGGAATATATGTGAGTGGTCAAACACCTATATTTTGAAACTCATTTTTGTGGAATGCTAGTTCTTTTTCTGATGTACCTATGCATAAATTTGCATATGCTTATGAGCACAAACTAGCGATTTACATGAATTGCAGCCTAAGGTTACACTTCCGATGTAGGAAGATATGACTGGCATTCACTAATCAATTGAAACAGAGGTAATGTTGCATCTAATGGTCATCTTATATATATGTCTTATGCACAGATGGTTTAATATATCTTTCATGGCATAGATGTTGATGGGGATCATATGAGCACCCACATTATCTCTGAGCTCCTAAAAGTAAGGAGGTGGCAATTACGATCCTATCTCTAAGGAAGGAGTTCTTGTTGGAGTTGTTGTCCTCAACTGCCAAATATCATTAACCCATGGGTGGGAGTTGCAGTATGAGTATCTAGGGAGAAAGAACTCATCACCTCTCAAGCTCTCCACTTCCTATAATAGATGGGTAGACTAGGGAAAGTTCAATGGTAGAGGGGTTGATGATGAGGTTTAGGTTTGGAGATTCAACCCAACATCCATGTAAAGTTAGAGTCTGATTAGCTAGCTACTGATAAGAACCAAGATGGTGGTATCCATCTTCTGGACTACCCGTTTCACTCTAACAACCCATCTAGACTCGTAGATTCCATCGTTGTGCTGGAGCTGCAGATCTTCATAGAGAGGTAGAGTTATGTAGGTTGCGGCTGAGGTTAGGGCATTGTTACCAGTTCATGACGGAAATATTGTCTTCTCCAATCTTTTCTTGAGGATTCCTTATATGGAGATGCTTTGAAGGGATCGGAAAAATAGAGAAATGATTATCAACCCAATGACGTTCGTGTTCATGAACTTGAGGGAAGATTGTCGCACATCCCCCAGTTATGTGTGAGGCGACGTTCTTCTATGAGGTTGTAGGATGTTGAGTCAAAAAGAAGGAAAAAACTCTGATCTCTCGGCCTGCTCCTCTTTAGTTGTGACAGCCATGGCGGTCCAGGAGCTTCATCACACCTACTTTTCACCGGATGAACTGCAGAATCATCTCCAATTCTGAAGGAGTTTGCAAAGCTGTGTGAGACCTTGGTAGGGCATTCCATGTTGTCAGGCATGATCCAAATGCAACAGAGGTGTGCAGACATATATCCACCACCCACTCCATTGACCCAAGTCGTAGAGCCCCTCTCCGACGATGCAAGGAAGACGTGAGGCGGAGGCCTCATTTGCAAAAGTGAGAAGGAGAAATAGAGAAAAGTCAGAACTAATCCAATAGCAGAACTAAACCCACTAGTTCAAGTTAAGCTTGGATGTGGGTTGTGCCTCCTTGGGAGATGCGTGGTAGTGATCTAGACCCCCAACATGTTGGGAAATGACTCATCTTAATCCCATCTAGGTAATTTCCCTTCAGAAATCCAACTAATTCTAGAATCATTACTAATTCATTAAAAATAGCCAGTTTGGCCAAAAATTCTTCACAAAGTATCCACAAATTCAGAAAAATACCCTCTTCATTATGAAACATAGAGATGATGCTTTTAATGATTATTTTTTAATTTTTTGACTTAGATACAACGATTCCTTTAAGAATAATATTAAATGGAACAAATGATATCTGAGTTATGTGAGATCTTGTGAAATTACCGTCAAACCTCAAAATAATTTAGAAACCTCATGTACACCTTGATTTGAACTATATTACCTAATATGAGATCTTTTTATATTAAAATCAAATTAAGTGTTTCTAGCCCCTTTGCAATTCTAGAACTAGTACAAATATCAGAAAATTATGGTAATTGAACTAGAGACTGATTATGACTTATAGATGAGTAAAAAAAAGAAATATAAAGATTAAGTCAGTTTGAACCTAGGTTTTACCTAAACCCTAAACTAGACCTAAATACCATTAATAATGATGAACCTTTTATTACTGATGAATATTTCTTATTAATAAGGTGACGACCAAAGATGTAGATGATCCAAAACATTTATATGAATCTCTAAACTCAGGTACTATTGATATAATTATATGACTAGTTTTCTAGATGGAATATGTATTAATACTAGCATGTACTACTTTCATAGAATTTCATGGGTGTATGTATACTATTTTACACTTCTACCTTGAAAACTAAGAACATTAAAGAAAGAAAAATCAAATCTAGTTACTGGTGGTGTCATTAATCTCCCTATGAGAGAAGTAAAGTATTAATGTTGACTAGAACCTCCTAACAATACATGGTATACAGGGAGATCCCTAATGGTACAAGGTACGTGGGGAAATGGGCCCAATAATATATGTGGTGTTGTGCTACGTTCACCATAGTAATGCATGTTCATTGAAATATGATTAATTACTTGGGTATACCTGATTCTTCACACTAATAAAATGTTTTATTTTCCTTTCTTTCTCAAATCTTTCATTATACAAGTGACTATAAAAGTATTTCAACCATGTACCATCTTTTCTTTATTTGTCTATTTCACATATTTACTAGGTTCAGAGCTGGAATGGGATTAAATATAGGAAGTGAGCAGTGTTCATGTTGTACCGATTGTTTACATCCTAGTTAGCATACATGTTCAAAGATTGTAAATCATGTCTAAATAACTAATTTTATAATTTACATATGTTGAATGTTATGGAGTATGTATGTTATAGTTGTATGTTCATGTATGCATGTTTTTCTTCGACACCGCACTCTAAGTAATGTTTTTGGATTTTGTCCTCTTGAGCCTTCTAAGTCTCGAGATAGAAGAATTCGAGGACACTACAATTGGTATCAGATCATGACCAATAGCTACACCTAATAATTACTCACCATGAAACATAAAAATAAATTTAACCTTTCACTTTAAAATCTAGAAACTTAGTATGTTGTTTATAGGATCTAGGTTTGAGTTAGCCTCTAGGTTAGAACCTAAATTGTTGAGAACTAAGTTTAGAGAAGTGTGTGAAACCCTTTCCATATAGAGCTCATATGTATTGGGTAGCTACACTAGTCTATACCTTGTTCTCACCATTTCACTAGGTGACATGGCACTATACTATCTACTGTGTGTGGGACACTCAATTTTTCTGATTTGGTTTTTTTTCCAATCATCTTGAGCCGTGATATTTTTCTTTTATGTCTATTTTCTTGGAGAAAAAGTATATAATATTTTATTATATATATGTAAATATGAAAATGTGTCCCTCACACAGGAGAGTAGGAGGTGTTAATGCAAACTAAGTGAAAGGGAGTGACATTAGTCTAGAAGAGAAGTTTATCTAGAATAGATGTCTAGGCCTTATCAGGATATGTGATAGATAGATAAAAAATAAAATGATAGACAATATAAACAAGGATGATCTTATATAAATTTGATATCTAAGGTATAAGCTTTTTTTATAAAGATCTAAGTTGCATATGAGGTTTGAATCTAACTTGGACAATCTAAGATGAGTCTAGGTGATGAAGTACATACACTTTTTTTAAACTTAAGATGGGCTAAGTTAAGGTTGAATATGCATGATACTGAAGCTATTTTGTAAATGAATACCTGTAGTGTTAGGATAAGATATGTGGTGAACCCTATAGTGAGTGAGGCCCTCATGGAGAAGGTCATAGGACCTAATCTCTAATATATGAGAAATATGAGATATTGGTAAGATGATGTGTCTAAAACTAGATTACTCCAGAGTATATGAGTTGATCACTTATGCATGATTCATGTGCATGATCTAAATCCTAGATGTGGGAGTTGGGTAAAAGAAATGACTCAAACATGGCTCATAATGAGAAATTCAATCCTTTCGAATGTGTAAGGTGTTGGTATGTATCCCCAGAGAGCCAATCATATGATGATTGAAGTGAGGCATTAGATACTTGATTTGATAATTATAAAGGTAATTCCACTTATTATGTATGCGTAACATATGCCTTCAGGTTGAGGACCTAAATGATGAGATCGTATGTATGACAAGAGCACATTTGATTCTTGTTATGTCTCTAGACGGATATTGCTATGGAAGAAAAATAGACAACAGTAATTCCTAAGACTATAGTGTGTGTGTTCATTGATTATAGAGTATCATTACTCATGATATGTTATATCAAGTCAAGCACACAAATACATGTTAGTGAATAGTGTATCAAACAGACACCACCATGAGACTGAAACATGGAAACAATGGAATGGTAGTCATAATCATCTCTCATAGTGATGGTGGTGATTGTGGTTCTTAGACCTGAAATCACTGCACTCATCACATGGTGTTGGGTACACTTTGACATCATCAAATACAGTCTTTAAACATGGGTTGTTATAACTGTGATGATTGGGTGACTTTGACACATGGGGATTGATTGTGATTGGTAGAGATGGGATTTGTCCCTCCTATTGGACATTGATATATGGGCCCCTTAATAATCAATACTAAGAGTGTACGACCGTACTCATGAGATTCAATATATGATATGTGTACTCACATGCATCCCAGACAGTCTACTCTAGTTCAAGGAACATGGATTGAGTTGAGAGGATGATGATTCCATGCCTCGAGTTTAATCTGGATATGAGAGACAAATGAACTATACAATCATGGTAACACTATTCACAGATTATAGGTTGAAATTGTTCTCCAACTTTCCAAAATACATGGGTAGCAATGATGTGTGAACATGCATAGGATACACTTGGCTTGTGATATCATAAGTTGTTATGGACATTCACTGCCAATGTAATTCTGGGCTTATAGGGTCACATGCATAGGATACACTTCGATTAAAGGAGTATATTCCTGAATGATGCTTAGATTGAATGCTAAAGGTATATTATTATTCAATTAAATAATAGATCAACTGACTTGACTCAGAATCATCATGTTCAAGTCTTGGACTAATTGATTGGAGTGTCACGTTGATTGGAATTCATTATTAAAGTGTTTAGGTATTCAATTCATGCACCAACAACTTCCTGCACTACCAAACGACCATCTCAAGTGTTGATACAGTTGTATGGGGTGTCAAATGGTTGTCTCAAGTGTTAAGATGGGTATCTAGGTAGTTAGAATGAAGTTGGCTGCCCAAACTGAGGTGAACTGACCGATTCATCCTAATGAACCGACCACCTCGACTCAGCTCACCAGATGACCGTCTAGGTGAGTGAGACGACGTCTCGCATGTGTGAGATTTCTCAGTTAGGTCGGGGAAGGTTCTAGATTCTTTCTAAAATTTGTTTGGATTGCACAATACTTGTCCAAGAAAAATCAATGTTTAACATTGATTAGAAGCAAATTGCCTATTTCGTGTGCAAACTAGAAACTTTACAAGCATGAGACGGCCATTTCACACTACAGAATGACCATTTCATGCAAGATACAACCATTTTCACAGTGTGAGATGATCATTTTGCTGTCCATAGATTCCAGAATATTTATGTTTCTGGACCCTTCTACTCCCACATCAACTAAGAACCCTGACCATGTCCTCTACTATAGATAGAGCGATATTGGGGGCTTCCCAACACACAAAATTAGGATCAGTGGCCCTGAAAATTGTTGTCCTCTCTGGTTGTGGTAACCACAAGAGCCCAAGAAAATCCTACCTGACTAGGGAGGGATAGTGAGGGAGGAGCAACTAAGATTAGTTATTGTGCCAGAGTATGTTGGTGACTAGTATGCCGACAGAAGGGGGAAACTCCTTCTCGTTGGCTCTAGAAGCTCAATGTGGGGTTCCTAGTGGTTTGCGTGGACTACTCTAGTGGAAGGAGTCCTTTGGATGTTGCTAGGAGGATGCCATCAACCTGGAGTCCACGGCTAGTCCACAGGAGGCACTGTAAGAGTTGTTCGTGTTTGTCTTCTGTGGTGAAGACCAGGAGTTGCACAGAGATCATCTAAGATTGTAATTGCAAGGTGATGTCATTGGACTTGTTCCAGGACCAGGTATAACCTTGCAACCCTTCCTTCCTAGATACATCGTTGTTGACAAGATTCTACTAGTTTCTGGGAAATGGGAAAATAACTTTTTTTTCTACTACCTATATATGTGCCCAATTTCCCTATAGTGGTATCAGATCCCCATCAATCTACGGTATGTCTGGGATATAAATTCATGTGATTGGATTTAGTTTTTCATTTATTATTGCATATGATGTGAATATTAAAATGATTAATGTGCATATCCAAGTAAATACCACATACAATCACAACACATATATATATGATATGATATAATATGCAATCCATACACATCCCCGTAAAAATGTTTTGATGGTTGATGTTAGCGTGGTTATGGCCAAAACCCCAGATCTGTGTGTGCGTGGTTGTGATTTATTTCTTTTTTTAATCAATCTGTATACCGATTGTCACAGAACCATTTTTACCCCAACCCCAATCTCACTTCCTAGACAGTGGTAAAGGGATTGAAGTGCCCATCCCTGAGTGGCCTGATAGGATCTATCACACTGGCATATACAATAAGAAATAATAACTCAAAAATAGGATATTTAAAGAACAAACTAACCCAGTATGGAGATTTATCAGATTTGTCTTTGTCATCAGAGTATGTAGAGTGTGGAAGTGATCTTATTCAGTATTCCATTTGTATTTCCTAAAATCAAGAAAATCAAGAGACAATCATGCAATTGCATGGTACGCTATCAAAATCAAGTAAAATAGTTTATAAGAAAAATTAGTATACTTGGAAGGACTTATATTCAAAAGAATAACAAATGATTTCCAAAACCAATATCATTAATGTTTGCTATTCAACGATTCAATTTTTTATTATGAGTTCCCATTATACTGTAATCGAATAAGCATGCTTATATATTTTGTGTGACTCTATTACCCCAACGCGATGGGGAAGGTCACTCAGCTCCTTCTCACCATAGGAAAATAGGAGGCCAATGTACAAGTCCCACCTCCAAATGAGGGGCTTGTTGTACTCAATATCAACATTATCAATATCATCATCATTATCAATATACGGGAAATCATAATGGGCATGCAATTTATGTTTCATGTTTTTTAAAATATAGTATAGAAAAACGGAAGACTAATTATAGGGAAAATTAGCTCATCTAAGTAAATAGCCAAGTATACAGTCAAGAGATACATAAAAGTATCTTCAATGCAATCAAGGAGGATTTATATAATAGTGTACCTTTCACTGAGGACTTCGAGTATGATCAACAAGTAATAGGTAGACCCTTCGAGTCAGATCCTAAATCACAATGTTTGGATCACAGGTCAGGATCATGATATTTGGAGACCATGTTTCAATATTTTGATATTAGGGTTACACTTTTCCTATGTCAACCTTAGGGTTGGGTCACTCACTTATATTCAACCCATATTTCAATATATCCAACATTATTTCCAATGTCAAGTATTTTGAGTGTGAATAACTAACCTAGGTTTTATAGGATCATATGTGTTAACCCTAGTTTTCATGACAGATATTCAACTCATAATCAAGTTCCTAGATCATCATGATGATACTTAGCATCATTGGTGTTCAAGATTAGATTAAGATCTTATTAGTATCATGAGTAAACCAGAGATCAACTTTTAGGTCAGTAGATCAAGATATGCCACAAGATTTAGATCAATAATATTATTAAGATGTCATCATCATATTCAAGATTAAATCAAGTCAAAAAATATAAATATATATCATTAATGGGTCAATTATGATTTTAGAGTCCTAATATGAACATTAGAGTCAAGAATTAGGGTTTTCAGTGTTTAGTCAAAATTAACCACAAATAGAGTCCTTTAGACCAATTACATAAGCAATAGATCAAGATTTAGATACATCAATGAGAATCAGTTAGAATCAGGGCTCACAAATATTTTTAATGGTTTCATTGGATTTTAGTGATCGAAATTGACTATTTACTCGAATTATTTGGAGTCAGGATGCATGTTCTACGATTTAAACAAGATTTGGACATTTAATCTATTTTCCATGTGAGAGGGAAAAAAATACCTTAATCAGGAAAAAAGAGGACTATTTGATTCAGGATGAGTGGTCCAGATCATTCCATGTGGGTCAGGTAGATAGTTTGTTGAGTTGCACTGGTCCGATCCATTTGGCTAGTTTTGTTCTTGATTTATCGGTTCAATTCGTGGTATGTTGCCCCCGCCCATGACCAGTTGGTTTCCCTTCTGGACCGTACGATCCAAGACTCTCTTGCTCCCGTTCTGACCTTCATGCATGAGCAAGCAGATGTAGAGGAGATGGCTTGTTGGCATGGAGGGTAACGGGAGAAGGAGGGGAGGATGATGGAAGTGGAGATGTCAGTCAAGTTTTCTACGACCCCGCGAACTTGATGGGGGGCATAGAATAGGGAGAGGAGGCGAGGAGCATAGATGCCCGATCTGGGCTTTACGGCAGCACTACATAGTAGCAGGAAGGTTGGGGAGGGAAAATAGAGGGTGTTCAGGCCATGTTAGTATGTGAGGCCGAGCTCTGGGCAAGATGTGCTTGTCGTGGACCTTGGGGGGGTCTTTTTATAGCATCGGGGGGTAGATTTTAGGGCAAATGAATCTTGCTCTTAGCCATGTCCGCCAGAGTGAGATGGATAGGCAAGGGGATCATTTTTGTGGCTAGACAGATCTAGAATGGTGGTCTAATTAGGATTCAATCTGTTCAAATTCGCGAGACGAACGTTCCCTCTCGATTGGAATTTCAAATCAGGTAGTATAAGGGTTGATTGCCATTTTAGATCATCATTACTCCTCCCTGCTGATTGCGGGAGGTAGAAGATGGGTTTGTAGCCACTTGATCAGGCTGGGATCCATGAGAGGCAGATCCAAGGGCTAGGATCACCCCTGGATCCTTTCCTTGGTTCACTGACATGGAAAAAGGTCAATTAAAAGACAAAGATAATGGTTTTCCACACATTAACTTCAATAATCCATAGAAAATTGTAGGAATGTCCAATTATTCTCAAATTTAGATCACATCTTCGTAGAAAAGTGGAGAACCATTAGAAAAAGTGTGAAAACAAAATGATGAAGTTTGATGGAAAAATTTGTTTCATTGGACAAAGTGATGAATTAATCAAATTTGTGGTCAGAAAGTGTATAAGATTCACCTTGATCATCATATTTTGAATTTGAGTGTCAACAATGAATATAAATCCAAGAAAAATTATTTTTCATCATGAGTGATCATAAGGAGGGTGAAATAGGAATTAGTTCATATTAATGCTAAATTTCACTTTGTCACACTGATCCTCTCTCTTCTTTCCAAATGTAAATTAATGCTCTTCTTCATATTTCCCCTCAAATGTAACTTAAGGTTTCCCTTTTACAATGTAAGGAAATAGGAAGAACTGTCACAAAGATACTCGGAAAAGAAGTCAGGAATTTGAGCACTTATGTAGCTAATAGCCACCATCATAGTCGATTCATTACGATTGGGGTCGTCACCCCCGAGGTTGCCCTCTTGTGAATCTGAACTCAACCCTTATTACCTCCGGCGAGCGGTGCACAACAAAGTCTGGGAAGTACGTTCCCGGGGGGTGGCTCCCTCATCCTTTCCCAGTACCCGCCCACTAGAGCATCTGAATGAACTTACCCGAGTCAAAAACAAACCGTGCAAGTAAACACGGGGGCAGGGGGAGCGAGGGGCCGTTCTCCTTTTGAGGAGTGTGAGAACCATAGATCCTGCAAGGAAAGAAGCGCACATTCGTGCTACCAGAGAGCGCATAGAGGGCAACTTCCATTCCTTTAATGATAGACCATCACTTGCAGAGCGAACCTCTTCTTATTAGTTCAATAGTGAAGAGCATAGTTTTTTTTCTCCAGAGGGTCTTGGTAAGATGCTCTCTAATGTGCAGAAAATCACAACTACCTGCATCCTCTGTTGCCGAAGCTGAGCTTGAAGGTTCTCTCCACTCTTACTACTTTCTTTGATATTGCTTGGAGTCAGGGGCGATTCCTTTAGTGGGCATTAGCCCTAAAAAAATTTAGCCAAAATTTTAAGCCCTCAAAAGCGTCTAGAGATCGCTTTAAGGGGCTTTTTAGATCAATGGATGCTAAACACTCCTTTCATTTCTTGGCCAATCTAAGGGCCATTGTAGTTGTGGATAAGGTGAAATATAAGTCATATTCCCGCAGCTAGAGAAATCCATTTTTTCAATCCAGATTATAAACACTGAGCCCTGAGTTGTGGGGGAATGGGGGGTGGGGGTTGGGGGAGTTATGAGTTATTTGTTTTGAGTTAAAAAGCCCTCAAAAGCGTCTGGAGATCGCTTTAATGGGCTTTTTAGATGCTTGTTGAGGGATTAAGCATATGAGGTAAGAAACACTCATTTTAATTAGGGTTTTGCCTCATGTGCTTGTATGCGCTGTGCATACACGCACATGAGGCGAAACCCTCGTTAAAATGAGTGTTTCTTGCCTCATATGCTTAATCCCTCAACTAGCATCTAAAAAGCCCCTTGAAGCGATCTCTAGACGCGTTTGAGGGTTTTTTAACTCAAAACAAATACCATTCTCCCTCCCATCAGATGTCTTGTGGGAAAAACCCACACACACTTTCGACAAGTCTCCATATGATTTTTGTGACTTTTCCGTCGAGGTACTAAGACTGTCAAAACCCCAAACCACTTCTCTAACTAGTGTAGCATACTCCAATAGAACAAGCCTGATTTACATAATCGAAAGTTTCCCCGCCCATGTGCATGGGCCCATGCATAATGCATGCACCCATGTGACGTGCACGTCACACGCACATGCATAATGCGCCCACGCATTATGCGCATACACACACATGAGGCGAAACCCTCGTTAAAATGAGTATTTCTTGCCTCATATGCTTAATCCCTCAACTAGCATCTAAAAAGCCCCTTAAAGCGATCTTTAGACGCTTTTGAGGGCTTTTTAACTGGATCAAAACAACTTCTGGGTGCGACAGGGACCAAGAAAGATGCACAGGATAGATCGAGCAGACAACTTATCAAGAAGGGAGAGAATGAATCCCCTATTTCGCAATGGGGGTCGCTCACACACGGTGTTTGAGAATTCGATTTTTTGTGTTGATTGCGCATGGCCCGTGCAAATTATGAGTCTTGAGCTGAAACTCGATGTCAAAAAGCACGTTCCTCACATAGAATCCCGAACTCTTGGACGAAGGTTAGATTCAGCCAACGGGAGAATCGAGTCTATTCAGGAGTCTTTCAAAGTAAATAGTGTAACCCGTATGGAGCCATCTTCTTCACATGACATGAGCTTGCTAGCACTCGTTTGCCCTTGAGTCCTAGATTGGCCACCGGTGGGACCAACACGTGCCCTTGAATTCGTTGGGAGCAACCCCAACTCTTCTTGAGTTGTGAGAAGTTGTTCTACAATGGATGAACCGATCATTTGGAGGACCGAGGAGGTCATATGATAGTAGGCGAACCGATCTACTGGTGGCCCAATCGACCATCTAGAGGAGACCAGACGACCATTTTAGGAACCCAACCGAGCAACCAAGAGGCGATCTGACCAGTTAAAGTGTTGAACCGATCAAACTGGATTGGAGCAAGAATGGATCTTCATCAATAATAGGTTGGATATGATGTGAACCTTAGGTGGTGGCAATTCCTTGTGGCTCCAAGGAATTTCATTAGACTGGCCATAACCATCGCTCGTATATTTCTAATTGCATGTTCACATTATGGTTATAGAATGTATATGATACATACTATAGTATGTAGTGATTGGATATTTATATGTATTTATATAAAATATCTCAATTAAAATATTGAGTCTTGGATGCTTTCCATAATAAGAACACATGAAAAGCTTGATAGACCAAGTGTGGGCATGCCCTAGCGTGGTGTGTCCTCTATCGTGTGGAAGTGTGATGGTAGATATGTGGTTATGCCCTAGCAGTGTGCATATTTATTGTGTTGGCTTATGGGTCAGGCTTAACTAGGCGATCTTAATTGGATTTAGCACCTAGAGGCATACAGATGATCAATGACAAAGAGTTGTGCATATCATCTATCAAGAGTTGCATGTGATGCAATTGGAAAAAGTTGCCTACCTGATAGAATCAAGTTGTGGGTGACAGCCCAAGCTGGCTCATGATTTTGGTGAAATTAGGATCTTGCTCCACTAGAATATTGTACATTACAATATTTAGAATTGATACACGAGGGTTATCAATTTGAAAAAATTATTGGGATTGATAATTAATTAAAAACCTAATTTATATCATCAAAATTATCAAATCAAATAAATCAAATTTTTTTTGGAAAGTTGCAATAATATATTTGTAGACAAACACAAATATGGTATAGCTTTGATTAGTCCTCAAATAGGACAAACCAAACAGGATTAACTTTTGAATCTGGTTCAGGACTTTGAAAAATGTTCTCAATCCACAAAGCTCTATGTCCTTGAAAGACCAAAGCCAGAGGAACCCGCTCCAAATGTTCTTAAGGCTAAATGGATGCTTAATGAAATCATGGCAATGATTGCATAGACATTTGAATACCTAATGCTATGCTGTATAAACTTTGAGTTGCATGAACAACATGAATACATGGACATTCTTGAGATCGTAACAAATCTTAAGAATCATGTAAATCAAACACGATATAATATGAGTGCAAACTGATAAAGGGAGTTCCAGTAGAACCCCCTATGCTCAATATGTTTAGACATATGAAATAACTAGGAGTTCTCTTACATCAAGAGTTGACCATGAATATTATTATGCAAGTGTTGCATGAATCATATAGTCAGTTTATCTAAAGCTTGGCATGTTGATGCCAAATCAAGGATGAAAACAGACATATCCATGATGATGATCAACATAAGTGAGTCCTAGGGAAAAGGCAAGGCCAAGAAGTGTCCTGAGGCTAAGATAAAGTCCAATTTTTCTTCACTCAATATATGGAGAAGGTTAAGTGTAAAAGGATTTGTCCTTTTCACTTAAAGGATAAACTGCCACCATTGTCACCAGTTGGACATTGGTAAAAGAATTATCACCTTTGTGTAAGAGGATCTCAAGAAGAAGAAAGAAATAGAGATCTCTACTTTAGTATCTGAGAAGACATAACCTAGAACTATGTGGAGCAAGGGTTGTTGCCACTACAATTGAGAGTTGTCATTCAAGAGAACATGATAGAATTAGTGAATTGCTATTTTGTACTTTCCATTAATGAAAAACATCATATGTCCTGTATGATAAGGACATTATGTTTCATTTTAAAAGATATGATCTTTTGTGGCAATACCCTGTGTCTCATAAACTATCTTGATAATTATAGAGACAAATGTCTACGACACATATAATGAATGACTTGATGACTCAAATAATGTATACCTATAACATTGTCATCTAATCAACATAATTGAGAAATGCACTTCTAGATTCCAAAATGGTGTTGGTCTAGTCTCTTTTGGTTATTGACCCTGTAGAGACATGCACGTCTTATTCATTGAGAAATATGACAAAATCATCTCCCCTAGATGTAGTGGGAGAACAAGTTTTCTATTAGGCCTAGGACATGTTTATGTACAACATATATTTTAGAATAAATGCTAAAGGTGGTTACTAGTACCTCACTATATTTACTGATGTGATAAGTAGATATGGGAAATTGTATTTAATGAATACAAGTATGTGTCTCTTAAAGTGTTCAAGGAGATCATAAATGAAGTACGTAACTATGTGTATCACAATGAAATCCACCTGAACATCATGGTGTGCTAGAAGGAAGCAATCACACCTTGTCAAGATCAATAAAACTAGCTAAAATTCCAATTTCCTTTGGGCACATGCTAAACACTAAAAGATTGTACTGTTTAAAATGGTTCAAAAGACACCATATGTGATATGGTATGGGAAGTGTTCCTATATTTCTTGAATAGTGATTAAGGATGAATGCCTATATAAGAAAGTTGTTTCTTAAAAGGGGAATTGTACACAAATCACACAACTATTATTTTGATAAATACTACTCTTATCACAATCCTACAACAAAGTTGTTTGTTGATCTGGATGGATAGATTCCTTATGAGGAACCTAGTTCCAAAGGAATCACTGAGAGTAAAAGTAGAACTAATGTTTGAGACAAACAAGAAAACATTGAACCTAAAAGTGGTACAATGGGAACAATGAGAATCACAAAGTGTTTTGGAATCTTAGGTTCCTTATGTAACACAAAAACCTTATAGTTCTAGTAGATCATGCCTTGAGTTTGAAGGATATATGGTATCTTATAACTCATAAAGACGATGAGTTGATCATAATGATGATTCAAACAAACCGACTAGAAACTATTGAGGGACCAGAGTCTGAGATGTGGCTTTATTCCATAAAAATCAAAGATGAACTCCATGTACACCAACAAGGTATGACCATGATGGATCCACCTATAGGGGTAAAACCCACAGGGTGCATTTGGGTCTTTGAGTGAAGACTAACATGGAAGGGTAGATTAGCTATGATGAGCTTCAAACAAGTTCAAGTTGTTGAACATGTTGAAGTCTTTCACCATTTACCGTGGTTAAATCCATCAGGGTCATGCTTGCAATTGCAGCTTAGTAAGACTATGAGATTGACATATGGATGTTAAAACCACATTCCATAATTGGAATAATTGTATAGGATTTGTACATGACACACCCTAGTGGTTTTATAAATCCATTAATGCAAATAAATTTTGTAAGATACATAGGTCAATCTCCTGATCGAAGAAAGCATCTCCGAGCTGGTTACTTCTATTTTGAAAAGAAAGTCAAAGTGTTTGACTTGAGTAAGAATAAAATTTTTGATTACAAAAGATTTAGTGGGTGAATATTTATATTCCACATAGCGATGCATATTGACATCCTTATCCTATTAATTTTAACACCTGGAAAGGAAAGTACCTTCTCTGTGAAGACTTAGGAGAAACATCCTATGTGATAGGAATTGAGATATATACCGATAGATCTCGAAAGCTTCTTGACCAAAGAATGAGAACATACAATGGGAAGATGTTGATGGGTTCAATATGCATGATTCATTAAGAGAAAACTTGTCCATGTTCCATGGAGTTAGTCTCTCAAGAGTCTAGTGTCCCAATTCTTATGAAGAACATGAACACATGGATAGATGTCGTATGTATTTTCAATTGGATCTATCATGTATGTACTCATCCTGTTATCTTGTATGTATTCGACATGATGAGAAGATGTCCTATAATTTCATATGTATTAGACATGATGAGAGGATATCTAATCATCTCATATATATTAGACACGATGAGAGGATATATATACCTATATGGTAATATTATATGTATTGGACATGACGAGAGGATATCTAATCATCTCATATGTATTAGACATGATGAGAGGATATATACCTATCTGGTAATCTTGTATTTATTGGACATGATGAGAAGGTATATGTCAGATTCCAGTGAGAGTCATTGGACTTCCAAAAAAGAACATCTTGAGGTACTTGTGAATCACGAAAAGGATTAGTTCCTTGGTCATGGTAATAAGGAAGAGTTGGGTGTAAAGAGTTACACCGATGCAAGCTTACTAAATGACAAATGAATAAATTGCAATCTAATTTTGTGTTTGACCTTAAAAAAAGAACTGTAAGATGGAAGGGTTCTGAACTAATGAAAGTTTTTTAGATCTATAGTAGAAACTGACTATCTTTGTGTTATGAGAACAATAGAAGATATTGTATGAAGTTCATATGGGTGAACATATGGGATGTTTCAACCATTGATGACTCAATATAAATACTGTAATAGAAATGGAGATATTTGATAGGCAAGGAATCTCATATAGCATACTATAACACTTCCATCTCATACGAGATGTCTTACAACAAAGAGATGTGAAAATTGCAAAATACCTACTAAAAGCAAATGTTGCTAAACCTGCTAGATGGCTTGCGCAACAAAAACATGATGGACATGTTAAGATCACTCTGAATATGATTCGTGGGTGATTGTCTCTAAGTGAAAGTGGGATTCTATTGGTATGTATGCCCAGAGAGCCAATCATATGATGATTGGAGTGAGGCATTAGATACTTGATTTGATAATTATAAAGGTAATTATGCCTATTAGGTTTGTCTCAGTCATGAGATGATGATACAAATGTAATTAGATGTCTAAAGAATGATGTTACTCGATGACATATGTCGTCAGGTTGAGGACATAAATGATGAGATCATATGTATGATAAGAGTACATACATCCTTGTTATGTCCCTAGTCAGATATTACTATGGAAGAAAAATAGACAATAGCAATACATAAGACTAGAGTGTGTGTTAACTGATGACAAAGTCTCGTTAGTCATGATATGTGATATCGAGTCAAGCACACAGATAAATGTTAGTGAATAGTGTATCAGACATACCCACCATGAGAGTAGTACATGGAAACCATGGAATAATGGTCAGAATCATCTCTCATAGTGATGGTGGTGATTGTGCTTCTTAGACCTAAAATCACTGCACTCATCCCATGTTGCTCGGTACACTTTTACACCATCAAATGCAGTCATGAAACATGGGTTGTTATAATGGTGATGATTGGGTGACTTTGCAACATGGGGATTGATTGTGAGTGATAAAGATAAGATTTGTCCCTCCTACTGGAGATTGATATCTAGGGCCCCTTGATAAGCGAGACTGCGAGTGTACGACCATACCCATGTGATTCAATATATCATATGTTAACTCACATGCATCTTAGACATACTATAAAGTATTATCATACTAAACCAATCCCAGGAAGGTATGCAACCCATGTGGTTTGTTTAAGGTTCTTCTAGCATTCTCTTCAGAATCTCATAGAGCATCTTGTCTTGGTTTTAACTGTTGATCTATTTGAATATGGTGGATTGATTTATTGTCTCTTTGTCTTGTTCCCATGCTTGTGAGCTGTCTTTTTGTAGATTTCATTGACCATATATGGTGTATGAATATTTGATTTGTAGTATAAGGTTCCTTAGTGTTCCGGTTGTCAATGAACAATTTTATACATATTTTTCTGGGTAGCAATTGTTTTCTTGCATTTGAAAATGAGTTTTGTTTAAATACAAGCTTATTAATTTGTTACCAATAATTTTGATATGATCTTGACATTAGTTCCTTCATGAAATATGTTAGGTGTGAAAACTGTTGGGACTATCAAAGTTTGTCAGTTTATATTTTATATGATTCTAAAATTGTTCTCTCAGTATTAAAGAGTTGTTTCTTTGGTTATAAATCATGATGCTAGTAGGGAACCAAGGGATCACCCTTCCTTATACCATGACTGTGTCAAGACTGTTGTGCATTGTAATGCACCACACAATAGACATAGAATGATGGATGCAAAGATTTGGAACCTACTCCCTATTTTAGGGCTTCATCTTGTGTCTTTTTGTATCTCAATCACATCTAATCATAATAGAATGCAAGTTAAATCCCCCAATATGCATATTATTGTCAATTGCACTTATGGACATTCTTTGCATAATTTTTAGGTACTTAGACCATGATTTGGATGGATGAGAGAGAAGGAAGGAGTTCTAGGGTTCCTTCACCAATGGAGGGGTCCAAAGAAGACCCAAAAGCTCCCTCAACCTACTCCTAATGGCCAAGGGTTGACATCAAGCAAAGAATTCCATTGATCATGAAGTTTCAAAGTGAATTTTGCACTAAAGACCCCAACACGACCATGATGCCAAAGAACGGTTGTGATGGACAATGCCAAAGTTATAGAGTCAACATCAAAATTGCAAATCTACATCAACATTGCCCCCACGACCGTGCTACGCAGCACAACCGTTCTACGAAGCCCCCAAAATGATTGTACCACCCAGCACGGCTATGCTACCAAGGATGAGAATGGGCATGCTAGCTAGAACGAACACCATCTCACCTCCCCCCCCCACAATTTTGCTACCCAGCATGGTCTCTCTACCTAGCCCTCAACACATCCGTGTTGAGCCAGCCTTCATTTCACCAAAATTCCTCTGACATTTTCCATTTCCTAGAATGATTATTCTCCACCACCACGGCCATCCCAACACTCACCCACCATGGTCGTGCTTCCCAACATGACTGTGTTGCTACCTAAACCCAAGCTTTTTCTACACTGTTTTTCCAAATATACCCCTACTTACCCGAGTGTTTCCACCACCACCTATATATACATGGGTGGCGGCCACATCACTAGGTTAGCTACCATTACAACTTCCACCTACTCTAGATCATTCATTGCCCTCTCCTTTGCATTCAAGCCATCCACCCACCATTTCCACCTCATTTCGACCATGGAAACCTAGTTTTATAGGTTTTCTACCATAATCCCCTTCATTTCCAAGACCTTAACCCACCTTGGGAGGAGGGAGGTCATTCTATAACAGCTAGGAGGTGAAGAAGAAGAAGCTACTCCTAGCTCCATGGATTCCTACCCCTTTCTTCTCATTTCTTTTCTCTTTTATATGAGCATGTCTAGATAAGCCCCTAGTGGTGGGTTGTTTGGGGTTAAAATGTGACTGTGATACCATGTTGGGGGAAAATAACTTGTATTGAAAATAATTTCATTCTATGATGATTGCCTCTTGCTTCTATCTCATTTCCCATTATCTTGCATGTGGTTTATGATTTTAAACATAGATTTCTTGTTTGGTGATGCTTTCTGACACTTAGTTTCTAGGCGAAAATGGAATGTATGTGGAAATATTAAGAATGGATCCTAGGTCCAATTAGTGTATCCCTATCTAGCCCCATTTGTTCTTACATATAACTCCCTTCTTCTACAAGTAGGTGTGAGATCTAAGTAGACAGTGTAAGTGTGATTAGTGTAATTGCCTAGAGTTTCCTAAGGGCTAGATGGCAAGTAACATGAGGTTAAACACCCTCATATCTACTCCCATTCCTACCCTTGTCTCTATGTTTCCCTAATATACCTTAGAAACCTATACTTGTCAAGTACTATTAGAATTACACCTAGCCCTAGTTTTCCAACTAGTAGCATGGGGTATATTCCAATAGCACTTGCCTTTTTGTTTGGTTTGGAAATATTGATTAAAATATGAGAATTTCATGTTATGATAACCTTCCCCCAACTAATATCAAGTTTAATTCCCAAACGGCCATCCTATCCATTCTATCGACTAAAATCCACTTGTGCCTTCTTGCTCAAGTAGTTCGCGATCCTTTGAGTTTGTTTGTGTTAATTTAGCTAACTAGTGATAACTAAGACTCTTGCTTCTCTTAATGCTTAGCTTGAATCTTAGTTGATAACTTCACTTGCTAGTGTAGTGTAACTCCTTTCTCTAGCCTAGTTGTTTATCTTGCATAGTTTTCCAGTCTTAACATGCTTAGGGTAATCTAGGGTTTTTGTTAACCTAGTTTCTTTCTTTTTGTTTCTTGCTTGCAATGGTAGTGTAATCAAACAAAACAAACTTTAAACCCTCAAACCCTAGACTCCACTTTAGGAACATATCTAACATTAACCTAGCTCCAGTGCCCCCTCTTTCCCTGAGGATCAATCCTAATCTTACCACTTGCCTATACTACAACATGACCCCATGTGCTTGTAGATATGTGTGATTAGTTGAGAGTGTGTGTTGGAAAAGGTCCATAAATAAATTTTGAGAGATCCATGTGTTTTCCCTTAAGGTTGCATCTAGTCACCTTTAATTGGCTAGTGTGTGGCCTTGAGAAGATCGCACCAAACTTTCTGGCACAGTTGTCGGGGATAGAGGCACTCAGCCTTGCTAGTTAGTGTAGCTTATAGCTTTTCTTACTACCTTCACCAATGTTATTCTTTATTCTTTGTTTACTTTTGCATACTATCTTTCTAACTTGGATGTTGTTACTTGTTTATGTATTGTGCATGTGATAGTTGCACATGTGCAGTATGTGTTCGACATGTACCGACTTGGTGTTCTACGACCCCGAGATAAGTAGAAGGAGATGCCAAAGCCTCCACAAACAACACCAATAAGCTAAAACGGATGACAATGGTCCTCATGGTGAAGCTACTGGTGAAGCTCAACCACAACCCAACCGCCCTCTCCATGAGTACTTCACCTCGGGGAACTACAACTCCCCAATTTCCACCCTTGTAGACCAAATGTCGGGTCGACAATTATCCATTCCACCTGTCCTTCTTGGACTCCTTCCTACTTACTATGGGATGGATAATGAGAACCCCTACCACCATATTGACTCCTTCCTTGAAACTTGTTCCACTTTTCACACACCCACCGCCACTGATGACTCAATCCAAAGAACACTCTTCCCCTTCTCTCTGAAAGAAAAAGCCAAGGAATGGTACATCTCTAAGCTTGAGTTGGTGACATGGAATGTAGTGAAGAATGAGTTTCTTAAGAAGTTATACATGATTTCCAAGTTGACCCAGATGTGAAGATGTATTACCTCCTCACAAAAACAGATCGAGCCTTTCCATGAGGCATGGGAAATGTTCCACAAACTCACACGTGATTTCCCTCATCATGAGGTACCTTTGTGGTAGTTGTTTCAAGCATTCTACATCGGGCAAGTTGAGTTGAGCCAAAACAATGTCGATTCTTCTTGTGGAGGAACCTTCATGGCAAAGCCACCTGAGGAGTCATGGCCCTTGTTTAAGAACCTTGTTAAGAATTCTTGCCACCGATCTTCAACAAAAGGGGAACATTATGACCAGAACTACATCCCTCCACCTCCTCCTGTAGTTCCAACCTAGACTGAAGCCAACCCACAAATGCTTAAGATGATGGCAGATATGATGAACATAATGAAGAACCAAAATGGTGGTTCTTCTAGCCAATCCACTATGGAAATTGATGTTGAGGAAGAACAAGTGCATGCTTTGCATGCCTTTGGCAACCGAAACAACCAAGGCCCTATGTCCAACTCCTATAATCCCAAGTGGAGGAATCATCCAAACTTCTCATGGAAACAAAAAAATGAGGAGGGGCAAGGGCAGCCAAGGCAACACCAAGGTCCAAGTACAACTCCAAGTTTGAGGAAGAAGTCCTAGGAAGGATAAGGAGCCTTGATTAAGTGAAGAAAGAGGTGTCCTCTCAAAGGAAAAACATCAGCCACCTTGAATAAAGGCTTGATCAAATTTCCCTTTCACTAGCTCGTTGTGAAGAAGGGAGGCTCCTGTCTCAACCCATGGACAACCCAAACAATTATGGGGGTTATGTGAGCACTACTCAAGGTTCTTATGTCCCACCACAAGGCCAAGTAACCCACTTCCAATACCACAGACCACCACATCCATATGCTCCTCCACCTCAACAACCCCCTTACAACTACCAATACCCTCCATCTCACTCATACCAACAACCCCCTCCACAATATCACCCCCATCCACCTTAACAACCAAAACAATAACCCCAGCCACAATTCGTCCTCCAAAACCCAAATCCACCACACTCAAGGCCACCACCACCTCAATAGACATAACCACCTCCACAAGCTTCCTCTCCCACTAACCATGAGCATGTGAAGGCAGTGACAATTTTGAGGAGTGGTAGGACCTTGGAGCAGCCACATGGTACTTCTGTTGATAGTGCAACTAGTGATGATAGGGTTGATATTATGACCAGGGATGTTGATATTGAGATTCAGGCTGATGATACTATAACAGGCACCCGGGTTGATACCGTGATACTGAGAGAGGATACTGTGATTCCAGTGATACCGCTTAATGATACTATTGACTTGTGTAATGACCCTGACCTGGGTTATGAGGTAACCCTATTTGTTTTGGCTAATAAAGTTGCTTAGAACTTTAATATAATCCTCTAAGGTGTTTTTTTATCATGTGACACACTTATGTTCCAAGTTTGGTCCTGATTGAATGTTGTTTGAGCAATGTTCCTTTGATTTGGACAAATATGCAATTTACCCAAGATAAGGGGTTATAGTGAAATATGTCATATTTTTAACATGTCTCATATGTTTTAGCATCATTATATAGAGAATGATGTAAGGTGGTGTTTTGTGGAAAGCCTGAATTCCATGTTTGAACTTGTGTGAATAATGCTAGTGCATTGTGCCCCAATTTTGGTACAAGTTGTAGTTTACCCAAAATGTAGGGTTGATACGCAAATTACCACCTCTAGAGTGTCCCTACTCCCTCCTAGTATCATTTGTAGGAGAGAGAAATAATGAGGAACCATGTTTGAATCGATTATGAGTGATGGTAATCTTAGTGATGAAATGACCAAGAAAAGGGTTGAATAGGAAACCTTAACTTGAGTTGTATCAAGTTGAAAAGCTTATATATGAGTGCCTATCAGCCAAGGAGCCATAGGAGGAGTCCCATATCATTTTGTGGACTCTTGGAAAATCCCATGATGTGCAAAGCACCTCAAGGAGGTGATGTGTATCGGTTTACAACTTCCTTAGAAAAGTTGTGACGAGTTGTGCATAATGTGATGAATTAATTGATATATCTTAATCAAAGGGATATGTAATGGACGAATCATTATCCCTAGATCACCTTCAACTATTTTGCATGTCAAGATAAATGTTGATGCATGCATGTACATGTGTCATCCATGCATGGACATGTGGCACCTACTAGCTCAAATTGATGACACCTCATTTTTACCTTCTTTCATGAGCATCAAGTATATATACCTCTAGTTTCATCCCTTAGTGCAATTTTGCGACCCTTACCACCCTCCTACCCTAAGGTATCATGCATAGATCTCTTGTATCATGCAGGAGTGATGTGGTATCATTCATGGGCTTTGGATATCACCCATAGCAAGTTTATATCACCCAAGTAGGGTGATATCGGCCAAGAAAGGTGATATCAGCCATAGTGAAGTGTTTTTGGCCCCAAGTGAGGAGGATATCGGCCACAAGTGGTGGCATATCGTGAAAGGCATGTGAGGTATCATGCAAAGGTGCTAGAGCAAGAAGGACTTCAATACTTAACCCTAAGGTGAGGCCATGATCATCTTCTTTTTTTGAGTCTTAGGGAGACCCCGCTCCCCCTCCTCCTCAAACAGGTGCCAGAGCCCGGATTACCCAAGGATTTGGTAATTACAGTGCGCTCAGGGGGATTCGAACCCAGGTCCCCCAGGGAGGACAAGCCGGACCGAACCACCTAAGCCACACTGGCCGGGTAGGCCATGATCATGTTCAACCTTGGGATTGAAGTATGATTTTAGGGTTTTGATCTTCTTTTCTTTTCTTCTTCACAAATTGCTTATCCATGGTGATTCCTTATATATGAAGGAGTTGTGAACGAGCCTTGGACTTTTTATAAGTCATATTTAACCTTAGGAACGTGGATCTTTGGAGCTTTGAAATTGTTCTTAAGGTGGGTTATATAACTTGAATTCAACCATGTTATTATTGATCACCTAAATTGCTATACTTAATGAATTACTTTTAATTCCAAAATTTCCTAAAATAGTTGATGAAATTATGCATTCTAGTAGTTTCTTCGACCTGTTTCCATGAACTATAACTGTTAGAATGGAGGTCTACATCTTGAAGAAGATGGTATCACTTTATAAAAGTGATATCGGGTGCAAGAACACAAGCAAGCACCTCTAACCAGATATGATGATGCACCTACTTCACTAAAACGATATGGATATGATTGTATACCTTCTGGAACGATATGGGGGTGTAGTATACACCTCTTGCATGATAGGGAGTCAAGTATAGACTCCATTAACGATATAAGGTTAAATGAATACTTATAAGTTCATATGAAACCCTAATTTGGGTAACTCGATATGAGTAAAGAATAGCAAGTGCTATTGCACGATATGGTATCCTGATACACAACCCTAGATGGTGAGCCACCTGATATGGTGATTGAATGCACCTCTAACTTGACATAGTGATGGTTTAATACCTCATGCATGACATGGGTCACACATACAGACACCTCCAACACGATATGGATAGTTTTCATACACCTCTAGCCCGATATGGTGGTGTCTATACACTTATAACATAATATTGTGAATATATGAACACCTCCAACCTGAGACACTTTGTGAAGGTGAGGGAAAAACACTCTTAGGAGTGATGAATATAATACCAAGTAAGGGTGTGTCTAATACCTTGATAAGTGAAACACATAAAGTGATTGATAATGGATAACTTTATATCAACAATGCTTCAACCTGAGATAAGTCCACATCAATTGATGATGGTTGGAAAATTCAAATATGTGACTTATGACCAATACACTACATGATAAATGTGATAAGTTAGTGGATAAATTATTGGAATGGGAAATACCTTAATATAAGATAAGTTGATGAACTTAAGTAAGTTAAAAGTGAAAAGGGAAGTGATACATCAATGCATGAAAAGTATCACATCAATCACTTCAAGGTTGATGCACCTTGATGCACCTTAAATCCAATTTATTTGGATAAGTAACACATGAAGTGTGTCATGTCAATGGTTACATTGATATGTAATGAGTTTAATGCACTTTGATAAGTGTAGGCTAATATACCTTGAGAAAGGGTTAAGCCAAATTAATAAAGTATGATGTAATCAATATCCTAGTAAGGATAAGAGAGAAACTCATACAATATTGATAATCATGTAATGATAAATGATGAGAATAAATAAGTATGATTGAATACTAATGACATTAATGTATGCTCCTAGATGTGTGAAGCAATGAATTAGGGTTTGGATTGATAATATGAACTTGAAACCCTATTTGGCTATAAAGGGAAACCCTAACTCTAATAGTTGTTGCCTAGTGAGAAGTGACAATATGTTTAATGGCCTTGTGAGACATGTGAATAGTTGTTGCCTAGTGAGAGTTGACAAGATGTTTAGTGGGCCTTGTGAGCCATGTGATTAGTTGTTTCCTAGTGAGAGGTGACAAGATGTTTAATGGGCCTTGTGAGACATGAGAATAGTTGTTGCCTAGTGAGAGGTAACAAAATGTTTATAAAAGTGTCATGCCAGAAATGATAATGTTCAAATAAACTAATAAATGTAAACTTAGTACATAATATTAATAATAAATGGATACAATAATAATAATGAAGTCTTAATCACACATGCTTTATGCTTATAGCCAAATAAGGGCTATAGTTTTTTGAATATGCTTAAAGGAGATAAGAGGAATACTTGTATTATATAAAGGATGTGAATAAGTATGATGGCTTGTCCAAGGTATAATGCCTAGTGAAGGTGATGTGGTATTCGGTGATGAGTTGCATAGGATTGGCATAGTCCAATGCCTAGAATAGATGCACAATATTGGCATAGTCCAATGCCTGGAATAGTTTCACTAGATCGGGATAACCCAATGCCTGGCTGTTAATCATAGGATTGGTAATAATCCAATACCTTTCTGTTAATCATAGGATTGGTAATAACCCAATACCTGGCTGTTACAAGATTGGTAATAACCCAATGCCTTGTTGTTAATCACAGGATTGGTTGAGTCCAATACATGGTTGTTAATCATAGGATTGGTAATAACCCAATACCTGGCTGTCACAGGATTGGTAATAACCCAATGCCTGGCTATTAATAACAGGATCGGTAATAATCCAATACATGTCTATTAATAACATGATTGGTAATAACCCAATACCTGGCTGTCACATGATTGGTAATAACCCAATGCCTGGTTGTTAATCAGAGGATTGGTAATAATCCAATACATGGTTGTTAATCACAGGATTCGTCATAACCCAATACCTGGCTGTCACAGGATTGGTTATAACCCAATGCCTGGATGTTAATCATAGGATTGGTAAGAGTCGAATACCTGGTTGTTAATCATAGGATTGGTAATAACCAAACACCTGGTTGTCACAGGATTGGTAATAACCCAATGCTTGGTTGTTAATCACAGGATTGGTAGAGTCCAATACCTGGCTATTAATCACATGATTGGTAATAACCCAATGCCTAGTTGTTAATCATAGGATTGGCAATAACCAAATGCATGGCTGTTATCACAAGGTTGGTAATAACCCAACACCTGGCTGTTAGCAAAGGATTGGCATAGTCCAATACCAAGAATAGTTGCACAGGATTGGCAAAGCTAATACCTGGACAGATTATGATGATGTATATTCACATGACTAGTACAATTCAATATCTGGTTAGCAGATTGGCTGAGGCCAACAGATAGAAATGAGAATGATTCATGGATGACATACCATGATAATTAGCATCACATGATAAACTTGAGATGTTGATATAGTATGATGGGTAAATGATATACATGTTCTTCATATTCCTTATAAAGTGAATAGATGATCTACTGTTCTATCATAGATAGTTGCAATGCTTTAAAACATGAGAATATTCTAAACTGCTTATCCTCTGCTTAGTATAATACTATTTAACTATGATAATAATATTGTTGGCAGAGAGTTATATCTCTCACTGGGACAATTGTCTCACCCCGTGGGATCCACATTTTTTAGGTGGATGTGCACGAGGGGGATTGAGACTGTACTACAGAGAAAGAACAAAAGTAGAAGGGACAACAGTGACAGCTCCGATTGAGTGTACTTTCTATCGTGTCTTGTAGATAGAAGTCCTATGTGTCATCTCTGTACTCTCAGGTCCTCAGAGTTGGTTCGTACTGGTTTCATGAATGATATGAGATTTTGGCTTGAATGCCTCAAGGTTTTATGTTCTCCAGTATGTATTTTGATAGAGCAACTATTATTTGTTATCCCCGAGATGAGATGAATCAATGTTGTATTATGTGAATCATGATATGTATGAGTTTTGGATCTTTCAGTAAAAGTTTTCTAGACAAGAATCTGCTTGCAAAATGGTTTTAAATTTTAGTGATTTTTGTTAATCCACTATTTATGTTTATTCCGCTTAATTAGTAATGATTTGTTTGTCAGTTTGGTGATTGTCATTAAAAGTTTGGTATCAAAGCTTAAGGTTCGCTGAGTCTACATAGACATAGGGCTATGGTGTTGAGTCTATGTTAGTGTCCTCCAGTATAACCTATAGGGACTTGCACATATGTAGAAGAAAGGGTATCGTTTATCAATGACTGGGTAACATTAGGAATATGTTGTTGAGAGCAATGTAGTTGCACCAAGAGAGGGTGCAAGGGATCAGGAAAGAGAAGAATGAGTGCTTGATAATTCCCATCTTGACCTAATTAGGATAGAGAATCCTACTTTTTATGCTCTTGTGAGGCAAGTTAGGACAACAATGTTGTATATAATAGACTGGATACTACCATTACAACCGAGGTTACCAATCCTCAATATAGAAACTTTGGGTTTTAAAAAGGTTCCTGAATGACATAGTCATGTTGGAACAGTGGAAGATGTGGGAAGGAATGACATATGGAAAGAAAATAGACTCTTCCATAAGTATAGACATATAGTATATCTGTAATGGCAGTACCCAAGGAGGGGTACTAAGCTGAGAATGAAGGAAAGGTCTTTACAATTCTAGAGACATTTGCCTAGTTGTTCTAAAAAGCCAAAGTTTTGGTGCCACCAGTGCAATAAATGCCTAGTGCACAAGGGCAGTAGTCATTATGTGAGGGCAAAAGTCCTAACTTTCCACCTATAAGAACTCTTGACTTAGCTTCTACATCAGTAATGAGACCAATAAGACTATGGTATGAGGATAAGACATGGACATGTTAAGCATACTAAACCCTTTTATTCAAAATGAAGGGAGTAAATGACCCAACAACCGAGGCAGACTCGACATGGCTTACAAAAGTTACAACCTAATAGTGAAAAAGGAAAAAGAAACAACATGAAACAGCTAGACTCTATGTTTGAGTCAACCTGAAGTGGTGGATGACTGCGAGGGATGACAGTCAGATAGAGCTTTCTCATTCTGATACGTCTTCTCTAGATTTTAGCTGATAATTATAAGAAGGTAGTTGTTGTTGAGCTTACTTCGATTAGTCCTATGAGGACATAAGGATGAGATAAAAAGGATGAGAACCTATATTCAGTCCAATATTCTCTTATTTGTTTTGAAATATCTCTCTTCATGATGAAAGGAAGAATTGTAATAGAAACACCCATAGAAAATTTGAGATACTAAGTAGTAAATTTTTTAAACAGATGAAACATAATATAAAACAAATGCATACTACCTAATTTTAGTCCTTGAATACCCTGGCCAGGTATTCATCTATTGAAGGCAAGGTAAGTATGGAACTCTTAGATTTCTATCTTTCTTATTACTTTGATCAAGTAGTCATTTTGAGACAATCTAAAGAGCATAATGAAGTAAAAGATGTGGCATGAATATTTCTACCACACCCTTTTTGATATATGGAGAAATATGAGTTAATCATAAATCAATTTATAAACAAAAGAAGATGTTTAGTATAATGTATACCTTGGTCTGAGGACCTGGAGGTAACAGTTACCTGATGAGAGGTAACAATGCTCTGTGATGGACTGAGGGTTTGAATACCCAGATCTAGTAATCATGATGATGATGTGATGTGTTTTTGACACATATAATGGATACCAAGGTAAAGAATCCTAGTATCCAAGAACTTTCAATGATATGAGAAAATGGGAACTTGACTCGTGATAAGAAGAAATGTTTGGTTACCTAGAAGGGCCAACTTTGAAATTTGTCCAGTTACATACTGTAGTACGGATACCATATGTTAGGGGTTTATACCCCGCATAAACATGACATCAGCAAAGATGTATGAGTCGAAGGAAAAATTGTAAAAATTGCTTTGGGAAAAGTTGATCAAGATAAAAATAATCTCTTAGAATATCTCTATCTAGATTTGTTAAGGCAGCTTATACATAACATCTAGAGATACCTCTGAGATGGTTCTTCTTAATAAGTATCCTCCCCTTATGACGAGATTATGTACAACTAATGAGATAGTTAGTACAAGTAGTAATAAATTTTGGTGTTGTGTCATCAGATTAGATGGAACAGCAGATGTATGATAAGATTTGGAGTCCCAAGTGGGTGACATAACGTAACTCTGGTCTTTCCTTGAAAGTGAAATGCTAAACTATATGAGGAGTATGGAAGACTCCCCAGAATCAAGAATCTTATCACATATTGTTGTAAGTTGAGAAAGGTGACAAATCAGTGAGGTTTGACACCTGAGTTAAATAAGGTATGTATAATGATTCTCTGACTAAGAAAAAAAAAGGAAAAAATGTCACCTGAAACAGAGTTGACTCTACAGTCAATAATGAAAGGGCAGTGGAGTATGTGTCCTATATGAGAGATTCTATGATAACCCTATGTGAAAGGACTTTGTCTTGGTCAAAGTTCTATAGCATCTCCATGACATTAAGATGTTATGTGTAGACTTGATAATATTATGAATGAATAATATTTGCCTCCCTTTACCTGGGATTTCAGGGACGAAATCCTTATTAGGGGTTTATAACTTGTAATGACCCTGACCTGGGTTATGAGGTAACCCTGTTTGTTTTGGATAATAAAGTTGTTTATAACTTTAATATAATCCTCTAAGGTGTTTCGTTATTATGTGACACAATTATGATCCAAGTTTGGTCCTGATTGAATGTTGTTTGAGCAATGTTCCTTTGTTTTGGACCAAAATGCAATTTACCCAAGATAAGGGGTATAGTTCAATATGCCATATGTTTAACATGCCTCATGTGTTTTAGCATCATTATAGAGAGAATGATGCAAGGTGGTGTCTTGTGGAAATCCTAAATTCCAAGTTTGAACTTGTTTGAATAATGCTAGTGCATTATGCACCAATTTTAGTACAAGATGTAATTTACCCAAAATATAGGGTTGATATGCAAATTACCACCTCTAGACTGTCCTACTCCCTCCTAGTATCATTTTTAGGAGAGATAAATATTGACATGCCATTTTTGAATCAATTACGGATGATGGTAATCTTGGTGATGAAATGACCAAGAAAAGGATTGAATAGGAAACCTTAACTTGAGTTGTATCAAGTTGAAAAGCTTATATATGAGTGCCTATCAGCCAAGGAGCCATAGTAGGAGTCCCATATCGTTTTGTGGACTCTTGGAAAATCCCATTATGTGAAAATAACCTCAAGGAGGTGAAGTGTATCGATTTACAACTTCCTTAGAAAAGTTGTGATGAGTTGTGCATAAAGTGATGAATTAATTGATATATTTTAATCAAAGGGATATGTAATGGACGAACATTTATCCCTAGATCACCCTCAACTATTTTTCATGTCGATATAAATGTTTATGCATGCATGTACACATGTCATCCATGCATGGAAACGTGGCACCTACTAGCTCAAATTGATGACACCTCATTTTTACCTTCCTTCATGAGCAACAAGTATATATACCCCTAGGTTCATCCCTTAGTGAAGTTTTGCGACCCTTACCACCCTCCTACCCTAAGGTATCATGCATAGATCTCTTGTATCGTGCAGGAGTGATGTGGTATCTTGCATGGGCTTTGGGTATCACCCATAGCATGTTTATATCACCCAAGTAGGATGATATCGGCCAAGAAAGGTGATATAGACCATAGTGAAGTGTTTTTGGCCCCAAGTGAGGCGCATATCGGCCACAAGTGGTGTCATATCATGCAAGGGATGTGAGGTATCATGAAAAGGTGCTAGATCAAGAAGGAGCTCAATACTTAACCCTAAGGTGAGGCCATGATCATCTTCAACCTTGGATTGAAGTATGATTTTCGGGTTTTGATCTTCTTTTCTTTTCTTCTTCACCAATTGCTTATCCATGGTGATTCCTTGTATATGAAGGAGTTGTGAACGAGCCTTGGACTTTTTATAAGTCATCTTCAACCTTAGGAACGTGGAGCTTTGGATCTTGGATCTTTGAAGTTGTTCTTAAGGAGGGTTATATAACTTGAACTCAACCATGTTATTATTGATCACCTAAATTGCTATACTTAATGAATTACTTTTAATTCCAAAATTTCCTGAAATGGTTGATGAAATTATGAGTTCTAGTAGTTTGTTAGACCTGTTGCCATGAACTATAATTGTTAGAACGGAGGTCTTGAGCTTGAAGAAGATGGTATCACTTTGTAAAAGTGATATCGGGTGCAAGCACACAAGCAAGCACCTCTAACCCGATATGATGATACACCTACTTCACTAAAATGATATGGATATGATTGTATACCTTCTTGCACAATATGGGGGTGTAGTATACACCTCTTGCACGATAGGGAGTCAAGTATAGACTCCATGCACGATACAAGTTTAAATGAATACTTAAAAGTTGATATGAAACCCTAATTTGGGTAAGTCGATATGAGTAAAGAATAGCAAGTGCTATTGCACGATATGTAGCCCAATAAACAACCCTAGATGGTGAGCCAACCAATATGGTGATTTAATACACCTCTATCCCAACATGGTGATGGTTTAATACCTCATGCATGACATGGGTCACACATACAAACACCTCCAACTCGATATGGATGGTGTTTATACACCTCTAGCCCGATCTGGTGGTGTCTATACACCTACAACCTAATATGGTGAATATATGAACACCTCCAACCTGAGACACTTTGTAAAGGTGAGGGAAAAACACTCTTAAGAGTGATGAATATAATACCAAGTAAGGGTGTGGCTAATACCTTGATAAGTGAAACACCTAAAGTGATTGATAATGGATAACTTTATATCAAAAATGCTTCAACCTGAGATAAGTCCATATCAATTGATGATGATTGGAAAATTCAAGTATGTGACTTATGACCAATACACTACATGATAAATGTGATAAGTTAGTGGATAAAGTATTAGTATAGGAAATATCCAAATACAAGATAAGTTGATGAACTTAAGTAAGTTAAAAGTGATAAGGGAAGTGATACATCAATGCATGAAAAGTATCACATCCAACACTTCAAGGTTGATGCACCTTGATGCACCTTAAATCCAATTTATTTGGATAAGTAACACATGAAGTGTGTCATGTCAATGGTTACATTGAGATGTAATGAGTTTAATGCACTTTGATAAGTGTAGGCTAATATAACTAGAGAAAGGGTTAATCTAAGTTAATAAAGTATGATGTAATCAATATCCTAGTAAGGATAAGAGAGAAACTCATACATTGTGTTGATAATCATTTAATGATTAATGATGAGAATAAATAAGTATGATTTATTGCTTATGACATTAATGTATGCTCCTAGATGTATGAAGCAATGAATTAGTGTTTTGTATTTATAACATGAACTTGAAACCCTATTTGGCCATAAAGGGAAACCCTAACCCTAATAGTTGTTGCCTAGTGAGAAGTGACAAGATGTTTAATGGCCTTATGAGCCATGTGAATAGTTGTTGCCTAGTGAGAGGTGACAAGGTGTTTAGTGGGCCTTGTGAGCCATGTGATTTGTTGTTGCCTAGTGAGAGGTGACAAGATGTTTAATGGGCTTTGTGAGCCATGAGAATAGTTGTTACCTAGTGAGAAGTAACAAAATGTTTATAAAAGTTTCATGCCAGAAATGATAATGTTCAAATAAACTAAGAAATGGAAACTTAGTAACATAATATTAATAATAAATGGATACAATAATAATAATGAAGTCTTAATCACACATGCTTTATGCTTATAGACAAATAAGGGCTATAGTTTTTTGAATATGCTTAAAGGAGATAAGAGGAATACTTGTATTATATAAAGGATGTGAATAAGTATGATGGCTTGGACAAGGTATAATGCCTAGTGAAGGTGATGTGGTATTCAGTGATGAGTTGCACAGGATTGGCATAGTCCAATGCCTGGAATAGATGCACTGGATTGGCATATTCCAATGCCTGGAATAGTTTCACAGGATTGGGATAACCTAATGCCTCGTTGTTAATCACAGGATTGGTAATAATCCAATACCTGGTTGTTAATCACAAGATTGGTAATAACTTAATACCTGGCTGTCACATGATTGGTAATAACCCAATGCCTAGCTGTTAATCACAGGATTAGTAGAGTCCAATACTTGGCTGTTAATCACAGGATTGGTAATAACCCAATACCTGGCTGTTACAAGATTGGTAATAACCCAATGTCTGGTTGTTAATCACGAGATTGGTAATAATGCAATATCTGTCTATTAATCAAAGGATTGGTAATAACCCAATACCTGGTTATCACAGGATTGGTAATAACCCAATGCCTGGTTGTTAATCACATGATTGGTAATAATCCAATACCTAGTTGTTAATCACAAGATTGGTAATAACCCAATACATGGCTGTCACAGGATTGGTCATAACCTAATGCCTGGATGTTAATCACAAGATTGGTAGAGTCCAATACCTTGTTGTTAATCACAGGATTGGTAATAACCTAATACATGGCTGTCACAGGATTGGTAATAACCCCATGCCTGGCTATTAATTACAGGATTGGTAGAGTCCAATACCTGGTTGTTAATCACATGAATGGTAATAACCCAATGCTTAGTTGTTAATCACATGATTGGTAATAACCCAATGCCAGGCTGTTATCACAGGGTTGGTAATAACCCAACACCTGGCTGTTATCAAAGGATTGGCATAGTCCAATACCTAGAATAGTTGCACAGGATTGGCGAAGCTAATACCTGGACATATTATGATGATGTCTATTCACATGACTGGTACAATTCAATATTTGCATAGCAGATTGGCTGAGGCCAACATATAGAAATGAGAATGATTCATGAATGACATACCATGATAACGAGCATCACAGGACAAGCTTGAGATGTTGATATAGTATGATGGGTAAATGATATACATGTTCTTCATATTCCTTATAAAGTGAATAGATGATTTACTGTTGTATCATAGATAGTTGCAATGCTTTAAAAGATGAGCATATTCTAAACCACTTATCCTCTTCTTAGTATAATACTATTTAACTATGATAATAATATTATTGGCAGAGAGTTATATCTCTCTCTAGGATAATTGTCTCACCCCGTGGGATCCACATTTCTTTTAGGTGGACGTGCAGGAGGGGGATTGAGACCATACTACAGAGAAAGAACAACAGTAGCAGCGACAATTCAGGTTGAGTGTACTTTTTGTCATGTCGTGTAGATAGAATTCCTATGTGTCATCTTTGTACTCTCAGGTCCTCAAAGTTGGTTTGTATTGGTTTCATGAATGATATGAGATTTTGGCTTGAATGCCTCGAGGTTTTATGTTGCTCCAGTATGTGTTTTGATAGAGCAACTATTATATGTTGTCCTCGAGATGAGATGAAGCAATGTTGTATTATGTGAATCATGATATGTATGAGTTTTGGATCTTTCAGTAAATGTTTTCTAGACAAGAATCTCGTTGCGAAATGGTTTTAAATTTTAGTGATTTTTGTTAGTCCAATGTTTATGTTTATTCCGCTTAATTAGTAACGATTTGTTTGTTGGTTTGGCGACTATCGTTACAACTTGAGTCAGTTGGTATCACAACTCCTTCCATTCCTCGATGCACTTGAAGATCCATCCATAGAAATAAGGAAGAAGAAACATATTGAGGACATCATGGAGACCTTTAAGCAGGTCAAGATCAACATTCCTTTGTGTAATGAAATCAAGTGAATTTCATCTTATGCTAAGTTCTTGAAAGACTTGTACACGTTCAAGAGGAAGACCATCGGAAGGATGCCAAGGAAAGTCAAGCTCACTATGCAAGTGAGCTCAATTCTATAGAATGACCCCGTGTGCTTACGGGTACGTGTAATTAGTTGAGCCTATGTGTTGGACTACGTCTATATATAAATTTTGAAAGATATGTGTTGTCCCTCAGGATTGCATCTAGTCACCTTTAGTTGCTAGTGTGTTGTCTTGAGAAGATTGCACTAGAGACCATCACAACTTGAAGATACTTCACCAACTACACCATGTGTTCTACAATTTGTGAGGTTGTCTAGTTCAGCATCATCATCTGCCAACCACAACACCATGCTACCCTTCTCGCAACCAAATTACGCAGCCCCAAAACCTAGAGAAGCAACACCCTAGATCTGCACCTACCTAAAAGAAATCACCATCACTACTAGAATCACATTTGGCTCAGGCCATGGTAACCATGATGGGATTCATGCCAAATCTCCTACCAGGGGTTTGAAGCTCAAACAATTCATCAAATGGGGATTATCAGGACAACAAATTGAACTTTAGTGATCATTTCAATGTTTCACTTTGTTAAGGACTTATTACATATAATAAATGGGGTTATACACTATAATTTTGAGGAATTAACCTGATTATAACATGGATTACTAGATTCATCCAGACATTTCAATTATATATCTATAGCATATCAGAAAAGTAATGCATCAAAGATAGTAAATGTGAAACCTATAAGTTTAGTTTTATGATACCAATATGTTAACTTGAATTTGAAAAAAAAATCTATTGCTTTAGGATAACATCACCAATTAATTATAATCAATAGACCTCTTGATCAGATATGATTAAATAAACTATATTAGTATCTACATTAGAATGTTACTATGATTAATTAGTATGAATATATTGTGTTATTTCATGAAAATAGTTCATGTATGTTAATAAGAACATTATATAACAAGAAGAGCATGTTTGTCATGATAATTTTTAACTTAGTTGAAACATAAAAGTAGGTATGTACTGGATCATATGATCACTTAATAACATTAAAAACACTAATATACCTTCAATTTATGGGAACCAAGGATAGAAAAATATCTATAGCAATACCAGGAGTGTATACACAATATTCACTTTACTTTTACTAATATACCTAATGTATTCATAGGGTTATGTGAATGCTCCAGTTTGGGGACCATGTTTATCTATCAACTTAGGCTTTATCTATGATTACAACGTATATACATCCTCTATTTTATGTTGTGAATTATGTGACTTAAACCTAATTCATTTAATGAGACATCTCTTAGATATAAAATCTTCTTGAACTCATTTGTCAGACATTCATATTACCCAATTTGGATTCATATACATTCTTGTGGTTGTTGAATTACTCTGTTATAATTGGTCTTTGGACCTCTACTTCTATGAAGGCCAATTTATGTGAAATTGACTAAAATACTATTCTTTCCACTCTATTATTTCATGCTACTTAGTTGGCTAAAATATCTAGAGTAGTGGTACTTATGTACAACCATACTTATATAGGGAACACCAATTCTTCCCAAGGTGTGTGTTTCCACCCTTATTTTATTTAGGCCATGAACATGTGGTGTTATGGCCCTATTTTAGGTATATTTAGTCTATATTGTTATGCATTCAAAGATATACCATTTTATGTAATTGTGTTTAACTGTTATGTTAAGGCATATTTATCTCATGCTTGTAATATGAATTTATTATGCCTCATTTATCTTGTTATAATTCTTTTGAACTTACCTAACTGCAAATAAACCATCCTTATGGAAACATCTCTTTTGCACTTATAATCCAATATAATGGCCAAAGTGTTCTTTATATGTACATACTCCAACTTTTCTGATATATACCTTATTACCAATGTTCTGGGTGATGTTCCCTTCCACCCAAGTGTAGGTACATTAGAAGACAAGGATGCATGATGATCATATACATGGTATTGGTACTAAGGATAGCTTGGAATGTCCAGGTTGCCCTCAGCAATAGGTCTTACATGAGATTTGATTTGGTAGATGTATACCTATACCATCTTTTATAGTGAAGGAACAATTGTAAATGAATTATCATGTAACCTTGTAATGCTTTTGTTTCCACTTCTTTGATTTTACATGGCTCTTTATATTGTACCATTTGAGTTGATCCATTGTCGGATCCAACTCTTTACAAAATTGTATTAGATCCTAAGTAGTTTGTAACTTCACTATTTCAAGTTATCCTAATTTATTACTTAATTAGGTACTTAGATGATCCTTTATATTTGGTTGATGTACCAAATCCTGAGTAATGGAATATCAAATACGGCTGAAATGCTTATCCAATTTGGTGATTCCCACTCCCCAACCCATGATGTGGTTGGGACTAAGTTTTTCTTGGGAGCCCTAGCTAACACTACACCCTTTATGGAGTACTTAATTTCTCTATGTATGGGTTGACTCTCTTGGTTATTAGACTCTATCTCCCCACTTTCAGGAAAGATATTTCACAACCAATATGTAGGTTTCCTTGAACACTCATATATAAGATTAACTGTAATCCTTGTCTAAGCCCTTTCCTTGTAGTTTTTCTAACATGCCTCAGATACTTCTAGTAGTAGGACTGAGCATGTATGGATGTTAAACATTGAACTCTGACATAAGTTGAATAATAGTGATGATTCTCTTGATGATAGTTAATGAACATAATTTTCTATGTTATGGTTAAACATGCCTTCAACATGGAGTATGTCCACATAGTTATGTCCAAATCAACTTATCTATGGGCAAGATACCATATTCATTAATCTTGTCATGCATCATACATTAAAATTGGTCGATAAAAACTATAAATTTTAGTTGATATACATATGTGCTCACCTCTTTCATATCCAATGGTGTACGTACTCTATATAGTGATTAAGATGAGTAGCAAAACTATATATTTAACCCTAACTTGTGAATGCACTATGGTTGTAAATCAACTAGTATTCAAAAGATCTTGAATCCTTTCCTATAATGTGGATAATATTATGGCTCCCTGAGGTTTTGAGATGAGTCATTGTAAATTGTGATTCAGAGTGACATTGGGAATGGTGGATATTATGCCTTGTTAGGATTTGATAAAATTTTACCATGCCTACAAAGAAACCCTTCCCTCTCCTATGTTTATGTATTAGAGATGCTATCATATCCCCTTTTAAATGCTCAAAGAGTTAAATCCGCTTTGCTTAATGAAATGATAGTGCATTGTGGAAGGTGTCTGACTTGGTTCTCATATCAATTTTGGAACCATATTTGGTCTTCACCAGTTAGCTTTTATAGTCAAACTTATTTTCATTATGAAGTTATATATACAAAGTAATAAAAGCATATGGATTTTATCAATTTTTTTTTGAACCAAGACACAAACTACAAGGAATCTTTTAGTACTAGAGAAATTCTTTTGTATAGAAACATATGTATGGTTGAATCCACCTTGAGATTGTAGGCCAAAGTGTGTAGTAGATAGTGAGAAGTAGTTTTAGGTATGAATGACCTAGGTGATCTACCCATGTTTCCTCTCTATATGGGTAGTTAGGATATATCTTAATCATTTTTAAGGGGTGGAGTACTGATGCTTTATCTTTATGGAAAGTAACTTAAATTTGTACTATCCAAAGTGAGTAGTGGGTTTAATAAGTAATGCATGTGTAACATCCAGTATTAAGGTCATATGTGTGTAACTACCACCTAATAGAGGTAGCTGAGTTATTATTGGAAGTTTTACCACCATGAACATAGTTTACATAATTGAAATAGTTTTAAGGTATTGTGATGTAAAATTTTGAACATAGATAAGTTAGCTAATTAAGTATAGTACAATATCATGATGATTTTTTTTAGGATATGTTAATCACATCTAGTGGAAGGTGAAATTTCATTAATAATGAACAAAATACTACTAAGATAACACTAGGTTTGGTGTAACTTCCGTAGCCCAACATCTCTTGTGAGTAAACTAATGAAGACATGCCACTAGGAGTGATATATGTCCACCTTAGGATTCTCTATAAGTGTGATATGGGTTGATGTATTATGATCCACCATATTATATGAAAAAAAAATCTACATTTGGATTTGGAAGCATAACCTAGTATAATATCTGACTATAGATGAAATGGATTTCGTGGATGAAATCCTCTCTAATGGGTGGAGTGGTGTAGCATATTTAGATTTAAGTTCACAACCTAGACTTACTTTGTTTTGGGCCCTTTCCAATTGTGTTAGTATCTATTTTTTTTTTTTGACAGCAAACAGATTCATTCATTACTCAAGCCATACGACATCTACAAGTAGATAAGTACAACCAGAAGAAACCTAGATCAGTCAAGAACATAGATCTAACACCACTACCACTCATATTGGAACGAGATTGAAACACTTCTGCATAGAACTCTCTTCTTCGTGGCTGACCAAAGCAGCTATTGTGAGAGATACCTTCAACTTGAGCATAAGGCAGCGGCATTAAGCATGAACCCGACTGAGATTCCGTCTGATTGTTGACTCTACCATCCATGGCACAGCTCAAGCAGCAAAGAACATGAGGTAAAAACGAGACCAACCAGGGATCTCGTCACTCTCACGAAAGGAAAGACACCCAAACCCCGAAGGGAGAGACAAATGCCGAAGGAACACGGCGAGAAGAAGGCAAGAAACTGCCTAGAACCAGGACCAAAACGAAAGGCAGGGAGCCGATACAGACTGAACTGAAAAATAGAGTGAAAACACCAAATCGAGAAACGCCCTCCCCCCAGCAGATCCACGCCAAAAGCTTCGTGGCGGCCACCTCCTTGCCTCCACCAAGTGACCAGCTTCGCCGGAGACGAAGCCACCGTCCAGGAAAGCACCGCTCCACCACCCTGAAGCCCCGATCTAAAGGCACGGAGGATGAAGGCGATGCAGAGGAGAGCCAGCCAGTCGCAGCCCCAGAGCCGCACGATCTACGAAGAGGACAGTCGCCCGACGAACGCCCAGGGGGAGAGGGTGGCTACGCGCCGGCAGCCGACCACCTCCCCCGAGCGGGAGAGTCCCACGCACGAACCCTAGCCGCGTCCGGAGGGCAGCGGGGGAGTTAGACGCGGGGGAAGGGGAGAACTTGAGGGAGTAGTATCTATTACTTTTTTCACTAAATTGAAATGTATTAGGATGGATTAGACAAATAAATTAAATATTAGGGATCGATGTGAAAATTCACCAGCCATGATTATTGGCCTTACTTTTAGACTCTAAAATCATACTAAATCTAATTTAAAAAAAGGAATATAAATATGTGAATAATGTAAAAGAAAGTTAATTAAGGAAGACCTTAAACATAGTCATTAAGTACTTAATTTACAAGCAATAAAAATTAAAAATATTTTGAATTGAGAAATTGATAGTAAAAGTTGACTCCTCATGCTTACTAAACCTACCCAAAAAAGTTCATGCGAATTGAACCTTGTTTACTTCCTCAATTAAATTAGAAAAGTAATGGTCCACATAACCTAATTTTAGTTAATCAAATTTTAATTACATTCAAATGCCAATACTAATTCCCTTCCCCCTTGTCACACTACTATTACCCAGGTGGTCACATGGCTTTAACCCAGTCCTCTTCCTCTCTATAACATCAACATAGCCAATGGATTTGTCTCACCAACTTTTTCCTTATTCATCCTCTCTTCCTTCGTCTTGCCTTATGCTTCCCTATTTCTCCGGTCCGTACTAAGCCTATGCCTCCACCGTATTTCTTAGCGAGCATAGGCATTGTGGTTGTAAGGTATAGAAACACCACTTATTGCATCAACCACTCATGGCTTGTGAGTACGCCATCCGGTCGCACAACCACTACCTCTCTTCATCTTCGACGCAATGCCAATTTCCATGGCCATGTACCCTAGTCGCTCCACCCCACACATCATCTTGCAGAGCCACTTCATCTGTCAGTCATTAACTTTAGACCTTGCCAACTTCCAGGGTTCCATCAATCTGCCAGCACTGTCTGGTATGCCCACCAATTGTCAGGCCCAACCTAGTCACCACCTGATACCCTCCTTCCTCTTCCTTGCATCCCACTACCTTGACATCAGTAGATCTAGAAACCATGCCTCTAATGAAATTCATGCTTCCCCTTCTACTCATCTCCTCCCTACATCCCTCTCCCCAAGAGGCCCATGTTCATGGCAGCAAGCAGCAGTTGTCACTGATTATCTCACGACCACCGCCTACTACCCCTTAGTTATTGTGGATAGAAATAGTGATTGCCTACTTCCACAACCATGCATCATTCAACTAACTAATATGAAGTCTCAATGATCACCACAATCCTAACCTGACTCTCTCCACCCAGGATTCCAGTCAACATCAGTTCCAGACCAAGAAAATGAAGTAAAATGACCATAATTCAGATGTCATGATCGTTTACCTTGAGTCCACCACCAAAGATAGATGCCATGACTGGCCTCAACTTATATAGATCATTCTCTTACCTTCTCCTCTCTGCCTCCTTGTGCCAACTGTAGTAGTAAGGGAGTTGCCACTATGAGTTGCACTGATTGATGACAGATCTAGGGAACCTACACCACTGAAGCCTCTCACATCCCCTCCATCGACACTTGGAATATGAGCTGACCCAAACCCATAATGATGTTGCCAGTAATTTCCCAACCATTCTCTCACCTGAAAAAATCCTTCAGATCATTCTCACCACTGTGGATTCCATGGAAACTGTCACTTTTGAAGAGACTTCACCAACTACACCATGTGTCCTATTGTTTGTGAGTTTGGCATATTCACCGTCATCATCCGCCAACCATGACACCCCGCTAGCCTTGTCACACCTAGACTGCACACCATCGTCGAACATAGAAGTGACACCATATATATACACTACCAAAAAGAGAACACCATCACTACTAGAATCACATATGGCTCATGTTGTGGTGGCCATGATGGGATTCAAGCCAGATCCCCCACTTGGGGTTGGAAGCATAAACAATTTATCAAATTGGGATTGGTAGGACAATAAATTGAAGGGTGATGATCTATTCAATCATTCATTTTATTAAGGAATTATTAAATATGATAAATGGGGGTTTTACACTATAACTTTGAGGAATTGAATTGATTATAACATGGATTACTAGATTCATTTGGACATCCAATTATATGACAATAACATATACGTAAAGTAATGTATCAAAGATAACAAATGTGAAACCTATAAGTTTAGTGATATGATACCAAGGTGTTAACTTGAACTTGGATAAAAATCTGTGTGTTTAGGATAATATGACCAATAAATTATAATCACTAGACCTCTTGATCGGATACCATAATACAAACTATATTACTACCTACATTTGAATGTTAATATTAGTAAATAGTATGCCTATTTTGAGTTATTTCATGAAAATAATTCGATTATGTTAACAAGAACATTATATAACAAAAAGAACATGCTTATCATGATAATATGTAACCAAGTTGAAACATCACCCTAATGTTTGCCACATAATGATCAAATACCTAGATGTACATACCCCTGCATAATGAGAAATACAAATGGATCTTACACGAATGTTCACACCTAAATCTTAACATGAATAAAATCTACCATAGTTTACTAAACTTGAACTATATGATGCATATAAGATTATGAGATGTAATTGGGGTAGTGCATATTACCAAAACAACTATATGATATTGGCATGATTAGACTTGTCTGGATAAATATGGATATTCAGATAATAATAGATATCTAGTGGATCATCTACTCACTTGACAATATTAAAAACACCTATATACCTTCAAGTTATGGGAACTAAGGTTAGAAAAATATGTATAGCTATAACTGGAATGTATACACAATATTCATGTTAGTTTGGCTAATAACCCTAATGTGTTCCAATGGTTAGGTGAATATTCTAGTTAGGAGACCAAGTTTATCTATCATATTAGCCTTTAGCTATAATGACAAGGTATATACATCCTATATTTTTTGGGCTTTATTTGACTTGAACCTAATTCATTTAGTGATGTACCTCTTGAATATCAAATCTACTTGAACTCAATTGTTGAACATTCATATTTCTTGATTTGGATTAATATACATTTTTTTGGTTGTTGAATTACTCTTTTATAATGGCTCTTTGGACCCCTACTACTATGATTCCCATTTTATGTGAAGTTGACTAAAATAATAGTCCTTCCTCTCTATTATTGTATGCTACATGTTTGAATAGAATATATAGAATAGTGGTACTTATGTGCAACCATACTTATATAGGGCTCGCCTATTCCACCTAGGGTGTGTGTTTCCACCCTTATTTTGTTTAGGCAATGATCCAATGGTGTTATGGCCCTGTTTTAGCTATATTTAGTATATATTGTTATGCATAAAAATATGTATCATTTTAAATTATAAAAGTGGTTAACTGTTACGGCAAGGCACATGTATTATCATGCTTGTAATCTGAAATTTAATATGACTCACTTCTCTTGTTATAATTCTTTTGAACTTACCTAACTGCAAATAATCCCTCCTTGTGGGAACATCTCTTTTGCACTTATAATCCAATACAATACCCAAAGTGTTTATTATATGTACATACTCAACATTTGATGATCTATACCATTTTTTAATGTTCTAGGTGATGTTCCCTTCCACCCAGGTGTAGGTACATTAGAATAAAAGGATGCACGAGGACCATATACATGGTACTTGAACTAAGGATAACTTGGAATGGTTGGTTTTCCCTCTTCAATATGTCTTATGTGTGATTATATTTAGTAGATGTATACCTGTACTATATTTTATGGTAAGGAACAATTGTAAATGAATGATCATGTAACCTTTTAATGTTTTGTTTCCGCTGCTTTGCTTTTACATGGCTTTATGTATTGTACCATTTCAGTGGATGCCCTATCAGATCCCACTCTTTAAATACATATTAATCCTAACATCATATTTAGAATTCAATTTAATACATTTAAACATTTATTATTTTATATTTCATTATTAAGTAAATACTAGTAGGTACTATTTGGGTAAGTGAAAGTGAGTATAATCCATTCTGAAATGTCATTTGAAGATACTTTGGATCTATTTTATATGACATCATCCTTATAGGTGTGTATATGTTCATATATATATATATATATATATATATATATATATATATATATATATATATATATATATATATATATATATATATATATATATATATATATATATATATATATATATATATATATATATATATATATATATATACTAGCAACACACACATGCATATGCATGTGCCCCATTGAACATGTTTATTTTTAATATTTAGAAAATAAAACTTCCTAAATGGATAATGGTAATCGTATCCCATTGAACATGTTTATCTTACATTAAACATTTGAAAAATTAAACTTCCCAAAAAGATAATGATAATTCTTGTAAGTGTTTTGTAGAAAATTTAAAAACAAATATAAAAAAGTTGTGAAAAATTATGTGAAGAGATAGAATCAAGGAGAGCACAACATGAATTCGCTCTTTTTATAGTATTATAGATATATTTGTGTGTGTGTGTGTGTGTATATATATATATATATATATATATATATATATATATATATATATATATATATATATATATATATATATAATTCCCTTGTGACTAATATTCAGTTAGGGTGTCAATTATGTTAGGTAATCATTATAACTAAGTTATTGGGTTTAGTAGATAATATATCAAGAATTATCTATTATTTTTTCAAGATAGATATGTCGAAATTAATATGCTAAATCAAATGATATTATCCATGATTCATGTAGAGTATATTCCTAATCTTTTAGAATCATGGAAGATATAAAAGAAACTTAGATCTTATATGTTATTTGACATCTATGTATATATATTTCCATTATTGTTCTATTATTAAAACATATATGTTCAATGTTTTATTTAAGATCATGTATAAATAGTATTAGTATTTATGGAATCTCTATTAATCCATTATATAATTTTATAACATCAGGAATTCAATTACACTTATACACTAGTTTTTGTATCTTTATTAAAATTATGGTATTAGGACATTACATCCAATTGATTATTATTTTAATGATACATTGACCACCTTTCCCTCTAAGATATCATTTATTATATTCTCATTAATTAATTTATAAAATTGAATGTGCATAAAAGCATCCACAAACATGTGTTAGTTGGCACATCCTAATCTTAGATGATTATACTCAAGTAAAATGGCGAACAGATCGAGGTATCAAACTACATGGCTGTCAGGAATCTCCAGTCTTAACCGCATTAGAACGAGATGGAAGCATGCTTAATGGAGGTATTAGGTGGGACACCCATCTAAGGAGGAGGAAATATCCTCACTGACCAACCATAGGGGTTTAGGACAGAAGGGTCGTAACCTCAGCTGACAACACAATAGCTGGAGATGTGGACTATAGATATTCTACTATTACTACCCTATGGTTACCTAGTGATGGTTGGGTTAGCGGTGATGGCATATCATCGAATTGAGTTATGACGGAGATAGTTAGTTTGTATGCAAGGTGTAAGGAGATCCTTGGATTCTCTATAGGTCTAAATTTCTCTCTAAAGAAGGTTAGAGGGAAAAGCTCACAATTTGGAGTTGCATGTTATGTTTTCAATGGTCCTTGTGCATATGTACATGATAGAGGGTGATATTGGGGTGATTATTTAATGAGAATAGTGGATATAGAATGAATGCATAAGTTTGGTTCCTAAGTGCAATAATGGCTTTATTGGATGTAGTTGGTAAGCCATCTGTAAGGCTTGGAATGAAACACTCTTTTATGAGAGGTATGTAGAATGGATGGCATGTAAGGGATAAGACAAGCTAGGTATATGTTAAGGGAAAGGATTGAGAGGAGAAATATAAAGAGAAGGAGAAGAGGGAGTGGTGTCTCCAGACACTTAGCTTTCCATAATTGTAGATGATGGATCATGTGGAGATGTAGGAAGATAGATGTTAGATTGTATGAAAAAAAAATAGAGGAATGGAGGAATAAATAGAGAGGAGGCAGAAGGTAAGAGAATAATAGGACAATGGGAGAGAATAGAGGGAAAGATAAAAGTAGAAGTGGAGAAGAGGGGAAGAAGAAGATGAATGGATGAGTAGAAAGTGTCATTATAGAAGAAGGAGAAGACGTGGGTGAAAGGTATCAATCACATGAAATTTGGAGAAAACAATATAATAGAATGTAAATGAAAATAATAAATTAGGCTAGTCAAAGAAAAGTTATTTATAATGTTTCTCCTTTTAGTTTAATAGATGAAGTAAATAAAATTCCATTGCAACAAAATTGATATATGCTATTTAAGGTTTGAAAAAATAAATTTTCACATCAATTAAATATCTAGTGTTTATTTCTTTACTTATAAGTTAAGTATTCAATTAATGTACTAAATGACTTTCTTCATCAAATTGATGTGTTATCTAATATTTTTATATATCCTCTCATAAAATAGACATTAAAGGATTTTAGAGTGTCAAATTAGGTGAATACTAATTCAATTAATAAATTTGTATATCTAATCCCCAATTAAAGACTTATCATCAAGCTTAGATAAAAAATTTATTGATAAAACATTATATTATCTTGGCTCCAACACTCCTACTTAATTGAAGGAAAAGAATACAAAACTAACATAATTAGATATGAGCCTAAGAAGATGGAAGACTGGTCTATATCCCAAATTTTAGGTTACAACTACATTGGATGTAGGAATATAATCATATTTAATTTATAGTCAGATACTATCTCCTTCTTGGAATTCCTTCAAATTACATCTTGAAATTTTAAGAAAAAAAATAAACTTGATTCTGAGTAGTGATCATCCTTCTTAGTTTGGAATCTTACATCAGTCAAACCCTTTTCAACTAACTCTTCCTCACCAACATATATCAACAATTGATCCTTCGTTCTTATAAGTACTTTGAGATTGTCATCATAGAAATACGACGAACTTTATTGGGATCTGATTAGTATATCCTTGTCATTCTCAACCGTACAGAGCATTAAGGCATGTACATAACACTGTATACTTGGTAGATCCAACTGTTGAGGCATATGGAATCTTACCCATGTGTGTTGTTCTTCTAAAGAATCATGACATTTGGATATGGAGAGACATATTCCATGTCACATGGGTAAGTTTCCTTTCATAGAGTCTTTCATGTTGAACACCTTCAACACTTTTTGAAAGAAAGTTATATATATATATATATATATATATATATATATATATATATAGAGAGAGAGAGAGAGAGAGAGAGAGAGTCAGGCTAGAATACACTCGAGTGTATTCAGAGCAGAATACACTCAAGTAGTTTTTCATGATGCAATGTTTTTTTTTCAAAAATATAATCTGTTGATCTTCTTAAACATCTTGTGAATAGCTCATATTCAAAATTTGAGCACATTTGGACATTTATATGTCATGTTATAAAGACTGCAAAAATTATGCATTTCAAATTAGTTTCGCACGTCAATTTTGTTGCCCTTGGATGAGTGACTTACACTCTTCCAAATGGGCTCAAAATTTGTATGTAGCCTAGTTATAGTATGACAGTGAAGATCAATGGTTTACATTTTGCAAAAAATAGTCTTGATATGTAAACACACTTGAGTGTATTCATGTGATCTGTACACTCAAGTGTATTCTAGCCTGACTCTCTCTCTCTCTCTCTCTCTCTATATATATATATATATATATATATATATATATATATATATATATATATATTGATATATATATATACTACAAGAATATAAGGTCACTCACTAATGTTTTTCATGCAGAAGGTTATTTCAAACAAAGTATTAACTAATTCTAGAGTAGGTATGTCATTTTGAGTGAGTAGTATGTCGTCCATATACAATATGATACTAGAATTTTTTTCCCCAAACCTTATTTTGAAAAAAAGCTTCATCTTCATTTATAATAAATGATATCTCATTGTATGTCTCATAAAAAATGAGGATTTTATCTTCTCGAGGCTTGCTTCAATCCTTAGATTCACATTTGTAACTTACATAATTTGTTGGATTCCTTCGGAGCTATAAAATTGTTTGATTGTGTAATGTATGCATCCTCTAGAAGATACAAATTAACGAATGTGGTTTTAATGTATGTTTTTCAAATCTCATAGTCATGATAAGCTTCAATGAAAGTCATAACCCTAATTGCTTTAACTATGGTACAAATGAAGAAGTTTCATCATAGTAAGTACCTTGATTTTGTCTTAAAACTTTTGCAACCAAAAACCACATATAAGTTTGTGCATTACCATCCATAATAGTCTTCTTTAAAGATCCATTTACATCCTATCAGTTTTATCTATTTAGGTGCATCCACCAAAGTATATACTTTATTACTACATGGAGTCCATATCGATGATTTCAAGACTTCAATCCATTTTCTAGGATATGGGTCCTTAATTATCCTTATTGAAGTTTGTCAGATCATCTTCATTTAGTGAATGATTGGTAGGGTGTAGTCAGATCAAAATGTGTGAGTTTGATGTAAATTTTTACATTACAAACCACACAACTAAACAAGACTACACCCAACCAACTAGCCCTTATGACCAACAACTCATCTAATTCAGTCATGAGAAATCCAACATTTTTTGAATCCAGATATGTCCTATTAAACCTTTGAAGTTGTTGTGCTACATGAGAAATTTTGTATTATGCAATAACTTATGGCTCTTTGTGTACCTCATCTACCTGCATCGATTCAATGTTATGTTGTTGGCCTCAAACTTCTTTGAGATCTATTTCCCTCCCATCATTTATTGTGGGTGTAAATTCATTTTTAATAAATATAACAGATGGGCTAATAAACAGTTTGTTTTAGATGATATAAAGGTAGTATCCCTTAGTTTATCCAAAAAAGTAACATTTATATGATTCTATTACAAGATTTACATATAACTATTTCCTCAAATGATTCCATCATCATTAAATCTTAAGAAAATATATTGGATGCATTCCGCTATACATCTTATGTGGTACATTTTTAACAAATTTAGAAGGTGTGTAGTTAAGTGTAACTATTGCAGTTTCAAGATAGTACACCACAAAAAACACAAAAAATCAGATAAACTCATAATTTATTATACCATGTGCAACATAGTGTGATTCCTTCTTTTTATTATACCATCATGTTGCGGTGTTTCAGTTGATATAGCATATTGCTATATAGTGGTATCTTAGAAGGGCCTCAAGCTCATGGTTACATATTCTCTACCACTATCATACTGTAGTGCCTTAATATTCTCTCAAAGTTGGTTTTGTACTTTCATGAAGAATTCATTGAACTTTTCAATCTATTCTTATTTGTGTTTCACAAGATATACATATCCATTTCAATTGAAGTCCTCAATAATGTGATGAAGTACCAGTACCCACATGTAGAAATTGTGCTAAAAGTTGCACATGCATCACTATGTATGGGTCCTAATAATTCACTTTTTTTTCATTGTTACTGGTGAAAGGTTCTTTTTTCATCTTTTCCAATAAACAACATTCAGATGTCTCTATTGCTTCAAAATCAATCGGATCTAGAAAACTGTCAATATGAAGTCTAGAAATATGCTTTGCCTTGAAGTGTTCTAGACTACAGTGTAAAAGATAAGTGTTTTTGTTAAATATGTACTAACTTATTAATAATCATGTTTTATACACTTCTCTTAGGATGCAACAAATAATGACCTTATGACAATGGTGCACTTCCATAAAAGATACCATCTTATAAAATAAAAATTTAACCATTCTATAAAAGAACGTATAAATCATTCTTGTCCAAACAATATATAAAGTAATGTTTCTATTTAGAAGTTATCTAACTCAATTACAAGTCCACTAGGAAAAGATATAATATAGTTTCCTATTGATATTTCAACAACTCTTGTTCCATTAGCAACACTTACATCCCCCTCTTCATTAAGTAAGGGTTTACTTGTTTTAAGATCTTGCATATTTTAATACATATGACATCCACATATGATATCCAATACCCATGATGTTGAAGTAGATAAGTATATATAGAAAACATATATACCTGATATGGATATCTCTATTTCCTAATTGTTCTTTTTTATTTCTATAATGTAGAGAAGGAAATATATTTTCTAATGTACGTCCCATTGGCAAAGATAACAATGTTATTTCTTTCCTACTCCTCATTTATCTTTGAGTGAAAAATATTTTGGATCTTGGTCAGATTTAGAACTTCTCATTGAATTGCCTTTACCATTTGACTTCACCTTTTCACTATTAACATTAGCATGGTCTTCATTGTCTTTGTTCATTTGTTCTCAACTATTCAAAAGATGCCAAGAAACTTTGACAACAGCTGAACAACATTGTTCATGTTGTAGTTCATGAAAAATCATCTATAGGTTTCAAATAATGATTGCAAGATACATGTATGAAAATGTCTTGGGAAAAAGGAAATCCCAATATTTCTAAACTTTCCACTTAATCATCAAGTTAAGTACATGGGGCCCAACTAAATCACCATCAGTCATATTTTAGTTCAACAAGGGTTTTGAGGCATTATAGCACACTTGTCTTTTTTGCTCTTGGAACATATTACTCATATGGATATTGATTTCTAGATCACTTACGTTATCATGTTTCTTCTAAATAATTTCATTTCATGATCATATCATGAAGCACTTTGTATCAATGGAATCATCTATTATAATAAGTTTCACTTTCTTCCCTAGTCACACATGAAGCTGGTTGTTCTTGTATTGGAGTCTCATGGACATACATCTTAAGCTCATAGATAAGAACAATTATCAATTTCCTATACCAGTCAAGGAAGTGATTTCCTTTCAGTTTCTCTTTTATCAAGAATTGATAACAAGGAAAAGTTACTATCTATGTTCCCCATTTAATATAAATAAAATACTTGTATGGGTCAAAACTTGATTTGAAACTATATTTTTCCAATATCACTTTGTCATAATTATTCTCCCACTATTTTTTACAATAAGTAACCCTCACTATTAATTAAAAATATTACAAAGAACAACCTTCTCTATGGAGTATGATATGCATTTTATTAGTCATGAGTTTTATTTGGTGGACACCAACAACCTAACAATTTATGTAGGTAACATTTACCATTTGGATCAAGTACCAGTCTATAATATATAGTTTCACAACTCCATGTCAATAATTCAACTAATCATGTATGTGTCATCTCTATACCTCTAGGTGTTTTATCCAATTAATATCACCTAATTAAATTAACCCAAAAGACAACACAATAAGTTATGCACCCTTCTATGCTTATTATCACACTTCCCAAAGATAGAAAATGCACCACATTTTTGGTTAAGGTTCTTATATGTGTTGAAAATAAATGTCATCTTAACATTAAAATTATATTGAGGAACTTGATACAATATTCAAATGTAACCAATCACCATTACATATACATTATTATATATGTCACATACGATGATAATCATCACTAGAACAATAACTTGATCAAGCAAGTGTTGTGATACAAGAACATAATGCCTTAAAAACCCTCAATTTCCATTTCATGGTTTCCAATCAATCTTCTTATAATTTAGTCATTCAAATGGAAACAATGTTTGGGAAATTAGAGATTTATTGATGGGGTTGTAGATTCAAGTTCATCACAAACTCTTCATCGATATTTCTTGTTGATGTATGTTTCTAATCACGTCCTCATCTCCACCATGCTCCACTAGTGATGTCATTATATCATCCATTTCTAATTAAAATAAATTGAATACATGGACATTGTAGAGAGGAGGTACAGAACATAGTCCATATACATTTTACACATTTTTGTTCATAATAGTAAACCATATTTATATATTTCATATATCATGTGCACATCACAACTGGCTTAATTTCCATATTCACATCCACCAAAAATCTAAATTTTATAGAAGTTGCAATTGTTATGCAATATACATATATCATATCATATATGATGGAGGCGATTATTGTGAATACATAATGAATGGTAGTGATAGTGGTTTAAAACCCAAAATCAATAAGAATTACATAGTTTGTGCCTATAATAAGACCAAACAATTTTTGAGAAGGGAAGGAGTAGTAGAATAACCAAATGTTCAAGATAAGAAATCTAATCTAGGAATTTATCATAGCCATAATATATGTATATTAAAAACTAATAAGGATATCTAGTATACCTTAGTTTTCTCTTATTTTCCAACAACAAGTCATGTCTATCTTGATGTTGATGTTGTACGTCGAGATCTGGATCCAAAACTTGTGAAATATAGAATCTCAGTTGCCCCCACAACATCAAGGAGAAGAGTTCTATCTTCAATTAATGAAGGATCCTATCGTCAAGCCTCCACACACGTTTCTAGGCCTCTATGTCATCCAAGTAGAAGAATAGAACACTTAGTGTGGCACCTTGGCCTTCAAATTGAAACATAATTAGATTTTCTATGTTCTTCCATGTTTGCTCCTTTCCTCATCCTATTTTGGGGTGTCAACCTTGGGATTGATTTCTCTCTCAAAGAGAGAAATTTGTGATCAATATGTGTGTCTCATTACATGTACATCCATCCCTTTATAGGGGAGTCATGGTTATGTTTTTCCAAAACCTAAATCCTTTTCCTAGTTGTAATCTTCAAAAAGACAAAAATAGTTAAGAGTGAAAAAAATTTCTAGCTGATCAAGTGGGTTTCTAGTTGATTGACACAACTATTTTGGAAACTTCCAATTCTAAGTAATTAACTAATTGGAATCCATGTACCTTATTTATGTACCCAATCAATCGAAAGATCTTCTTAGTACATTGTAAGGTTCCTTTACTAAATGGTTAATAATTTGATTGATTGTCAATCGACATACCTATTGATTTAATAATTATTGAGTTGATTGAATGATGTCTCAGTTAGTTAGTCAGATCAATAATCAGTCTATACATGATCCAAAACCACTATAATTGTGTGTTGATTGCACTTCCTTTCACTTGGCAGTCCTTGCACATGTTACCATGTAAGTTCAAAATAATGTTGGTAGTGATGTCCAAAGACCTTACAAGAAATGAGAAATTATAGACATATCATTTCTATATAGTTAATTAGAATAAGATGAAGCAAAAATTCAACAAGTAAGTGTTTAATATTACCATGAACATAGAATCCATTTGTTCCCCCAAAAAAACATGAGACATGTGGTCGTCATCCTATTAACATTCAATCTACATTCTTGAATTAGAGTACATATTGAATTTTCGTAAGATCAAAAATCATCGAATACCTCACATGAGCACGATCATGCATTTCATACTCTCATTTATGAAGTGGTCATGCTATTGATCCAATAGGTTTCACATATTCCATCTACTTTACTCAAAATATTCCTAAAATGTCATAGTTCACACAATCACTAGAAATATGAACACCCTTATTAAAATTCACATTGGGAGTGCTAAAGCACACAAAAGAACATATGATCATTATTATTACATCAAAAATAAAGATCACGATGACCACATCACATTAAGTCACGATGAGACTGTCATGATATGATTTCCATGTGTCTTTCTCAAGGTGGATATGTCTAGTACAACTTATTCTCTATCAAGCACCTATGTATCTAACTTGTTATCCAATATCACGAATAAATGGATATAGTCATCAACCAACACACACACCAATCTTATCTATTATTGTTTTCCTTGAATATGTGCAATAATGAATAACTAGGGAAATACCAAGAATGAATACTCTAAAATTGCATATGATCTTGTGCTCAGCCTCTTAACCCAAACCTAAAACAACAAGTCAAGACATTCTTAGTATAATACCATACGGAATCATCATATCAACACTGAAACACACATAATATGTGTAATTGCCTTCTAATAAAAGTTAAATCATGTTTAAAGTTACCATTAAAATCTTCATATGATGGATATCAATGCATAAACACCAACACCTAAGCCAAGTATGTCTCACACAACAACTGGTTCACATGTCACATCCTCTTAGCTTAGATAATCACTATAAGACTTGTGTCCACAAAGTAGCTTCATGTCATGTGTCTTTGTAGGGGGGGGAACTAGAATACCATATCTATTGACACAATGTTTATTGCATCCATTTCCCTAAAAGCTAATGGCAAAGTAGTGGAGGTATTGGGGTTTGGATCATCCAAATAAGAGGCCATTCCTCCTTATCAAAAGGTTCCAAAAACTCAAACGACATAGTGTATTAGCTAACATCTTGAATCATGATTGGAGAAGTCCAAGTAGAATATCCAAATCGCACCTCAGACTGTTAAAGTCCTAAAACAACAGACAACCACCAAGCTGCAATTCTCATACCAGAGCTCTATCTTCCACTAACATACAAAATGGAAAAAATGTCCCCCACATTTATATATTTTGGAAGCCACAATTATCCCTCTTGTTATTCTTCATCCCTTATAATTTCTAGCTAAGAAGAAGAAGGGGAAAATGTTTGTCCTCCCTAGTATGAACTTCTCAAATAGCATGTGAGGGATACATTAATGCAAAGTGAAATGGGATATTGTATTAATGGGATAATCAAGGATTAAGTACGCTTGAGTGTATAGCTAGTAACACGATACCTAATTTGCAAACCACTTTTTTCAAGGTTGGACATTGAGATGACTCCAATTAAAATATTACCCTTATACTCCATGTTAATTATAACTAAGGGCCAAGGGTAGACTACAAAACCTAAACATATCATATACCTACTCACAAACTATATAAGTAATTTCAAACTGCTATCATATTCAATAGAATCATTCTTTATGAGCTGAAAATTGAGATTCACATACTCTCAAATCAGGCCAACTATACACAAATTATTCTATCACTTAGATAATATTTAGATCTTTGTGGGCTCTGATCTCCAAAATCTGAGATGAACACATGAACTTCGAAGTAAACATAGCGGAAGCGATTCGTTTAGCAGCGGAATACCAAAAATCAGTGGAAATTAAAACTTTTTGAGATAAGACATTGAAACCATAAAAACTCCTTTCATAGATTCAAGATAAACTGTTTACATCTCTGTTAATTACTTCTTGAGTAATTATACACAGCATGCTACAAAATCTCAAGAGACGAATCAAAACTCAGACCATGACTCCAAGGACCTGAGAGTACAGAGGACGCATAGGACTGACTATCTATCTATATAACTCAGCAGTCTGAATCTCCACCTGAGATTTACTGCTGCTCCGGGTGCTGCTGCTGCTGATACTGGTCACCTGGAGATTGGTCCCTTCGTCCTTGGCGACCACCTAAAAAGTTGAAATCTATGGGGTGAGACAATTTTAAATAATTGTCCCAGCGGGAGTTATAACTCTTTGCCAGAAACATGATAATTACAGAATAAGAGAATAATAGTACACAAAGAAGTCATATATATTTTAGGAGTAGTTAGAACAATGTTTCACATATTGTAATCTAGTCCTCCTACTAGAAGCAAAGCATCTCTAAGATAAACCCACATATCACTTTTCTTTTAGAAATAAAAGGGCATGTATAACATCTATTTATTATAAATCCATCATCACCACACTGGCTCTCTTCAGGCTTAGATCATATATCCATCACCTGGAATTATAATAAGGAATATCATGTCATGTAGCCATACCCTTTCCTACATGGTGTTAGGATTCCAAATCCACAACATAACTGTATGATTAGTACACATGAAATCATACTTAACCATACTCAAGTGACACAAGGGTTATTTACATTCATCACCCATAAGTCTGCAGTTAAGCCTTTCATAGGATTATCTTGTAATAGAATTTCACATAGAACACTCTATATTAGGATCACATTTCATAATTTAACATAGGGATATCAATCCCTAAACATCTTATCACTAAGAATCCGGAAAGTGAGAGTCCAAACCCCTGGACTAATTATAACATTTATTACCAAGAACATCTTATTTTACCTGGTCATATAAATAATATGACCTTTGATGATCATCAACACATATTACTCATGACTCATTCAACCTATCAAACTCATAAGTTATCACTTATCAGATAACATACATGTTCTTGAACATTAAACATTAGCATAGCAGCTAAGAAAGAAGGATACTAAATGTAACAAGTCTAACTTACATCAATTACCATTTCTCAATTCTCTCATCACAAGTCATCTATTAAGCATGACCTTGATGGTACTCATGGCTCTCACAGCCCATCAATCTCATAAGATGCCACTAACAAGGCACCAGGATATATCACTATTCATAAAGCGAACAACATGCTTTCAATGAATATAGCATCATCATCCATACCTGGATATGATCATCCTCATATAGGAACCTGCATGGTCAATTCAACTGATAACAGTAAATAACTCATTTAAAGAAGTTGTATCTTCCTACTCTTACAAGAGCTAGGTTTCCCTGATTTTCATCAATTAGGGTTTACTATTCACAATACATGTCATCATCCTAGAACTAGGGTTTACTATTCACCTATTGGTGAATTGATCTCATAACATCACCATGTATGAGAAACATCATCATTAAAGTCCTCAGATAAGATTAAGATTCATCAATTATCATAAATAGGGTTTTCATGATCTCACATAGATGGATCATACCCTAATCATGTACATTCATATATATTGAAGGTATTTTACTTGGATTTCAACCATAATTGGGATTTTCTCTCTCCTCTTGCTCATAGGTGATGATTACATCCCTCTAGATTGGGTTAGGTCTAATCAACATTGATAAGCCTAGCCAAGTCATCACCATTGTAACTATTGGGGTTTGCATGATGAAAAGGGGTTACCTACTTGAATCCATAAAGGGTATTTTGGTAAAGTTCACCATTAATCATAACATGGGTTAATATACTAACCACTTGACCCTTAATGTCCCTAGATATCATTAGGGTTTAGGTTGAACAACCATCAAACCATCTAAGCCTTCAAGGCATTAGGCAGACTTATCCTTAAAAATCCACAATAGGTTTCACACCTTCAATCTTCAAACGATCCTGAGATCGTTTAAGGTTGTAGACCATTTAGCTTTGGTTGACTTCAAGACCGCATGACACTCAAGACCTTTTACCCTTAAACGATCTTGAGGTCGTTTGCCCAAGATGGGGTGAAGACCGTTTAGTCATAGTTTGACTTCTGAAGTCGTTTGAGCTCATTCGGACCTGAAGTCGTTTGAACTCATTCGGTCCCGAAGTCGTATGAACTCATTCGGTCCTGAAGTGGTATGAACTCATTCGGTCCTGAAGTCGTATGATCTCATTCGGTCCTGAAGTCGTATGATCTCATTCGGTCCTGAAGTCGTATGATCTCATTCGGTCTTGAAGTCGTATGGTCCTAAAAGCTCAAGATCGCATGGACCTCCAAGGTGATTCAAAGGGTAAACTCGATCAGGGTTTCCTATGTTGAAGCCTTCAATTGGTCTCAAGCTTTCTAACCACTTATCAATTGAGAAAATTAGGGTTAGCCTTAACCAATTGGTCACTCAATTGATCCTTAATTGATATCCAATTAGGGTTGGAGTTGGTTCAATTAAGGTCTATAAACATTCAACCATCAACACTCAACAATGTGAATCAAATCGAAGTTGATCCCATCAATTGACCTCCAAACGGGCTCAAACTTGGCCCAAACGGTCTTGGGATTGTTTGGATAACCTCCAAATGGTCTTGAGACCGTTTGCCCAAGAATTCATCAAAAACTAAGTTGATTTGATAGGGGTTGAACCTTAATTAAGTCACAAATCAGCAATTTGATTATTTCAATAACCCACTGTAATTGGGCCCTCAATTGATCAAATTTCCTTAACCCTAGACCTCCAAACGGTCTTGGGTTGACACCAAACGGTCTTGAGACCGTTTGGATGAGTTCCAAACGGTCTTGAGACCGTTTGCCCATCCATCCTTTGGACTCTAGTGAAAATTCATCAAGGTTTGATCTATTGAGTTGATCATCACATCAATACTTAATTGCAATATGATTTGGTACCTTTGGACCTTCAATTGGTCAACTATACTTGACACAGACCTCTAAACGGTCTTGGGTGATCCCTGAGACCGTTTGGGTTAATCAACCCAAAATCACTAATTAACTCATTGGAATTTCAGCACTGATTTCAATTAGGATTTGCCCTATTAATCAACCTTCAACTCATAACTCGTTTGGAATTAATCCATCAAACTTGGTGAGTCATTAATCAACATCATTATGAACAGTAATCCCAAACGGTCAACGCTTGTTCAACCATCTTAAACGGTCTTGAGACCGTTTGCCCAAAAAGGGCAATTTAAACAGATTGAAAACCAGAACTTAATTCAATTGGATTTGCTAATTGATTTTCTTATATCTCATGATTCCTTTGGAGTTAACCCCTCAAATTTTGTGGGTGATTAACCTACATAATTATAAACAATATTCCCATACGGTCGTCGCTTGGTCAACGCGACCAAACAGTCTTGAAGGCCGTTTGCCTTCATACGACCCTGAAACCGTTTGCCCACCAAACGGTTGTGTAAACCGTATGGGCAATTGGTGGAGGTTGTTTGGTAAAGTGGAAATCCGTAGATAAGCATAGGAATTAACGCCCTTATCTTCTACCTCAAGAACAGTAGCAATTCTTCACGATTTTACTTGCAAGGATGCAAGGGAAGATAGGGAAGAAGAAGTACTAGCAACTACATGCATAGAAAAAGATGTATAATCAAAGCATAAGGTTTACAGTTATAAAACCCGCCTAAAGGTTGTTCCTTGAGCTCCAAGCTTCCAAGCTTCAGGTCTTTAATGGTGTCTTTGAGCTCCATAGGTTGGCCAAGGTGAATTCTCCAAGGAAAAGTTGGAAAGGAATGGCTACACTACTACAGAAAATGCTTTTTACAACAGTTCCTTTTCTCAATTTACAACAGGTGTTAATCGTTGTATTAGATCGCATGGTCTTATGGGGGGTGCTTTACACAACATGTGATCGCATGTTTTAATAGATGTATTTTATACAACGGTTGAAACATGTTGTCTTTTAAGGAATGGCATGTTGTAATATGGATATTTTACACAACATGTGGTGCACCTGTTGTAATATATATTATACAACAGTTGAACGACGTTGTCTTTCGCTAAATACACCTGTTGTAATAGGGGTATTTTTTACAACATGCGGTTCACCCGTTGTAATATATATTATACAACAGTCGAAGCATGTTGTCTTTCACTAAACACACCAGTTGGAATAGGTAGGTCTATTACAACATGCAGTGCACCTGTTGTAATATACATGTTTATACAACAGTTGGAGTATGTTGTCTTTCCATACAGTTAACCGTTGTAATAAGATTGTTTAAACAACGTGGTGTGTGTCTGTTGTAATATACACAATTTATACAACAGGTTATGCATGTTGTAGTTCACTAGAAACACCTGTTGTAATAGGTGTATTTTTTCCTGACAACCCTGTTGTAATAGGTGTGGATAACACAACATGTGTTGTTTGTTGTAGAATCATATATTTTACAACATATTATTAACTGTTGTCTTTGATTAGAGTTTGACAGGTCATATATCGAACCAATTGTATTGATCAAATTAACCATATTATTAATAAATTATAATAAATATGCCATTATACTTTTTCATTTCACAAACAAACACATAGTTGAACAAAATTTCCATCAAACCTTGAAAGAAACTCGTACTAAATTTAATTAATATTAAATCATCCATACAACGATTCAATAATACAAAGTATTGAGTATCCACTCTAGAATCGAACTGAAAACTAACTTAAAAAGTTTCACACATTGATCTATGGTAAAGAACAAATGTCTCCCCCACATGTCACATAATCTTATGTGTGCTCAAGAACACATGTCGCCCACTCATTTCGGACCTCATCGATTTCCTCTTGGTTGAAGCAAAGACCAATATACTTCGAATAATACTGCAATCATATGACAAATATATCAACATATTGTGATTTTTTCAATTTATTTAGAAATTTGAACAAACTGAAAGAATATAATGTTAAGTAGCTTACACATTCAGGAATATTTCTATTTCTCGCATCAAAGATGTCTTTCATATACTTCAGCACATAATACCCGCAATCTGTATTGTTCGGCTGCTTTGGACACTATACAAAATAAATATTAATTTGTTATCCAAATAATTGTGAGAACTTGTCAGGTAAACATAATCAAAAATATTCAAATCTTTGTGCAAAAAGAATCAAATATGCTATTCCTGGAACATTTGCAAAGATTCAAACCCATGAAGAAGTCAAGCTTACAGCAATTCCAACAGCGACTGAAACATGGCAGGTACTGATTTGCCAATATTTTTGATACAAGATTTATCATACAGAAAATATTCAAATCTGAAGTCAATTATCAGTTTACCAACAAAAAACATTTTTTTATATCCACAATCTAGATAAGTTGTTAATATCATAGTTTTCAGAACCGGACCGGTGAGTAAACCGGTGAGGCCTCCGGTTCTCGGTTCGCTGGTTCAACCGGTGGTCGGACCGGTTCAACCGGTGACATTTACAAAAGGCATTTTATTTTGATTAGTAAATTCCAAACAAATCTCTAACCAAAGAGATCAAAAACTGTGCACGTGACAGTTCATGTTTTGGCAGCACAGTAAGTTCAAATTGACAGGAAATTGCAGTACATTTTCGTGTGCTTCTTTTCCCAATACTTACTCAGATGGGTTTCTAGCCATGACCCCAGAAGATGAAGCAGCATTCCTTTGCATATCTAACACTGTTGCAGGTGATAAAGAGCATCAATGAAAAAAGAACAAGAAAATTCACTCAAGGCCATGGGATATATGTACATGTACAAGTACAAGACAATTGAGAGTAAGCTAATAACCCACCTCTCTGATGATCTCCATCCTTCACTGAGTGGTCATTGAATTCCTTGTGAGGCTGTTTCCCAAGTCTGAATTTCTACAAACAGAATTCAAGAGTAAGAGTGATTTTTGTAAGAAATTCAGCTAGGACATGTTGTTGCATACGTCCTTGATGTCAACGTCCGACGGGCCAACCCAGTGGCGGCGGCTAAAAAGATTGAATTGATAGGAATTTAGCAGGTCTTCGCCAAAAGATTGAATGAGTTTCTAAATGCTGAAAACACGTATCTCAAACAGTCAGCAACTTTCAATCCCAAACTTCACAGATATCAAAAGCAAGGAAATAGAAGTTTGGTATTCAGTGGCGCTTCCTGAAAACACTACAAAAACAAACTCCAAAACAAAGAGAAAGTGGATATTTCTTAAATCATTGCGTTCAAAAACCGATATATACGATAGATTATTTAAAGCTATTGGCAAACAATCAATCCCTGAAACTAGAGATTCCTTCTTCATTGCATTCAGAAAAGCAATTATACGATCAATCTTCCTTCCAGCAGAAGCAGAAACGACCAAACGTACAGTGAATCAAGCCTATAAAACAACAGATCCTCCACGAGATAACTGTTCTACCTATGCAAGATATCCCGCCCTAACACTGCAGTCCCATCTGTAGTAAATATGGACACAATTTCGTTTAACTGGCTGATTTAGAGTGCTCGAGGTTACCTGGCCATCATTCGACTGCTCGTGATTGTCGTTGTTGTCATTTTCTCCATGCCCCAGCTAATTGTTTATGGCGATATAGAGCTGGTTGGTGTGGTAGCGCCGATCCCGGTGAGCACAAAGCCGAGGATGCTTATTGTTCCAAACAAGTAGCCATCCGTGGACAGAAATGCCATGACTAGGCAAGTAGCGGACAGAAAGAAGCCCATCACCAGCATGATGGTATTGGCTAACTTCACCGCGCCCAGGAGGAGACACAAGACGGCGATCGAGTAGCCATAGATACCTATGAAGATCAAAGACTGGAAAGCAAAAGTAGAGGCGAGTTGTTAGCTAACTGGAATCGATTACCAAGCTATGAGAGTATCTGGCACGCAATCAGGACGTTGTCTTCAGAAAACAGGCTGTGATTTGAAAAGGAAAATGTGTCGGGTGGGATCTAGTGGCTTACACTCCAGTAATGCTTCTTGGTTATGTCATACCCACCTCTGTATTTCCTAAAGTTGTCCAGAGGGTCGACCTGCACCGTTTTGTCGGACCTTGTTCGTGGGGAATCCATGGTGGAGTTGCCTAACTGGGTCAATCTCCTCCCTGGTGCCGCAAAGAAGAATCAGAGTAAGATACAGAGAGATATCCGCCTGTGGTGTGAAATTGCAACAAGTATAAGTCAATAATTATGTGATCTGATTCTAATTAAAAAAATTAAGTTGGCCTCATGGTAATATAATATATAGCTACATAACAATGAAAAAAAGTTGTTTTTTTTCAAATTTTCAAGGTAAGCAATCGCACTCCGTACTCACCTCATGGTGTTTTAGGAACAGCCGACACTGTAAGCATAGCAGTACTACTACTGCTCCTTCCCAAGCTCAGAAAGACCATCTCGACCTCCAATAAGATGTTGAAGCTGCAACAAGAAGGTTGAACTTGGATATCACTTCAAAGCTCTAGGGAAGGCTGAAAAGACCTGCAAATTAAGTGGGGAACCTGACGTTAATGGAAAAGGCGGCCACAAACTCGCCAAATGCTATGATCTTGTGTTGCAGAGCCATGACCATACCTGCAAGTTAAATTAAAATATAATTAGATACATGCACGCTATTTATCACATCTCCACTAGACTATTTCTACTAGAGTAGTAATTAAAGGCAACAACTTAATATAGTAATTTGAGCGTATCTCTATAGTGAATGTTAGATATATTCACACATATGACTTACCCAAGCTGAACATGGCCATCCCGAGTCCTGCGTCGGGGAGAATAGAGATGAATCTCTTGAATTCATGTCATACTCAATAGAAGCCTACCATAACTCTTAGTTAGGCCTCCCATTCTCTAGGAGTGACCTTGAATGCAGGCCAAAAATGACCCTCCTTGAAGCAATTCAAGCAAAATTCATACATACAAATAGAAGAAGGAAAATTTGTAAACATAAAAATACATCTTGAAATATTAGTGATAAAGATTCAAACAGAAAGAAATCAACTTCCATTATAAAAATATGCTTAAGAAATGAGTTTTAAATTCCTCACCAATAGCTTACATTCAAGCTCTTATCGAGAAGCCATCCATAGCATGTAAAGCATGCAGCTCTAAGAACAACTCAAAAAGAACGTTACCTAAAAAGATTGACAGATATAGAAGCCACATATTTTCGCTGGAAACCACCAAAGATTTCCTTGTCCAACAGAGTCCAAGGCAAGCTGACATCGAAAGCATGCCCACAATTCATCATCTAATAAACTACCAAACATTAGAAGAAAATAATAGAATTGAAAAAGGAAATGCATAACATAAGCAACAGAGAAAGTAATGGCTGGATATGATAGCATGAAACCGAATTCAACTAAACATGGCCGATAATCATGTTGACCTTTGATAAGAGTGATATATGGCTTTACATAGAGCTAGATTTGCTCCTCTGGAAATCAATTAATCAACTTAACACCTAGATCAATAGTGACTAAGATAGCTCCGAAATAATACATTCTAAAGAAGTAGAGAAGCATGATTTTGAAACCAGACGTATTGAGGAATCACAAGACAAGGATCATTTTGCGCCTACCACTGGCGTTTTCTAGTCCAAGTATGGCCACTATGGGTTGTCTTCTGCTATTGACAGGGTCATCGACACTTAAGGATGTTGTGAATAGTGAAAAGATAGCAAATATAGCAATACAGAAAACTATTCTTCACGTACAGGTTCATCCTGAATCAAATATACCCACTCGCTATCAGGCTTGTCCTCTCTCTTCTACTCTGATACTTGTGGATCTCAACATTAGAATCTATACAGTTCTTCCCGTGTTGGTTTCAGATACGGTAGCAGGTAATGGTCTTGTTCTAGCACTAAATGCTTCTGTGGCTCATCTTGAGAAGATACTCAATGATACAAACCAACTCAAAGGATAGACAAGGTCAAGGATAGTTAGATTTGTCTTTTTACTTGTATGTGAGCTTCAGGATTCAGTCCCAAGGATGCACTGGAAAGCTTCTTGCTTGTAGAAGCAAATTGTTAAAAAAATGTAAACAACTAGGCATGTATGAGAAAGGAATAGATGCACTACGAGTAAACAGAGTAAAATAAAGAAAGATGATTTAAAACAGTGATATAGATCTCACGAGTTTGTATTGGAAGTAACTTGATGTAGAAATAAACTCAAAATAGGAGATTGGGGAGACTCTACAGCAGGATCCTACCACCACCAAAGACCTCAACATTAACAGGCACCTAAACAAGTAAAATCCATGTGCTCAAGGGGGCGCACAACTAATACAGAGCACTGGGGCCTGCAACCTTCCTTCTCGTACCTGAAGGGATCCTATACATTGTAGAGGGCTCTGGAGGCGTCTTGGTCACCCGATTCTGTGGATCCAGGGCACCCACCTTGCTTGTGGTGGCTTCATATTTTCCTGATTGACGTCGCCGGTCTCGGAATTTCATATTCATCGTCACAAACTTCGTGCTTACGAGCATGGGCCTCCCTCGATGGCTCCCAGATGACACGGGGCTGGAAGGGAGGGGGTACGGATTCAAAAAGAGTTGGGCGGAGGGCGGAGTGGCATAGTCTAACGGGAGGAAGACAGGGGCTCAGGGTCAGAAAGGGGTGAAGGCATGGAGGCAACATAGCCAGAAGGGAGGCGGGGCGATGAGGAGATGAAATTGGAAGGTGAGCAAGGAGACGGAGGTCGCGAAGTCAGAAGAAGCAGGGTTGCGGAGGGGATCAGAAGGCATATCGCCACGAGATTAATGTGTGTGAGTGGTCAGACGGGGAGTTGGAATCCTCTGATGCAGATCACCAAGCTAGGGCGGGTGCTGAACAAGGAGTCGAGTGCTTGGTTGCTAGCTGAACCGAGGCTCCGATCACTGTGACTTCAATGACGACGACGCCAGTGACCGTCTTGGCCGAGAGTTAGATGAAAGAGGGCCTACTGATGTCGAACCACTGGTGGCGGCTTGCGGCATGACTGGATGTGGTGCGAGGTGCACGAGAGGACTGGCGACAGGCGGCAGGCGCTAGGCGGCTGGATACCACGCAGCGGGACCTGAAACGCCATCATTGGGGTTTCGAACAACAGTTGCAGGCGCTAAGTAAGGTTTCATCACGCACTGGTTCCCGCTTCGCTCGAGAAGAGTTTCTG